>CM053626.1:117821045-117847557 GCA_028646595.1 Phalanger gymnotis | reverse complement strand
GTTGAATTGCTTGACTTCTTAGGGAGGGTGGATGGGAAGGGAAGAGGGGAGAGAATTTGGAACTCAAGGTTTTAAAAAAATAGATGTTCAAAAGTAAAAAAGTTTTTTTTTCATGCAACTAGAAAATAAGATGCACAGGCAATGGGGCATAGAGATTTATCTTGCCCTACAAGAAAGGGAGAGGGGGATGGGAGGGGAATGGGGTGACGGAGGGGAGGGCAGACTGGGGAACAGGGCAACCAGAGTGTACGCCATCTTGGAGTTGGGCGGGGGAGGAAATGGGGAGAAAATTTGTAATTCAAACGCCTGTGAAAATCAATGCTGAAAACCAAACATGTCAAAAATAAATTAAAATGAATACCAAAAAAAAAAGAAACCCTCATTAATCCACCCCTTTTACAGATTATGAAACTGAGGCCAAGAGAGTTTAAATTTCTTGCCAACGTCATACAGGTAGTAAATAGCACACTGATTAAAGGGCTCAGGATCTCAAATGAGGTCATATCTGTAAAGTGCTTAGCACTGTGGCAGGTGCTTAATAAATGCTTTTTCTTCTCCCTCCCCTACCTTCCTCTGCTAGCCTTGACCTAACATTTGGTAAACTCATGGTCCACTGAGCAGGCACTATGGTATCATGAAAAGCATGATGAATTTGGAGGCTGGGAAGATGTGTATATTGAAATCTCTGTTCAGCTATTTACTAACTTTGCGACATGGAGATTGTTGTCCCACCACCCTCAGTTTATTTACCGGTAACACAAAGGAGTTGAACCATTCAACTCGAATCAATTTCACAAGCATTTATTAAAAAGTCAGTAGTTCCAGGCACTAGAGGAGATCATTTATTAAGTGTTGCTCTGGGCCTCTGTGCTGGGTGTTGGGAACACAGACACAAAAATGAAACAGTGCCCTCCCTCGAGAAGCTTATGTTCTATCAGAAAGACATTTACATAAATTGTATGTATATTTAGTTACATAAGTATACACAAAGGTAAAAATTATAAAATAATAAAACAAAAATATTAAAATTTTGAAAAAAAACTATCTGCTAAGCAGTCGCCATGTACAAAGCACCTTGCTAGGTGCTCAGAGTATAAGGATGAAATAAGGCACAGACTCTGCCCACAGGAACTTACAATCTAATATACATGGATTAGACATGAAATTCTTCATGAAGACTCTACTGATGCCTCATTGTGACATAGAGATGACGCCCCAGTTCCTAAATGCTGTGTAAGGGGAATATAAGCTTTGGCAGATGCTACCAAGCAGGTAATGACTCAGGGAAGGCTGCACATCTCGGGGAGGCTAGGATAAGAAAGAGAAAGAGAGACAGAGATGGAGAGATAGAGAGGAAGAGAGAGACAGAGAGGAAGAGACAGAGGGAGAGACAGAGAGCAAAAAAGACAGAGAAAAATAGAGAGAAGAGGAGGAGAGGAAAAGAGAAAGAGAGAGAGATCCTTTCCACTAAAATCTGCAATTTTTTTAGATTATAGTTGCAATCTTTTTTATGTTAATGATTTTGAATCCACGTTCTGAGAAGTTCTAAAAGAGTTTATCACATGCACATAAAAATTAAGAACCCTGATCTAGGACCCTGTTCTAATAATCCATGCCTCTTATTTTGCAGAGGGGGAAACTTGGGCTGAGAGAAGTTATAAAATTTGTTTCAAGTCACCTAACTAAAATTAGTGGCAGAACTGGGACGAGAACCCAGATTTCATGGTCAAGTGTTCTTTCTATTTTTTCATGCTATCAGAATTCCAAAGGGAGTTATTCACAATAATGTTAGAGTTATTCCACTGAGGTTTTTAAAACAAATTCCAACTCCTGAGAATAAGAATTAAGACAATAGTCATTTCCCTAAAGGTGAGTCAAAATATCTCCTCCATTGGTAAAAACAAACAAAACTCATCAGGTTTGTTATTACCAATGGAATTTCACTAAGAAAATATTCAAAGACAAATTCAGCCAAGGATCAAATCTTACACTTCTTTAAAAAGTATAAAATATGTATTATCTTAAGTGCATTGTGGGCTCTTTACCTCCAAAAATGCTATTTTAAATATTCTGGTTATCTCCCCAAATTAGTTCTTAAAAGATTTTGAGAATAGCTGTCACAGACCAGATTTCCTTCCAATCTATGACTTTCATTTGTTTTTAATATAACGTTAACATGGATACCAAATATAATTTCTTTACTAAAATAGGTGTTGGGGTTTTTTTTAGAGGCACTTAAACTCCCAGGACAGATTTAAGTCTGTCACTGCTTCAGCACCCTCCAATGCTTCACCCATGAAACAGCATTTGGAATTAATTTTCTAAAACTCTTTCTGACAAGACGGGAAGCAGAAATATTTTCCTATTTGACAAAGAATATGGTGCCATCAAGAAAGAAGAGTAAGTCAACCTAATGCCATAATACCATAATAAATTCCAAATGGATTCACATATAAGAAGTTGTACTATTAAAAATCAGGAAATGGAGGGTTATATTCAAAACTGTGGAAAAGGAAAAGATTCATAACCACCCGAAGGACAGAAGAAATAAAAAAAACTCTATAACATGAAAATTTTTAAGGTTTTGCATAAATGAAATTGACCCTAGAATTAGGAGAAAAGATACAGATTGGGGTAAATTTTGCATCAAACAATTTAGATTTTTAAAAAATCTGACATACAAAATCTTTAGCGAGTTGACACAAACCTGTAAGATATTTAAGAGCTAAATAATCAAATGGAAAATTTTCAAAAGAAGAAATGCACATACTAATCAAAATGGAGGAGATAACATGAGGCCTAAATAGAGTGGAAAGGACCATAGGAATACAGGCTGTCAACTGGTTCAACCATTCTAGAAAACAATTTGTAACTATACAAGAAAAGTGAACTAAATTTTTCAAACCATTTAGTTCCAGAATCCCAGCTACTGTGGATCATGCTTCCAAAGGGACTAACGATAGCAAGAAAAAGTCCAAATGCATAAAAACATTCATAGAAGCATTATTTAAGAATACAAAAAGCTAGAAGAAAAATATATGCCCAATGATTAGATATTAGTAGAACAAACTGTGGTATTTGAATGTAACTGAATAAAGAATGACAAATATGTTGAAATCAGAGAAAGATGAAAAAATTTGTATAAAGTGATACATACTGAAAAAAAGCAGAGTCAAAGAACATAAGCATAATTCCAACAACAACAACAGCTAACATGGCACTTATAATGTGACTGGCATTGTGCTATTATTACAGAGGAGGAAAGTGAAGTGAACTGAGGTTGAGTGACTTGTCCAGGATCACACATTTGTAATGTGATTAGTACAGTAGACAAGTATAAAGTGATATCAACTATTGATCACAGTCACTTACTAGGTGGCCTTCCTCAACTATTTTCAGAAAACATACTTTGGAAGAGAGCATAATTTGAATGATGGCTAAAAAGTGTCTGCCATTGTTTTAGAATAAAAATTATTACATTTTAAAAGAAGAGCGAGTCAAGCATAAGTAGTTATATTAAATGCATTATCCACATAAGTACAAAATCCTTACTCTACAGTATACAGTGCTGGACAAAAGCACAAGTAGCCCTTTTAAACTCTGATCCTTGTCCTAAATTCCAATGTTATAGATAAGTTTTGAGATAGAGCGAAGGTACAGGTTTCTAGGGCAGCCAAGTGGCAAAGTGGATGGAGTACTGGACTCGAAGTCAGGAAGACCTGAATTCAAATCCAATCCCAGATATTATTAGTTGAGTGACCCCAGGCAAGCCATTTAATCTGTTTGCCTCAGTTTCCCTAACTGTAAAATGGGAATAAATAAGAGCACCTACCTCACAGGGTTGTTGTCAGGATCAAATGGAAGCATATTTATGAAGCGCTCAGAAGTGTCTGGCATACAGTAGGTACTATATAAATGCTAATTCCTTTTCTTTCTCTTCATCTAGTCTGCCCTTGGCTCCTGATACAGATACTGACACCAGACTCTGCAGTCCCAGGGACAGGTAAGACATTAATGCACTAACCTTCAATTCGAATAGCTTAATTTCACCGGGGGAATAAAAAGAAAGAGGAAGAAAGGACAACAAGGACATCTTTGACACTCTTTATCAGTGTGACCTTGGACTTTCTGGGTCTTATCTCTGGACTTTTCAGTTTCCTCATGTGTAAAATCAGAGAATCTGTCCATTTCAGAGGGCCTCTGAGGTCTCTTAGCTCTAAACTTGTGATCCATGTTTTTAAAACCTTAAGGACTTGGGGGCTGTAGATCCTAGCCCCACATTAGACATTTCGGTGAAGTTGACTTAGGGACAATGGAAAGGTCAACAGACTGGGTGAGTGGGGCGCAGTTAAGGACACTTGAATTCTGGTTCTAGCTATTAGCTAAGCCGTATGGCTTTTATATGGGCTCCTTTGCTTCTCTGGGTCTCAATTTCCTCATAAGATCAGGAAGTTTAACCTAGTTAACCTTAAATCCTACATCACAGAATGTTAGTGCTGGAAGGAAACTTAAGAGATAAGTTTGTCCAACAACTTCATTTCCTAGACAGATGAGAAGCCTGTGGCCTCAAAATGTGGAGTAGCTTGCTTTGGTTTACCGATTCCTAGAGTGATGCCCTTTCAATGGCTTCTTACTGGCCCCCTCATCTCTAATAGTCTCTAATAGGCAGGGTATAAGCAGGTGTTATAGAAAAGGGTATCCTAAGGGAGCCTATGAGGAAAAAAGCAGAAATAGAAGCCAAACAGAAAGTAAACCTTCCTGATGGGGTGATGGTACCTGGACTCCAAAAGCAAAGACCATGTCTCTGGAAGCAACCCAGAATCTCAGTAAGCCCCTGGGAGAAAATTATTTTCTCGTTACAGGCACATAGAGACCTGACCCTATAATTCTTCAGATAAAAGCTATCAGTGCAGGCCCAAGGACCATGCCTCTGGCAAACCTTTTTATAAACAGAACTATCTTGTCCCTCAACAAAATGATCACTGACTCCCTGAATTTTCCCAAACATTCCAGCAGCCCAGCACCCAGACTATTTGCATATGCTGCCACTCCTTAATCCCACCCCGAATCACCTATAGCACACTTAGTGTTTTTTTTCACTGTCCCTTTTCTATATAAGCTTTAGCATCGCCCCCATTACGTTGCAAGTTCCCTAAGGAACTTTCCCTACCTTATCAGCGTCGCAATAAACTCTGACACTTGACTGGAAGACAATTTGAATCCCTGAATTCATTCCAGGCAATTCCACATTATACCCTGACGCTTTAGGGGTCCCAACACCCCTAAACCATGTCAGCACCTCTAAAACAGCATCATTCCCACTCTAATTTCCCAGGGACAAGTTTCCTGATAACTTACTGAATATTGTCATAGGTCTCAGGAACCAGAAATCTCCTTGGCTGGGAGTTTAACTTCCTGGCGAATTCCCCATCATAACTTCCAAGGAAACTAGCCCAATTTGGAGGGACTTCTCTATTCTTTTTTTGTTGTTGTTGAGACAATGAGATTAAGTGACTTGCCCAGGGTCACACAGCTTGTAAGTGTCTGAGTTCAAATTTGAACTCAGGTCCTCCTGCCTCAAGGGCCAGTGCTCTATCTACTACACCACCTAGCTGCCCTGAGAGTTCTCTATTCTTGCAGATATTTAGTTAAGATATACTGGGGAGAGGGAAGAGGCTTACCACACAGGAATTCCATGGATTACTTCCTGACTTTGTCTTTTTTTTTTCACAGATTTATAGTTGGGCTGGACTTTGTTTTTTAGATATTTTTGATTGCTTTTCCACTTAATAGTATTTTATTTTTCCCATTTACATGTAAAGATAGTTTTCAACATTCATTTTATAAGATTTTGAGTTACAAATTTTTTTTCTCCCTCCTTCCCTCTCCTCTCTTCTCTATAGGGTATGCGATATGATATAAGCTATACATGTATAATCATATTACACATATTTCCACATTAGTCACGTTGTAAAAGAAGAACCAGAACAAAAGGGACAAACCATGAGAAAGAAAAAAGAGAAAACAGTTTGCTTCAATCTTCATTTAGACTCCATGTTCTTTCTCTGGATGTGGTTTAACATTTCCTTCTCCAGTGGATTAAGGCAAACAGAGGCTAAGTGACTTGCCCAGAGTCACACAGCTACTAAGTATTTGAGGTCACATTTGAACTCGGGTCTTCCTGACTCCAGGTCTAGTACACTATGCACTGAGCCACCCTGTTGTTCAGTTGTGTCTGACTCTTTGTGACCCCATTTGGGACTTTCCTGGTGAAGATACTGGAGTGGTTTGCCATTTCCTTCTCCAGCTCATTTTACAGATGAGGACACTGAAGAAAACAGAGTTAAGTGACTTGCCCAGGGTCACATGTGTCTGAGGCTAGATTTGAACACAGGAAAATGAATCTTCCTGATTCGAGGCCCGGAGCTCAATCTACTGTGCCACCTAGCTGTATTGGGAATCAAGATAGACTCTTAGCACTTATTCAATCAAGTGCCCTTGAAGAGTTTGGCCTTTGTTTCCTTGATTAAATTAGGAGTCCTGGATGACCTCCTTGCCTCAAGGGAAAGCCTAGTTTACAGGGGTTTTTTACATGTTTGTGACATCAGAGGCTTTTAGACCATATGGGTTTAAGTTGAATTTTTGTGATGATTCTAGGTCACATGGGTCCTAAGGGGAGTTGCTAAGACCAGAGCCAGTAGTAAGAGCTTAAGTTCTGGTCGCTCAGATGATGTTTGATGATGGCTAAAGAGTGCATAAAAAGGGAAGACAGAGCCATTTGCTTAGGGCTCTCACTCTTGGAGGTGTGCTGCTGTGGAGACCCTGGGCAGGTGTAGTTAAAAGCCCATCCGGCTTGTAAACCCGGATGCTTGGACTTTGTTAAACTCTGGTAACTATGCATTGAGATTTGAATCAGACAAGGTCTGTTTGTTGATGTTTGTAATTTGATTGTATTTGCTCTGAAGCGCAGGGTGCTGGCTTTTTCCCCTGAACTAAGTGAATGATATTTGTATGCTGGAATAAAGTAAGATTGTTAACCCCTTAATGTTTCTTTCCTTAGTAAAGCAGATCAAAAGAACTTGGGCTTGCAGCATTCTGTGTGCTGGTTGTTGTTGGTTTTACACAGCCACAGTAGCTGCTAGCCGAATTGTTGAAACACTAGCTTCAATGATGATAGGTAGTAGAAAGTTAATCCAAGATCAGGTAATAGGGGAACATGTTTGGGGCTCTTTGGGAGCTCCCTCCCCCGAGGAAAAAGAGGCTGTCTATATCACAGCTTCTAGTCTAAGTTTATCTGCTAGTTTAGTCATCCAGAAGCAAGTCTAGATTTCTATTACTTCCTCTTTAAAATGGGAGCTGTAGGATTCAGGGTTGCCTCTCGTATCCAGGCAAAGAAAAAGCCAGGATCAACAGATAATAAATGGAAACATGAGAACTCTGACTTTTTAAGACAGAAGGAAATAGTAGTCATCTAGGTTCAAATCCTACCTCTGACACTTCCTAGCAGGTTGATTCTGGGCAAATCACTTAATCTTTCTGAAGCTCAGTTTCCTCATTTGTAAAATTGTGACAAAAGTACCTACCTCATGGTACTGTTGTGAAGCTCAAATGAGATAAAGCACACATATCTGCAAACCTTAAAGTGAAGGTTTAATGAATCTGAGTAATTATTATTAGTGGAAAATGAACAGGATAAATTGCATGAAGGATAAATTGAAAAGTAGGCTGGACGGTAGAATTAAATTCAATACAATAAGCAATTAATAAGCACCATCTCTGTCCAAGGCCCTTCACTAAAGTTCTTATCCCATACCTCATCACGGTGTGGCTTTGACCTTGAGCTTTAGGAGGATTTGATAGTGAAGAACAATCTCTGGCAGAGTCTAGGAGGGCTTCATGTAGGGGGTGGCACCTGAGTTGGTCCTTGGAGCATGAGAAGTATCTCAATAGGCAAGGATGAGGAAGGAGTACACCCCACCACCCCAAAGCATGGAAGACAACCCCCATGAAGGCAAGAAAACTGGTCTGTACTGATCTACTCGGTAGCTATCACGCCCAGTCACTAGGGAAATGGAACCCAAACATTACACTGGAACAACAAATGGAGAAGCTTTTCTCCATCTTAGAAGTGGAACTGGCCTTAAGAATCTGGTTCAAAAGTATGATTAAGACAGGCCAATTAGAACAGAAGGAGTGCACGGGGGTCTACGGTTGGGCCAAGGAGAAAACCAACAGCAGAGAGATCGGATTTCCTGAGGCTAAGACTTAGAGGGAACTCCAGTGAAGGATGGAGAAGGCATCTGTCCAAGCCCACAGCTGTGTTGCCTTTAGCTGAGTTAGGGAGGGGATAAAGCAAAAAAATGACAGGTTGACTATCTGCATGAAGTAAATTATCATTAATCAAAGCCCTACACTCCTCCCTTCATGTTTTCCTGACCTTGCTCTTTGCTCTCTTCCATCCTTCAGACAGGGTGATGAGTATGGACCCTTTCCAGAAAGTTTTCTGACTCTCTCCTTGTCCTTTAATCATTCCCCAGCCCCTCCAGGGCCCATCCCTGAAGTACAGAACAGCATCTGCAAAAACAGCCCAGAACAACTTGAACTAAGGGTCTTTCCTTTAGGGTTTACAGTATGTTTTATTTTTTTAAAATAATTTTATTTATTTTTATTCTATTATTTCACATTTTATCATTTTATTAACCTAATCAACATTAAATAAGAATTTCTACATACCAACAGAAAAAAGATTATGTAAAACTGTGAATCTCCATAAATGAAAAGCTTGCTTTTATTTTTAAGTATATAATGAATTCAACATGTTATTTTCAAAACTATCCAGCTTGTCTGTGTTTCCTACTTACCTTTGTTCTGTTATACAGTTTTTAAAAAATAATTCAATATATGGTCACTGCATTGATCAGATGTAAAGTTCTTTAAAGCTTTACAATGTTGCTGTTATCGTATTAATTGTTCTCCAGGTTCTGCTCACTTTACTTTGCATCGGTTTATACAAATCTTCTCAGGTGTGTCTGAAACAGTCCTTTTCATCATCTCTTAGTGTACAAGAATATTCCATGACATTCACATACCACGATATGTTCGGTCATTCCCCAATTTGTGAGCATTCTCTTAGTTTCCAATTTTTGCCACCACAAAAAGAGATGCTATAAATAGTTTGGTACATATAGCTCCTTTTCCTCTTTCTTTGCTCTCTGAGGCACGTATCTAATAGTGGTATTGCTGGGTTAACAGGTATGTTCAGTTTTGTGACCTTTAGGGCACAATTTCAAATCACTCTCTATAGCTCTACCAACAATATATTAACATTTGGCTTTCCTAAAGCTGTTCTAACAACTGTCAATTTCTGGTTTTGTCACTCCTGCAAATCTGATAAATATGAGATGGAAACAGGATTGTTTTAATTTGCATTTCTCTTGTTGCTAATGATTTGGAGAATTAAAAAAAAATATATGGCTGTTGAATGCTTGGATTTTTTTTTCCTTTGAGAACTGTTTATTCCTATCCATTGCCCACTTACCTGCTGGGGAAGGGCTCTGACTTTCTCCTACAAGGACCATGAACCTGAGTAAATCCAAAAAGGCCAAAAAGTGATGACAGAGGTCAAGGACACACTATCATGGACACTAGAATCCGGTTTCCACAATTTCCATCACTTCCTTCCAGATAATGCACAAGTCTAGTAAATGGTCAGCACCTCTGTAACCCCCAAATGAGCCTATTTCTAACCTCACAGTATTCAGAAGAGGACCCTCAAACTGTGCCCTGTAGCAGACTTTCTATAGATCCCAGAGGAGGGAGATACATCAAGTCATTTCATGACACAAAGGCAAACTCCAGAAGGTGACACTGGGTGATTTGGCACTGTATCCCATTCCTCTAGTGGGAGGCTCTTTGCCAGATACTTAACCCAGTTGATTAGGAATTTCCTGCCCATCATTAGGGCTGCCCATCTGTTTGTTCCCTCCCTCCAAAGGTCTGAATTTCTGCTGTCCTTTTGTGGGAGATCTGTTGTCTCTACACAGTCAATCCCCAATTTGTGAGTGCCCTTCAGTTTCCAGCTTTTGCCACCACAAAAAGAGATGGCACATTTTTATACACATGGCTCATTTTCCTCTTTCTTTGATCTCTTTGAGGTACAGGGCTAATAGTGGTATTGCTGGGTCAACAGGTATATGCAGTTTTGTGACCTTTGGGACATAGTTTCAAGTCACTCTCCATAGCTCCACCAATAATGTACTAACGTTCTTGCATTCCTACAGTTGTTTCCTACAACAAGGAGATCCTACTCTTGTTCTATTCTATTTGGCAATATATATTCAATCCTATCTCAAAAACCCTCAATGGTATTTTGATGAGAAGCCAACCCTCCCATTCTGTGGTCCACTCTGCTGGCTGAGAACAGTTTGGCCAGGCTGAGATAGCCATGAGAATAGCAACTGGCCAGGTAAACTGGACCTTCTGCCACTTGGCAGTATTCCACATTGCAGCCCAGACTTCCCAGTCAGGGTCTCACAAGTTAGCATTCTTAATCTAAGGTGTGACTCTTTAAGTCAAACAACCAAATGTAACTATTATTTCATGGCTGCCTCTTTAGCTCAAATGATAGAAATACAAATGGTAGGAACAGGGGAGGAGATGAAGCCAAAATTTTCAGGACTGTTATCCAAAGGTCCTATTAAATACCCAAGTGGTTAAAAAAGAAATAAAATGAAAAAACAGGTGAGTCCCTCTCCCACCTAAGGTTGTGTTGAGAAAGATGGTGTTCCTGCTACTCAAAAGATGTAATCCCTGGATCTCATATAATCATTCTAATCTCTCCCTTATTATTAAGGGTAGGAGGTGATGACATTTCAATTTAATTCAATTCAACAAGGATTTATTAAATATGCACTCTGTGCCAGAAATGGTGCCAGAACTTGGAGAAACTAAAACAAAAAAAGACAGGAGGTAGCCCTTGAACTGAGCCTTACCACAGGAGCTTGGGATGCAAAGAAGCAGAAGTGAAGAGGGAAAAGCATTCCAGATATGGGGGATGGTCTACAAAAAAGCACAAAGGGAGAAACTGCAGTGTTGTGTCCTGGGAAGAGGAACTAAACCAGTTTACCTGGACTGCAGAGTACATGAAAAGAGAGTAATTGAAATCAGGGTGGTGGATTCCCTGGGCTACTAGGCTAGACCTACTTATCATCTGTAAGCAGTGCTCATCTGGGGCAGTGGCTCTTCACCCTGGGCCAATTCAAGAGCATCCTCTTAGCTTTGGGGGTCCCCTCTCCTAACAGAAGATCTTATCCTACTCTTCCATTACTGTGGAGTAGACAAGAATTTCCAAAAGCCTGTTAACAGATTCTTCATTTCAGTTTGTTTTGTTTGCATGAATATTGACTTCACTGTTTAGATTAATTTACTGTCTCCTACCAACTAGTCGGCTAATAGAAGCCATAAAGAGGTTGGCTATCTAACTTATTGACATTTGTTATATCATGGCATTTTTAGGAGTGGGAATTACAAACTGACATTGTATAGTTTTACTAGGCTGTTTTGATCCCTGGTCAAACATATGGGTTTGGGGCAGCTAGGTGGCACAGTGGATAGAGTGTCAGGCCTGGAGTCAGGAAGATTCATCTTCCTAGGTTCAAATCTGGCCTTTGACACTTGCTACCTGTGCGACCCTGGGCAAGTCACTTAACCGTGTTGCCTTGGTTTCCTCATCTATAAAATGAGCTGGAGAAGGAAATGGCAAGCCAGTCCAGTATCTTTTCCAAGAAAACCCCGAATGAGGTCACAAAGACTTGGACACAACTGAACAACTATAAATATCAGTTAAGAACTGTCCATTCATGCCATGTCTTCCCAATATCCAATGGGTGTGAGCAACAAGTTTTATGCTCAACCAAATGGCGTCTAATCTATTCAAGACAGAAAACAATGCAGGTTCCAGAAAAGAGGCCAGCTATCACCTTCAAAAGGCTATTTCTCTAATCTTTCCTGACTGCTCCTACATATTGACCTGGCATCCATTCTGTAAACAGGTGTGCCACTTAGGGCTACTCTCATCATTTTGGTATATGATCAATACAAACTCAGTAAGTAGCTGGGTGACAATCTCCTGTTGTTGGTGGGCTGTAGAATGATTCATCGGTATGTCTAAAACACAATATAATAACTCCTAACACCAATCTGGTCTTCTACTTTAATAAGTCAACTAAAGTAGAAGTGTTTGATGCAGGAAGTGAAAATAAAATCAATACAGGATCGCAAGCAAATTGTAAGAAGCAACTATAGTCCAAAAAGAGCTCAGTTCCACTCTTTTTAAGCTGACCTGCTGCTTCTCTCCCTACATCAACAGTAGTGTCTACATAGTTGACAAACACAGAATGGCACATGGCAATAAGTAGGCATTATGAACACTGTGCCTATCAAACATTTGGTAAGTCTGAATTCTATTGACACATTAATAGCAGAGAACTAGTTCTTCAAGCAAAGGAAAGAAAACTAAAACAAGAACATCTGACATTGATACAGTGAGTCAAGGCTTAAAAAGTACGTTATGTATATTTCTATCTCAAGTTTCACACAATTGAGCTACTGAATTATCAAGATATGCCAGATGACCAAGGTTGGGCCTTCCATTTTCCCAGTCTACTTTTATAGTATGTGGGTGTGCCCTCCTGTGCAAACATGGGCCTAAACTTTTTTCCACTCAGTATTCACTATGGCTATTTTGTTTCTCTGCTTTTGTCCTGTTCTGACATTTAGATACTTTAACTGGCCAACTCTAATCTCAAAATTCTAAGAACACATTTCAAGAAATATCCAGAAATTCCTAACTATTTCTCCAATAACATACAAATACAATCTTAGCTTGCAATAGTTTTTTCAAGGTATAGTCCCCTCAAACAAGTTTGGAAACTTTTAAGTAATTCAGATTCAACTTTTTGTCAGGAGGGTCATATCAGGAAGAACCAGAAAGATCCTCTGGAGGGTATGGTTACCTAATACAAAATTAGGTCAATAGGTTTTTCAAGTAAAATGGCCCTGGGAAGGGGCTGACTACTACTAATTGTGACAATCGCTGTTAAATTGGTTCTATATAGGCCCAAAGGGCTATAAAACTGTGCATACCCTTTGACCCTGCAATATCACTACTGGGTCTGTATTGTAAAGAGATCAAAGAAAAAGGAAAAAGACCTATATGTACAGAAATATTTATAGGAACTCTTTTTGTGGTAGCAAAGAATTAGAAATTGAGGGGATGCTTACCAATTGTGGAATGGCTGAATAAGTTGGGGCATGTGATTGTGATGGAGTACTATTGTGCTACAAGAAATAATGAGGGGGATGGTTTCAGAAAAATATAGCAAGACCCTTATGAACTGATGCAAAGGAAGTGAGGAGAACTGGGAGATCACTGTGTACAGTAACAGCAATCAATGTGGATCAACTGTGAAAGACTTGGCTATTCTGATCAATACAATGATCCAAGACAATTCCAAAGGACTCATGATGAAAAAATGCTGTCCACCTCCAGAGAGAGAACTGAAGAACTCAGTGCAAACTAAAGTATAATTTTCTCACTTTCTTTTTCTTTCTTTTTAAAAAAATAAATATAGTTAATATGAAAATAGGTTTTGCATGATTTCCCATGTATAACTGATATCATATTGCTTGCCTTCTCAGTGGGTGGGAAAGGAGATGGGAGGAAGGGAAAGAATCTGGAACTCAAAATTTTAAAAGAAAAGAATGTTAAAAATAAATAAATAATAAAATTTTAAAAAAACATTCAGTTCCCTCTTAGTCACAGCTCTGATATACTTAAATAGTATTACCAATTCTGACCCCTCCCACATACAACTACATGTCTACAATCACACCTCTTTCCCATTATACAAGATAGGTCAATTTATGATAGTTACATCATCAAACCAAAACTCAATTTCTATTCAATTGTAACATTCAATCCACAAAACCGTACTGAAAAAAATCATGACTCTAAGTAAACAAATACTATCTTCACAGAGGAAGTTTAGAAAGCCAGATCCAGAAATCTTTTGATTACCCATATGGAAAGAATTTTTTCATATAAACTCATCCTCATCAATAAATATATCAAGTAAACCATTACTTTAAGCTGGCCAAATATGAGTTGACTGAAACGTTATAATCCTTCTAAGCAGTTACCAAACTTAGAGGTGCAAAATACCACTTGGCTGAGCACAATAAATAAATAAAACATAAAAGATTTAAATCAACTGGCATATGGAACCGACTAATTCTATGATCTACCATGGTCCAGTAGAAAAAGCTCTGGCTCTGGGGTCAAAGGTCTTGGATTCAAATCCCTCTTCTGATATTTACTTCCTACTCGACTGGACAACTCATTTAATCTCCCTGGGCTTCAGTTTCTTCATCTGGAAAATAAGAGTGATGACCCCCCCCCAAATCCCTTCCATTTTCTGAATCTATGAACCAATGAACTGCAAAATTACTCTCAGTTCACAGCCTTTTATCCCTCTACCTCTCTCTCTGTTAAAACTGATATACCTAAAACACAGATCTGACTATGAAAATCCCCCCAACCAAAAAATTTTCCATTGTTTGCTATTGCTTCTAGTGTAACATACAAGATCCTCAGCCCAACATTTAAAGCTTGAATATAACTCCCACCCAGACATTATTTCATGTTAATGCCTTTCACATAATTTCCATGGCAATGAAACCTGCCTACTAGCTGTTCCCCATACATGACATCGTAAGCCCTGCCTCAGCTAGTGTCTTTACACAAGGGGTCTCCCAAGTCTGGAATATTCTCCATCTTCACCTTTGCCTCTTAGAATTCCTAGCTTTGAACATTGTACACAGTAACAGCAGCGCTGTGAGATGACCCACCACTCTATTAGACTTAGCTCTTCTTAGCAGTGCAGTGGTCTAAGAGAATTCCAAAAGACTCATGACGGAAAATGCTATCCACATCCAGAGAAAGAACTATGGAGTCTGAATGAAGATTGAAGCATTCTGTTTTCTCTTTTTTCTTTTTTGTTTTTTTTTTCTTCCCACAGTTTTTCCTTTTTGTTCTGATTCTTCTTTCACAACATGACTAGTGTGGAAAGATGTTAAATATGACTGTACATGTATAGCCTATATCAGACTGCATGCCATCTTGAGGAGGGGGGAAGGGAAGGAGGGGGAGGAAATTAAGAACTCAAAATCTTATAAAAGTGAAAGCTGAAAACTAAAAATAAGTAAATAAATACATTTTTAAAAATTAAAGAAGGAAAGAATCCCGAGCTTCATTCAAAGTACAATTCAGCTGTCATCTCCTATACAAGACCTCCAGATGTCCTCCCAAATTGTCAGTGCCTTTGTCTCTTGAAATGTCTTTGCATATGTGTACAACTTTGGGTGTGCCACCTTGTTGGATTTTTCCTTTATATCTCTGCACCAAGAGGTGTAGAGGTGCATGGCAGGAAGGTATGACTCTGAGAGCAACCTAGGGCAGCCTAGAGAGATGCTAATGAAGGACCAAGGTAACTGAGATCTTAGAGATGCAAGAGAGAAGAATGCCCCACCCCCAGATACTGAGCTTGAGTGACTACTACATATAACTCCATAATACACAGCTTGCATTTACAGGGGAGCTCTATTTCCTAGGTATAGTGCTAAGCCTGAGTGCTTTGTAGTAGTACATGACCCTGGAACATCCAAGGGCAGGTGGCTGGCTTATGAGTCTGTGAAGAGATTGGACTACCCAAATGTGATGATCTCAGCTTGGACTTCATTCAGTCTCAACCTGGGGAAAAAACATGGAAAGACCGTGCAGGAAATAATGAAGAGTGAAATGAGCAGAACCAAGAGAAGGGTATATGCAGTAACAGCGATATTGTCTTCAGAATAACTGTGAACAACTTATTCTGAATATTACAAATACTAAATCAACCACAAAAGTCCTATGAAGGAAGATGCTCTCCAGAGAAAGAACTGACAAGCATTAGTATGTATAGTATGGTTTTACCTATATGTGTCAAATGGTGGCCTTTTCTAATGGGAAGGAGAGGGGGAGGCAGTTCAGAACTTAAAATGTAACCAAAAATATTTTTTTAAAGTCTCAACCTGAGGAGGTTTTTTTTATCCGAGATCTTTTTTCTTGAAATAGAACCATATTCTTTATTTCTAACTATTTCAAGTACGTGTGATTTATTGCCTTCACCAACGCAGTCTACAACACTTCCACATCTTAGCTATGGGTTTGGGGGGTTACTGAGGCAGGGGGGAAAAAAACTAAACCAAAAACTCATCGACTCCATGCCAGCTCAATGAGATAAACTTCTTTTCAAGTGAATCAGAGCTTGGATGAATCTGCCCAAGTGTGCACCTCACAGAAATAGACTTTGAAAGGGCTGTTCACACCTTCACCGCACACAAGGGTGGAGCAGGGCTTCCCTGGATGTCTTATCTGACAACTGTTTGCGCGGATCATATAATCGGCAGGAGTCTGTGAGGTCTGTCTTGCTTTCTGACTGCCGACGGTTCGGCTTCCCTCAATTTGGTGGGTCCTGGTATTTGCAGGGCAACAGACTCTTCACAGTCATAGAGTGGAGAAAGACGCATGGGAAGTATCTATAAACTATAACAGCTGGAAGACGCAGATAACATAGTAGGTACAAGAAGTGCAACATCTCTACACCTCGTTCAGCCTCAGAGTCTCCCAACGTTACACGAAGGGGGCAGACTAGATGTCCTGGAAGGCCCCCTACCAGCATTACAATTCTGTAAATGCTCGTAATCGGGTGAAAGGTGTTAGGAAGCAGGAAGCGTGCAGCTAGAAAGCGAAAGGCCAGCGGAGCCAGCGGGCGCCCGGAGCGGCCGGAGGAGGAGCCTGCCGCTCTGGGGACACTCGGAAGGAGCTTTTTTTTGGGGGGGGAAGGGAATTAGGGACCCGGCATCACGTGTGCTTAAAGCATGCGCGGCTCTCTTTCCAAACTGGGGGAGCCGTCGAGAAGTGCAGCGAGGATTGTGGGGCGCGAGCGGCTGGGGGTGGGGGGCAGAAACTCACACGTCGCGCAGGAGCCCCGCTCTGACTCTGGCTCCTGCTCGGGCTCTGGCGGCGGCGGCGGCCGCGCGCCCGGCCTTCTGCAGCAGTAGCAGCGCCATGCTCCAGCTCCCGCTCCCGCTCCTGCTCGTGCCCGGGCCTCACACGCCTTTCCTTGGGCCGCTGCAGCTCCACTCGCCCCGAGCTTCCCGGCCCGCGCCGCACGCCGCGCGCCTCCCGCGGCGCCGATTGGCCCGAGGGGGCGGTGCGGCGGGGCGCCCGGGCCAAGGTCGCGGGCACGGCCTCTGCCGGGGGAGCCGGCGCTGCCCGGGCACGGAGGAGGCTTTTTGTGTCTTTTCTGGGATGTTGTGTTGTTGACTTCAGATAAGCCGGGCCGCCGCCCGACACTGGTTGCTTCGGTCCCAACTCGAATAGAAACTTTTTATCCGGATTTGGAACGTGTATTATCAGTTTTTTTTTCTGATATTTTCATCGCCTTTGCTGACTTTACCCCATTTTCTTTCATTTGTATATTTTTATTTATTTTTGTATTTTTAATTTTTATTTATTTTTATTTTATTTATATTTATATTTTCAAAATTATATGGGATAGCTCTCTGGAATGGAAAGAGAAATTTACTGTAAACTATCGCGAATAAAATTTAGATTAAAAATAAAAGCTATGAATAAAATTGTGTTTTAAAGAAATTATTGGAACAGAGCTTTAGAATCAGCCTATATGGGTCTGTGTTGTGGGCTGAGAAATTACACATACCTCTCCTCCCGTATGGGTCTTCCCTGCCCAGAAATGTATTATTAAAATACAATCCTCGTGTTTTATCTTAATTTTGTTTTATGGGGTTATCTTTAACCCAGGTTGATCTTGTTTCAGAATGGGTTAACTGCTGAAGCTAAGAGAAGACAGAGAATTTGCAGGAATGATTCTTTCCTAGTAAATGCTTCTAACAGCATGGTGAGCAGACGGTTTGTCTTCTAGGTTTTTAAGAATTTAGGTTTTAGATTTAAATTTAAAGCCCAAGAGATTCGAAGCTCTGGGTTGCTAATGCTGCCTCTTCCTCCATACAGAAGCAACAACAGCTTTCTGCCTCTTTCCTGATCTGGGCTTCTAATTATAATCCAACTTTAAAAAGAAAAAAAAAACTTGCCACTTAGAGCTGATCTCATCAGAATAAAGTCATCATTTTGAAGAGCTTGTTGTATGTGTGACTGCACTAAACTTCACACTGCGCACTGCACAAAAAGGGGAAAAGGTAGATAAAGGTGTGATGTAAGTCACTTTGCCTGACCATTTGGAGCTTACAGTCTCCTATGGAAATGGGATGCACATAGAAATAACCAATAACAGACTCCATGGTAGAGGAAGCCCTGGGTTCAATTCTAGCCTCTGACAGACACAGACCTGGTGATCGTGGGGAAGTCACTTAATTTTTTTAGGTAGTTGTCTACATTTTGACTCCCCACAGAGACCCCATACAGAGTTGGCCTGAAAAGAAGGAAACCCTGCTTTCAATTCCAGCCTCTGACACACACAGACTCTGGGAGAGTCACTTAATTTTTGTACACAGTTTGTTTGCATGTTGTCTCCCTCTTTAGACTCTAAGCTCAGACTCAAGGATTGTCTTTTGCCAATCTTTGTATATCCCCGTGCTTAGCACAGTGCCTACCTAGCACAAGAATGGTGATTAATAAATGCTCCTTGACTGACCAAATAAGATGCTATAGATGTCAAGCACACCAGCGCACACACTCTGGAGTGCTGCCTGAACCTCATTAAAACATAATTGGGAATTTTAAAAAATAAATAAAAATACAGTAGAACATAGATAATGTTAATATGTGGTTTTCAAAGTCAATATGGGACCAGCAGAGATCCTTATGTAGGATTTAATGGTCCTCTTTTTTTATTGGCTAGGCAACTTTCTTAAGCTAATAGGGGAAGTTCCCTCCCTATACCAATGCAATCACAGGTACAGGCCCTATCCTGTAAATAATTATAGTAGTGCTATTTGCAATCCAGGGGAGAAAGGTAATTGCAGTCTAGAGGTAAAAAGGAGGTGGAGAATCAGGGAAGGCTTCCTGGGGATGATGTTTAGATTAGACATTAAGGGACGAGTGAATATTCAACCAATCGTGGGATGTTAACGAGGACATTCCAGGCACTGGGGTCAAAGAGCAAAGTCATGAAACAGAGAAGGGCAAAGCACTTTCTGGGGACTGAGATGAATGAAAAACTGAGAGACAGCAACTCTGTGTAATTAACAATTTATTAATTAGGCTAGCAAATAATCAATAAATTGATGGTCAGTGGTCTCTATAACCAAAGATAAAAACATGGAGATCCCCGAATGCTTAAATACCTTTGGAAAAGGAGGTGCCCCTGACAGGTGAAAATCAACTCTGATTGGTGAAAAATTAATGAGGAGGTAGACATTTTAAAGAGAAAGTTGGCTAAAAATCTTCAGCTCCTCCTGTTGAAAACATGACTTGATTGTGTGACTCAGACTTCTCCAGCAATCTGAATAAAGAAATCCATCTCTACCCAGACCACTCTGGTTTGTTTTCTCTTTCATAAGCTAGATTACCCTAAACTCCAGTGGGGACTGCAAGGGCATATACTTACTTCCTAAGGACAAGAATTCACCTAGTTAGATTCTATTTTTAAGGTCTTCTAGTTGGGTGGGGTCCTGCCCAAGAATACAGAGCATGTGCCCAGTGGATTTGGGTAATCTCATCTATCGGCAATGTGCTTCAGATTCTGACTGATTCATCTGTAGGGACTGGTCTCTAAACGAGGAAATAAAGGGAAAATCCTAATCCTAATTTAATAATTACTTATTAATGCAATAGAAAATAATAATTTTTCTTGGGATGATGAGTTGCCCCCTTTGCTATTCAAATTGTCAATGTACTCATCATCCTAGTCCAAGTCTGAGGCGTGCCAGATTGTGAAGGTCTCCTAAATGCCAAGAAAAGAAGTCTGATACGGTACAGATATGGTATGGTATGATATGGTATTGATGTGGTATGGAAAGACCATTAAATTTGGAGTCAGAAGGCAGCTCTACCAGTAGTATCAGCATGGTACAGTAAAAAAAGAACAGGATACAAAACCCTAAATGGGTTCACCAAGAGGTGGACATGACTGAACTGAAGCCTGAGCTCCATTGTTGTTATTCAGTTGGGTCCAACTCTGTGACTCCATTTGAGGTTTCCTTGGCAAAGATACTGGAGTGGTTTGCATTTCCTTCTCCCATGCATTTTACAGATGAGGAATGAGGAAACTGAGGCAAAAAGGGTTACGTGACTTGCCCAGGGTCACACAGTTAGTACCTGTCTGAGGCCAGCTTAGAACTCAAGGAGTCTTTCTGACTCCAGGCCCTGCACTCAATCCACTGTGCCACCTAGTGGCCCTTCAGTTCCATTACTATCCGTGAAATCTTCAGAGAAGTCGCTTAACTTTGGTTTCTTCAATCGTAAAATGAGATGATTGGATTGAATGACCTCAAAGGTCCCTTCCAACTCTAAATTTATGACCCTATGAACCCACCTGTGTGACAGGAGACAAATAGGTAACTTCTTTGGGTTTCAGTTTCCTCATTTGTAAAACAAAAGGGTCCCTTCTAGATCTGAATCTATAAACTACGATCATACTTCTTTTTTTTAAGTTTATTTATTTTTAGTTTTCAACGTTCACTTCCATAAGTTTTAAATTTTCTCCCCTCCCCATACCGGCATATTTTTTTTGCATTAGTCATGTTCTATGGAAGAATTAGAACAAATGGGAGGAACCATGAGAGAGAAAAATATAAAACAAAACAAAGATAAATAATAAATAAAAAATAGTCTAATTCATATGATCATACTTCTTACATCCACTTCCACAGCCTCAGTTTCCTTCTCTGTAAATTGAAGTCATTATACTAGATGATAGCTGAGTTCTTTTTTTAACGCTAAATTCCAAAGATTCTATGAATTTTACTCAATAGGCAGTAGGGAGACACTAAAAGGTTTTAAGCAGAAGAGAATCATCACTAGATTTATGCATAAGAGAAGTAAATGTGGCAGTACAGCGAGGGATAGATTGGAGACATGAGAAAGCCTGGAGACAGGAAGACCTAAGGAGGTCTATTGCAAGTGCCTATGTGTGGTAATGAGCAATTACACAAGGATGCTAGATGTGGAAATATAGCATCAATAGGGCTTGATTATAGGTAGTGTGTGAGTTAAAGATAACACCAGAGTTTTTAACGTGGCAGACCAGGTGGTGCCACTAATAGAAACAGTATAGTCAAAAGAAGTCAAGTTTAGGGGGCAAAGTTCAAATTTCAATGTATTCAGTTTGCAGTACTATATATGGGGAACTGAGCCAAATTTATAAAAATGAGAGTCATTCTCCAATTCATAAATGGTCAAAGGATATGACCAGGCAGTTTTCAGAAGAAGAAATCAAAGCTATCAATAGACACATGAGAAAATGATCAAAATCATTTATTAGAAAATGCAAATTAAAACAATTCTGAGATACCACCTCCCATCTATCACATTGGCTAACATGACTGAAAAGGAAAATGACAAGTGCTGGAGGAGATGTAGGAAAATAGGGACACTGTTGCACTGTCGGTGGAAATATGAGCTGGTCCAACCATTCTAGAGAACAATTGGGAAGTATGCCCAAAGGGCTATAAAATCACGCATACCCTTCAACCCAGTGACACCACTACCAAGTCTGTATCCCAAAGAGATCCAAGAAAAGGGAAAAGGACCTATATGTACAAAACTATTTCTAGCAGCTCTTTTGTGGTGACAAAGAAGTGGAAATTGAAGTGATACTCATCAACTGGGGAATGGCTGAACAAGCCATAGTATACGATTGTGATGAAATACTATCATGCTATAAGAAATGACAAGTAGAATGTTTTCAGAAAAACCCGAAAAGTCTTACATGAACTCATGCAAAGTGAAGTAAGCAGTACCAGAAGGACATTGTACACAGTGATAGCAATATTGTAAAGATGATCAACTGTGAAAGACTTAGCTAATCTGATCAAGACAATGATCCAAGACAATTCCAAAGGATGCATAATGAAAAATGGTATCCATCTCCAGAGAAAGAACTGATGAACTCTGAGTGCAGATGGAAGCATGCTTTTTTCACTTTCTTTATCTTTCTTGGAATTTTTTGGTGTGTTTTCTTTTGCAACATGGCTAAATATGTCTTGTGTGACTTCACATGTATAATCAATATCTTATTGCTTGCCTTCTCAAGGGGTGGGGGAGGGGCATGAGGGAGAAAGCTATTTGGACCTCAAAATTTAAAAAAAATAAGGGTTAATTTAAAAAATAAAAGTGGGAAATAGTTAATGAAATAAATAAAAATATATTTTAAAAAATAAACCAAAGGAGAAACTACAGATAAATGTGGACAGTAGAGAAAGGATCCAGCCACAAAAGCCTGGCCTGGGATTCCAGAGAAGCTTTCTGTCACAGAGGCTGTGGATGAGCTAGGGAAGCCTGTAGCCTGTTGCTGTATGGGAACAGAGAGATGGGACTCTGGACCAAGAGTCTGGAAACTACATCTCTGTTTTTCTAACCTCAAACCTCTCTGAAGCCTGTGGGGATAGGACCAGCAGGGTGATAATCAAAGTGCATCCTGAAGCAGACTCTGAGGCAGCTTGCCTCTGCCAATGACCTAGAGCAGTGTGCTGCCAGGAGATGCTTCTGAGATCCTTAAAGCACATAGTGATCGTTACAGGTCCACTCTCCCCATAATGCACCAGATAGTACCAAAGAAACCTTCATTATTCCTTCCAGTAGTGCACAGAGGTTGACTCCAGTACAAAGTCCCGATTCAGGAAGTAAGACTGGAAAAATGAATAAGCACAAGCAAGTCTTTGGGAACCTTTGAGAAAGTAAATGATGGAAATCACAAAGGATTGAATGCGGCTGAAAAGTTTAGAGGGGCTACTGAACTTGAATCACACCAAGTAATATGAATTATCAGAGGACTGTGGGATTGAAATTGATTCCTTCAACTATTGTGCATTATTTTACTACCAATATTCAGTACTGATATCCTCGACATAGTTGAAATAAATTTCCAGATAAGCAAACAATGATATGTTTATTTTAATTCCCACCTATGGAATGAACGATCTCATAGACTAATGCTGTCTTTCTGAATTTGAGTCAGGGACTTTTTTGAGTTCAATTTTCTCGGGAAATGGATAATTAAATACTTGTCTTCATTAATCTTAGGAATCTTTGGCACATGGATACCAGCGCTATGTTTTTGATACATCAGTACGTTTAAAAGAGCCATTGGAGAAAAATGTCTAGTCAGCACCAACTTCCCTGTAACTGTTTAAAAATTAAACAACTTGCAGCTCTTGAAGGCTAATAATTTTTTTTGAGCCAGCTACTAATGAATGACTGCAGCCTTCATACATTATAAGTACTCCCTGTTAATACTACAAACTACTTAGTATAGTCATTTTTTCCTTCCATATCATATTTACCTGCTCATAGTCTAAAACTGTCTTTTACAGCTGGTAAAACCTGAATTCATCTTTGCAAAGATGGAAAAGGGTGGCCTATAATGTTTATTGACTATGAAATTCAAAGAAGGGATCCCAAACCTGAGGCTATGGCAGCATGGGGGCTGCTGGCAGACACCCAAGGAGTATCATTATAGCTCTTTGGTGCTTTGTTCAGACAATATTTACCATTTTGGGAAAAGGCCACTTATTCCTACGCTTTCAATTTTTTTTAAACATAAATAGGTGTTGCATTTTGTATATAGTTAAACCTATATATGTGTGTGTCTATATCAATTTTATGCTTTTTACTGTTTTTATTAGTATAGTTTATTATCTTTATAACTTACCTAATGTTGAGACGACCCTATAATCCTGTTATAAAGTTCACTTGGTTAGAGCAAGCAACCTTTTAAATATATTGCAGTGGTATCTTTTCTAATATGTTATTTTACTCAAAATCTTTACATCAGAATTCATTAAGGATATCATTCTATAGTTTTCTTTCTAGGTCATATGTGTCAAAGAAGGAATTTGGTAGAATATTTTCTTTCCCTATTTTTGCAAACAGTTCATATAATATTGGAGTTAATTGGCTCTCAATGCTTTGTAGAATTCACTTATAAATTAATTTAATCCTGGATTTTTTGAAGGTTCATTTATGGCTTGTTCAACTTATTTTCCAAAGATTATACTATTTAAATTCTCTATTTCTTGTTCCGTTAATTTGGGCATTTTATATTTTTTGTAAATTTCTTCTTCATTTCTCCTGGTTTTATGTCTTAGGCATCTCTTGATCCATAATCTTTCTTCACTGTGCTTGATGTCTTCTTCTGTTTATCAATATTTCCAGACTCAGTTTCTGATTGCAACACACTCTCCCCCTCCTATACTCCTGAATGATGTGGTCAGAGTTCTCTTTAGTCCTGTTCTTGATTTTTCTCTGCTCCTACTACTGACTTCCCTGGTATTTCTGCACTCAGTACACTGGTAGGTTTTGTGTCCCCCATGTGGCACAGTGCATAGTGTACCAGGCCTGGAGTCAGGAAGACTCACCTTCCTGAGTTCAAATCTGGCCTCAGATACTTACTAGCTGTGTGACCCTATTTGCCTCAGTTGCTTGTCTGTAAAACAAGCTGGAGAAGGAAACGGCGAACTACTCCAATGTCTTTGCCAAGAAAGTCCCAAATGGGGTCATGAAAAGTTGGACACGACCAAAACGACTGAGCAACAACAAAGGATCGTCCAGAGTCAGAGCTTTGAGGTCTTCAGTCCCCTTTGAAGTCCCTTTGGTCAGAGAACTATGGTTTTCAAGTCCCCTCGAATGCCCTTCTTCAAAGAATTGTGTTTTTTCAAGTCTCCTCCAAGTATCTTAATCAGAGTACTGACAGTTTCCAGCCCTTCTGTAGATTCCCCATTATAGACCTGTTGGTTCCTGACACCATGGAATCCTCCCAGTGGGAGTTCTGGAGGCTTCAGGTGCCCTCTCTTCTTCAGGTGCATCTCTGCTTAGAGCAATTGCAGGTCTATTTCTTTGTGTTCTCGCTGGTTCCCCTGGTGAGAGCCCTCTCTCAACACTCATAACCTCTGTCTTTATGGGTTTAGTCCTAGAATAAATGAATACACTTAATTTTTTATTAGGATTTCTTGATTGTTATTCAAGTTAATGACCATTTTAGATATTTTCTGGAGTATAAATGGGAAGGAATATTTCATAATGTTTTATGGTTTGTGAAGACAAGAATTTTGCTATTTTTCTGTGACAGAAATCTCTTCTGGGATGTAAAGGGCTTAAGTTTCCTCTGGGAGAATTCTTCACATCTCCTTTTCCTCCCACCTGGGAAATCTGAGAACTTGAATATATGACACCACCTAATGTGTTGTTACCCATTCTCTGTGCGAACACCAAGTTCACAAAGCTCAAAGAAGACAATGTTTATTTTTAGGTCTAAGAAAAGAATTAGAACTCTTATCAGAGCTCATGGAAGAATATCAACATCTTTCCATTCCTCAGAGACCTCGGTGGGCATCCTAGCAGACCTAACTCTTCAGCATATGGCACCTGCTAAATCCCCTTCATAGCTCTAGAACTTGGTGCCTTTTTCTTTCCCTGTAAGAGATCTCACAATAGCCCTCTCAAGGAGGCAGTACTAATATCATCCCTACTTTACAAACAAAGTGACTTAGGGCTCAGAGAGTTTAAGTAACTTACTAGTATAAGGTATGTGCTGTCTATATAGGTTATGTATGTCCATATAGGTTGTCTAAATATGGCTCACTGGGAAGAATGGATAGAGATCTGTGGACTCTTGCCAGCCCTTCCCCAAAAGGAACTATGATTCCTGCCTTGAGGAGAGCAAGAGAAGAGCTACCAAGTTGAGTGTTCTTTCCTCTAATCTCTGAGATGGGTAGAATTATGTCTATCATACCCTTTAAACATTTCTGGTCTAACGACACAATTTTTTAACTTCAGATCAAAAAACCTCTAGTTTTCCTAGTTACTATTTCTTTAAAAAAGTGTGGGGAAAGGAAAGGGTTATCCTGAGTTTATATCATAGGTTTAACTCCCTGTAAAAAGACCATCAAAAATAGTGAATAATGAGTAAAGCCATTTATCCAAGCAAATAGCCAACATAAATTATACAGATTAGTTTCGTAGATTAGAAAAAACAAAGGGTGAATGAGCTCTTTAAATGGGATCAAGCTATCTCAACTCAAACTGAGAAATAGGCCTAATCTCAGCCAAGAAGAAATTCCCTCAAATCTCTAGAGAGAGAAGCTAGAAAGGAAGGGTATGTTGAGAAGCCAGCCATGTTTATGTTTCTCAAGTCTCTCTGTCTCTGTCTCCCCTCCCCTCCCCTCCCCTCTTCTTCTCTCTCTCTCTCTTCTTCTTCTTCTTCTTCTTCTTCTT
>CM053626.1:117729769-117820545 GCA_028646595.1 Phalanger gymnotis | reverse complement strand
GGTTATACATAATGATACACATATGGCCTGTGTTGAATTGCTTGCCTTCTTAGGGAGGGTGGGCGGGGAGAGAAGAGGGGAGAGAATTTGGAACTCAAAGTTTTAAAAACAGACATTCAAAAACAACAACAAAAAAAGTGTTTGCATGCAACTAGGAAATAAGATACACAGGCAATGGGGTGTAGAAATTTATCTTACCCTACAAGAGAAGAAGAGAAAGGGGTTTGCGGGGGAGTAGGGTGACAGATGGGAGGTCTGACTGGGGAATGGGGCAACCAGAATATACGCCATCTTGGAGTGGGCGGGAGGGTAGAAATGGGGAGAAAATGTGTAATTCAAACTCTTGTGAAAATCAATGCTGATAAATATATTAAATAAATTAAATATTAAAAAGGAAAAAAAAAGTGCTAAGGGCCACCATCAGCCTTTATATCATCTCTCCTGGATTCTACTCTTCCTTCCCAGCCTGTTGCTACTGTATTCCCATGTTCCCAAAGAAATACATTCCTCTATATCCTGACTGTGAAGATTTTTTTTCCTCATAGTTCTTCAAAAATACAATTGGAGATTTTGTTTCTTTTTTAAATAGATTTTTAACCTGGATGGACTTCATTGTTTAAAAGATATTTTTGTTTTTAAAATTTTTTCCCACTTAATAGTATTTTATTTCTTCCAATGACATGTAAAGATAATTTTCAACATTCACTTTTATAAGATTTTGAGTCACAAATTTTTTCTCCCTCCCTCCATTCCCCTCCCCCACCAAAATGGCAAGCAATTTTATATAGGCTATACATGTTTAATCAGTGGTGGGATTCATCAGGTTTGCACTGGTTTGGTAGAACCGGTACCTAATTTTAGGTTGAGTTCAGTCAACCTGTTGTTAGTGGGGGTAGGGCCTGCACTTGCCACGTCAGCAATGGGGGCTGTGCCTCAGCTCGGTTCCATGGAGAACTGTTCGTTAATTCATTTGGATACCACCACTGTATATTAAACATATTTCTATGTTAGTCATATTGTGAAAGAAGAATCAGAACAAAAGGGAAAATGACGAGAAAAAAAGAGAGAAAATAATATGCTCCAATCTGCTTTCAGATTCCATGTAGATGTACATAGCATTTTCTTTGGTGAATATTTTGGAATTGTCTTAAATCATTGTATTGCTGAGAAGAGCTAAGTCTTATAAGAGTTGAGCATCACACAATGTTGCTGTTACTGTACACAATGTTCTCTTGGTTCTGCTCACTTTACTCAGCATCAGTTCATGTAAGTCTTTCCAACTTTTTCTGTAATCTACCTGCTCATCATTTCTTACAGCACAATAGTATTCCATTACATCCATATACTACAACTTGTTTACCCATTCTGCAATTGCTGGTCATCCCCTCAATTTCTAATTCTTTGCCACCACAAAAAGAGCTGCTATAAATATTTTTCTACATATAGGTCCTTTTCCATTATTTTGTGATCTCTTTGGGATACAGACCTAGTAGCGATATTGTTGGGCTCTTTGGGCATAGTTCCAAATTGCTCTCTAGAATGGTTGGATCAGTTTACAACTCTACCAACAATGCATTAGTGTTCCAATTTTCCCACATCTTCTTCAGCATTTATCATTTTCCTTTTTTGTCATATTAGCCAATCGTATAAGCATGAGGTGGTACCCCACTCAGAGTTGCTTTAGTTTGCATTTCTTTAATCAATGGTGATGTAGAGCATTTTTCATATGACTGTAGATAGCTTTAATTTCTTCATCTGAAAACTGCCTGTTCGTATGCTTTACAATTAGAGATTTTCAAAGGATACGTTCACTAAGAAATCTGGAGAAAACAAAACAAAACAAAAAACACAGACACATAATACCTCACTCTGCCAGTGATTTAAAACTTATGAAGTGCTTTCTTCACAATTAAAGTCTAACTAAAGCCTTCTTAGTCTTCCACTCTAGCTGGTCTAGTTTCCTTTAACTAAAGTCTAGCTATAGGTTAGATGGGCTGCCATAATTAGGGGCAGCTGAGTTCCTGGTTCTTTTTTTCCTGACTTATTTCTTTCTCATTTGCTTTTTACAAATTCTCTTTGTCTGGTTCCTGAGTGTTTTTCCCTTTCCCCTTCTTTTTGGCCCATTTAAATTAGTAAGGTACATTGCTATCTTACTCCAAAGCTTTCTCTGCTGAGCTGAAGTCCATCCTTCTCCTCATTAGTCATTGCCTCCCTCTCTACTCTGAAAGTTCTTTCCCCTAATGTCCTGCCTTGTGCCTGACCCATTTCTTTCTGACACATACGGCCTACCTGAAACATTTTTACTAGCTTTCCATAAAAGATGTTTCCACTCTTGGGTGAAGCTTGGGGACTTCATCTGTTATTATAGCTTGCCAGAGTTGGGAAGGGTTATGTAATCCAACCCAAACATGAAAAACATTTCCTCCAACAACATACCTGACCAGTGGTCATTCATCCTGAACTTGAAAACCGACAGTTATGGAGAAGCCATCGCCTCCTGAAACAGACCATTCCACTTTTGGACAACACTAATATTTGCTGCGCATTGAGCATGGGTACCTGGAGTCATGAACACCTGAATTAAAAATCAACCTGAGACACTTAATAATTGGGCCTCAGTTTACTCATCTGTAAATGGGGATAATAACAGCCTCTTCCTCTCAGAATTGTTGTGAGGACAAAGTGACATAATATATGCAAAATGCCTTATGAACCTTAAAGTATTGTATAGGTGCTAGCTATTATAGCTATCATAACCCTGAGCTGAAATTTGACTCTCAGTAACCAAGCCAAAATCTAGTCTTTCTTCCATAAATAACCCTTTAGATGCCTGAAGACAAAGATCATATAAGGTAACTCACATTTATATAATACTTTGAGTTTTGCAAGCACTATACAGATATTATCTTACATATCCCCTAAATTGTCTCTTCGCCATAGCTGAAAGTTGGACTAGATTCAATCAGTCCATCAGTGATTAGTTATTAAGCACTTACTATGTGCTGGACACTGTTCTATGTACTAGGATACAAATAAAAAAAAAACGTAGTCCCTATCCTCAAGGAGAAACAAAATGTAAAGAACCTGTGCACATACAAGATATATACAGAGTAGATTGGGGGTAATCTTAGAGCCATGGAGAGGGGTTAGTTGGGATTGGAGAGATTGGGAAAGGCTCCTGAAGATGGTAGCATTCAAACTGGATATTGAAGGAAACCAGGGGAGTGGGGGTCAGGTGAGAGAAAAATTCAGGGTTAGGAGACAGCCAGAGAAAACGGCAAGGAGTTGAGAGACGGAGTCTTGTATTCAAGGAATAACAAAAAGTTCAGTATTCCTGAACCATAGGGTACATAGTGGGAGGGTGAAGTATAAGATGGGAAAGATAGGAAGGGTCTTATTTGATCGTAGAGGGGATGGGAAACCATTGGAGTAGACAAGCGGACATGGTCAGACTTGTACTTTAGGAAGATCACTTTGGCAGCTAGGATGAAGACAGGCTGGAGTGAGGAGAGATACAAAGCAGAGAGACCAAACAGAATGCTTTTGCAGTAATCCGAGAATGAGGTAATGAAGGCTTTCGCCAGGGTAGTGGCCATAAAAGAGGAAATATGGAGGCATATGCAAGAAATATTTCAAATGTAGAATTGACAAGATTTGGTAACAGATTGGATATTGGGGGATAGAAAGAGAGAATTAGGGAGTGAAACTAAGGTTGTGACCCTGAGTGGCCTGGAAGCATGGTAGTATCCTCAACAGCAGTAGGGAAGATAGGAAGGGGTGAAGTAGGGAAGATTTTAGGGAAAAGATACTGAATTCTATTTGGGACATGTTAAGTTTAAAACATATATAAGTATATAAAATCTTAAGTTTGAGATGTTTCATAGGCAGTTTGAGGTCAAGAGAGGTTTGAGCTGGATAAATAGATCTGAGAGTCATTTGGATAGAACAGGAGCTGATGACATCACTAAGTGAAATGGTATAGATGGAGAAGAGGGCTCAAGACAGAGTCCTGAGGGACACCCATGGTTACTAGGCATGTGGCTTCTAACTACAAAGAAAATGTGGCAAAGTAGCCCCAAAGGAAGGGGAAGAACCAGCAAAGAGCAGTGTCATGAAGACCTATAGAAGGGAAAATATTCAAGATAAGAGGGTGAATAACCAGACAGATCAAAAAAGGATGAGGATTAAAGAAGGAAGCATTAGATTTGGTAATGAAGAGATCATTTGTGACTTTGGAAAGAGCAATTTCAGTCAAATGATTAGATTAGAAGCCAGATTATAAAGGTTTCAGTGAGAGGAAAGGCAGTAGAGGCACCAAGTGTATAAAGTTCTCTAAAGTGAAGATATATACATACATATATATGCATATATATGTATATAAATATAATGATTGCTACAAAAAGTGATAGATCAATTGAGGGTTTTTTAAGATGGGATGGGATCAGATACATGTAGATTGTTTTGCCTTGGTAAGGTGGAAAGAGAAAGAGATAGGGAGAGAGAGGGGGAGAGAATGAGAGAGAGAGAGACAGAGACAGAGAGACAGAGACAGAGACAGGCAGAGACAGAGACAGAAAGAGTTGACAGAGAACATAGTAGGGGAAGATATCTGACTGAAGTGAGATGAGGAAGGAGGACAAAGAGAAAACTCAGAGAGGAGCTTCAATTTTTTTTTCCATGAAGTATGAGATGAAGTCTTCAGCTACACTATGACTCTGGTTCCTTTCAGTTCTAAAAGCCCATTATGCTAAGGTTAGGAAAAAGATGAGTTGCTTGGTGTGAAAGGACCTGTAACCTATACACCAAGAATGTGATTGGAGCAGTACAGAGGGCCTTACCAAAAGGCCTCCACTTCCATTAGGATTTGGTAGCACCTCACTGATGAGTCAGAAGTGTGCCCTGTCTATGTCACCAGGAGGAAGTCACTCTAAAGGCTAGGTAAAGACAGATATTTCTGTAATTTGTAATGGAAATAGCTGCTGAAAGTTGCTAAAATGAAGAAAGGACAATGTGGTGACAAAATGCAGGCTGGAGGCTGGTGGTCCTTGTTCAGTGCAGAAAAAGAAAAGACGGGAGTCAGGATGAATGGGAACATCTCCATAGCAACTGCTGACCTAACTGATTGAGTAGAGAACCCTGGTTTCATTAAGAAGTAATGCAGATCCCTACCGGGGAAGGAGAAGAAAATCAGGCAACTAATAGCTTGATGACACTATCCCTTTGTTCTGATGTCACATTTATCAAAAAGATCCTGGTTTTATTTGAATTCTAAAATTCCCTCCTACCTAGAAGAGGAGGCACTAAACAGCTTCTTCCTAGATGAAGAATAGCTGACACCTCAATTTAATCTCCTCTATAGCCATATGACCTCCATGGCAGACGCCATTTTTCCTGGAGCCAGCCTATCTCTATCATATTAGCTCCCTCCGACAGCCAGTAAATAGATTCACTGCCCTTCTGTCTCAAAATTCATATTCCCTTCTGGGCTGCCTCCTAATTTCCTGTTTCTCACCAAAGGGACACCTCCGGCTGTCAGTTCATTTGCAGAACAGAGATGACTGATACGTCCTGAGCTCACTGAATAAGTAAGTTAGCTCATGTTACACCTACTGACCACTTCCTCAGGTTCCCTTTGATATTAGGAAGGAGATATCATCACTCAGATATTTCCAAGAGAGGGGTGGAGATTTTCAGTAGGTCCTTTATTTACATCCTTTTGGTACAAAATATTTTAAACATTCAGACCCTAGCACACAGTTCCCAGAAAGAGTATAAGACAGGACCATATTCAAAGACTCAGACAAATCTATGATCTTACTGATGCGACTGTTTCTTCCAGTCATATAGGTTTCAACTCATCAATGTCTGCCTATCCTATATAATTCCTATCTCCATCCTATCAGTTTGCCACAGGGGGCCCATAGGACATATACTTCCTCATAATCTCCTTACATCACAAGGACACCAATGAAACACACGAGCTATCTAAAGGTTAACCTTTGCCTTTAGAGTCATATGACCAATTTCCCTTTTCAGTCGCATTTTGTTTTAACAGAGATAAGGATAGGATTGGATCTGCAATTTAATATAATATAGGGAATTCCTATGTGAGGAAATTCTCTCTGCCAATGCAGTTTGGCACCTTTCTGAAACTTAACCTCAGAGAGCTGCCTGGAGCATTGAGGTTAAGTGATTTACTCAGAGTCACACAGCTAGTATGTGCCAGAATCAAAACTTGAGCCCAGGACTTCTCGTCCCCACGGCCAGCTCTCTGTCATCTTTTAATTCAATTCTTTATAATCCTTTATTTGTTGCATATTGTAACTGACTCAAACTCATCACGCATGTCTCTGTTGCCCTCAGGGTGATAACCACTTCCAGTTCTTCAGAGACTAATCTAGGATGCAGATCTAGGAGCAGTCTTATTCTACTTTCTGAAGACCATTATAGCTAAGTATGGAGGACCCCATAGTTGTTCTTTCTTTGTTTTTAAAGAGGACCAATGACATCATGGATGATGTCTTGACTTGCCCGTGAATTGGATTTAAGTGAGGCAGAGTTGTTTGAAGTCATTAGTCTCATTCTCTCTTCCTCAGTCATCAAAATCCAGTAGCAGGACAAAAGTCAAGATGACTGGCAATGGTCCCAATGGCCCAGGATGCAGTGGATGACCCTGGCATCTTCAATGTCTGATCAGGCTCTAAGTATTCCACAGCATCTACTTGAGCCACCTTCATGGCTGTTGGAACCAATTGTTCTCATCCACCCATTCCTCTAGGGGAAGTCTTTGCAACCTCAGGGTAGACACCCCCACAACTCACTGATGATTTTGAGTTACGCTTTGTCTGTCAAAATGGTTTTACCAGTGTATGGCCACATGCTACAGCTTCTTGGAGTCACAGGTGAAAATCGAGTGATGGGTAGACACCAAAGGTGGAGGAGCAGCCCTGAAAAGGTCTCAGCAAGCCCTCACACCAGAGATGCTAGCTGTTCCGGAATACCCCTTATACCCTAGAGGACTTCATCATAGGTAGGCTGACCACTTGATGAATTTTTTGGCCAAAGCAGGCCATGACATAAAGAAGAGGACTATTCTATCCCTAAAATCAAGGAAAATGAGCAATATGGAAAGGCCACTGGATTTCTGTAGTATATAGGGCTACCTTAATTCACCAGTGAAAACTGGTTAAATTCCCACTATAATAGACTAATGGGATGAGGTTCCTGGAAGTAGTAGATTATTGCTGCTCTGTCACTTTTGGGAAAAAATGAAGTCCCAGTTACACAATAGGCAACTAGGGAAGTGCTCAGTGGTCTTTCGGTTCATGCTATATCATTACTCTTTCGACAGTCTTTTACCTTAACCTTGTGGTAGTTCCTCACTCAAGAAGAGCCCTCTGTCATGCCAAGAGGGTACTTCCCTGTCTGTGTCTCGTGGAATTCTAGACTTTTAGCTAAAGTTACTATCAAATATCTCTGACGAGAAAAGTATTATGGTTCAGTGCAAAGAGAAGTAGCTTTATTTAGTTGAAGGACCAGGGTTCAAATCCTTCCTCTTGTCATTTACCTTTGTGATGTTGGCCAAGTCACTTAACCTTTCTAGGCCTCACTTTTCTTGCCTGTAAAATGAAGGAGTTGAACAAGGCAGTCTCTGAGGTACCTTCCAGCTGTAAGTCTATAACTTAGTAGAGGTGCTTGTGGCATGGCCCCCTAATTTAATGGGGACAGGACTCAGAATGACTAAATTTACTTCAAAAGGACACCAAAAGAGAACCGTCTCCTGGGAATAGCTACTATTCATCTCTGATCCAGGTCAAATTGAAATTACTATCTTAGAAGTAAAAGGCTTTCTATTCCCCTAAAGTAAGGTTTTTTCTTTCTTTCTTTCAATAGATTCTCCATTATAGAACACATATTCTAGCTGACTAATAAAAGATTCCTGACATGCTAGCCTGTAAGGCCAATTTGGCCAAGTTTTAATGGCTTGTCGGTGTGCATGACTATCTCGATCGTTAAGATTATGAACAGATATTTGGTGGCCACCAACAAAGTACAAGAATCTACATTAGGCTCTTGTGAAATGACTAACAAGGTGAAGCCAAAGATGTGTGACCTAACACATCAGGTAGACGCTTTCATGTCAACACATGGAGAACTAAAAAGAGGATTGAAGAATTGGCACACAGAGACCCTTACCTATACCATTGCCCTAGCTTTCTGAGTGATTGGATTGTCTTCAGTTCCTCCTCTTTCTCCAGTCCATCCTCCATTATGCTAATATAGCAATCTTCTTAATGCCTTGGTCTACTCACATCGCTCTAGTGGTCAAAAACAGAAATGATTCCCCATTGTCTAGTTGCGCAGGGGTGGGGAACCTACAGCCTCAAGGCCACATATGGCCTTCTAGGTCCTTAGCCTTTTGACTGAGTCCAGGTTTTACAGAACAAATCCTTTTATTAAGGGGATTTGTTCTGTGAAGTTTGGATTCAGTCAAAGGGCCACACTTGAGGACCTAGAGGGCCACATGCGACCTCAAAGCTGCAGGTTCCCCATCCCTGGCTGGTGTTTTTCCAGTCTTTTTTCAGAATATGTTGCATCAACAATATTGCTAGCAGCTGTTGTGGTGGTGAAAGACTGACAACAAGAGTATACAGAAGGGCTGGTAGCATAGGTTCTTTGATCTGCTTTTCTAAGGAAAGCAACTTCAAGGGGTTAACAATCTCACTTTAATCAAACATGCACACACACACACACACACACACACACATATAATTCACTTAGTTCAGGGGGGAAAGCCAGCACCCTTAACTTCAGAGCAAATGCAAACAGAAATTACAGAGACAATATAAACAGAGCAAACACACACAGTTATCAACGGACAGGCCTCTAGCTGTCTGACCAAAGAATTATGTAGTTACCAGAGAGAAAGGCACCAACAGCTGGGTTTTCAAAGCTGGGGGGCTCCTTAACAGCTACCCAGAGTCTCGTCTGGTCAGATCACACAACACTCTTCCAATGAGTGAGAGCCCCAAAGCAAAATACTAACCTCCCAGTATATATACCCTTCTTAGGGCCTGAAGGCTTCACACCTAATCAGCAAAAGAGTGTGGGCCTGGGGCTTTGCACCTAGGAAGACCTAATCAAAGGCACTTGATTACTTTAGCATTCTAAAAGAGAAAACAGTAAAAAAAAATAAAGTCCCACCTTAATTACCATTACATATGTTCAGTGAGCGTCTATAGGTATGGTGATGCTATACTAAGTGCTATAGGAAAAGCACAGGCATATCCCCTTTATACTGGTTTCATGAAAATACAATAGGAACAATGCCATAGGGGGTAGATGGTTCCATAGGAACTAGGTTTTAAAGGTAATAAGTGGGCAATAGCTGAGACATCGCAGTGGGTTTCACAACTTTATAATTTAATTATAATCCAATAATAATGTTATTGGATGGCAGGATCATAGAGTTGGAATGAATTGTAGAGGCCACCTGGTACAATCCTCTCCCCTTACAGATGGGGAAACTGAGGCCCAGAGAGGTTAGATGTCTTGTCCAAGGTTATAGTTACTATTTGACTGAGGCAAGTTTTTAACCCAGATCTTCTGATTTCAAATGTTCTTCTTTGGTTCTTTTCCACTGACTTTGGTTAAGTCAATGCTCTGAAGACTATGATCCAAAACTATATAGTCCCTGCCCACTAGGACCCTATAGGCTAATGTAAAAACAGCACTGAAAAATATCTTTCAGAGCTTATGGTGAGAGGGCTGGAAGTAAGTCTATTGATTTCCTCCCATTCTTACCCCAACATATCCTCCCTACTTCCATCTCTCACTTTGAGTTTGAGGCGGAGAAAGGAGAGGGAAAAAAGAATAAAAAAATAAATTGGAAGAGGTCCTCTAGGATAATATATACTCTTTGCAACGTGCAAATGGGAGTGAGAAGAGAGTAATAGATTTAAGGATACCAGAGCATGAGTTGTGGACTACCTCACTTTCCACTTCTCTCAAGACAGGCATGGAATCCTAACATATGTAGGGAGGAAAGTTAAGATTTACTTTTAAAGTTGTTGATTTTTAAATTTGAGTAAGTACCTGACTGAATTCTTTCCCCAGGAAATGGATAAAGCTATATATGGAAGATGGGCGGGAGAGGGCAGCAGGAGAATCAACAAAGTCACACAAAAGCTTCAAGGAGGCAGAAGATGGATGGAGAGAGGAGGGCGACAGGGAAAGGGACACATCAAGAGAAGTGTCCTCATTCTCCTAGCCAATTGTTCCATTACCCTTTAGAATGTTTCTCTCCCTTTTCACTTTCAATGCTTTTTTTTCCCCTCAGTCCAACTTAAACAACTTAGGAAGCTCTTTGATCCAAAGCTAAAAAGGTCATTCAAGAAGTTTCAAGAAAGACCCCAGGAAGAAAAGGGGCAATGACCCCTGCATGACATGAATTGTATAGATTATCTTTTTTCAAGACTGATGGCTGCCATATGCTATAGTATCCCTTACTGTTAGCTAGACATAGGAAAACAGAGGAGAAAAGCCAAGTTGAAAATAAATGCTCAAGAAATAGAGTCGATGCCTTTGCACCACTGGGTTTTTGTTCACTAATATTAATTAAGTATATGGAGAAATAGAGGAATAATAGAAAAATGCAGAGGAGAAAGGGGCTATACAGGAGACGTGGATTTAGATTCCTGGAGGGAAATTCATGCAGATAGTCTCAGGAGACAACGAAAAATAGGAAGTCAGAGAAAAACTGGTTAGGTCAGTGCTCACTTAACCACCAGGTGGTGCTGCTAGCCACTCACTGGTAGACCCAAACTCACCATAAAGGTTTACACGTGTCCCTTTGGGGCAGAAGGGATGAGTAAGGTTATGCTTTGTATGACCACCAGCCAGTCCAAGACTTTCTGTCCCCAAGCTTTGCTTCTCCATACTGGGCAGCACCACTTGTCTGCAACTGTGCAAATGTGTGGATCTATCCAACAAGAACTTAGCTTCAAGCCCCTGTAAGCTTGCTAACTTACCTCTGTTTGAATATGCTCTCTTTTAATGAGCACCAGTTATTTGACTAGCTAAATGGCACAGTGGATAGAGTGCCAGTCTGGAGTCAGTAAGATTCATCTTCTGAATTAGCTGTGTGACGCTGAGCAAGTCAATTAACCCTGTTTGCCTCAGTTTCCTCATCTGTAAAATGAGCTGGAGAAGGAAATGGAAAAACACTCTAATATCTTTGCCCAGAAAATCCCAAATGGGGTCACAAAGAGTCAGAAGCAACTGAAACAACTGAAGAACAGTCCTGTGAGCATGGTATAGTAAAGTTTGTTCCCCATAGAAGTAGTCACATTCTATAGCTAGATAAAGCTTTTTTTTCAACTCAGCACACAGTCAAGTCAGCACAAATTAATAATTAACAAAGAGATGATGTATAATAATAAATAATAAACACCTATAGAGTTGTTGCAAGCCCGTCATTCTCTCAAACCACAGAAGTCTCTCAGATATAGCATCAGTCTGGACCTAGAAGTTTCAGAAAATGTACTATTTAAGGCTTCTCTTGGACAGGCAAAGGAGTGTAATGACACAGTTCTCGTAGGATTTCCAATTCATACTTCTCACAGAACTGGTCTTCAAGTATGGATGCAGAAACTCTGGAGAGAGATCTCAGCTCAGTCATGGCACTGAAGTGTGGAATACAAGAAGGAACTAAATGGAACTTAGAAGAATGTTGGCTATCTGGTTACTGGAAGGAGTCTTTGACCTCATCTGTCCAAAGGGAATGAACAGAGTGAAAACAACTGGCATAAAGGTCTCTCCAGTATCCATGACAACATTCTACATTTTTGCATGGTTTTCACTCAGATCTTCACTGTATGAGTAGTAGTGATAGGCTAGAAGACTGCAAAGATCTTGATAAGATGGATCTAGAGAGGGAAATATAATTGACTTGACTGTGGGTTCTGGCAGAAATCTTTTGCAGGGCTTTGTTTTGTTTTTTAATTAAATAAAGCCTTTCCTATAGTGAATGCTTTGTTAGCCTGAATGCTTGCATGAGCCCTTGGGGTCCTTTTTTTTCATTGGAAAGACCTAGACACAAGCCAAATTCTGATGTTTCTAGGAGAAACCCTGGGTGGGGCATGAGCCAAAGAGAGGTTTGTGTTCTAAGTCCCTAAGATTAAATCAGACTACGTAAATCTAGAACTTTAGTCTGGAATTATGAGCTAAACCCCCCCCAAAAGGGGACTTTTTATATATTTTTATATATGCTGCTACTCTCCTATTGAGTTCTAATTATTATATTAAAGCTGTTCTTTAACTCATCCTAGTTAGCGGGGCTTCCTATTTGCTACAGGACACTAAGAACATGGAATCAAAAGCAACTTATATGCCCCTGGTGTTAGAAGGATGGGATAGCATTGAAGGGTATCACAGATTTTGAATGCCTTAATGCAATGCTATAATGAAAATGCAGCATCACAGAATTTTGTAATTATTCTTCTCATTTAAAATGCTGTCATCCCTTTTCTCATTTCTTCAGACCTGTGCCAGCCTACTTCCCCTTTTCTCCCCCAATCCAAACAAACAGCCATATGGAGGAAATGTTCAAAACATTGGCTCCAAAGGAATAAAAAACAAAAGCAGCTTCAAGTAATGGCAAGTGGCTTGGCTCCAGTAGACAACTAGACCTAAGTTACACAGAAAGTAAAAATTACACAATCAGAAAATCACTGGGAGAAGGTGATTTTATATACCTTTCAAGAAAAAGGATTTCAGCAAATGAGGAAGGGCAGAAAAGCAAAGGTAATGTGGTATGGAGACTAAAGTTAGCAGCAGTGACAAATAAAATCATAAAGTCTTAAAGAGCTACCTATAGAAAAAGAGGAATTGTAAGGGCAGTGGGGGTACAAGGGGAAGAATGTCGGGTCTACTGTCATTGGTTTTGTTCAGTTGTTTCACTTGTGTCTGACTCTTCAAGACCCCATTTGGGATTTTTTTCACAAAGATACTGGAGGGGTTTGCCATTTCCTTTTACAATTCGTTTTGCAGATGAGGAAACTGAGGCAAACAGGCTTAAGCGACTTGTAGCGCCAATATTCGCGGCATACTTCTGAATCACAAAATAAAACAGGCTCTCTATATGGAAGACAAAACCAAAACATTTATTCCAACCCCAGAAAGCCAAACCCCAACACCAGAGAGTCAAATCCATCATAGCAACAAAGAAGTCTATTCACAGTAACAATGCAGGGGGCAATGTCATCCGCAAGCCTCCCCCTACTAGGGCCTTCCCACAAACACCCACGGCTAGCTGCCTGGTTCCTCTTTCTCTCATCTCTAACTGCTCTGACCAATTTCCTTTCACTTCTGCCCCAACCTTCTTGTTCCACTCAGTCCTGTTCCATCTATTCAGCCTATAGGCTTCACGTGACTTAAGTAGTTCCCATGGGCCTATTAATGGATGGGAAAGATCTTCCCATTAAACAAAAATACATTAACAATGACACTTGTCGAGGGTCTCACAGTCTGAAGCCAGATTCGAACTCAGGAAGAAAAGTCTTCCTGCCTCCAGGACCTGGGCTCTATCTATTGCTCCACCTAGCTGCTGATTGTCATTGGACCTGGGTTCAAATCCCAGCTGTGCCACTTACTACCTGTGTGCTTTGGGCAAATCACTTCACTTTTTCTGGCTTTGATTTTCGCATCTGTAAAATGAAGAGGTTAGACTATAGGACCCCTAAATTCCCATCTAGTGGCAAATCTCTAATACAGATTATACTGTGAAAAATATTGATGACAACCTTAAGTTACATTTTTAAGAGAATCATTTTGCTTTACTGGCTCCAAATTCTTCTTTTATAGTATTAGGAATCATAAAGGCCCTCAGTTTCTTCGTAAGTAAAATGGGAATGATAATTGTAATCTACTTGCAAAGATTGTGAGATTCAAATGATTTAATATCTGTAAAGGGCTTTGCAAACCTTAAAGTGTTTTAAAATGCTAGCTATTATAATATCTCCATTCTAAAAGGTCCTTTATAGAATTCTGAAACTGAGGCAGACAAAGATGGCTCTCACTGAGGTCACACAGCTAGTAATGTCCGAGGTTGGATTTGAACTCAGGTCTTTCTGATTTCAGGTCCGGCATTCTATTTACTGAATCACCTCGTTACTTCTAGACAGGGCCTCGACTTGCTAAACGCTATGTAGAATTACAGAAAGCCCTTAAAAATAATTTTTCTTATTAAGAATTTTTCTTAATTTTCTTATTATATTTCTTATTATATTTTCTTATATTTCTTATTAAATTTTCTTACATTTCTTATTATATTTTCTTATTTCTTCTTATTATTTTCTTATTCTTATTAGATATCAAGAGGTATTAAGTACCTTATTAAAAGTGCATGGAGAGAAGAGTAAAAAAATTAGAAATGAAGGAATGGGCCAAAATTATGGAAACCTTTAGGTGCCCAACAGATTTTATGTTTGATACTGAAGGTAATAATTGGGAGCCACTGGAGTTTACTAAGAAAGGGTCATCAAATTAGCGGCACATCACTCCATTGACTTTGGCGGTTATGTATTATGTCTTGTTCAGTTGTTTTAGTGATGTCAGACTCTTCATGACCCCATTTGGGGTTTTCTTTGCAAAGATACTGAAACGGTTTGCTCATTTCCTTCTCTAGCTCGTTTTACAGATGAGGAAACCGAGGCAAACAGGGTTAAGCGACATGCCCAGGGTCACCCAGCTAGTAAGTGTTTGAGGCTAGATTTGAATTCAGGAGGATGAGGCTCAGCACTCTGTCCACTGCTCCACCTAGCTGCCCACAAATTTATGGACTGCTCAGGAGCACAGGACTGAAAAAAAAAAATTAGTTTATGGCCTTTGTTTGCTTAAGTTGCTTTTTAATAATCTTAGAAGGACTAGAAATAAGCAGACTTTGTGGCTCTGTCTACTTGGGTTTGCCAGATTCTGTGACTGATTGACGAGGTCTAGCAATCAGCTTGTCTGATTTTTATTTTTACTAAATTGGATGACTCTTTGAGCAAGTCAAGGCGGTGTTATTTAATATCTGACATATGCTCAGTACCATGATGGCCATTGTGGGAAATATTAACAAGCATAAGGTATGGTTATACACCTTAAAAAGCTAAACTTCTTCTGATTGGGGAGACAAAATATACATAACCAAAATAAAATCCCCGAATGCAAACTCCTAGAGAACATATAATTCATTGCATAATCAAGTACAAAAATATATATCCGAGAATTCAGAAAAAAGAAAGGTGCTTTTGAGTTGCCTGGGAAGGCATCATGGCAAAGGCAATTTTCAAGGTTGGCCTTTGACAAAGTATAGAATGGACAGGCAGAAGGAAGGAAGATAAGCCCTCTCCAGTCCAGAGAACAACGTGAGCAAAGCTCATAGAGTCATAGACTTAGAACTAGAAAGGACCCTAGAGATCTCGTCTAGAGTTTCTTTCCGAGTCCATAGACCCTAAGAGGACCGTAGATATATTTCAGAGGGCCCACGAACTTAGAAGAAAAAAAAATTATGTCTTTATTTTTACTAACTTCTAACCGAAATTTAACACTTCCATTACTATTATTCTGAGAAGGGTCCATAGACTTGATCACACTTCCAAAGGGTTCCATGACACAACAAAGATTAAGATGTCTTGATCTAATCCAATCTCCCCATTTTATAGATTAGGAAGCTGAGGTCCAGAAAGGCCGAAGGTCAAGGTCACACACCTAGTAATTGATAGAGCTTGGGTTTGAACCCTGGTTTTCTGACTCCAGATCCAGTACGCTTTCTTCACACGAACAGATTTCCATCCCTTTCAGTCTGACAAATGTTTATTAAGCCCAGTATAGCAGCATATTCTTACAGCGACAAGTGGCCGTTATGCCACTGAGAGCTTGAGAAGTATCCAGGGTATATATTCCTACCGTCCCAAGCCTTTCCATCCCCTGCTTTAATAACTGGCAATTAGTAGTGTGAAGGAGAAAAAGCAAAGCCACATGTAGCTCTGAGACCCTTTCTCCCTCTCATAAGGTCCCCAAACTCTTCTGTAACTCTCCTAGGCATTTTTCTATATTGATAAAGCATTTCATGGCTGCACACATTCCAATAATAAAGCCCTCATTGTGCTATGGAGGTGACCTCTCAAAATCAATCCCTGCAAACTCTGGCAAGTCTTACCAAACTTATTATACAAGTAGAGAAGAAGGGGCACATAGGATTCCTGAGCCACTATCATAGGTTTTTAACAGACTGTCAAGAACAGGAGAGGTACAGTTCTGGAGAAAGGCAGTAGTGACCTGATTTTCAAAAGAGAAAAAGGGGGAGAAGAGAATGTACAGTGTGAACCATAGACCAACGAATTTAACCTTAACTATAAAATTCAATAGAGTATTATTAAAGCCATGGCGAGTGAACATCTCCAAAAGGAAGGGATGATTGCACAAGTCCAGTAGGTCGTCAATCAGGAACAGTTAGTACCAGACTAAACTCATTTCTGTTTTTTACAGAATTGCCAGGCTGGCAGATTTTACTTTTTATTTTCAAATTTTTTTTAAAAAGTCTGGACTAAGTCAAAATGACTTAGTTACTCCAACTCGTCCTTAAGACAGTATCGCTGTTATTGTATACAATGTCAGACTGGTATATTTTAGCAAAACATATTTTACATATGCTTTAAATGTGAACAGTATGAATTCAAATAATGGGACCACTTCACTGGAACGGTGTGAACTGGAATAATTATGTCACTTCAGGGGAATTCATTATATGTCCTAATTGAAACCTAGCTGTACCTAGTATGAAAGTGTGAACCAGGGCTGTATGCGGACCATGTTATATCTATTATTCCTTCATTTGCCGTATGTCGGTATGCATGATGTAATTATTATCACTTTCACCTTATTGTTGAATAAAAGGTTATATTTAAGATCCTAGCGAGTAACTTGGTTTGTGTAAACTGAAGTGCATTGATTAAGAACAAGGGGAATGTATCTGCCCTGCCACAAAAGGATTAGCCCTAGTATCCTGATGAGGGGGCAGCCAGGTGGTGAAGTAGACAGAGTACAAGCCTGACCTGAAGTTAGGAAGACTCATTTTCCTGACTTCAAATCTGGCCTCAGGCACTTACTAGCTCTATGATTCTAGGCAAGTCACTTAACCCTATTTACCTCAGTTTCCTCATCTATAAAGTGAACTGGAGAAGGAAATAGCAAGCCACTCCAGTATCTTTGCCAAGAAAACTCCACATGGGGTCACAGAGAGTTAGATATGACTGAACAACAGTATCCTGATAGAGTTTGAATGTAGACACATGGTGATGATCCTTCTTTGGTTCCCTAGAACTGCCAATATGAGAACTGGAACAAAAACTGAGAGTGGGGGTCCTAGCTAGAGGCATATGGCAGGTATACTACATAAGCAAGTCATAATAAGGTATAAATTTTCCTAGAGGAATTTCCGTTTTAAGAGAGAAAACTATTAACCAAAATATCTGGTAGAATATTTTAGGATTTTAGAAGTAAGCTGTTGTACCTCGACACCCATAACTCCTGAAGAAAAGAGGTCAACTACCTTCCTTCAGAAAGTTTGGGTCCCCATGGTATATGCCATTTTAGTATATGCCATGACATATTCCCTCTTAAAATGATTGGAAACCACCTGGGTAGCAGATCACTTTTGAACACCCTAGAGATATTTACTTGGGTGCTTTAATGCCATCCAGCAATGGAAAAGTGAATAGAGAGCAGGATATAACCTACGGTAACAAAGGAACTTCAAAGAACTGCAGTAAAGGATGTCATCAAGGAAATGTATTTGAGAAAAAGTTGGATTGGATAAGAGAAGAAGAAGGGACTAAGCATTCATTAAGTGTCTGTTATGTGCTAAACTCTTTACAAGTATTATCTCATTTGATCATACGATATAATGCTCTTGTTTGGTAACCTCATGGCATCCAGAAAAGCTGAGGAAGGCCTCAGGGCAGCTATGGGAGGCCCTGGATGAGCCCCACAGGATATGCAGCTGGGCAGGCACAGGTGGAATCAGAGGGAATACCCCAAATCGATGAGAACACAGATCTACTAGAATGTTTAAGATGGTGCCCAGGCTTGCAGAATAGGAAGACAAGTGTAGCCTCTCTCGGGCCCTCCCACATTGATGCCACAGGTCCTGGTACTAGGAACAGCTCCTCTCTCTGTCCCTTCCCTGGGAGAAAGCAGCTGGTGGCTCTTTTCCTTCCATTAGTGATCCTGAGTACTTATAGGGAAAATGATGGTCATCTTCCCTAACCCCTCTTAATTCCAATGCCTTAACCCTTTTAATTATTTCCTATTTATCCTGTTTATAACTTTTTCTGAATACATTTGCTCCCATGTTGTCTTGCTCATTAGATTGTAAGCTCCTTGAGGGCGAAGATTTTCTTTTGCCTTTTTTTGCATCCCTAGCTGTTAGCACACAGCCTGGCACATAGTTCATGCTTGATAAATATCGATTAATTGATTGATTGATTTTTCCCTTTTATTTTCCAGTACTTTCTGATTTTCCTGGAAAAATACAGCAACCCAGAAAGAAGGCAGGGAAAACCTAAATAAGTGGGGAGTGAAAGAAGAGGAGCACCTCTGAACCTCAAAACTCGGTAGGAGGTGCTGGGCAACTGGGAACCACTCACCTAGGATCTGAGGGAAAGAAGAGAGCACATGGAAAGATTTATTCTAACCTATTCAAGTGGAAGTAAAAACTCAGTACCTCCACCCTTTTGCACTCCCCACCCCCAACCTGGGCAATACCTTTGTTTCAGGGTGGCTCTCTAGGCGTGGAGAATTGTTATCAGTCTCTCTTCAGGTTCTAGGGAAATGGTTCAACACCCTAGGGAGGAGGGAGAACTGTCAGAGAGGATCTTCAGAAGACAGTAAATAGCCCAGAGCCATTCTGGTTCTGGGGGAGAAGGAACCAAACCATCCGTTGATGGGAGAGGGAACAAATGAATTCTTGGAAGGAGAACCAAAGATCAGTGAGTGAATGACAGGAAACAGAATCATGGCAATAAATGACCAGAAAATATAATTATGGAGATGAGAACTGGAACCCTACCCAGAGTAATATACCCTGATCAACATGGGGTCAACACTGTGATTTGTGGTTGTTGTTCAGTCATGTCCAACCCTTTGGGGTTTTCTTAGCAAAGATACTGGAGCAGTTTGTTATTTCCTTCTCCAGCTCATTTTACAGATGAGAAAACTGTTAAGTGTTAAGAGTTAAGTGACTTGCCCAAGGTCACACAGCTAGTAAGCATCTGAGGCTGCATTTGAACTTCAGGCCCGGCATTTGATCCACAGCACCAGCTAACTCCCCAACACTGTGATGGGGAAAAGAAATTCTCTTTGGGCCTGGATGTGGATTTTTTCTGTATTCTTCTCTTTGTGTGATTCTGTGATGTATAAATAAAGGCCAGTCTATGTTAGATGCCTTGTTATCATGAACACTTGTAAAAGTAGACGATGCTGCCCCCTCAGAAGGTGATGAAATCTCATCTAGCCTAGGGAGTTAGGTAGTTGGATGAGATGATCTTGCCCGACCTTTTCAGTCCTAGGGTTCTGTGAACAGTAGGCATGTGCTGAAACCGATGCTGCTACTTGCCTGAATTCAAACTTTCCTTTTTTCTAATCTCACTTTTTTCCTTCTTGTGATATTCCCAAAGTAGAGGTCTGACCATGTCATTCCCCCGCTCAAAAATCTCCAAATGGCTTTCTTTTGCTTCTAGGATAAAATACAAATTCTATTTGGCATTTAACACAGCCTGGCTCCAGCCTACGTATTACTCACCTTCAAATACTTTTTGCATTGGAAAAAGCTGGCCCTGTTGCTGTTCCTCAAACAAAACCTTCTATCTCTTGTTCCTGAGTCTTCACCAGGTTGCCCCCATTCCAGGAATGTCCTCCTTTCTCACCTGGGCCTCTCAGAAGCCCTTGCTCCCTTCAAAGCTCAGCCCCAAGGCTACCTCCTTTCCTTGTTGAAGCAGGGACTGTCTACATTTTTTAATTTGTATCGCCAGCACTTAGCTCTTTGCACACAGTAAGTGCTAATTAAATGCTTTACTCATTCATTTATTTCTTGCTCTCCCAGATGCTAGTATCCACCCTCCCCCACACACAATTGCTTTAAATTGACTTAATATTTATTTTTTCTTATATATGTATAAATTATTTTCCACAGAGAAAATCTCCTGTGCCTGGCACAACTCTGGCACATAATAGGTGTTAAGCAAATTATTGTTGATTGATTGGTCAGGAGGGACATAGACCTCATTGGAAAGGAGGGAGGGAAGAGGGAACAAGCATTTATTAAGTACCTACTATGTGCCAGGCACTGTGCTAAGAATTTTACAAATATCTCACTTGATCTTCACAACAACTCTCTGAGGTAGGTACTGGTATTAACCCCATTTTACAGTTAGGGAAACTGAGGCACACAGTAAGTGTCTGAGGCAACTCCAGGGCACTATCTGAGGCACCATCTAGCTACCAGGGCTTTTTAAAGAGTCCCATCTGCTATGGGTCTATGCTCAACAACAAGGAAAATGCACAGTAACCCATGTCTGCTCCTTACATCTATCCTACCTCGCCTAATTAAACTGGAGGCTTAGTTGCTTTGGTGCACTCCTCTCTAAATCACCATTGTCAGGTTCAACCATAAGCAAATGGCCACTTCCTTTGAAAGGGCCTTTAAAACTGCCAGGAGCGTTGACACATTGAACCTATGGAAAATAGGGGGTTAGTTTCCCATGACCACTAAAAATTGTTATCTTTCACTAGAGATTGCTGAAAATATATTTTTTTTCTGTGTGTAGTTCTTTATAAAACATTAATTCTGATAACATATTCTTTTCCTAACCTAGCAACCATGAAATAATCCATAAAATGCAGTACCCAAAAAAATTGATAACATGCAAAACATTTTTTTTGCTAGTAATTTCATAGAATTTTGTGACCTTTTGTCTCAAATCTCAATAAAAAAAATTTCTTAGACAATATTCACTTTTCATAATATGTGAAGTCTACAGTACCATAAATACTGTACAGCAAATAAAATTTCTAAAACTAAAAAAAAAAAACCTGCCAGGAACAAAAAAAAGGCTGTGTTCTAAAAATGGAGATGATTTTCCTAGCTGTTCCATAGAGAGTCAGGGAGGAATGAAGCTAGAACACTGTACTTGGAGCCAGGAAAGCCTAGGTTCCAATCCAGCCTTTGTCTCTTACTAGCTGTATTTCCAATGGGAAAGTCATTTAACCTTTTTGTCTTAGTTTCCTCATCTGTAAAATGGGAATAATATTTATCTGCCCCTCGCAGGGTTGTTGCACAGTTTAAATCAGATTTAAGCTGTAAGTACAGCTTAAATGTATATAAAGTGTTTTATAAACCTCAAAATGTTGAGCAAAGAGTACCAGTGAGGTGAGGTAGACACAACAGTATGCCAGTAAATGGTCAACATCTGGCTCTCTGGGGAAAAAAAAATGTACAAACTCTCTCCATCACTTTCTTAAATGAATGCAATCAATAAATCAAGCCCAATTTGTAGCATTTGCTGATTTCTGAGGTGTAAATGCTCAAACCGAAAATTTAACAATTGGTTCTTACTAGTGGGTTCCACCTGGCTCCAGTGTACCCCCGGGTGGAGGGAAATATATATTATTATGTAATCACCTTGGATTCCTGACATTTCTCTCCTGGAAAAAGAAATGTTTTCCTTCAATAAAACTTTTAAATTTCCGTACACATGAAAAATACTTACAACTGGGTCTCTAGGGACCTAATTAGACCAGGCAGTCTTCCTAAGATAAACAAACTGAAAGTTACAGTGTCTGGGTCCCACCAAAGCCAGCTTGCGGGCACCTCCATAGAATCCCACAGAAAAGGCAAAAAAAAATTACAAAGAAAATCTTCCAGTCACCCTAGCTCAACAGATCAAAGGCCCCAGCCTGTCAGCAGGATGTCCTTTCACATCAGCCAAGTTGGTCACTTTGATCTGTTGCTTCCAAAATGGGGGCCCTCGACACTCTTGGGGAGTTGCCAGGCAGGAGTGTAGGTTGAGGCTGCATTCCGTCGGCTAGGACTTGGAGTCCCCCACAGGGCTTCTCCTTATATCCTATGCCAGGAGTTAGCTTCTAGAGTCCCGCCTCTAACTGCTGAACTCATCAAATTCTGTTTGAAGACGTGTGAAGCAAGGAGGCTCATGGGACATTTAATCTCTTCGAGGTCCTGTTGTACGATGAGAGATGGAGGGTTCGGGATCACTCAACAACAATGATGCATTAGGGTCTTTCCCTTTCAGCCTTCAAAGCTGCTGTTTATAGCTTTCCTCCATCTCCATTATGCAGACGGACAAACGCTTGAGTATATTTTCTGTGGTATTTAAATAGGGCACTGAGCCTTGAGCTCCATCATCACTTAAAGTAGAAGTTTGCTTTTTAAAAGGTCCCCTTTTCGTGTAGTTGGCATGGTAGCGGAGAGTCAGGCACTTGGCTCTCTCCCACTTTCATTCTTCTCCCTGCCTTCTACCTTCCTACCCCATCCCCTCCATTAGGCTAAACTTTGTAGCCTTCTCTCTTCCTGTAATTTTGTGTTTTCAGTCACCTAAAAAGTGAGGTCAGGACTTTCTGGCTCATGATCTATCCGAGGGTCTCAAACTGGTTGCTATAATAATAATAGTTAGCATTTACATGATATTTTAAGATTTGTGAAATGCTTTACAAATATTATCTCATTTCAATCTCATAACAACCTTGGGATATAATTAATAATAATAACTAACATTTATATAGTTCTTATCAAGTCCCAGTCACCATATTAAAATGGTTACAATTATTATCTCATTAATGTAACAAAGAATACAAATTAATATAATAAATCAATTAAAAATTACAATTATTAGCTCATTTAATCTTCACAACCTTGGGAAGTAGGTGCTATTATTAGCTCCATTTTGCAGATGGAGAAACTGAGGCAGGCGAAGGTTAGGTGACTTGTCCAGAGTCTAGTAAGTGTCTGAGGCTGGATTTGAGGTCAGGATCTTCCCGACTCCAAGTTCAATGCTCTGTCCGTGCCACCGTGCCTCCTAGATACCTGTTTCCTCTCTCCTGCTGATTCTTAGGCCCAAGAGAATTTCACTTCTACCTTCCTATCAGCAATTTGCACTTTCACAAAGAACAGCTGGGCTAGTTCGTGAAGCGGTCTAGAAAGTTAAAAGCTTATTGTCAATCATTCCCTTGCCCTCTTTTGTTTTTCCTTCCTTGCCTTCTTAGGCTGTAGTTTACATTAAGTAAATGGAGCTTTGCCCCAAAGAGCAGACGTGAGAGAAAAAGAAAGCTTCCTGGGAAAGAGGGGAGTACTATCACCTCGCCTTGTTCATGGTCCTCCCAGGGCCTTGGCCACCCCAGGAAACAACCTCTCCCAGACTCTACACACACACACACACACACACACACACACACACACACACCCATCTTATTCATGGCACATTCTCCAGGCCCATCCTCTCTTCTCTCTTCTCCTCCAAACCCTGGGAAGGGGAGGGTCTTCTGGTAACACTACACCTCAAAATGAATTTTCCTCTACACCCCCACCTACTGTCTCCATCCGTGCGGTGAAACCGTCCCTGAGCCTATGTGAAAATGTTCCTAGATAAGGATCATCCCCTACTCAGGCATCCAACTCCATGGACTTTCAGCTTCACAAAATCGCTGCCACCAAAAGACTTTGTGAATGTCAGGAAAACATTAAGAACTTCTGGGCCATATAGATTACACAGCCTATAAATTCGAGAAAAGAAAGAGTGAAACAATTATGTTTCTGTATCTAGGACATCATGTTTCACAGAAGCAGTAATGGTTTAATATATCAAAAAAGCATTTGTCCTCATTTCCCTGACTTATCTTTTCCTTATTTGTTGAAAGATTTTCATCCTATTTTACTCATATGTGGCACATAGCAGCTTACATAATGAGGATACATAACTCGGAAAGTCAGTCTAGAAGCATTTACTAAGTACTTACTGTGTGCCGGGCTCTGATCTAGGTAGAAGAAATAAAACTAAGGTTTGTGGACTTTTTTTATTGCTTCAAACATGAGCTACACCAACCATAACAATAAATTTCACATACACACTTATGCCATTATCATCTCCCCCCAAAAAGGCATTTAAATGAGTCCGTGAGGGGTAGTGGAAAGAGCACTTGCATTTTGTTAGTTCCTCCTTTTATTAGTGGTGGGATTGTTCTGTTTGTCCTCGGTTTTAGTTGCCAGCAGAGCTTTGCACCTGGACTTGGGAGTTCAAGCCATGGCGATGGAGCCTGGACTCCAAGGGGAATAGTGTAGCCAACTATCAGGGCAGCCAAGGAAGCCCAAAGAAGCCTGGGTACCTGGAGCTTGAGCCCTGGAGGAGTTTTGTTCTTGGAACTAGGACTGTGCTCTACAGGAACTGGACTGACCTATGAACCGGATCACCTTTCCCTCCCCAGAAGGTGGTGCAAAGGGGGTGTATGTGAGGGAGGGAGTGTGGGGATGTGGGGGGATTATGCCTTCCCATGTGTTGTGGAGTAAGTTTGTACATTTGTGATTATATCTTTTCTACTAAGTATTTCTCTGTAAAAACCTCTCTCTCTCTCCACCCCTTTCTTCCCTTTCCCTTTTCTCTGCTCCTCACTTCTCTTCCCTGTCTATCCGCCACCCCCTTTATTTATTTGACACGACCCTATGTGAATATAAGTTCCTTGATGGCAGAGACTGAGTTTTATTGTTGTATGCTTACCTCTGCATCTAATACATTACATAGTGTAGTTATTTAATATTTATTGAACTGAATCAAATCACCTTTGCTTTTTTTTTTTTTTTTGGAGGGGAGAAAGGAAGGCAATGGGGGTTGTGACTTGACCAAGGTCACACAGCTATTGTGCCAAGTGTCTGAGGCTGGATTTGAACCCAGGTCTTCCTGACTCCAGGGCTGGTGCTCTACCTACTGCACCACCTAGCTGCCCCAACCTTTGCTTTCTGATATGAAGAGTTAGGGGACTTGAGGCAAATCTTCTAACTTAAGTGTCCTTATCTGTTAAATGGTAATATCTGCCCTGTGGATGGAAAGGCTTTCTTTATTGCATAAAAAGCCATTCAGTAGTTTAGGAAATATAAAGTACACTATTGTTACAAATTCTCATAGGAACTATAATAAAGAAACAGTGACACAGAGGGAGGACTACATATATGAACCTAAAAATCCAGTCGTCCATCCATTGTCATCCTCATTCTGCATATGCTGTTTTGCTGATTTTGCTCACTTTACTCTGAATCACTTCCCATGCTTTTATGAATTCTTCAGTTACTGTTTCTAATGTACAATAATATTTCATTACATTCATATGCCACAGTTTTTGGTATTTCCCCACTCATTCCAAAATCTATGGTAATCTACTTTATTTCCTATTCTTCGATACTACAAAAATGTTATTATTATTTTGGTATATATGGGATCATTCTTTAAGTCTTTGACCACCTTGGAGTGTATGCGTAGCAGTGAGAGGTCTGGGTCAAAAGGTGATATTTTAGTCAGTTTCTTAGCATAATTCTTTCTGGAAGAGCTTTTCTCAAATCTCAAATTTAAGGGGGGGGGCACCCAAGATAGCCATTTCATCATTTCCCAAGTGTATGTAGGTTTAGTCACGATTCTTGGTGATCATATGGAAGCTTGTGGAGGGGGGTAGGCTGCCTTAAGTCATATATATCTTACTTAACAGAAGGTATTTCAATGGGATATGAATACCCTAATTGAGCCAGGGAAGCTGATGACTCAGTGGATGTAAAAAAGGAGCATCCTGCCCCTCTGCCTCTCTCTTCCATTCTGGCTTTGAAGTGTGAGAACTGTTATGAGCTGGGTTCAGAGAGCAAAGTTAGATGGAAGAAAGGATGATTGCTCTGTCTCCCACCTGTCCTCCCTGTGGCTAGGTACATATGGCTACTTCTACCTCTTTTGTCTCTTTTCTTGTATAAATGAGTATTCATTCGATGGCAGACATAGCCAGGATTGACAGTGACCAGGGAAGTTCAAAAGGTCTGGAGAAGAGAGGTGTGGTGGTGCAGCAATCACAGTAGGCAGATAGCAGAGTAAACATTCTATCAGAGATGGAAGTCATCAGATTGATCCAAGTCTGCTCAATCTTGCCAGATGTGTAGCGGGAGTTATTTGGACAGTTCCAAGCCAAGGTAAAATGTAACTTGCCTGATTAGCAGTTTTACAACTCTGCTTTATGTTCTGATGGCGCTTAATTATTAGCCTTTTAAATGACTGTAGTTGTTACGGAATTGTTCTGTTAATGCATTCTTTATTTTTTTGAAGGTAGGCATAAACTATCTGTCCCATATTGGATTTATACATCGATTACCTTTTTTAACTTTCCTCCTTTTGGAGAATTCCTAGACTTGAGAACCATAATTAGCATTGTTTCTGGGGTGTTGAGATGGAGGATTATTTTGTGAGAGAACAAAGTTCTTTCTCCATTGAGACCATACTCCCCAGTCCTAAACCTGGTCTACAAACCACAATGATTAGGCCTAGGACAGGAAGAAGCAAATGCCCAGCTCAACCACTTTATGTCAGAGGAGGAACATCCACGTTGGTAAGATCACAGATCCATTTGAGTACTGAAATTTTTGCTGCAATAACATTTTTCCATATTATTAGTGAACATAAAACAATAGTTTAGCAGACTTCTGAATCATGTCCATTTCCCCTTCAGAGTCCCTTTCCAACAGGTATAAAAGGTATCATTTAAAAAATGCTGCCAGTTAGGCTTTGGTTCAATATGCTGACTATGCTAGGAGTTCTTTGCTTACCTTAAACATCATCTCTGTAATTACCTTTTTAAAACCCACATGCAATACTGTGGAATTTAAACAGCAGATGAATATTAGCATTGGAACATAGTACAAGTAAATAATTTAAAAATTAAGATAAAACATTCTTTCCAACATGAAACACTATGCTTGCTAGATATCCCTAAAAGAGACTATTTGTCCTGGAGCCCTCAAAACAGAAAACAGTTTGGTTTTAAAGGTCTTGTTTGCGTGAAGTATCTCTATTGCAACATTTCTGTAACTATTTCTAATTCTTTGAAGGAGCTGAATATGTGGGAGTTGAAAAATCAATCTTGCCCAAGCGTGACAGAAGTGTGGCAGGGAGTGCCATCTGTTTTGTTAGGAAGAAAAGAGACCCAGCTTTCTTATTTCAATTAGCCTCTTTGTAGCTTTATGTCTATGAGTCCATGTCCATGAGTAGCAGATCAAACTTGATGTAGTGAGGAACTGTCCAACTTTTGCCAGTGCTGACTTGTTTTGTGTGACATCATTTTAACAACTGTCAATGAACATGAAACAAGTGAAGAAGACGACAGTACTTGATTACTAAAATACATATTTTTTTTTACCAATTCAAATTTTTTTTTTACCAAATTTTACCAAATCAAAATACTCATGAGTCCTAGCATCCAAAACATGGATATAGTATTGTATCCCACAGAAGTATTTTAAAAATGATACATTTAAAAATATAGTAATACGACTAGGGATTTGAAAACTTAAACAATTTTATCAGCTAAATTCCTATTTCCAAATCAACAGATATTTATTAAGCACATATCCATCATGCGTAAGGCACTGTAGAATCTGCAAGGATAGAGAAGACACAGCCCCTGCCCTTAAGCAGCTTACAATCTAAGTTGTGGGGTGAAACATTTTAAGAAAAATTCTTAAAACCTTCAGTAAGAATGGGAAGATTTAAATATTGATGCAAAACGATAATGGCAGAAACACCATTAGGATCCCCACCCCCACCCCCTGCCACACACATATACACTTGTCAAAAATTTGTTACAGCATTCAAAGCAATAAGAGAATCACTTCAAGCTGATGAGAGCAACTCACAACATGAATTATCTACTTGAGAGGCAATGCTTTACCTAGAGATATAAAGATGAAAACAAAAGATAACATCACAGAAGGCTTTACAAAAGGAGACCAGATGTGAGCTGGACTTGGGAGGCTATTAAGACTTGGATAGTTGGAGAGTAAAAAGAGGATGTAAAAAGTGAAACTAGATAAACAAAAACACATAAACATGTAAGTACAAGACTAGGGGTTAAATTGCACTAGTCATTCCTTACAGAATAATATTGGTCCCTCTCTCTTCCTTTCACTTACTGCAACCCTCCACTCCCCTAGTCAATACTTTTCCATCATCTTGTTTGCTATACATGGAACTATACTCCTAATAAAAATCAGACCAATCCCTTATATTTCTATGGTTTCATACTTTTCAAAACACTTTCATCTCCATATTAAGTTCACATTAGCATATCACTTTCCAGTTAATTTCCTCAAAACCACCTGGCAAGGTAGGTAGCATTATTGCCCCCAGGATATAGATGAGATATAGAAGGCTAGTAATGATCTCATTTGAATTTCACAACTGTGTTAAGTAGGCAGAGTGACTGCCATCTTTTGATTGGTAAGGAAACTTGGGCCTCAAGGAAAGTAAATGATTTTCTCTAAGATTCCACATTCGCCTGGTGACAAAGGTGGTGTTAATTTTGATCTCTTTAATCCCAGAATTGAGATTCTCTCTGATGTTCATGATAATAACCAAACTACAAAACAGGCAAGCCATATACATCTGGACTGAGAATTTAGCCCAAGTGTTAATGTCTAGAATCTCAAGTCTAATGGAAATAGATTTCAGTCATCATTAATCTACGATCCTAACAAATCATTCCAAATCAATATCCATCAAATTCTTATTCTTAAGGTAAATAAATCTTGTAACTTGTGTCCAGCGCTCATATTCATAAAGTAATGTTTACGTCTAGACTTACTTGCTCAAAAGTTTACCGGGAATGATAGAAATTTTTCAAGAACTGAAGGTTTCTTCCATATAAAAATAGAGAATGACCGAATAGAAAAATTGTACTTCCATATAAAAATATAGAATGACTGAGTAGAAAAATTGTAAAGATGTGCACAGACCATAGAAAGTTCTCCCTTCCCCCAGCCAGAGGTGTCAAATATATAGAAAATTCACTTGCTGTCAAAAGACTGTGTAGAATTAAATAATTACAAGATTAGACATAGTTGTATGATAGGATGTATAATAATTAGAAGTAATACTAGATTTGGAGTCTACTTGCCGAATCTGCCACTTAAGACCTTAAACAAGCTTATTTAGCCTAAGCCTCAGTTTCCTCATTCATAAAATCATGGGTTTGAACTAAATGATCTCAATTTCTTTGAGGTCTAAATTTATGATGAAATCGGGGAAAAATGATTAAATTTAAGCCTTTATAGTTAAAGTCAAAATAAAAAAGATTCTCTACACCTGCATGTCATTTAAAATCTATGTTCTGAATGGGGAAGTGGGAATGAGAAAAAAATTGATATAAATATGCTTTCCCTAATTATACAAATTAGTGGTGTGTGAAACTGGGTTGCTACTACTCATATGCAGGTCATGAATATACTGTTAAAAGAATGTGGCCTACTAAAAACTAAGAGTAGATCAAGAAAACACAGAAACAAGATTTTTTAGCAGAAAAGGATCTCAGCAAATTCAGCTTCACTTTAGAGAGGCAGAAACTGAGCACCAAAGAAGCCTTAGTGACATGGCCAAAGACACACATTCCAGTTCAAAGGCAGAACTCGGACCAAAAACAGGTTCTCACGTTGTTGGGCCAGTGCTTTTAAAATTTCATTTTAAACCAACAATTATTTCTTCACCCTGCTTAAAAGAATACCTAACACTTTCAAGTTGTAATTAATTCAGACTGCTTAGAAACATCTCGAATTTTGAGCTGCTGAGTAACTAAAAGCCTGATGGTATGAAAGTGTAAGGTAATTAGCTAAGATTGAAGGTATCTTCATTGATATCTACCCTTCTGAAGAACACAGATTTTCAAAGTTACATAACAGGCAAGGGCATACTACGGTTTGCAGGCTACCAAAAAGCAGCCCCAAAACTTTTTCCTTCCTCTCACCCTTATTTACTACGTTGACTGTAGCGTAAATGTTATGGGTGTGTAGGGAGAAAAGTAACACTTTGATCCATTAGTAACCATTAGAATATTGGCATCCATTTATCAAGTTAAAAAGCAGCATGGAGGTGTGGGCAACTCCCAGGGATCAGGGTGACAGTCAAGAAATTCTAAGGATAGGTGAGTAAATAAGAGTCCTTTGGAAGCTCTTAAACAATTGAGTATGAAGGCACTAGAGACCAACCTCATCTCAAGGTAGAGAAATGAGATCCAGACCTGTAGCACTGCCTTGGGGTCATTTGGCCTCAGCCGCTTTTGACTTGGCATTTTGTTGTTTTTACTTACATTAGAGCTCATTTACCATTGCCTTTACATTGAGAACCCACATTTATAGTGAAGTGGGGGAAGAGATTCTTCATTATTGGGATCATCTTGCTTTAACCTCATCAGGCTCGACAGGGCTTATAAAAACACGAGACACCAGGTGTCCTGCAGTTCATCTCAAGCAAAAAGCCTCTTTTGAGGTTTGTGGAGCTTTAAGGTTCATGTATTGACGATTCTATGGTGCAGCTTGTTCCACAAAAACTGCTGATATCAAACTGGACACTATGAAGGGAAAAGCATTGACCGGCACCTAACCCGAATCAGTGCAGTATGACTGACCCTTGGCACTTTTCTACTTTTACCTTCCTCCTCCTCTTTTTCTTCCTACCATCTGTATTTCATCTTTCTTCCCCTCCACTTCCTCATTTTTCCACATTCTTAATTGTACTTTCACATTCTTGTTTTTTCTCCCTTCTTGTCCCTCCCCAATGACTAATATGAAATACCATCATTTTAATAGAATATTCCTACTAATAGACATAAATTCAAAGTAGAAAAAAATTTACGACTTCTAATAAAACTCATCAATCATAAAGTTCATAGTTCCTCTATTGCTTACACTTTTTGAAAAAAGGAGATATAAAACTACAGGGCTTACTTAGTCTTCATCTTCAAGAGCCAGTTATCAGAATTTATTTCTCATATTCCCTTTGTTTGCTTAGATTGCATTCTTTTGTTAAACAGCCTCATGGGATATAGCCATTATGTAAACAAGTAAAAAGGTAAGGTGGTTCTCTGACCAAAAAAATTCTAGTCTTTCTTATTCTTATCTATTTCAACAAGAGCTTTCTAACTTAAATCCATCTATATGATGGTAAAAATAACATTACCTTACTCAATGATATTTTATTGGTCTCTCTATCCAACCAATCTTTTTAAAAAATGTATTAACGTAAACAGGACCCACTAACATCATGACAACCAATAATGTGAATCAAAAATTTAATGACAGCATCTGATTTGTTCTCATGTGCAACAAACATACAACCCTTCAAAACACAAATGAGTAGTGTTCTTTAATAGAAGTAAGCAATACAGTAACTCTAAAATTGTCTGGTATTTGTATATTCCATATGAACTTGGATTGGTTAGGTTAATGAGAAAGTGCCTTTCCTTAATTTATGAGATATAGATTGCATGAGTAGAATCTATTAAAAAAAAAAAAACCAAAACCAAACAACCCTTACCTGACAACAGTTAGCATAAAAAAGACATTAAATAATGGACTTTCAGCAGAGTGCATTGGCTGGATGTATGGATATAATTACATTGTTTCTCAACAGTTAAAAATTGTGGATTAGTCATGTAGTGCAGAAGATTGAATTTCAATTAGATTAAAAAAAAGGCAACTGCTACATTAACAAAATATACCAAAATTCAATAAAATATAAATCATTTCAAAACCTTCTTGTCAACTAACTCTATTTGTATTTACAGAACTTCCAAGAATGTAACAGGTAATGATGCAATGAAGACATTTTTACAATATTTATTAAGATAACAAATTTATAAATCCAAAGACTCAGAGGCACATAGTTTAAAAGGCCAATACCATGGGAATAATGAAGTCAACAAAGACAAATAGGAATATATGAACAATTACAACCAGTACAAGATTTGTTTTTTTTTTTTAAAAAAGCCACATCCCAAATAAAATTAACACATCATAGGAGTCATCCTTCAAAATTACCATGATAAAAAGTTATTTCGTTCAAAGAAAAATAATTCTTTCCACCTACTGAGCCTAGAAAATCCTATTTACAAATAACTGTCCTTTATTTTGTAAGCATTAAGTTGCTTGATACAGCTTCCTCTATTCTGCTATTAGAAGTATTGTAAATATTATAGCTATTGTATTTACAAATGCACATAATATTTAAACTTGCTCTTCAAAGAGAACTGAAAATATATTTAAAATCAAATCACAATACAAATGTTAAGTGGAAAACACATTTTGTGGGAACAGGTGTATGGGAAGAGGTGTATTTAGTAACATGTTGTTTCTGAAGGAATACTAGGGCCAATACTTCTGATAAATTCAAGGTATTCACAAAAACAGGTCTTTGTTGATGAAGAATTTAATTTATTTCTGTTTTAACTGGAGCACATTAGCTTCTTCAGTCAACCTTCACCACACTGTATATTTTGGTCACAAACCAAAAGCATGCAAAGAAGCCAATTGTTCCTACGAAAAAAAAAATTTTTAATAAAAGATTAAGAAATGAGAAAATGCACAAATCTAAAATGACTGAACATTCAAAGTATTCACAAAATATAATATTCACAAAATCACAGACTTACTAAGCTTTTTTGTTAAACAAACTGCCATCTGAAATCAACTGGCTTAGAGTATAGACTCTTATCCTGTGCTCTATGAGCTTATTTTTAAAAAGTTTTGATGCTTATATTTCAATATAATTGATTTTCTTTGTAATCCTATGTATTTTATTTTATCCATTTAAAAATGTTACTCTGAAAAGAGATTTAAAGGGGGGGTCCATGACACAGAACCTCTGAGACAGAGGTGCTTTAACAAGAACTTTTTTTAAATACCTAAAAGTCAGTTAAAATCCTCTTTGATAAATTTAACTTTGGTGCCTTTAGGTTACTGTTGGATGATTTAAAATGGAAACTACTGCTCAAATTTCCTAATGCAACTATTTTAATTTAAAAGCAAACTTTTACTATTGTGGATGAGAAATTGCTATTACCATAAAAATTTCTACAAACAATAAGCCATATGTTCAGAAGAAGGCAGGGATTTAGTATGAATATGCTGATTGTTTAGGTTAGTGATGTTCAGATGGGGGATAACATGGAACTAAAACCTCCCTAATGTTATCCCTTCCCATAGTAGCACTTTGTTACCCCAATTGTCATTGTCTTCCATCTCTACTGAGCCTAAACTTGGATGACGGTTTTGTGAAATCATTATTAATTTTGACACATTCTAAACAAAAGATGCTTCTCTCACTCTTAACTATAGCGAGAAAATTTTTCTAATTTTAATGTTTTGTACATTTGCTTTGTGAGAGCCTTTGGGAGGATGGCTGAATTAAAAACCTTGAGAAGCATTGGTCTGGTTCATTTACTTTTTTAAAAAGCTTCTGAACTAAACTAGTATTTTATCAATGACTGTCAGATTTTAGTTCTACAACACCATTCACTATTATCTAACACCCAAATAAGTAATTGATAAGTATTTATTATTAATGAGTATAGAGAGTGTGATTTTTCCCAGGCTCTGAACACTCCAGAATGGAACAGGATTGTTTAATTTTCTACTTTGCTTAGCTGAAAAGGAAGCCTAAGAAATCCATACCTTTACTGATTCCATCTCCCAAGCCTAACCCCATTTCCTCCTTCTTTTTCCAATTGGATAGACTGTCCCTTCTATCCCAACTTACAGTACTATTTCTTTTGCTGAAAGGAGTTTAATTTAAACTGGTGGGAATACGCAAGTGGAAGTTTATGAAGAACAGCGACCATAGTTCTGTTAAGTACTTTTGCACTGCCTTCCATAGTAAAGCTATTTCTGAAAAGCTACAATTATCCAACCCCATATGATTCTCTGTTCTACCTGCCTTTCAAGTGTGGTAGACAAATGATTTTGTTGAAGAGCGGGAGATTTTGAAAGGCACAGGATCACAGGAACATTTAAAAAATTTTATGGAATTTTACAGAACCAAGCTGTACCACTAGCTTCAGAATAAACTGGAAAATTCCTAAATGAAAGGAGTTTTTAATAGTTACCTGTGAAAAGGAAGAAGATCAAGACCATTATCATAGTGTAACCAAAGTACAAAATTGTACTGGCTGTTCCTATGATTTGCAGCTTTGAAAAGAAATAGTGTATAGCATATATTAAGAAATATACTGCAGTGAAGCCACTGGTAAGGAATGAACGCCACTGCCAATGATAATCCTAGGAGGGAAAAAAAAACCCATCAATAATAAGAAACAATTCTTAACTAACAGAATTCCATTAAATAGAATGAAGAGATAAAGTATAGACTGCCCAAATGCCCAATTTTAGCCTTGTATTCCCACCTGCCAAACTCTTTCCTTTAAACAAATTTTACTGATTCCTTTTGTGCTTCTATCACATTTCTGCATATAACCCATCTGTCCAGAATTGAACCCTTCTTGTAACAAATAAAAACAATTCAGAAAAAAACCTCAAAAACAAAACAAAAAAACCCTAAGGACAGAGTGACAGTGTCTGACAACATATAGAACTTCCTCTCTTCAAGCCTACTGCTTCTCTGAGAGGAAGGTGTACTGTTTAATTTGTTTTGAGGGGCAAAGACCCAAACCTTTTTCAAAAGCTGCTGAGAAAGATCAAAATCCTTTTTCTTTCTCTATCTCCTCTTGGTGGCTCATAACCAGAAGAGTTTACAAGGCTGGCCAAATAGGGGGAAAAATTAAAAAGAACTGGCTAATAAACTCATGAATAACTAGAGATTTAAGCTTGAGTCCTACAACATACCTCAAAAATTCAATATAAATACAAAAAAAAGTTACTTATATGGTTCCAAATTATTCATTTATAAATTTTTAGTTTTAGATTTGGGGAAAGATTAAGTTACTTAGGCATGGTCAGGCCTGCTTTCAGTGAGAGAATTAAACTAAGTAGGTTTAAAAAAACAATTCATAGATGTGCCCTTTTATTTACTTTCTGTCAGCCATGTAGCCTGTAGTCCAGCTGGAACCCTTTTAAAAGAGGTAAAATCAAAGGCCAAGTTGACTGCAATAAATCTTAAACTGGCTCTAGAATTGATCCAATCTTCTGCAAAGAGGAGTAGATGATAGAACCTGGCAACTTTTTAAGTAATCTAGACTTTCAGGGTATGGTATGGATTAATTTCTAGTACCAGAGAGGTGCCATCTCTAACAGAAGATACAACTGCCAAAACACATCATAATACAACATAATACAACAGAAGTACAACTACCAAAACACATCATAAAGTCAAATATAACACTTTTAGAATAATCTGGGCCATTACTCCATTTGTCACATTCGTCATTATTGTTGTTTTATCTAAATCCAATAATGATGGATAAAGCCATTAGAAACATTCCCTCTCTCCCTCCAAAAAACCCTCCAAATGGGCCTGACACAGATTAGCACGTAAGGGAGAAATGTTTAAAAAAATAAATAAATTTACAATGAAACAAAGATAATTATCTAAGTCAGGGCTGTCCAAAATGCATGCGGCCCACAGCATTTATGCGGCCTGCCTACAAGCATAGAAATTTACACAAAAGCTTTAGTAAAGGAAGCCGAGCTACTGCAGAGCTCTCGCTAAAATGACGAATCAAAATATATTGTCTATTGTTTCAATAAAAACCTAAGGTTGGACAGCCCTGATCTAAGTCAATACACAGCACACAGAGAGCTGTTTCTACTTGAGTTTGACATCACTGTAAAAAATGACGCAAAGAGTCTTTAAAAAGGAAATTTCCAATGCACTTCTTGACTGGTCTGAAGTAAAATTATCTAAACATTTCTCTTAAGGCACTATATTTAAATCTTTAGTAAAATTTTCCTTTATTGGGTAAGATTGTCCTTTTCTTCAGTCCAAATGGAATGAGAACTATACCAAGGAACTGGTATTCGAAAGATATAAACTTTGGTCTTTAGATATGGATCTTTCAAAATTAGTTTTAAATACTATCACAGAACTCACATTAAGCCTTAAATATAGGGGTGTGCAAATTAATGGGGAGGGTGCCAAGAAATAACTCTGACAATATTTCACTTAGTGACAGTAAATGTCAGGATTCTATAGCTCAGGCCTCGTGGCCACCATCCAGGACAACAGCTTCTACGGAGGAGGAGCCGGACACCTCCGCCAACAGCCACATACAGGGCCAGTTAGCCAACCTAGCTTAGGCAGCAAAGCACCCGAGGGAGAGAGAGGGAGCAGCGTGTGCCAGAGAAGTCCAACCATTACCATCACTTTGATTGCCACATCTCCCCTCAGGCAGTAATGGAGACAGTCCAGAACCCAAAACCCAAGTACCTTGGGAACAGCAACGTTTGCAGCCCAGTGCCTGGGAAGCATCACCCCCTGTGTAGACACAGTCTGGTATCTACTCCTACAGGGGCTATAGCCACAACTAAGAAAGACCCGGAAATAAAAGTTCTTGCTATCAAAGTCCTTGGCCTTGTCAAATAATTCAACATCAGAAACTGATACGATTTTTTTTTGGGGGGAGGGGGTAAATGACATTAAAGAAGAGGCATTACTATCTGCTTTGCAACTCTAACCTAAGGACCATGGGGCTCTTCCACCTGCCTTGTGGCTGAAACCTTCCCTATGTGTTGGCTCCCCCATGACAACAGGAGCTCCTTGAGAACAGAACTGCCTGACTTTCCTATTCACACCCATAGTGCCTTGCACACAGTATTTAATAAAAGTTGCATCTATTCCTTAATATGGATGTGATTCTGAATGATTAACTTAACCAGATAAAACTGGATTAAGGCTGGTTTGCCTACTTTTAGTTAGTTCTCTGCCTGTTAAGTGCTAGATTTCATGCCACACATGTTTCATTGTTCTTTTTCATGCTAAGGTTTTTAAAAAATGAAAGGAAATCTGCAAAATTTGTAATTCTTAAACAGCATGTCAATGACTGTGAGAGATGATGTAGCAGCTGTTGGTGTGGGGAAGTCAAGCATTTCAATATTATTTGAGCCCATAATGAAACAAGATCAGCTGTACGGTGTGGAGTGTAATTGAAAAAAAAGGAATGTTAAGAACTGATAAACTATTGCTTCAAGACAGCCTAATTAATCCTTGGAAAACAAGCAAATGTTCAGAGCACCTCACAGCTAGAGAGACTATTATTCATTCTTCTATAAGTATGGTAAAGACTTCTTAAAGTTGGAAGAGTAGAGAAGAGCCATTTAAAAAAACTCCTAACCTTTGCAATGAAGAAGAAATGCTCATTATGGGCAAGACCAGAATACTGAAGATGGGTAAAAAATAACTTTTTACTTATGAAACACACTTTTTCATTCAAAGATATACCAGAACCACTGTCTTAAGTCCAGATGAGCCTAAAAGATATGGCTCTATTCATTCAACTACAGAACAACTATTTTAATGAGCTGTGAACCTGATGATGACAGTAGTAACAGTCAGTTTTAAGGCTGGTAAGATACTTTATACAATTATTATATTAGCCTCACAACAACTCTAGGGGTAAGGATAATGCAGGTGCCACAATTAACTCCATTTTGAGATGAAGAAACTGAGACAGACTGAGGTTGAAACGCCTTGCCTAGAGATAAACAGCTAGTAAGTGTTTGTGGTAGGATTTGAACTCAGGTCTTCTCAACTTCATGAACAGTGTTTTATCTACTGTGCCATGCAGCTATCTCTTACCTAATTTAAACCCTTCTGAAAATTTATGGGCTATAATCAAGGACTAATACTGGAAAATGGACTTTGTCAAATGTATAATTAATAGCAGATGTAATAAAAATGTGGTCTCACGAAGAAAAAAATTCAATTTGTCAAAATCTTGCAAACTTAATGACAAATCATGCAAATCAAGTAACAGTAGCAAAAGGACAAGTTGCTTAGCAAAAGTTTTTAAAAGATGCAAAAATGCATTAAAATATTAATATTAAATAGTAATGACTTAGTATATATATGTATACACACACGTGTACAAAGATATATATATATATATACACACGTCTTTTAATTTGTCTCTGGTAATTTGTATAATGCTGTGACTTTAAAAATTTGTAACAATAATTTTGTCTAATTCCAAAATTATGTAAGGCTATTAAATCTGTCATGAAGATAATATCAAATTTTTAACTGGTAGATACAATCTAAGAAACTCAAATAGAGCCACTTGACCGTCAAATTTTATCACCAGTCTACTTATTACATTTTTAAAGTCCTCACTGCTAAGAGCTAATGAAACCTACCAAATGAGAAGGTTATAATTTAATCGTTGATTTCATCACCTAACAACCTTACTAAGGAAACTTTAACTCTGGAACATATACAGGTCAAATCTTGCTAAGATTAACTTAATCGGTGCATTCAATGGAATTTTTATGGAACAGAAATTATGCATATTGTCTAAAAATGAGCATAGCTGAAGATTACTACTACATACCTCTGCACACAGATGGAAATAACAAAGTAGTATAGTTGCCTCAGAACATGTAATAACCAAAATGATAAACACCAGAAACAGGAAGCCAAACATGTAATACATCTGATGAGACCTAAAATGATAAAATATCTTTTTGAAATTAAAATCATTGTCTCCATTAAAAAATGTCATATTAACAAGCCATCTCTCAAAGTATATAGAAAGTCTCCCTTAACTCTAAAACCAATCAAACAAGTCAAAAATAGCACTAAGTTCTAATAAGACTGAAGAGAGAAAGGAAGAGGAAACACTGCAATTTCATTTATACCTTAAACATCTACTCAATCTAGGATACATAACTAACTTTCTATATTTTCTATCTTTGGCATTAAAGTTGATATCAATACTGTAAAAGTATATAGAAAAGTGAGAAAAGTTTATAGCTTGGTACACACACCAAAGTAATTTAATTTGACAAATCAAACATTCTTAACAATTCATGATTCACCTAGAAAATCAGGCTTAGTCATTATATCATGCCATTTTCGACAGCAATTGTACTAGTGCAATTGATCATACAACAATCATAATAAAGATCAGTTATATATGGTAATTCAAGGAATACCAGAATGTACAGAACAAGAAATCAATAGCATAGAACTTTCCTCTGCATGGAAAAGGTCAAATAACCTTTTCACAATTAAAGATTTCTGATTACTGGGTATCTGCATACATTCATTAGATCCACAATAGAATTTTTAATGTATCAATTATATATTTCTGGGAATAAGGGCTTTGTAGTTAGCTTACCAAATACTATTCAGAATGAAGAAAAGTTGTATGAAGATGCACCCAAAGGGCAAAATTCCTCCCATAATAATACCAGGTAATGGTTTTGTGTAAAATGATTGTTCAGGAATCTGACGAGGAATCTGATTGGTACGGACTGGGTGTTCAATGGCCTTTAAGGAAAGAGGAAAAGAGTAATTACATATCCATTTAAAATATTCTCTGTACTAGACTATTTGCCAGCTTTTCCCTCCGCTTCCATGCTGACACTAATGGTAAGAAAAGTCTACTTAAGTCATCAAACTGAAATCTGTATTTAAAAGCAATGAACTAGAGACCACTAAGTGCTATATTCAGATATGGCCTATTGAATTAAGTCACCACTATTTCCAGCAGCTATCCACTGACTAATGGCTTTAGACAAAGTAAGAAACACACAGAAGTAGATAATGTAGTACTGTGCAAATAGTAGTTAATAATAAGGTACTGCTAGAGTTTCCTTTTTAATTATATACTTAATGCAAAAAAAAAAATCAGCTGGTACTGAAAACTTTGTCAATGTTTTTTTTTTTTTAAATTTGGAGGTGGAATACTGTCACCTTTACTAAAATTGCTCAATTTTATTAAGAACTCAGTGAATACAATGAGGCTGTATGAAGCTCTATGACCATGGGCTATTGGCGATATTCTCAATTATTACCCCTTTCATAACACACTACATGATACCATGAAACTAAATGAAATTAAAAAGTACCTAAACGTATTCATTTACGACTAGAGAAGTTCATGTTTTCTAGAAAGGATTTCAGAAATACACCCTATAATTTCAGTTCAAGACAGTGATGCCAAATTAACATGAACATGGTTTAACAAATGTTTTGAATACTGGCACTTATATTTCATTTGTTGTTGGATGTATAGGTTGAAGGAAATTTAATATAAATTTTTACATATGTACATATACATACGTAAGCAGTAACTTCACTCTTCCCTATCATACAAATGGACATTTATAAGGATATAATTTTGCAATCTAGAATGCTTGTTCAATATATGAATCACTATCATCTGCAAATAAACTTATTAAGGGAAATGCACAATTAGAGTTATAAACTATTCCCTCTAAGAAAATATTTATCAGTAGGTAAAGTGGTTAAAAAAAACACTCCATAACTCTCATACATATACCAGTATATGCCTTTATGGACTTATATTTAGTTAAGAGTGGGAGCAGAGTAGACTGACTATTGATATTCCTCTTTCCCCCCGAAAAAAAAAAAAAGACCAAACCCCCCCTAGAGGTTTGTAGAGAAATACACTAAGAATTAATTAAATTCCTGAGAACCTGATAATACAGGAAAGATAATAAAGAACTTGCTTCTTTTGAGTTCTCTCAGACCTATCTTAAGTTCTGAATATAAATTTCCATTGTTTATTACGTATAACAGTTTATGAACTCACATTTTTCTTAAAACCAAAGTAGGCACCAATAAATGTCAGTGGCACTGATATGCAAAACCAAAGGGCCAATATGGCAACCAAAGTCCCAAAGGGAATAGCTGCTGAAGATCCTTCTCCCCACAGAATCAGGTTCATAATAAAGAAATCAGCAAATACAATCCTGAAAAACACAATAATCTTTTTGATTAAAAAATGCAAGAAAGTCCAAAATGTGATTAAACCACTACATATATACACATGTGTGTGTGTGTGTATATATATACATATGTATGTGTATGTATATATATATATATAGTTATAGGTCAAACAGTTTTCTATAGTTATAAGAAAATATCAAATGAAGAGGTCAAACAAACTTTGTTTACTGAGAATCATCTGGGAATGAGGCGTTCTAAATAATGCTATACATTATGTTTAACATTTTTATGGAAATATTCCTGACACGCTATGGTGTTTCCCTTTCCTAAACAATAACATGCTTTCCCTTTCTTAAACTGTGTGTGTGTACTTTTTAGTTCACAGTTTTTAGTACACACTTTTTAGTTTTGCTGATGACAAAGGATCACTATCACGAACAACTATGCTACCGTGTGTGGTAAATATGTAAAATATGAAAACAGAAATTTGCTTTTTGTCATTTGCATTTTTCTCAAGGGTGGAGTGGGTGTGAACCTTCAATCCTTCTTTGGCAGTGTAAAGTAGTGGCCTGCCTACAATATTAACTACTGAATCAAAGATCTGAGCTGTCTTCTCCCAGGTGGTTTTCTTGCCTTCCAGAAAATCATCTTCAAGGTAGCTGATCAGGGTTCTTTGACTTGTCAGCATTTTTAAAACAGTACATGTTGTTTCTGCACTGTTTGAATAATAAACTGACTGTAGGCAATTCCTTATAAGCTTGTAAGGTGTGAAGGAAGAGCCTCAACATTTCAAGGATTTATGCAAGTATGTTTTAGAACAAGCCTACTACAAAGCCTTACAATTTTATTATCATCATACACACCAGGCCACAATTTTCTACATGAGAACTTACACAGTAAGTTAATAATGCTTCACTCTGAACAGAATTCCAGGCATAAAAAATGTCAAAAATATCTTTTTTTGGTTATTGGTTTTTTTTTTAAAAATATCTTCTGTATGATGCTATAGCAAAGTCCTTTAGAGTCAATGAAATGATAAATCAACATTCTCATGGAATCTTTTCTCTAGTAGCATTTGATACTCTGAACAACCTGATCCTAAAATCAGTGAACATGTGAGCAAGAACAGTGAGCAAGAAAATGGTAAAAAAAAAAAAAAAATATTCATGGAGACTTCCTGAGAATGAACTCCACAATTTTCTAAAATCAATAACAGTAATTAGAAACCTCACGTTTATATAATGGCATAATGATTTCCAAGGAACACATAGATACAATATTTCATTTACTTACCACAACTACCCTGTGTAAGGCTGAGCAACTAGGATTATCATCATTTTATAGATAAGGAAACTGAGGCTTGTAAAATTTTAGCTAGCTGCCAACACAGTAAGTGGTGTAAGTGGAACTAAAACAGGTTTTCTGAATTCTAGCTCAATGTCCTATTTATTATATCAGACACTACCTACTTACCTCTTTCGAGCAACAGGTTAGCTTTGCTATCTTCAAGCAAGCATATTTTATCAGAATCAGCAGATTCTGAAATTATATTTCTATGAATCTACTGAAAAACTATAGAGAGATATATAGAAAAAATATGGAAAAGTGTCTGCTTCATAATACATTAGCTTAATTATACAAGTAATGTGAATGTTAAACCCTTTGGAAACACATTAGAGGGAATCAGGGAGGTGAGGCAGGAGATGGGGAAGCTCTGATCTGTGATTTTATTGAGGTAGGATATGGATACTTCCTCCACTAATACAGCTCATCTATAACTTAGTCTCAGAGACTTGCTTAGGACAATGAATGGTTAATTGACTTGTCCATGGGTACAAAACTAGCACAATTTCTGAGGCAGGGCTTGAGAATCTAGATCTGTTTGACTCCAAGGCCAACTCTACTATGCCAGGCTGACTTTCAGAAATAAATCTAAGAGTAACTCGAAAAGTATCATTTTCTTGTACACTGTTCTTGCTCACATGTTCACTGATTTTATTTGCAACATCACTGACATGTAAGAATAGATAATCTATCCTTACTTTGTTTAAATTTGGGGGCCTAAGTTTGAGTCCTAGCTTCTACTCTTACTAGCTATGTGACCAGAAGCAAATGATTAAACATGAGTTCCAGTTTCCTTTATCTATAAAATGGGGAGAATATTAATATTATCCACCTTGAAGGGCTGCTGGGAGTGAAGTGCTTAATAAGCACTATGTAAACATGAGACGGTAATATTTTTATTCTTCATTATTAATTGCCAAGGCCTAAGTTGGCGAGCAGTGCCAAAATGACCCAAGTTAGTCAGCATTATAAAACTGCTCAGGGGATAAACTGCAGCCAGGGATAGGTTTTCTCTAAAACAAAAGCTATACATTTTTCTGCGTCACTTTTTTAAACCAGACTTACAAATCTGTACCAAGGCAGAATGCTGAAATACCACTTCAGAAAATATACCTAAACCAATTTTGGAAGTGCTCATAACTTCTTTAAAGTACCCTCTAATCTTTTCACTGAGAATCAGTAATACTATACAAGAAGTAATGTTAGGTAGGGTTCAGCACCACAGTTTAAGATGACTGATAATCTTTTTTAATTTGAACAACTACCTTTATGAACCTCGCTATCACATAAGGTAGATCAAGCGGTAATACAAAAATCCACAATGTTTTACTGGGTTCATCCACTTCAAGACATGTATAAATGTCCATTTTTCTCTCTTAAGGTATCACAATGTCCTTATACTTCTATGCTTTGTCTTTTACTAGAAATGTGGAATATATGCCGTAAGATGCTTTCTCTAACGCAGTGAAAACTATCCTATAACTTGTCCATACATTATAGTGTACACGAGACACATGGTTTCTCTCTATTTCTGTAAAGTGAAGGACACCTCTCCCCCAACATCCAATTGCTTAAATATACAAGCTGGCATGACACACTGATATCTTTAAGGGCTGCTTGTCTTGCCCCTTATATCCCATCATACATCCAGTTAGAGATTTCCTATCGATGCCTTTGCCTTCTAGAGCTTATTGAAGTACAGGTAACTGTTTGCTCTCCCGCATACTGTAGAACTATTCAATTCTTTGTCTCCGTCTCTGGTTCTTTTCTTTTAGATTGTCTGGTGCTAGCTATCCTGGTTAACTGCTTGTGATCTCTACCACTGCTGCCACCTCTCACATAATAGGTACTTGATAAGTGACTGTGGCATTGATTCCCTCTTCTCTGCTTTTTTCCTTTCTTGTCTCTTCTAAGATCTCCTGTGGTCTCTCTTGTACTTCTCAGTTTTCAGGAGAAAAGGCTGGCCCAGGTTTTTACAAACACTGCCAGCCAATCAATCTGCTCCTCTCCTTCTGGTGAGGGAAGAGTCCATCACAGTCTGTTAAGCACAATCTTTAGCTCTTCTTGGCTATTTTCATCATTGCTGGGACCTTGGGAGTTTTTGCTTTTCTGCCCAAGCCTTGTTTCCCCCTTACCTCTATCCTAGTTTTGTAAAGACGCCAGAAATTTTTTCAGGGGTTTTACTAGTTTTTATTCCTTGATCTAATGGTACAGGACAGTAGGAGTTAATATTCTTACTCTGAAGGTACAAATGTATGCTTATCTCCACTATCTTTAGGAAGGAAGTCCTTATTATAATTATGCAGAAAATTTTAGACATAGGGGACTAAAGACCAATTGTAATATGAGCTGAGAAAGAGCAACAAAGTAATCTTTAAGAAAACAAATTTTCCGCCTAAAGCTTACTGCCAAACTAAAAGTACTTAATTTTTTCACAGATAAAAAAACATGTGCCACAAACTCATCCAAAAAATAGTTCCTGAATAATCTTCCCTTTGGGATTTAGCAACCTATATTACAAAGTAATTATCAAAATTATTCTGGTTAAAAAAAAGAAGTTGATCCAGAAGCATATAAACATAGTAGTACATATACTCCACATATGCCATAATACATATATACACGTATATGTTATGGTATATGAATGTAATGGAATATTATTGTGCTATAAAATGATACAAGGAATGGTTTCATAAAAAGCTAGTATGACTTGTTTATATGAACTAATTCAGAGTGAAATGAGCAGAATCTCCCCCCAAAATGTACATGAAAACATCAACACTGTAAAGATAAACAACTGTAAAGGACTTAAGAAATGTAATCAATGAATTCAATAACCAGCAACTCCAAAGGACAGATCATAGACTCCAGATGAACAATTAGGACCAGATCTTTGAACATGGTCAATGTGGGATTTGTTTTGCTTAATTCTGAGTATGTTTTTTTAACAAGAGTTACTGCCTTGCCATCCCTCTCCCATATTGGGCAGGAAGCAGAGTTGGAAGAGTCCCTACAGTTTCACTCCACCTCCCCCAAATCAGATGGTCAATGAAATTTTTTTTTTAAATGCATAAGAGAGAAAAGGAAAAATCAAAGGAAATGACAAATAGGACAGCTTTCAAGTTTACACAATGAATTTATTACATATTTAAAAGTAAATGTAAAATGCATATAATAGTTTAAGAGTTTCTTGTACAATTCTTTCTGTTCTACCGTGTATATGAATTGTTAATTTTATTTGCTTAGATTCACCAAAAAAGAGAAAGTTTTTAAATAAAGGAAAATTTTGTTTCTGACAAACAATTACTCCTCCATCTCTTTTTAACTTGCTTATTATAGACAAAGATGATTAGAGAAAGAATTCACTTACCCAGGACAAAGAAATGATGTCAGTAACACATTTGTTTTCCATTTCTCACCACCAAATGCTATAGAAAGAAAATAGTAGAACACATAGTCTTTTTAAAAAGGGAACACAATATATGTCTTCTAATATTATGTTTACTATTAAACGAAGCACTAAAGCCACGCAAAGAATGTCCATAGTGGAAAACATTTTGCTTCCCTATCAATGGAGGGTTCAAAGTGGGAACAGCCAGGTTTTATGCTGGGGCTCATTTATACTTTAGCCATTTTTATTTCAGTATCACATGAAGTCTGAGATCAAGAGTGGAAGGGAACCAACCGGTAAGGGTGTATGTATTGGGATAGCACTAAGTTAAAAACGACAATGAAAAAACCCCACCAAACTAGTACTAGTTCTGTTCTCCCTAAGGATTTGCCATGTCCTGATGGCGGATTTTGTCAAGTTGCCCATGTAAAGTAAATTTGGAATGTGTGAAGCTGGAACAGATTCCAAGAATTGAAGAATGGCTATATGACAGAACAAAATAACGAGGGGAAAGCCCTGCTGCCTTCAATCCCTGTTTCCCAGAACATAAGTTTATCTGGTTCAACCTGTAACTGAATAGGAGTCATTTCTATAACATCTCAGATAAATCTATTCCATTTTAACAGCCTTAATTATTACAAGTTTTACCTTACGGCATGCCAAATCTGCCTCTAATTCCCACCCGTTATTTCTCCTACTTCTGCTTTCTGGGGGCCAAGAACGACAAGTATAATCCCTCTGCAACGTTATGGTCATCAGAATACTTTAAGGTAGCTATAATGTTCCCCATAAAACTTAATCAGGTACTTTTAAATTAAAGATACTGTTTTAAGGACAGGGATTAGAGAAAGAAGTTTGTTGTGATCAGATCAACATAGCATCAGTATAATCTAGGAAACTCTTATGTCTTCATTGTACAGAAAATTATGTTGTGATGAGATTGTGCCTACAGTATATTATTTCAGTAAAGTTAACCTTAGCCCCAATTCTAAGAGATAAACTGTTTTCCCTTTTCTTGAAATAATCATTTCACTGATTTAAATAAAACTGTGTGATGGTTCTAACTGCAGGAAAAATAAAATATTGTAAGTAATTTACAATTACACTCAGTGATTTAACTATGGATTTTAATTTTTCTATATAAATTAAAAAGCATGTTAATCCTAGAAAGGTTTTAAAAGTCTAATGCCTAAATAATTTGTCAATAGGAATAGGGAAATGAAACATACTGCACTTACATTCTGATACCAAAGCCTAAATGAAACATTTTGACTTGCTTAATTTTGTTATTTAACAAAGCCTACTCAGAAAAAAACACAAAGTAGCCATTCCAAAATGCCAATCAAAATGGCCCCAGAAGGCTTATCACTGATACTTCACATACTTATAATTTACCATTTGTTAAAAGGAAACCTGTAGGCTTAGACTGGATTTAACCTTATATTTCCAACTATAAAATTCCTATCTTAAGAAAATCATAATTTGTGCTGAGACATAGCACAGCTGTTGATGAAAACATTCCAATTCCACTATGCACAAATTCAACAATATATATAGAATGTCCCAAAAGTCTTAGTGAGGTTTTAAGTTCTTAGAGCTTAAAACTTTTGTAACACCCTGTAGTTAACTTTTGGTGACTACTGCTAAAAAAATTTTAACCCTTGTCTTTTATTATCCTCTTAATTATTCTTTCTATAACCTATTTTCTTGCACAGGTAGGTATATATTCCTCTCAGATCTGAACACCTTAATTTGGGGATGATCACCCTCTAAAAAAAAAAGAATGTCTATAAATACTGAGTTTCCTTGGGAATGTACTGTTTGGAGATATTTCACTTCTTGACACAGAAAAAGCTAAAAGGTTAAACAACTTAAACTTAACATATTAACAATATTAACATATTCTGCCAACAGAAGATCAATCAGAAATAAAGCCAAAGTGGCCTTGCAATTATAATGTAAATCAATGGAAAGAGAACCTGTTACTATATTATTAATAATTTATTAAAAATACAACTTTTAAAGAACAAAGCCGCATGCCAGAATATTTTCACATCATTCTTACAGAAAATTATATAAATCTACAAAGGAAATACTGTTAAGTCTGGCCCAATGAACTTGTACACCTGTTTATTTTAAATAACTTTTACTTACATTTATAGAACCGGGCAGCAACATAACCTGCTGGAGTTCCAAGCAGCACCCATAGGACCACAGCACAAGTCATAAGAGCTCCTCTGTTAGCAGGTGACAAAAATCCCAAACAAGCAAAAACTAGAGGCAAAATAATTAATTTGTTAAATATGAATGTCTGAATTAACTGGGCTCCTTAGTGATTAACTGGTAAAACTGATGACTGATTTACACAGAAAGGGGAAAGAACAAGAGAAGCTGACAAACCATACACTATGACATAGGAGTGTGCTTAAAATAGTTTAGATGATACTCAGTGTGACAAGAGAACCGTTCACCAATAGTTCCTTGTCAGAGACAGAACCACATTTGATTATCCTCTACCTCAAGGGGAGCCAAACTGAAGCCTAATAGTCGCTATTAATTTTAACAATGCTCTAATTAAAAGTATTATTTCCTTTAAAGGAACTGAAATGTTACAATGTAGAGACACATGAGGGCACTCTAACCAATAATTAATTGAGGAAAAAACCTGCTTTCATAGTAGCATGAAAATGTTGAAAAAGATTATTATCTTAATAATAATGATGGCTAGCGTATGTATAGCTCTTTTAAGGTTTACAGAGAATTTTACATATATTACAGCAGTTTGGCAAAGACAATACAATAGTGAATTCCCGCCCAGTCTACTCATTACGAGTGAGCTCTAAGAGTACAGCAATAGTGATTTTTCAGCATTCTTTCAAGTCTCAAATCAAGCACCCCCTTTGACATGAAGCCTTCCTTGTTTCTCCAACTGCTAGTCTTTGCCCCCTCCCCCCCCAGCTTGAATTTATTTATTCTGTAGATATTTATATACAGGCTGCCTTCCATTATAAAACAGGAGTCACCTGAAAGCAGCAACAGGTCCATTATCACCTTTGCATCCCCAATAGCTAGCACTGTGCCAGGCACACAACAGACACTTAATGAATGCTGGGCTGTTTCCAAGAGAGGCTACTAGCAGATCAGGGACCTTGGTAACACCTGACAGAAAACAGTAACTCAGCATTGCCCATTGGGTGAACTGATTTTAGTTGTCAGAAAATCCTTAACCGAGACAACCCCGGGTTTCTGTCACCTCTCCCTCAAAATCAGTTTCTAAGAGATAGAAGGGGCTTTTTATGTGGGGGCCAAACAGTAGGTTGGAGGAAACCGACTAAAAAGATGCAGAACAGACCCCAAACTCTCCTTGTACCTTTTCCTAGTTTATTCTCTCCTCTTTGGTCACGTTTTCTAAAATGAAAAAGACTTTGTATAATGTCTGGCCTTGACAAGGAAGAGAAAGGGAAGTAATGAAACTAAGTAAAATTTCAAGGCAAGAAAAATTTGTCTTTGACATTCCACCACCTCCATTTCTTCATCATCACCCTATGATCCTTCCAGCTGTTTCAATGCCCCCACACCCACCATGGCCTCTGACCTTGCTTCAGATATGATATTCTAAAACTGCCTCTTCCAACACCGTACCTAACCCTGACACACACATTCTTCTGCCTGGATAAAGCAAAACACCTCCTATTCCCACACTGATTTCTGGAAAGTGTCTGGTTAAACCACTTTCTTGAGGGTATTCACTTTTTAGAAAAGGATACTAGGCATATACATTATATCGATCTCTAAGGAGAGTTTCAAGGCAAAGTAGAGGAGAGATTTGGGAATTAAAGATAAGAATCCTTCACTGGTTGGAAAGGGAAGGAAACTAGGCTACTACCTGTGTTCCCCTGGGCTAAGGGGTTCAAAAATTTTTTATAGAACTATCTTGCCAATTTCCATATTATGTCCCATTTTCTCTCAAAAATGGTTGCCTGATCCTCACTCCTACCATCTCTACAGTCTCTCTGTTCCCTCTGAGACCCAGCCTCTAGCCTTGTTCCTTATTTTCCTAGAGCCTACATGGTATACAATTTCAAGGGGGAATCCAACCCTGGCAAATTCATACTTAGCCACACGCTTGCTACAAGGTAAATTCAAACTGACTACGGTTTGCCTCTTGAGAGTTTGAGTGGGATCATATTTTTCATATTTTTTAAACCAACAGCTAGTCTTATGGCTTAGACAGGTAGGTGGCACACAGAATAGAATACTGAGAGCAGAAGCAGCAATGACCGAGTTCAAACCCTGCCTAAGACACTTAACAGTTGTGTGACCCTAAACCAAGTCACTTAATCTATTTGTTTTAGTTTCCTCAAATATAAAATGAGGATAATAGCAATCTCAGCATTGATGTGAGGATCAAGTGAAATAATATTTGTGAAGTGTACCTGGCACATGTACCTGGCTCTATGTACAAACTAGCTATTACTGTTATGATTAGTCTTTATTTGTTCATAATTTAAAATAAGAGGAAACATTGGTTCCCACCACAAAGAATAGGATTGAGCACTTAAACTAGTACAATCCCTTCATTTTACAGATTATAAGATTATGGATGAGAATTCAAAGGGGCCATGAGGGCCATGATGGTCAAACCCCTCAATTTACATAAAAGGAAACTAGACCTAGAAAGATTAACTGAAAAGTCAAGCAAGAAAAAGCAGAGTTAGACTCTAAACTCATTTTTAATGACTCTAAATCCAGTTAACTTTCTTTCACACTCTACTTTCTCTCCCGAACTCAGGGTTGCAGGAAGGGAATTTCAGGTCAACTAGTCCAATTCAATTTAGCAAGTTGTTTTTCATGTAAATATTTAGTAAAACATTTCTTACTAAACACTTACAAAGAGTCACAAAAGTCATAATTAAAATCTGTGTCCCTGATCCCAGAAAAACTGACAGCAGCATTCCTTTTCTTGGAGGACGGAATATATCACCATGAACCAATTTCCAGCCAAACTCCTCTTGAGCATCTTCCTAAGAAGCAAATACAATAAGTATTAAACTTGCGAGAAAGGATCTCTCAATTTGGTGTCCAAATAATATGTTAAGAAACAAAAAATAATTAACAGTATTAGTTATTCCAAATTGGGAAGCAACAAAATTTCAACTAGAGATAAACACTGAGACTTTACTGATTTTTTTTTCATAGTCAGAATTATGTTTTTAAATAAAATGTGGTTACAGAAGAAACCTCGAAAAGATGATCTCCAAATAACTAATTAGAATAAAACAAACTGTAGCAACTTATGAGTTTCTATCTCACATATAGCAGATTAGCAAGGATGACAAAAAAAAGAGAAAATGACTAAATATTTGAAGGGCTGCAAGAAAACAAGCAGATTATTGTTGTGTATAGGTCTGGCCATTCTAGAAGGAAGTTTGAAACTACAAGCAAAAAGTTATTAAACTGTGCATACTCTTTGACCCAGGCCATTACTAGTCTAATTTTTGAAGAGATCAAAGAAAAGGCTTTTTATAAATACAGTTTTGGAGAAACCTGGGAAAGATAAAATTCAAATAATTAATAATTAGAGAAATACAAATTAAAGGAACTCTTCATACTCATCAAATTACCAAAGATGACTGCTCCCCTCCCCCAAAGGGAAAACTACCGATGTTTGAAAGGCTGCAAAAAAAAACCAGTCACATTACTGCACCGTTGAGATCCAGCCATTCTGAAAAACAATTTGGAACTATATCTAGACAGCTACTTAGCTGTGCGTACCTTCTGACTTGGGCCATTACTAGGCCTACACCCAAAAAGATCAAATAAAGAAGGAAACACCTACATACAAAAATATGTATAGCTGCTCTTTTTGTAGTGGTGAAGAGCTTGTAATAAGGGCATGCTCATCAACAAATTATGGTATATGAATGCAATGGATTATTTTTATCCCATAAGGAAATAATGAAAGAAATGGTTACAAAGAAAACTGAGAACATTTGTATAAATTGATGCAGACATATAAGTGAGCAGAACCAGAACAATTTACATAGTAGCAACACTGTAAACAAAAACAACTTTAAAACACTTAAGAACTCTGATCAATCAAGATTCTAGAGGACCAATGATGAAGCGTCCTACCTACCTCCCAAAAGAGAGGTGATAGATTCAAGGTGTTGACAGACATTTATTCTTACACATGATCAATGTAGCTGTTTATTTTACTTGAAAAAAATTTTTTTTTCATTCTTTTCCCAATGATGGGAAGAAAATAAAACTCATTAACTGAATAACAACAACACAAAAACCAACAGGTTAAAATCAAGGCTAAAGTTGGAAAAACAAATCAGTTGAAGATATACTTAATATCCAATGTGGTAAAAGTGTGGTTTCATGATGAAGAACCAAAGAATGTGTCAAAATCTCACGAAATCTCATTTGCCAATTGTGCAAAACAAGCATTGGCAATAAGAAGACATATTGCCTACTAAACATTTAAAAGCATGCATCGAGTTGTAAGCTGAAGGCAAGTAGGTGGTACAATAGATAGGACACAAAGCCTGGGGTCAGGAAAACCTGAGTTCAAACCCAGGCTCAGACACTTACTAGCAGTGTGGCTCTGGGCAAGTCACTTAATCTGTCTGCCTCAGTTTCCTCATCTATAAAATGGGGATAATAACAGCTTCTACTTCCCAAGGTTGTTAGGAAGATCAAATGAGGTAATATTTGCAAAGCATTTTGCAGTTCTCAAAGTGCTACATAAATGCTAGCTATTATAAGATTTATTGTATATCAACAAATTTATTTTACTTTTCTCCCAGTTAAACAAAAAGATGAATTATTTTGCCAATCCTATTTAGTCTATTATAATTTTATCACTTTCCCAGTCTTTTAATTTTTACAAAAATTTTATTCTTTTGTGGCTCAGTTTTGATTAAAATATAAAACAAATAGAAGTAAACAAATATATTATCTTTCAAATCTTGCTACTTCTGTGAAAAAAATGTGAGAGAGAAGCATATTAGGCTGCTTACCAAACTGAAGGTCTACAGAGCCACTGTGCTGACTTCATTATTGTATGCCTTGATAACCTAAATAGTTTACCAACACCATACTAAGAAAATTAAGCCACTTCCATTTGAATTGTCTTGGGAAGATTCTGAAGATCATCTGGCAAGATAAGGTACTGGACACTGAGGTCCTCTCTCAAACTTAACTGCCAAGCATTCAAATTCTACTGCAGAGAGAGTAATTCCAATTCCAATGGGCTACTCATGGAGCCCAGATGGCAAATATATGTTTACCTAAAAGGGTATTTTATGGAGAACTTGTACAAGGCAAGCACTCAGAAGCAGTACAAAGACACTTTCAAGGTATCTCTGAAAAACAGAACAGAATGGAAATCGGTGAAATTTGTTCTGTGAAGTTTGGATTCAGTCAAAGGGCCACATGTAGCCTCAAGGCTATAGCTTCCCTACCCCTGAAATGGACTATTTGTGCCCAAACTGTGGTAGAGCCTTCTGAGCTCGTACTGGATTAATCAGGTAATTAATCACCACTAGTGCACACACTGTACCTTGACCCCAACACTGTGACATCATTGGGCCTCTCTGAGTACAAAGGATGAACAAACAACTTCTATGAAATATATTAAATAGCTACTGAAGACTTAGCTAGGCAGCGCACCAATAAAAACATTTTAAAGTAATGCCATAGTCTGAATGAAACAGGGTGGGTGGCCAGGCTGTTCTGGCAGAGAAAAATCACATATGACCAGTTTTCCAATTTGTGATAACAAAGAACACAAGATAAGAATATCTGAAGTTTCCCCATCATTCCACTACCAGACCAAGAACTTCTTACCATCATCTTTAGACAAATAATAAATGATTCCATTAAGGTGGCATGAAAGGCTAGCCATATCACAAGTCTCTTATTTAGTAAGCTTGTTATTCTCAAGACCTAGCCACAATTACCAAATTTTTTTGAAGTTATAATTTATACAATAGAAACCATGTCTTAATCCCTGTGACTTCAAATGTTTTTTTTTCTAGAATGAAAATTAAAATTCATTATTCTCCTACTAGCCTTCCATTGATATATGTCATCTAAGTTTAGAGGAGTATAGTGAGTTTTTCTAAGTGTGCCCCAACTGTATGAAACTTATACTTGTATTCACATGTGCATGTTTGATTTTCCTCTTTCCCACAGTATGCCCCAACCTTCCTGGCAAAGAGTAATGACTATGCCAAGAACAAAAAAGTATGAAAAACATTCATCTAAATCTTGTAAGCAAATAGGAAGATTGACAATGGGACCTTCAAAGTTTAATTTCAATAAATACAGGGTGCCCCAAAAGTCTTAGTGCAACGACGCTGTGACTGAGGGATTGCACTGTTTCATATATATATATGTGTGTGTGTATGTACGTATATATGCATATGTATGTATACACACACGTACCTGTGTGTTTATATGTGTGTGTATATGTAAAATGTACTGATTTACCTATATTGTCCTTTCAGTAAAATGTAAACTCCTTTGCAAGGCAAAGTGTTTTTGCTTTTTCTTTGTTACCACATTATCACAGTTTAATAATTAAATACTTACTGATTAACTCTGTAGCATGCCAGTGTTGTTCATTCTTTTGAGTAACAAACTAACAGAGTACCCAAACCCAAAAGACTTAGCCACTTTCATGTATGACTGGTGAACAGCAGTTAAGGGGACAGAATGACAGGTCCACAGTTGGTATAAAGTAAATTGCTTTGCCCAGAGATCAATGCTACAGTTAAAATTTCGAATTTGTTTCTTTTAGTAAATGTAAATCAATTGAGCTTTTATAGCTGATAAAAGTTTAACAATGTTTACTATTTTTTCTTAAAGAAATCTCAACTTGAGCCCTATTTGAATGCCTCATTATGGCATGAAGGTATCTTTATGTTTTTGAAGGCTTGTGATGGTGGAATGGCTGTTGTCCAACAATTAGCCAAACCACAAACTGAGAAAGGCTCATCATCAGCCTGGCTTCAAGGTAACTGAATTGTTTTTGCTAACTCAAGTCTTAGAAGGCCTTTTTGTAAGTGAAGTCACAAAGCAACTGGGATCTTTGTTGGTGGAGAACACGCCCCTGCTGATAAGATCACATTGAGGGCAACAACCAAGCAAGAGGAAAAGCCATGGTTGTTAAGATGTGTGCTGTCCTATTTTTAAACATGCTAATGAGCTACAGTAAATAGCATACATGCTTCTCAATTGCCAGGCGGTAGTGGTAAGCTTAACATTGATCCTGTCATATTTTATCAGGTCCTCCTTGTGGTACATATCTGTGAGAAAGATCTTATAGGAGTCAAGCATATGGGGAGGTTAAAAAAAACATATGGAGGCACACAGTCAGAAGTAATGCAACAGTAGCTCTATGACCATGGCCTTACTTACACTGTATAATTGAGTGACAGGACTTCAGCAATGAACTTTACAAAATGAAGCCAATACCCTGAGTTATACTCGAAGGTTTAAAATTGTAGAGAGATAATAAGGCAAAAATATTAGGGGAAAATCATCATCTTAGAGTAAGTAAAAACTTGTTCAAGGCCCAGTTCCACCATGGAGCACATGACCATAAGAGACTGATAACATATTTGTTTACATTTCTGCATACGTTAAATCTATCTATACCTGCTTCAAAGTGGAATCGTAAGAATGAGACCTATAAAAGAATAAAACTACTAAGAAGGCAGAGGGAAATAATTAATGAAGCATTCTTTCACTGTTTACTGTTTTGTGTTTCAACTATGAGGTATAAGATGACAACAATTGAGAAACAAGCTTCAAATAACACTTAGTTGAAAAACCAGTGAAAGAGAGTATGCTACTTAAAATTAATTCTGAAAAACCTACAGCCTGCTAAATGGAAATAGTGAAGAAATCAGAATAGGAGTAAGGGTCAAAGGTATAAAAACAAAAGTCAAGAATATACTTTAAAAGAATATCGAAGATGGTCTAAACATAAGACACTGATGAATCTGAGGAATAGGACATTAGAAAGATACTTAAAAGGCTTTCAAGAAACACAATCAAGACAAAGCAAGGATATATGGGAAATCCCTGACATAAGAAACTTCTTGCTAAATTCACTGATGAGTTTTAGCAACTGTGCACAAGACAAGTATGGAAAAGAGGTGATACATGACTGCTTGTTCTCTAAATCTGCTGTAGCAAAATACTTTGAGCTAAGGGATAGGAGCAGGAAGTAGGCAAGCTAGTTAGGAAAAAAAAATTATGAACCTTGTTAAAAAAGGAAATGAATTAGAGAAAAGAATCATGAGTATGGGGATAAAGATACTCTGGGAAAGCAAAAATAAGAAAGCCTATAAATGTGTAAAAAATATCAGGAAAACCAAGTAGGATGGTGACAACCAAGCAAGAGGAAAAGTGATGGCTCTTAAGAAATGTGTTATCCCTATTTTTAAACATGCTAATGTTTAAACGAAGATAAAAATGAGTAAAATCAAAACAATGAAAACTTAAGTCTATAGACTATAACATTCTACGAAATTCTCAGGAAAAAAAGCTGTACATATATCACATGAAGATAAATGTGTAGAAGATAAATTAAAAAGTATGAGACATACTTTAAGTGCATCAAAAGCAACATAAAACTTCATAAATTTAAAATAAAATCAAAGCTGCTTTGGGTGTCCATTTTCACTCTAACATTTAGAAACTGGCACAGCTGATGACACAGGGATTTTTTAAAAAAAAGTAAAGCCGTGACTGCTCCTAATAGTTATTTTTTTCCCCAATAAGCTAATGTAACAGGGTCGATATAGAACTAATCTATGTTTTTTTAAATGTTCTATAGGATATTGTGGACTCTGAAATGCTAGACATCTCCACAGAAATATAATCGGATGTTTATTTGAAGATTCAAAATACTACAAAGTACAGAATTCATGAGCACAACCTAAAAGAAGATTCTTGCTAAAATAAGAGAACCGGGTTTATGACAAATGAGAATAGGCAAAAACAGGTTTCATTTTCCCCAAAGTAAAAATGAAAAATATCAATCAAAACCATATAGATAATGGTATAATGTTTTTACTCACAGTTGAATCCATCTGATTATATCTTGCAATGTCTTTATGAAGCGTTCTTAACATAATCATAGCTACCATTCCAGATAAGAAGAGAACAATCACCAGGGAATTCATTATGCTACAAGAAGAATAAGTACTTTAATTATCAATTTCACGAACTGGTTACTCTTCACAATACTGACAGGGTCTATATGAGGAGGCCATTATGTGTTGAAGGTGGACCTTAAAAACCCAGGTCTTCTTGGTTTTAAGGGCAACTCTCTATTCATTACATCTGCTGCCTATAAATCAAGGGTTCCTAAATCTTTTTTGCGTTACAAACTCCTTTAGTTTGGTGAAGCCTAGAGACCCCTTCTCAGAATGTTTTTAATTGCATAAAATAAAATATATAGGATTACAAAGGAAAGTAATTATGCTGAAATACAATTATAAAACACTTAAAAAAAAAGCAAATCTACAGGATCCCCATGCGCATACTGAAATCAGATGCAAGGTTAAAAACCCCAACATAAGAAATAAAGGAGAGAATGAAATGTGGAAGGGAGGCGACTACCTACAATCACAGAAGCCTTTTGAAGATCAGACATGAAACAAATATTGAGAGGAAAGAGTCATAAATTAAGAAACAGGAAAGGAAAAGAAAAGCATTGTAAGACTAGGGAATGATATGGGCAAAGGCTGGAGTAAGAATATAGCTAGCTGCTCTCTCACCTAAACCACTGAATGTGGGTATGAGGCATGGATTCCAAAATATAGTCCCATCTTGAAGCCCATCTAATATTTTTTTCTTCCTGAGGGGAAAAATAAAATATAAATAGCAAAAAGCAAAAGTACATTAAGAAAACTGTGAGAAAAATTTTCAAGGAAGGATACAAAGCACATATAATGACAAGTCATCACATTAGTGATAGTGGCAAAAATGCTAGACTAAGGTATTAGGGGACCTGGGTTCATGTTCTACATTTTTAGCTATATGGCCAAAGGTAGGTCACTTAACCTCCCTAAGCCTCAGTTTCCTCATCTGTAAAACGAATAGAGATGCTATTACTTGCAGAATATAATTCTTCTGACTCAAAGAAAGGTGTTTATGAGTTGATATAGTTGAAAATTTTATTATCTTGCCGCCAGTGTAGGGACAAGCCTCTCTGCTCTTAGCTATCTAGGCTGGTCCAGATGATAAACTTAGTCTGCATTTAATTTGAAGCTTTTCTAACCTGGTAGGAAAGACCTTCCAGAATTAACACTGTTGTGGCATCATTTTCAAGAACTGAGAGACAGCTCCATGCCACAATGAAGCATGAGAGTAGTACTTTTGTGGAAAAATAACCATGACATAAGACAGGTACACTGAAATGAAATAACAGAATTTTGGAGCTGGAAATGAGGTTATTCTCTCCCTATCAGGAAGGAAGGAATCAAGCATTTATTAAGCACCTCCTCTGTGTCAGACACTGAACTAAGCACTTTACAATATCTCACTTGATGTTGACAGCATCCCTACTGAGGAAACTGAGGCAGACAGGGCTTAAGTGACTTGCCTAAAGTCACATAGCTACTAAGTATCAGAGGTCAAATCTGGACTCCAACCTTCCTGACTCCAGGGACAGTGCTTTGCAGTGTAATCTAGCCACCTCTATTACACAAAGGGAAACTAAAGTTCAGACAGGTTCAGATTTGGCAAAGATCACAAATGTAGTTTAGTAACATAATAAAGATTAGAATCCAGGTGTTCTATTGCCCAATCCTTGCTTCCTTCCTATGTGAATGTTATATGCCAATTTTAATAAATAATGTAGAAAAGATACGTGACAATAATTCCCAAGAGAAAAGGTTTCTTTGAATTCCCATTCAAAGAAAAGTCTTTCAAGCTATGTAACTAATTTTGCATATTTTCAGGTATTTATTAACCTTCATAAAATCAAAGATTAATGAAACAAAGAGAATTATCATTGCTTTCTACAGCAAAAGAAAATGCTACAAATCACACTAAAATGCTTCACTACTGGAATGTCATACAATCTCTAATGTATTAGCAAGACAATAATCACAATATAGACGATAACTGTCAATATGCCTATGTGGTTCTGTATCGCAAAATATAAGAGACTCTCCATACAGAAGGTAAAATAAGTAAACCATTTATTTAGACACCAGAGAACCAGGTGCCAAAACCAAAAAGTCCAACCCATCCAAGCAGCAAACAAAATTCCAGAACCAGTAAGTCCACTTTATGATAACAGCAAAGAATCTAAAACGTGACATCACAGCAGGGAGCCAAGCTATCCCATAACCTTCCGCCCCCCTGCTGGGGCCTTGCCACCAACCACTCATAGCACGGCCACATGTCTGCTCTCTCCCCCAGCTCTAACTGCTCTCTCTGCGTTTCCTGTGACACACTTTCCTTTTCCTTTCAGCAAGCTCCTCCTACCACATGTGACTTAGGCTTCCTGTGATGTAAGCAAGTCACACACACATGGCCTATTAAAGGGCGGGAAAGACCTTCAAATCTAAATTGCCATTACACCTACCAAGTGCACTTTCTAACTAGATGAACTTGAGTTATAATGCTGCGCAAGTTAGAAAAGATTTTATTGCATTATATACCCTCAGGTTTAAACAAACATCAATTTCCTACCAACTCCTGAACAAACTAATAAAACTTCCAATGTACAGAGTACTCATAAGCTAAAATTACTTGACATTTTGAGAAATCATTTATCAATTCTTAAAAGTTTTGCTACTTTAAAAAGTAAAGTATTTTAGAATAATTTTAAGTAATGAAAATTCAAAGGTAAATTTTATATTATAATAAAGAATACTCACATGAAAACTAACTGAATAGGTATAGGCAATTTTAATTTCTCCAGTAGCTTTATTGCTTATATCCATTGGAAGTCCAGAACAGTCAGGTTTATCTATATGTGTATGCTTGAAGCTGTAGTAAGAAATAAACATTTAGGCAAAATGTTGGGAAAAGTAAATCTTAGTATTTATTGATGTTTATAGAGACAAGCTTTTGGATATGAACAGATTTGAATGGTACCAAAAAATTTTAAGAAATGTTGACATTCTCTTTTCCTAAAATTAACTTCTTATCATGACATACATGTCTTTCCTATGAAAAGCAGGAGATGATGACTTAATCTTGGGAAAGGTAATGAGCTTAAGCACACAAATAAAGTATTTTATATTCATATTTTATCTAAGGATCTCATAAGTGACCATTAAATGCAGCACCAAGAGATTGGATGTGAACACTGGAGGTTTTAAAATTAAGGTTATCCCATAACAATGGACAAAGTTATCTACACCCTAAATTAAGGTTACCCCTTAATAATGGATAAAATTATCAATGGTCGCTATTTCAAAATGGCAAACAGAAAAACACTCAAAGCTTCTTGATGGGGAAAAGTGACAAAAAAACACCAAAGAGATACCCTCCTTTTCTGGCTCTGTAATTTGCCATAAATTTTTTTTTTAAATTATATGATTTATCAGTACCTCAAAACATAATGTGAAACCAAGACAGAGACTTTCAGGCCAAACATGAAAAATTAACATACCAATACAGAACGAAGCATGTTTTATCCTCTTTGTTAAGCCCCAAACTATAGTTCAATCTATTTAATTTCATCTGTTTTGGCTAATTATGTGATTACCTTTTTGGCTCAAGTTTAGCAGCCACTAATCTTGCTCCCATGGCCCCACTTTCAACAATATGGTAATATATCTTGATATCAACATGGTTGAAGATGTAAAACGTATCTTTTTCATGGAATTCTGACTGCAGGACAGAATTTAAAAGTTAAAGGAAGAAAACTAGGTCTGGAATAACATTAAAAAAAATAAAATAGATCACAATAAGACTATCAGTCAAGATAAAAGCAAGCTTCCTCCGTCATTTAACAAGAGTAATGTCTAGGTTCTAAGCCCAAAAGTTTTCTCAATCAAATCTGAGGGAGAGACAACCCATGCATTCTTTTGTGTCAAATCTTACTACAAAAAACTGAGTATGTGAGTTTTAAAAAACTGTGAAAAATGTCTAAACATTCACTCAGAATATAACATTAACAGAATGATTTTTAAAACAGAAGTGTTCAACCTCATATGCTGTTAAGTACATAAGCTCTGAGGAAGTTTACCACTTGATCCACAGTAGCCTAGTAATTCAAGTATTCCTAGTTAACAAGGCCATTAATGTATCTTGTTTCAAAATCAAACTCCTGCCAACATCTACAACTCTATCCATCAATATCAACTGAATTAAACTAAAATTTATTAAAGTATTAAACCCATTATCCTTGATGAATAATATTCAATGTAAGGAAACAAACAATATCTTTTCCAGCCCAGCATTCTTATAATCACAAAGTTTATGATATCACATAAAGTAAAAAGAAAAATTCTTAGAAGAATCGAAGAGTCCAATCATAATGAAATTCTTGGGACCCATTTCATGAGACTAACTTAGGTTGAAGCTCTTTTGGTACTTATATATCAAAATCTTCTTGGACAGGATTCACAGTATGGTTCTAGTATATTTTAAATCTAAAGTTAACATAATGCTTCAATAACCTGGTCAGTTCTAAATTATTTCTAAGGCACGACACTAAATTCTGAATTGTAGATAAATATTAAGGCAAGTTCCAAAGTTTCACTTGATCACACAAAATCTGAGCTGAAAGGTTAATTTTTTTTTGATTAGAAAAGTGACCTTTAACATATTAATAAACTTACATTAATAACACAAGCATCCTTTGCACGGCCTTTATCTGTAATGTAACAACCAATTGGAAATCCAGGATTGCAGAACCTCTGTCCATCTTCAACATCATAGCACCATGTTACTGGCATGTTATCCACAATCCTATACACAGACACAAACACACACACACACACACACACACACACACAGACAGATGTAAATTACAACAAAATTCCAAAGGAAACCACCACCATTTATAACAGTTATTTACTGAAAACAATTGTTTCATAAGGACTATCTCATTAAAACTTGGTTATCAAATATCTATAAATCATCAGATTTGGAAATAACACTAAGCTAAAAGGTATAGTTAAGGCACTGGACAACTAAATCAGGATTCAAAAAATTCTCAATTCTTTAACAGCCTAGAAGAATTGGCCACATTTAATAGGATAAAATATAATATGGATAAATAAATGAAAAACCCCACATACAAATTAGAAAAAAAAACAAATGCACAACTACAGGATGGCCCAAAGCTTGACCAGTCTATCAGTTACATGAAAAGAACCTCAGAGTCACAGGCAAATATAAGATCAACAATACCATGGCAGCCAAAAAAGTGAATGCAGTCAGCCTGCATTAAGAGAGATATCCAGAACAAGAAAAGTACTAGTCCTACTGATTTGTGACCTGGTCAAATCAAAATGCAAATATTATGTTTAACTTTGGGTGCCATATTTAAGAAGGCACATTGCCAAAATGAAGTACATCCATGTAACAACAATGCTACTTGCTGCTACCATATAACAGCACTGCCGTGGCTGTATAAAACCAGTAACACCAGCACACAGGAGGGCTGCTAGCACAGGTTCTTTGATCTGCTTTTCTAAAGAAAGCAACTTTAAGGGGCTTACAATCTTACTTTAATTAAACATACATATCTCCCATTCACTAAGTTCAGGGGAAAGTCAGCACCTTGAACTCCAGGGGAAACACAAACAGAAATTACAAGCAGAAATTATATAAACAGAGCAACATAACACAAATCAGCAGACAGGCTGCTGTCTGTCCAAGATATTACACACATAGTTACCAGCGAGAGAAGTACCAATATCTGGGTTTTCAAAGCTGGGGGTGGGGGCGGGGAGGCTCCCACGGCTACCCTGAGTCTCAGCTGGCCAAATAACCAACACTCTTCCAATGAGTGTGCTCACCAAGCAAAATGCCAACCTCAGAGCATATATACCCTGTTTAGGGCCCTGGAGCTTAGCGCCTACTTAACAAAAGGGAGTGTGAAAGATCTTTAATCTGCTAGCACCACATCATATATATTGTTTCCAATCAATGACTCTTGTTTCAAAGGCAAGACTCAAAGACACTTGATTGCCTTAGTGCTGAGAAGCACTCCAAAACAAAAGACAACAAAAAAGTCCCACTCTGCTTGCCATTACAATCCACAGGATAACCAAGGTGGTATAAAAACTAAAGACCATGTCATATGATGAAAGGTTGAAGGATGTTTAGCCTCCAGTCGATAAGCATTTATTAAACTTTTACAATTTGTCAGGTAATGTGCGCAATGCTGAGAATATAATGAATGGCAAACATAGTCCCTGCCCTCAATGAGTACACATTCAAATGAGTAAGACATGTAATAACTAGAGAGATACAAAATGTAGAGAAGAGGAAGGTAATCTGAGAGTAGACTTTCTTCAATTTCCCTAAGGCTGTCAAGTAGAATATAAGTTCCTAGAGGATAAAGAAAGGCTTTTCTGTCTTTGTATCCCCAGCCCTAACCACAGTGCCTTGCACAAAGTAGTTGTTGAATAAATGCGTACTGAAATGTCATATGAAAGTGGGATTAGACTTGTCTCACTTAGCTCAGAACAACAAGATACAACAGACAGAAGCTACCAAACTGAAAATTTTAACTTGAAAACTTGCATTAAGATTAGAGTTGTCCAAAGTGAATATGAACAGCCTTGAGAGTTAATGGGTTCCCCACTGCTAGAAGTCTTTAAATGGAAAACTGATGACTACTTGTCAAGTGCTGCAGAAAAAGATTCCCATTCAGGTTGGACAGAGTTGGGACTATGGGACCTCTTAGGTCCCTTACAACTCGAAAATATTCCTAATGAGTGGATTCTCAAAACCTAGATCTGAATTAAAACTGATATTTAGTATTCCAGGTCCAATTACTACAATCTTATCAATTTATTATTCAATCTATAAAATGGTTTAGTTTATATCATTCTTTAGGATGTACTCATACTAGAAAATGATTTTGTAATATGATTGCAAAATATCTGTAATGTAGCTGATGATCTATTGATACAATAAGTACTCTGGAAGCATAAAACCTATTTTCCTCTAGCAAAATACCCAGTCCCTGAGGAAGGGCCCAGAGAATAGGAAGGAAAAAAAAGACTTTTTGTCACTCAAATAATTCAATAATAGAAACAGCTGCCGAAGAAGGGCATAACAACAGGGTGTGAAACTTAAGGTCAAGGTCAAGAAGAAAGTACAAATTACAGGATTATAATACTGTGCGTTTCTAAGCAATATTTCTTGGAAGAAGCACTGCTTTGAACTAGAGAATCAAATCTCTCAAAGACCTTTAAAACTCCTAAGGTTGTCAGTACCACTGCAGAGATACATATCCTATTTAAAGAATTAAAGACTAAGGAAAAAAAGTGGTTTAAAAAGAGTTCTATGGCAGTGGAAAAACAGAACCTAAAGTCCTAGCTTGCAGTTTCCTATATTCAAAGGACACTGTGGTAGTGCAAGTAGGAAAAAAATAGTTACTAAAAATGTTAGCTATATTATGACCACATTAATTCACTCCAGGGCATGTTTTATTTGTTAATTAATGTATGCCTCCAATGGTGAAATTATGAATCTGTACTCACCCCAAGGTATAGATTAATGAACTAATAAAACATGTCTCATCACATTTAAATGGTAGGTAATGATGCAGATTCTACCAAATTTCAGAATCACCTGAACTATTCAGTTGCTTATTATTACAAACAGCAGGCTGGCAGTCAACGGTCATGTTATAAAGTATTTAGAAGCATAATGTCAAGGTTATATAAATTAAGAAACTCAAGACTTTCTAGAATAGTTCCTGAGAGGCCAAAAGAATTGGTTATTAATTGCTTTAATTTTTCATAGGGAATGAAGTACAGAGTCAATAACAGATTTTTTTCTTTAACACTTGGCAATCAGTATTACTACTACATTATTTATACTAGCTATATGCTATTGTAATAGATATAGTACACTGGAAAAATTAAGATGCTATATATATGAAATGTGAATCAGCAGCAAGCAATTTAATTATTATTATTTTTTTATCTTAAAGCCATACCTTAAGTTTATTATCTAAGCCAACAAATTCATTTTGAGATGAAGCCTTAACACAGCAGCTTTTTCCAGCTAGCTACCTATATGAAGTAAATATATAAGGAGCACTTAGAAGGTACAAAATTCAAACCAATAGGAAGTTTGAGAGACTGGTATGTACTTAAACAAACAATATTTTACATTTTCATTTCATCACCGATTATTAAAAATATTTGACTCAGTAGAGCAAAATATAGCCTGAAAGGATCTCCTAGAAGGTATCTCACTTCCATTTTAAAAATATACAAGATTCCTTGATAGATATAAGCAAAGACTATATCACAGTTTTCAGCAAAAATAGGTAACTATAAGTCAAGATCTAATTAGGTTCTGTTTTACATGTTATGGAACTCTTTTAATAACATTTTGATCAATACCCCAAAGAAGTCAAAGAAGAAACAGATCCATATCTACAAAAATATTTATAGTAGATTTTTTTTTGCAGGAAACTGAAAACTGAAGGGATACCTATCAACTGAGGAACGGCTGAACGAGTTGTACTATGTGATTGTAATGGAATACTATTATACTGTAATAAATGATGAAGGGGATGGTTTCGAAAAAACCTAGGAAGACCTATATGAATTGATACAAAAAGTGAAATAAACAAAATCATGAGGACACTGTACACAGTAACAGTAACATGGTAAAGATAATCAACTGTGCAAGACTTAGCAACATCTCTGATCATTACAATGATCCATGACAAATTCCAAAGGACTCATGATAAAAATGGCTATTTCACCTCCAGAAAGAGAACTGATGAACTTGAAGCGTAGACTGAAGCATATTTTTATTTTATTTATTTTTCTTGCTTTCCCCCCAACAATGTGGCTAATGTGGAAATGTTTTTCAGGACTTCATATGTATAATGGGTTTTGTATTTCTTGCCTTCTCAATAGGTGGTTCCGGGAAGGAGAAGAAAAAAGAAGAGGATTTGGAACTGAAAATACAATGTAAAAAAATTTTTTAAAGAAACTTCTTTTGGGAAATGGCAGATCAAATCAGGGTATATGAATGTAATGACATTACTGTGCTATAAGAAATGACAAAAAGGATAGTTTCAGATGAACCTGAAAAGATTTGTATTAACTGATGCTGGGTGAAGCAAGCAGAATCAGAAGACCAATTTATGCTATAACACTTTAAAAACAAAAAAAAACTTTGAAAGATTTAAGAATTCTTTCCTACTAAAATATAAGCTTGTTTGTATTTGTATTCTTAGTGCGCAGCACATAATACACATTTAATAAATCCTTTAATTATCATTGCAATGACCAACCATGTCAGAAGATCAACAATGAAGGATGCTATTCACACGTTTTTAGACACAGCCAAGATTGGAATCTGCTTTTCTTGACTATACTTGTTACAAGAGTTTTCTTTTTTTCTTCGGGGCGGGGCGGGGGAGGGGACCCATAGGGGAAGAAGTTGGAGGAGAAAATAAATGCTTGTTAATTGAAAAAAGATACTTTAAAAATTCTGATCAGTGCTTCTCTGAAAAGGGAGGGACATATGCTCATCAAAAGTATTTGCCACAGTCAGAGAGGATGTCCTGGAACAGGGGTGGGGAACCTGTGGCCTCAACACCACATGTGGCCCTCTAGGTCCTCAAGTGTAACCCTTTGACTGAAGCCATACTTCACAGAACAAAACCCTTTATCAATGATTAATATTCCAGGACCTAGAATGACTCTTTCATATACTCGTATTTGCAGGTGATAATGTACTGCTTGCAATGGTCCTTGAAATAATGCATTTGTGAAACTAAGTAGCGCCTTCAAAGATCCTAAGCTGCTTCTTTACACACACACACACACACACACACACACACACACAGAGTCTTTTCTGACATCAACATTACTCCAATGATCTTATAAAATGGCTGTGATTCATAGAATACTACAATCTTGAAAGAATCAAAACTGTGGTTAGTCCAAAGGGCAATGAAAATATGGATCATAAATAAAAGGAGACTATAGTATATTACCTATCAATGATTACTTGACCCCACAAGAAATGGTGCAAAAAAATGGTGAATAAATATCCTATTATGTCATTAGTGTAGTATGACCCTCCACTACCTCGACCCACACATGACTTAAGACCTTAGTAAGTCCCCTGTCAGAGAAATTACTTGTTCCTATCATACAACTAATAAATGTCAGAGGTGAGCCTTGAAATCAGGTAGTCTTGATTCCACATAAAGTAGTCCATCTATTATACCATGCTGTCTCATGATATAAAACCATTCAGAAGATATATGGCCAGAAAAAAGGAAATGGACCTTACATTGAGACCTGGGTTCTAGTTCTAGATGACACTCACTAGCTGTCACTAAACAAGTTATTCCGTCCCTCTGACCTTCATTTTCCTATTCTGTAAATGCAAGGACTGGATAAGATTATCACTGAGGTTCTTTTCAGTATTAAGGTTCTATGACTTTGTGGTTCTATGATTAAGTTATCGAATTACAGGTACTCTGGATCATTAGTTACATAACTATATAAATATTACATGCGTGAGTGCATGTAAGAATATAAAACGCCACAGACTAAGAAGCTGAGGAGAAATATAAGCTAATCCACTGAAGAGTAGAGTTAAAGTAATTCAAATTGCCAAAGATAAATCCACTAGAAGATTTTCAGTCCAAGAAAAAATAAATCTATATTTTCAAGTGTTCAAAAAATAGATTACCTTCACCTTGACTATTCAAATAATATTTGTCTGGTCTGCATGTTTTGCATAATAAGTATAATTATATTACAAAATAAAAAGGTATAGATTTTTAAAAAATTATCCAATGAGTATTTGTTCTCCATTAATAAATAATGGGTATAATCAAGAGTTGGAATGGACTGGGTACCTATAGATTGAAGAATGGCTGGAAAAAAATGTGGCATATGAATGAAATGGAGTATTATTATGTTCTAAGAAATGTCAAATATGATGGCTTCAAAGAAACCTGGGAAGACTTGCATGAACTGGTACAGAGTGGAATTAGGAGAATAATTTACACAATGACCACAATAATATAAAGAAAAACAACTTTGAAAGGCTTCAGGACTGTGGTCAATACAGTGTTGCCCCATGGTTTCATAAGACTAATGACAAAGCATGTCTTCCACCTCTTGGTGGAGAGATGATGAACTAGAGGTGCAAAAGGACACGAATACTAGGATAAGATCAATGTGCCACTTTGTTTTGTTTTACTACACTCCCTTGTTACAAAGGATGGTTTCCGGTGTGTGTTGGGGGGTGGTATTAGGATGTAAGAGAGTGGTAAAAGAGATGCTCCTCCCCAAAAGAAGAAATGAATAAGACATTAAAAAATACACAGATGAAAACAAAAAGGAACACAAATATAAAAATTCTGTTACCACCTTGCTAAGTTTAATACACACTTCATTTTAAAAAAAAGTCATAGTTTCATGTTCGACTCTCTTCCTTATTCTTCTCTGAGTACTAAAATTTTTACTGATGATCAAGCTCATAAAAAAATTTAAATAAAGAGCTAGTTGCATCTGCTATCTAATCTACTGGTTATGATTATCCCATACCTATATCTACCATAATCTTACTGTAAAGGGAAAATAACTCTATATTTATGTTAAAATCCTACAATGCATTTTTAAAAAATTCTCTCTGGCTCCAGAAGACTGTCCAGAATCTGTCCATATCTCTGTCAACTCATCTATCTACTCTGAAGTTACATAGTAAAAATTTGTTGAATTAGGCAGAAATAGTTTCCACTCTCATAGCTTAAATAACAAATTCAACAACTAGAGATAACATGAATCACTGTTCTTCAAAGGTATGTTATGAAGAGCTTTGGAGAATGAGCCTGTTGTCGTGAGAATTAAATTCTTAATTCTCAGATTACACAATGAGCTAGATGCAGTTGTGAAAACCTTCACCTGCAAATTCAAACTTCTCAGGCAACAATAAAAATGACAAATTACTAACTACCATTTTTCTAGGTACTCTTTGAGAATGGCATATTTTACGGTTGTAGCAGATATCATGCTTACTATTAAAAAAAACCCTAAAAAGTTTCATAGGCATTAAACTTTAATGATTTTGAACTTTTAAATTCTTTGTGATATTACAGTGATTCTCCAATTCTATAAACTTCTTGGCAAACAAATTCAACACACATCCACTAAGTACTGACTATGTGCAAAGTACTTACTCAGTTCTGAAGATGGTGAGGGAGCTATAAAGTTCAGATAGCAAGCCCCCTGTTCTTCTCTCCTCCCTTAAGAAACTTACAGTCTACTTAGGGGATTATGAGAAATACACACTACAAAATATTAAGGAGCTATCATTTCACTGGTGGGAGTACTTCTCATACCTATGCAGACTGTAATTCCAGTACTACTTAAGAACATAAATGTCAAGCTGGAAGGGACCCCACAGACCATCAAGTCCAACTCCCTCATTTCATAAATGAGAAAACTGAGGCTAAGGTGACTTACATTTCTTTGACTTAAGCAAAGTTATACCAGTAACAGCATCAGAGGTAGGATATGAACTCGGGTCCTCTGGTTCAGGGCCAGTGCTTTTTCTATTGTACCATTTTATTACCCTTCTCTGTACATGGTCTTTAAGACCTGCTCATAATGTAGTTACCCCGGTTCTCAAAAAACCAGCCATTCATTTCCAGGTCTATAATCTAAGATATTCCAGCTTCGTAAAACATGTCGGAACTTTTGCTTTGCTAGGATAGTCTTCAATCAGGGTCATCTCCATAACACAATAAATTAGGAGGGAAGGGTCAGAGAAGAACCATACCAATAACTGCAAAAAAAAAAGAAGTAATACATGAGAAGTATGTGAGATCTGGTTAGATCATCCTTTTGCTCAAAAATTTTCAGTGGCTTTCTATTCCTTATTGAGAAAAGTTAAAAATCCTTTGCCTAGCATTCAAGGTCTCTCATAAGATGGAGGTACTCTACCTGTCCAGCCATGTTTCCTATTCCTAAACTGTATACATCCTGAGATCCAGACAAATTGGTTTGCTAAATGCCTCTAAATTTGCCATATATCATACTGATACTATAACTTTGCTCAAGTTTCCTATGTCTGAACCGCTCCACATCTCTCTCTTTACTGTTGAATCCTTATCCATTCTTTAGAGCTCAACTTAAATACTAACTTCTCCATGAAACTAGAAGGAATCAAATAACCTTTATATGAATCCAGAACAGGATGAGTATCACTTACTAAAATAGCTACTACGAATGAAGAAACTTTAGAGAAACAGATTTACTGGTAAGCTACTAGAGTTTGTCTTGGCATATGTCCTTATTCTCTAAAACCAAGTCCTTCCCCTCCATGAAAACTAGAAAACCACTCAAGACTGACAATGATATTCCCCATACATGCCTGTTCTTGATTCAATCCAAAAATTAGGTAAGAGGGCAATCCATTAGAAAGGTACCCGGGAGGGAGACTATCTGTAACATGGCACTTGTCCTTCTTGGTGGGCAAATATTTATCTTCTCTTCCATGAGAAAAGAGAAGAGTATGGAGAAGGATGTTTCTGGTACCAAGAAGGATCTGAGCTAGAATCCTTGGGGATGACAGATACAAATGAAAGCAGAGAAAATAGGCTTGGGGCAGCATTCAGCAGTTTTGCTTACTGAACTCTGGACTTGATTCTTGTGTTTGAATTCAGCTCTGGTCTTTTCACTGAGAAAGCTTGAAAGTCCTCTATTTTATTGAAAATCCATATTTTGCCTTTGAGTATTATACTCAGTTTTGCTGGGTATGTTATTCTTGGTTTTAATCCTAGCTCCATTGACCTCCGGAATATTGTATTCCAAGCCCTTCGATCTCTTAATGTAGAAGCTGCTAGATCTTGTGTTATCCTGATTGTGTTTCCGCAATGCTCAAATTGTTATTTTCTGGCTGCTTGCAGTATTTTCTCCTTGACTTGGGAACTCTGGAATTTGGTGACAATATTCCTAGGAGTCTTGTTTTTGGATCTTTTCCAAAAGGCGATTGGGGGATTCTTTCAATTTCTATTTTACTCTCTGGCTCTAGAATATCAGGGCAGTTTTCCCTGATAATAATTTCTTGAAAGATAATGTCTAGGCTCCTTTTTTTTTGGGGGGGGGGGGGGAAACATGGCTTTCAGGTAGTCCAATAATTTTTAAATTATCTCTCCTGGATCTTTTCTCCAGGTCAGTGGTTTTTCCAATGAGATATTTCACACTGTCTTCCATTTTTTCATTCTTTTGGTTCTGTTTTATAATTTCTTGATTTCTCATAAAGTCACTAGCTTCCACTTGCTGCAGTCTAGTTTTTAAGGTAGTATTTCCATTAGTGGTCTTTTAGACCTCCTTTTCCATTTGGCTAATTCTGCTTTTTAAGGTATTCTTTGCCTCACTGGCTTTTTGGAGCTCTTTTGCCATTTGGGTTAGTCTATTTTTAAGGTGTTATTTTCTTCAGTATTTTTTGGTGTCTCCTTTAGCAAGTCATTGACTTGTTTTTCATGATTTTCTTGCAGAACTCTCATTTCTCTTCCCAATTTTTCCTCTACTTTTCTTACTTGTTTTTTCCAAATCCTTTTTGAGCTCTTCCATGACCTGAGACCAATTCATATTTTTCTTGGAGGCTTTTGATGTAGGCTCTTTGACTTTGTTGACTTCTTCTGGCTGTATGTTTTGATCTTCTTTGTCACCAAATAAAGATTCTAATGTCTGAGTCTGAGTCTTTTTTCGCTGCCTGTTCATGTTCCCAGCCAACTACTGACCTTTGAGCTTTTTGTAAGGGTATGACTGCTTCTAGAGTAGTCCCTAGCTTTAGGGACTGCTGTTTTCAGAGCTAGTTCTCCATTGTCACCGCAAGCTCTGCCACACCAGTGCTCCTCCACCCCCAAGAACCACCAACCAGGATTTTGACCCAGATCCAAGCAGGGCAAAGCAAGCTCTGCACTCCTGCTTGAATCTACCACTTGATTCCTCCCACCAGGTGGGCCTGGGGCCAGAAGCAACCACGGCTAGAGCTCTGGCAGCAGCTGCAGGACCTTCTTGCTGCTGCCGCTGCACCACCTCCGCTGCCCCTGGGGTTGGGGCCAGACTACACACTTCTTTCATTGAGATCCAGCAGTTTTCCCACTAACCTGCTCCATAGTCTTCAGTGTTTGTGGGTTGAAAAGTCTGGTAACTGCCACAGCTCAATGACTCATGGCCCTAAAGCCTGCTCTGGCCAACTCTCAGTCTGGTCTGTCCAGGTGCGGCCGGCCCAGGGCTGCGCTCAGCTTCCAGCACTGTGTGACAGACCCTTCCCAGCGACCATACAGGCTCTCTTGGGCTGGAGTCCTACTTCCCTCTGCTATTTTGTGGGTTCTGCAGCTCTAGAATTTGTTTAGAACCATTTTTACAGGTGTTTGGAGGGATTTGGGGGAGAGCTTAAGCCAAGTCCCAGCTTTCCAGCTGCCATCTTGGCTCTGCCCCCTTCTATTTTTTTAAAGTAAAAAAAGTACGCCTCAGTCTGTATTCAGACACATCAATTCTTCCTCCGGGGAGGGAAAGCATTTTTCATCATAAATCCTTTAGAGTTGTTTTTGATCGTTGCATTGCTAAGAACAGCTAAGTCATTCACAGCTGATCATCTTACAATATAATATTGCTATTACTTTGCACACTAAATACATTTCATTTTGCATCAGCCCATGCAAGTCTTTCCCGGTTTTTCTGAGAGCATCCTGCTCATCATTTCTTATACTATAGTAGTATTCCAACATAATCACATACCACAACTTGTTCAGTCATTTCCTAATTGATGGGTATCTCCTCAATTTCTAATTCTTTATCCCCAGAAAAGAGCTAATATATTATTTTTTTTTTTAACATATTGGTCCTTTTCCTTTGTGTTTTTTATTTCTTTTGGGACACGGACCTACTAGTTGTATCGCTAGGGTCAGAGGGTATGCATGGTTTTATAGCCTTTGGGTATAGTTCCAAATTTCTCTACAGAATGGTTGAATCCATTCACAACTCTACCAACAATTTATTAATGTCTCATTTTCCCCACATCCCCTCCAAGATTTGTCATTTATCTTTTCTGTCCTATTAGCCAATTTAACCGGTATGAAGTAGCACCTCAGAATTATTTTAATTTGCATTTCTCTGATCAATAGTGAGAACATTTTTTCATAGGGCTATAGATAGCTTTGATTACTTCATCTTAAAATCTATGAAATCATTTGATCACTTATGAACTGAGGAATGGTTCATATTTTTATAAATTTGACTCAATTCTGTATGTTTGAGAAATGAGGAAAAAAACTTTTTTTCAGTTACTATTGCTCACTGTATTTCTCTCCATCCTATCCCCCCCCCCATTTATTCTATCTCATAAGTGTTTTCCTTCTGATTACCTCTCCCCCAAATCTAACCTCCCTTCTCTCATGCACCCTCCCCCTCCCTTTCTCTTATCCCTTTCCCTCCTACTTCCCTGTAGGGTAAGATAGATTTCTATATCCAATTGAGCATATATAAGAATAAGGTCCACTCACTCCTCTTCACCTCCCCCACTTTCTCTCCATTCCTTGTTTTGCTGTTTCTTGATTTTTCATAAAGTCATTAGCTTCCATTTGCTCCATTCTAATTTTTAAGGAATCATTTTCTTTAGTGACCTTTTGGACCTCCTTTTCCATTTGATCAATTGTTTTTAAGGCATTCTTTCTTCTTACTGGTTTTTTGGAGCTCTTTTGCCATTTGGGTTAGTCTATTTTTTAAGGTGTTATTTTCTTCAGTATTTTTTTGGGTCTCCTTTACCAGACTATTGAGTCTTTTCTCATGATTTTCTTGCATCACTCTCATTTCTCTTCCCAATTTTTCCTCTACTTCTTTTACTTGGTTTTCAAAATCCTTTTTGAGCTCTTCCATGACCTGAGAACAATTTATATTTTTCTTGGACACTTTGAATGTAGGAGTTTTGACTTTGTTGTCTTCTTGTGAATGTGTGCCTTTACCTTCCTTGTCACCACAGTGACCTTCTATAGTCAATTTTTTTCCCCTATTGTTTGCTTATTTTCCCAGCCTATTACCTGTCTTTTTACTCTTTGTAAAAATAGGGCTCTGCTTCCAGGGTGGAGGGCACATTGTCTCAAGCTTCAGGGGGTTTTATGCAGCTGTTTTCAGAGACACTTCTAGGGAATTGTAAATTTTCAATTCGTCCAAAGTAGTATGCTCTAAAGAGAGGCGTTTCCTGACCTGTGCTCTGTTCTGTGAGTAACCACAAGCACTCTTTTCTGGCCTAGAACTGTGAGGAGGGTCTCACCTCCACTGTGGTCTCAAGCTCTGCTATGCTAGTGATCCTCCTCACTCTAGAACTACCACCCAGGACTGGGACCTGGATCCAAGTATGGGCAAAGCAACAGTCTTGCTTCTGTGCTAGCAAAAAAGACCCCTGCAATCTCCTTCTGACTAGTTGTTCAACCCCTTTACTGTCTGTGGCCTGAGAGTTGTGGAAGCAGTTGCTGCTGACTCAGTCACTCCTGAGGCATTCTCCCAGTCTGCTGTGGCCAGTCCTGTGCTGGACTGCACTCCTCTCTCACCCAGGTTGGACAGAACTTTCCTGCTGTCCTTCTAAGTTGTCTTTGGCATCTGTGGGCTGAGAGGTCTGCTATGAGTGATTCAGTCGCCCTGAGGCCTGCTCCAGGTTTGCAGGGGCCTGGTCTGGAGTGGCACAGCCTGTGCTCCTCTCACCTTGTTACAACAGACATTTCCTGCCAATCCTCCTAATTGTCTGGGGCTGGAAATTTGCATCACTCCATCTTTTTGTGGGTTCTGCTGCTCTAGAATTTGTTTAGATTCATTTTTTAAAAGCATTTGGAGGGTTTGAGGGAGTGCTCAGGCGAGTCTCTGCCTTTACTCTGCCATCAACTAATTCTTGCTACTACAGAAAAGGGAATCAGCAATATGTACCAATGTGAAGTCTATTCATTGCAAGTAATTGTGATACAAGGCGATTAAGTCCCAGGCTAGCATTGTGGGAATAAATAGTGAGAAAGAGGTACATGCAAAAAAAAAATGCTATAAGAGGACAGGCAGGATCTGGCAACAAGACTGGATGGAAACAATGAGAAAGAATTACATATTTACTTCAAGTTTGGAATTCCAGGGGCATCAGGAATATAGGAGTTTTGCTGATAACATAAAAATTCAGAAAGATGAAAATCTGGCTAAGAAATAAAATAAACTAACATTTAGACATGTTTAGTTTAAGGTGTGGATGCGATGACACCAAAAAATATTTCTGGAAAATAGCATGAAACACTAGATAGAGAAGTTATAGAGATTTGGGTGTATTCTTACCATAAGTGAAATATATGGGGTATAGTACGACTGAAATAGTCATGGCACTTGTATAAAATAAGAATGAAGAATAAGAGGACTCAGAAAAGAGCAGTCCAAGAAGCATGAAGAATGCTGAAGTAGCTAACAGCTGAGCCTAATAAGAAAAGGGGGGGAGGGGGGCAGGGGGAGAGTAAAAAAAAAAGGTAAAGGCAATGAATATGATGAAAGCAGACTGCTGAAAAGGATCATAAGGATTTAATCAGCTCAAAGAACAACTAGATTGCAATGAACCCTGCTACCAAAAATGGGGAAGGACTATGGAAAACTATCATCCATAAAGTAGACAGAACAAAGATTTTACTCCTGACTTAGCCACTGTGATTCTAATCATTTTGGCTATTTGTTTCTTTCTCTATTTGCAAGTGATGTATATATACTATACAACTGTAGTATAAAGAAAAATTACTTTAGAAAAAATCCAAAAGAATAAATTAAGTAAATAATAGTCATAAGATCCTTGGAATGTCTCAGCTCTTGATTATTATGCTTATATATCTATAAAGATTTCCTAGACTCATGGACTATCAGGTCTGGAAAGGTCCTTGCATACTCACTTTATTTACTTATCAATGTACATATTAAACTATTAAGACCCCTGCACTAATTGCTCCTCATGGCGTGAAAGTAACTGTGGGTTCCCAAAGGCAATGCCATCCAAATGCAAGCTCTGGTAGGTCAAGCTATAAATGTTTAGAGTACGACACCAGTGATGACCACAAGGACAAGTTTAGCTAAACAGAATAATTCATTATCAGGTTTGGCAAAGCGCAATTAGTTTTTCCATTCGTAACAAGTCTCGACAACACTAAGGTTGTGATCACACCAATGATCCCTGAAATACACAACTGCATAGTCTAAAGTAAAACTATAACAAGTTTTCATTGGAAATCCTGTTCAGCTCTTCTCTCAAATGCAAATAATGAGAACGGTCTAGGATTAAAATAAGGGATTATTATACCATATGTCACAGTAATAAAGAATAATACATTTATCCAAAGGTTCTTTTAAAAGTTGTTGTACTGGGGCAGCTAGGTGGCGCAATGAGTAGAGCACCGGCCTTGGAGTCATAAGGACCTGAGTTCAAATTTGGCCTCAGACATCTGACACATGTACTAGCCGTGTGACCTTGGGCAAGTCACTTAATCCCAATTACCCTGCTCCCCCCGCCCCAAAGCTGCTGTATTAAATAAACATCCTTTAAATCAAAACTTTCCATTTTACATGTAGCCAAATGTTACTTATTAGAAATTGCATGGCATAAAAATCATCATTTTTCAAAGACTTTCATTCACCTATAAAATAAAATTTAACATTGGGCAGACAACATATTATCTTGAAAAGGAAAAAGCTGGCCTACTAATAATTTCATGTCTTACCAATGATGTTGATAATTCAGTAACATACTTTTTTTCAAGAATTCTAATTTTTGCTTGTCTTCTGCTTTGTCTGTGTGATATGTTTTTGTACAAACAAGCTTACAGGTTTCCTCCTTGTTAAATGAAAACTGTATTAAAATAAAATAGAATGTCAATTAATAGAAGACACCTAGGTTTACTTAGAGTTATGTCACACACACACACACACACACACACACACACACTCTGAACACAAAATTCTTCCAATCACTTAAAATAAACTTTAATCACAAACATGCCATACCCTCATAATAAGAAACAACTTTAGCAATTAAAAAATTTAATCTTATTTTGCCCTCTTAAAAGGCATTCATCACCTATTTTTTTCTCTGTTTGGTAAACAATATTTTCCTCTCTTCATTTTAATAGAAATTCTAGTCTGGCAGCCCATAGATTTCAGTCTATATGCCACAAAATCTGAATTTGGTCTTGAGAAAACAAAAACAAAAAAGTGGGAAAATAATGGAGCATTATTCTATCAATAGTAAAAATAATCACAATCTTTTCTGAAGAACACTCTAAATGCTTTTAAAAATAAGAATAGAGTTAGTGATGTGGGGAAACCTCATTAATTTAATGCCAACATGTGTTTCTCTTTATTCCTCATGTTCAAAATACTTCTTGCTCTGTCAACTTTCAAGATCTTAATTGGGAGTAAACAAAATTTAAAATAAAAATCTTTTTTTTCAAACAAATGTCTTCCCAAATTTAGGGTTCTTCCACATTACTTCAACTTAAGAGCCTAACAATCAATTTTTAACTGTACAATACAGTATATTGTGATAAACCATACTATATTTTTTATAAATTAATACATTTCATTGTTATAAAACAAATTATAATTCAAGATGAGTCTTTGAATATAATTTGTTTTATTACTTCTTTCAATACCTATTTATAAAAATCTAACTATTGTCCTAAAGGAGCTTTCAATCTTGTTGGTAAGAAAAAAAAATCAGTATAAAAATATATGAGAATACATAATTTGAAGTGCTTAACTAAGTACTTAGGTTTCAAATACTGCATTAAGACTTTAGGGCCACAATATATATGCTTCTAACCTGTACGTAAGCTATAATTTTACTGTACTTGAAAATAATAAAACTAGGAAGTATACTTTAGCCTAAAGAACTCTGGGCAATCAAAGTAAAATGCAATTAGAAACTTCGTGGCACAATGGAAAAAGCACCTCAATCTCGACCTAGCTTTGCCATTAATTAGCTAAGTTGCCTTGCGCGCTTAACTGCTCTTGGCCCTAGTTTCCTCATCTGTAAGAGAGTTAAACTGATTGATCATTTGGATCCCTTCAGACCCTCCAAGTTGTATAGTATGATTAACTATTTTGGTCTAGCTTGAAACCTAAAGAGCTCTGGGAGGAAAACATTCATATTCATAATGCTTGATCCAGAATTCCTTTCTGTTCAACTTTGTTTCAGATTTGATTATCTGCCCCTGCATCCTTCACATACAAAGATTATGCTATTAACAGTGAATATGTGATGGAAAATACAGTCACTGTTCACAAATAAGAAACTATTCTATATAAAGTTTTATTTTTGAGAGTAATCTATCCTTCAAACCTATTTTTAAAAGATCAAAACACCTCCTTAGGTTGAAGGCTTTTGATGTCTTTTCCTCTGTGATTTTTGAGCTGTCTGAAGTCTGTAACTTTATTCTATATCAACAGCTCAGGGGCAATAGTCAGCTCTCAAGAAAGACTTCTTTTAGTCACTTGTTAATCCTTAGGCAAACACAAAGGAGATCTCAGAATGGATGTTACAGCTGTTTCCTTGAAACGCAAATTAGCCAAATTTTTATATTATATTTATATAGACTAAAAGTCTATATAACAGACAGTGAAAATTTCTTAAGATAAACTTTAGTAAAACATTGCAGCATCAGGATCCTCTACCCTTAACAATATTGCTGCTTGTGCATAATAGTGCCCTCATGTGCTGACTTATTCTTACACTAAATTATATCTTTTAATAAAATGTATACCAGTGATTTTTTATGTTGATATTGATAAAATTCAAAAATAATTAAAATATGTGCTTAGTTTACAATTATATATAATGATAAATACAAACCTTATATGGAGAAGGTTCAATTCTTTCCCCAAATAATACCTGACCAAGATTTTCAGATGGACGTTTTCCTCCTGCTGCTTGGCAAAAATCAAACCTGGAAAGGAAGAAAGTATTGGTTTTTCAACAAGAGGAAAAAATAAAACAAAAGACATCAACCACCTTAATTAATTAAAACAACAGATTTCATGATAAGAGAAAGTGATGTTCAATGCATCTATTTCAGTGCAAAAACTTGATAAACCTACTCTAGTCAGAATTCTAGTCAGAATCCTGTCTGGGTTACTTATATTCCTAAATTATACTACTCTACTATGAAATATAAACTATAGGAAATCTCTTTAAGCTATTATTTGAGATTTTTTTCTTTTTGTTGATTTCAAACTATTTTCTCCTGTACATTACAAAAAAGGGGAACTTTTTTTTCATTCCCAAGTAAGTTCTAGCTCCCAAAGGTATATGTGCATATATTAGATTGAAAATAAATTAGTGTAGTTATCTGTGCCAGAGTGGAACAAGTAATAGACTAGGACTTGTATGACATAGTTGGGCTACTAATTAGTTGTATGAATAAATCACTTAGCCTTAATGGGCTTCAGGTTACTTACCCTTAAAATAAAAGGCTAGAGTGTATCATAGTTTCCTAATCCAGATTATATTTCAGACAAGTAAAATACCTAAATTCTCAAGTGCTCTGCCCTGTGTAACTCAAGAGTTTAAAAAAAATGAGGAGGCCCAAAAGAAAAAAGCCCTGAGGAAAGGTTTGGGAGGCATGAGATGGAAGAAGGATTTTTTTTTAAAGTTTATAGGTTTTAAGAAATAAAAGCTTTTATTAAAAATTTTTTTTTACAGATATGTAAAAAGTCAAGTACTAAAGATCAACAAACACTGGCCTAGATAATGTCTAAATAAAGTTCTTAATAGCTCTAAGAATCTTCCTAATTTGGGAGGAAAAATATCCTGTATTTCCTAAGTAATAAAAAAAAAACCTTCAAATTCAGTCTCTCCATTTCCATCTACTGAAAAAACTGATGGATATAATTGTTTAGAGAGGTTAAGAGATAATTTAAAACAAAGAACGTATGTGATATGATACAGCGCTCAAATAGTTTTAACTAAAAGTAGCTTGGTTTCTAATGTGATATACAAGAGGGAAATCAACATTTTAATCAGTAACTGTGTATCTCATGGAATAAAACAGACAAAAATGAAGTTCATCTTTTAATGTTGTGTAACTAAAATCCCTTCTTCTAGAACTTTTAATGCCCAGCACATAAAAAGCCAAGTTTCCACATGCTCTGTGGAGAAAAAATATCAACAAAAGTTTTAAAATGCAAACATCTTTTGATGAGACACAGACAGCTTCACATGTAAACAAACTTTAAAACACTTACGCAGTATATTCATAAGGAAGAACAGATTCCACAGAGTCAAGCCTGTTCACAAACAGTTCTATTCCAGACTGAAAATGATGAAATACAGAATTAGGATAACAAACAACTGTATGTTGAAAATCAGTGACAAAGATTTACCATGCTTGCAATTTAAAAATAGTTGATGTGTTGAAACATGGAACTGAACAACATGAAGTGTTCTAAGTATCTTACTGGTTACAAATCATATATACTAAGTTTACTTAAAAGGTGAGCTTAATTTAGCTGAATTTAAACTGTAGCTGAAGTTCCAGCATTGATAAAAGTCCTAAATATTGTAAAAGTCTTTTCTTCTTCCACGAACATTAGAAATTATATTGGCATATTTTCACTGTAATTGTCACTTCACCAATATTGATGCTATTAACAACCTTTAAAAAATACAAATGTCAGTTTTCCAAATTCAGTATCTTATTCATAACCACTAAAATTATTTTATTTTTGGATACATTTTAGATTCAATATTTTCATCAGTCGAACCCTGTATTTTATTCACATAAAATGGTTATTGGCATTAAATTTAATTTTTTTGGTCATAAAAATAATTAGTAAAGTCCTAATCTAAAAATGAAATTTCTAGTCAATAAGAAAGGAAAAAGAGGAAGACTATGATAATGTGGCATACAGGAGAAGTCTTCTTCATAATGGCAAGTCAATACTGTAGGAAGGAAGGAAAACCTTGAATTCCTAATATACCACTAATTTCTAAACAGTCTCTCCTCCAAGGGTTAATCTCTCAAGATTCAAGACACCCGAAATATTTGCTCACCAGCTTATTTTTAAATCAATTTTAAAAAGCTAATAAGTATGCTTGTCACTTTGCTCAGCATTAATAGGTGCTACTTGAAAATATCATGGGAGTTAGGATAGGCTCACCTGAGTAAAAATTTTGCATAAGTATGGATGCAAGCATGTTTAATATACAGCTCTAGTCCCTGTGGTCCTTATATGGACCAACTTGACTGCATGAAACCATATATGTAGTGTTTACACTCTCTTTCTGCAGTCATTATATTGAGGTGGCAGCTAACATGACAGGTGATTTGAAGGAAAGCCAAGTACAAGTCCAATATTTGGTTTCTTGACACTGGCTCCCACTTTGAGAGCGAAGAAGATTGTCTTTCTTAATAATAGCAGCTTTTTAAAAAAATACAGTGTATTACATACATTATTTCATTAGATTATCAGGAGAACCTGCTGTGAGGTGGGTCTTAAAACTATCATTATCCACTACACATATAAGGAGACAGGAAGAAAAGTGAAGTGATTTGCCCAAAGTCACACAGTCAGTCAGTACTGAACGGCATTGCAACTAGATAGGTGTTTTTCTTTTTTTCAACTCAATTTCAAAATTTTAGGGATTGTGAGCTGGATGGAATTTTAAAGAATAAATATCTCTTTCAACCCACTCATATTACAAATAAGAAACTGGAAGTTCAAGATATTAAACAATTTTGAGGTGACAGAATAAAGGCAGTGACTTGCCTGAGCTCTTCCATATACCCCTCCAAAAAACATTAATACCTCAAAACAAATTCTAAAGTGGCAGAACCAACAAAAGTACAGGGTGAAACAATTATCGAACCCAAGACAACTCAGAAGGATAGCAGGAAAGGTCTGTCCAACTAGGGCAAGAGGGGAACACAGTTCAGCAGCAAGTAGGCCAGGGGAGGGGGTAGATGCATAACATACAACACAATGAATCTGCAGTGATGGCTTCCAGAGCTCTCAGCCCACAGAGAGAAAGGGGGTTAGACAACAAAATCTCTTTGCTGGCAACTCGAAGCAGGACTCTTTTGCATTGCCCAAATGCAGGTCTGGGTTGCAGTCTCAGGGCAAGGAGGAGCACTAGCAAGAGCAAGAACCCTGGGCCCAATTCCAGGATGGAAAAGAGTGCCTGTGGTCACTCATAGACTAAAGCACAGGCCAGGAGAGTAGTGCCCACATTTCCCTTTAGATCATACCACCTTGGAAAAACTGAAAACTTACAGACCCCTACAATTAGCTCTGAAAACAGCAGCACAAAAAACCTGAAGCTTGGGACAGTGCCTCCCTCCATCCTGGGAGTAGAGCCCAACTTTAATATCAAGTTAAGAGTCAAGAAATAGGCTGGAAAAAGGAGGGAACAAAAAAAAAACCTAACCATATAAAGTTACTACAGTGACAGAGAATATCAAAGCACAAACTCAAAAGAAGACAACAGTGTCAAAATAGGTACATGCAAAGTCTCAAATAAAAACATGAATTGGTCTTAGTGTCCCCCCCCATAAAAGAATTTCTAGAAGAGCTCAAAAAGGATTTTTAAAATCAAATGAGAGAGGTAGAGGAAAAATTGGGAAAAGAAATGACTGATGCAAAAAAGTAAAAAAAAAAAAAAAGTAGTAAAGGAGGCACACACAAAAACTGAAAAAATAAAACCTTAAAACAGAACAAGCCAAATAGTAACAGAGGCACAAAAATCTACTGAGGAGAACTTGTTAAAAGTCGGATTTGGCCAAATGATAAAAGAAATATAAAAATTCAATGAACAACTGTAATATCAATTAAGTTGGGATTTTTTTTTTTTTTACTGTTTTAGAATGATAAATTAATTGTCTTTGCTTGAGCCTTACTAGATACAAAGCCCAAGGCCCAAACCCCTATCTACTAGGTGATAAGCCTATGTGGTCGTGAAGCCCTTAGGGTCCTAAGGGGAGTTCCTAAGACCAGAACCAATAGTAGGAGCCTAAGTTCTGGTCCCTCAGATGACAAAGAGTGTATAAAAAGAGAGAACAGAGCTATTTGCAAGAGGCTCTCACTCCTGGAGGCGTGGGACTCTGAGCAGCCACTCTAAGAGCCTCCTGGCTCACCCAGATGTTGATGGTTTCTTGGTAACTATTAATTGTATTTGGTCTGTTTTTAATGTATGTTTGTAATTTGTTTGTATTTGCTCTTAAGTTCAGGGTGCTGGCTTTTCCCCTTCAACTAAGTGAATGATATTTGTATGTTGGATTGAAATAAGACTGTTAACCCTGTAACACTGCTTTCCTTAGTAGTAAAGCAGATCAAAAGAACTTGTGCTGGTAGTGTTCTTGTTGAGCTTGTGTTGGTCTTTCACCCCCACAGCAGCTGCTAGCTGAATAGTTGAAACAATAACTCATTAAAAAACCAGAATTGGCCACATGGAAAAAAAAGATGTACAAAAACTCACTGAAGAAAAAAACCCCTTAAAAAGTATAATCAGACAAGTGGAAAATGAGGCATAAAAGCTCACTGAAGAAAACAATTCCTTAAAAGTTAAAATTGCACAAATGGAAGCTAATAACTCCAGGAGACATTGAGAAATAGCAAAATAAAACCAAAAGAATGGAAAATAAAAGAAAATGTAAACTACCTCATTAGAAAAACAACTGACCTGGAAAGCAGATCATGAAGACATATTTTAAGTAGTGAACTACCTCAAAGTCATGATCAAAAAAAAGGGTCTAGATACCATATTTCAAGAAATTATCAAGGAAACTGCTCTGATATCCTAGAATCAGAGGGCAAAATAGAAATGGAAAGAACCCATTGATCATCTCCTGAAAGAGATCCTAAAATGAAAATTCCCAGGAATAATTATAATCAAATTCCAGAGCTCCTAGGTCAAGGAGAAAATACTGCAAGCAGCCAGATAGAAACAATTCAAATATCGTGAAGTCACAGTCAAGATAACACAAGACTTAGCAGCTTCTCCACTAAAAGATCTGAAGGCTTGGAATATGATATTCCAGAGGTCAAAGGAGCTAGGGTTACACCCAAGAATAGTCTATCCAGGAAAACTGGATATCCTTCAGGGGAAAAAAAAAGGAAATTTAATAAAATAGAGAACTTTCAAGCAATCGTGATGAAAAGATCAGAGTTGAATAGAAAATCTAACTTTCAAATACAAGACTCAAGAGAAGCATAAAAAGGTAACCAGGAAAGAAAATTCATAAGGGATTCAATAAAGTTAAAATGTTTACTTTTCTATAGAGAAAGAGGATACTTTTAAGTATTTTCTCATTATTAGGGTGGTTAGAAGGAATATACATAGTGTGAGAAATGATTATTTCCCTCTGGTATTAATAATTAATTATTCAATCAAAACCAAGGTTTTCCTCCTTTTCTACTTCCTCATCCAGAAATCAGTATAGGAAATCTTTCTGAAAGATTTACCCAGGCCAAGATCTAATCAGATAGTAAAAGAAATTCTAAGCTTGAGTTAATGGGTACAACATTCCTGCTCATTGTGTTTGCTCAGACATGTCAGGGAAGTGCTGAGTCTCTCTTTTGTCAGACAAGTGATATGTCAATTGATAAGTCTCACTGACCAAGATTTGGGTGATGCAAGTCATGTACCCCAAGATCATCATTTAGCCCACCCCCTCATTAACCAAAGTTGGTTGCCACCCTCAGGAACACCTAATCTTTGAAGGGCATATATAAACTGTGAGCCAATCACCATGAGGGGTCTTTGGTCTAAGAGAGATGGCCAAAAGATCATCCTTTTACTAAAATGCTGCCATTATTAATAAAATGATTAAATTACCCAGAAATTATGTCTCTCAAACCTTTTTAAATGCCACAATGCACAGGAGCCTAGGTATGAGTTGATGATTATGATGGAATAATTTACAAAAACAAAAAACAAAATTACAGAATGAGAAAGAGGGATGCACTGGGAGAAAGGAGAAAGGAAAGGTGGAATGGGGTAAATTATCTGACATAAAAGAGGTACAAAAAAGCAGATGGGGGAGGTGGGCCATGTTTGAGCCTTATTCTCACAGAAACTGGCCAAAAGAAGTAATAACAGACACACTCAATTGCATGTAGAAATCTATCTTACCCAATAGGGAATTAGGAGAGGAGAAGAGTAAGAAGGGGGAGGGGGGAGGCGGTCTGCAGACTAAGGGAGCTAGTAGTCAGAACTAAAATACTTTTGAGTAGGGACACGATGAAAGGGGAGAGAGAAGGTTAAATGGGTGGAGGGGGGGGGAAGAAATAAGATGAAAGAAAACACAGTAATTATAACCGTGAATGTGAATGGGACAAACTCACCCATAAAATGAAATCGCATAGCAGAACAGATTATATGATTTAGACATAAAAGGTGATAACATAAGCAAATTAGGGGAGCATGGAATAGTATATCTGTCAGATCTATGGATAAGGGAAGAATTCATTATCAAACAATAGAGAGCATTATGGGATGTAAAATGGATAATATTCATTACATTAAATTAAAAAGGAATTGCACAAACAAAACCAATGAAGCCAAGATTAGAAGAAAAGCAGGAAACTGGGAGAAAGAATTTTATACAGCAAGTTTCTCTGATAAAGGCCTCATTTCTCAAATACATAGAGAAATGAGTCAAATTTATAAGACCATGAGTCATTCTCCAATTGATAAATGGTCATAGGCTATGAACAGGCAGTTTTCAGATGAAGAAATCAAAGATATCTATACCCACAATAAAAAAAATGCTTTAAATCACTATTGGAGAAATGCGAATTAAAACAACTCTGAAGTACCACCTCACACCCATCAGATTGGCTAGCATGACAGAAAAGGAAAATGACAAATGTTGGAGATGTGGAAAAACTGGGACACTAATGCACTATTGATAAAGTGAACTCATCTAACCATTCTGGAGAAAAATATGGACTAGGACTGTGCCTACCCTTTGACCCAGCAATACCATGACTAAGTCTAAAAGACCTACATGTACAATATTTATAGCACCTCTTTTCTGTGGTGGCAAAGAATTGGAAATTGAAGAGATGCCCACCAACTGGTAAATGGCTGAACAAGTTGTGGTATATGATTTTGATGGAATACTATTGTGCTATAAGAAATGATGAACAGGGTACTTTCAGAAAAACCTGGAAAGACTTAAATGAACTGATATAAAGTAAATGAGCAGAATCAGGAGAACACTGCACACAATAACAATATTTACGATGATCAACAATGAATGACTTAGCTATTCTCAGCAATACAACAATTTAGGACAATTCAGAAGGACTTACGGTTAAAAATGCTCTCCACCTCCAGAGAAAGAAGTGACAGAGTGTGAATACAGATCAAAGCATACTTTTTTTAACCTTTATTTTTCTTAGATTTCTTTTTTGTCTGTGTTTTCTTTTGCAACATGGCTAATATGGAATTATGTTTTATATGACTATATAAACTATATCAAATTGCTTAACCTCTCAAGGAGGGGCTAGGAGAAAGAGGGAGACAATTTGGAACAAATTTTTTTTTTAAATCAATATTTTAAAATTTGTTTTTATATGTAATTGGAAAAAAATAAAATATTTTTAAAAGAAAAAAAAATATTGAACAATTTAATGAAGATGGGAACTAGAATCCACATTTCCCAATTAGGATTCTAATGGTTTTTCTACAAATCCATAGATACAACCCCAATACATAGCAAAATATCATCATAATTTTTTTCACCCATAAATTAATGTTATAAAATCTATTTTTTTAGTTTGTATCACCACTTAGGCTGCTACTTACTATATGAAGCAGTACTGTTTATCCTAAAATCTCCCCTTTCGAGTTTCACAACATACTCCTTAATTTTAGTATTTAAGGATTTTGTTGAACACATATTCTCCTCTGTAGGTCATAAGCCTTTCTCAAGGTTTGGATAGAAACAAGTTTAGGTAGGCTCAACCATGATTTTGTACATGTATAGAATGTTTTATTTCTGGAATCCTTCCATGTTCTTAATTGTGGAAGAACATTGAACTAGTGTCTTCGAGGTACATTCTCTTAAATCCCTCTCCTAGGCATATACTTAAATCCCTTTCATAGGCATGTTTAAAAAAACACAATGGAGTCTATCATTTTAAAGTAAAGTCCAGATTAGTTTTTTTGAAATTTATTCCATGTGCCCACAATAAAATTTACTTATCATTTTTTGTCCAGTACAATTTTCTGTACACTTCATATAGTTTATCCCCATTGTCCTCTTATTCCAATAACTGAGAGTTTACTATCACCTATACACTAGTGGAGCTAAGACTTTTAAGCCCAAGTGCTCCAACTCCAGATACAATGTTCTTTTTCTATACCAGACTGCTAGGACAAACCTATTTCTTTAAGCTACCTGACGGAGAGAGAACACTTGGGCTTTCACAGCTTCTGAAACCATACATAAAGGGAACAGAGTTTTGCTTTTTGTTAATCAAGCCTCAGGCTAAAATGAAAACAAAGGTCTTCACAGATGAAGAGGCAATTTTGTTCAATAAGAAAGCCCAGCATGTTGGCTTTATTTCTATATTTTAATGGTTTTGTGAAATTACAGTCATATTTCCCTTTATGATCAATTTTACTAAGTTATGAAAGCTTAAAACTTTTTAATACTGCAAAGATTTATCCTAAATAAACCCTGACAAGTGATTTCTTGAGGAAGAAACACCAGAAGCTGAAATATGCTCCCTACCTCTTGACAGTGGTGTGATGAACTCAAGGTGTAGAATGAGACATATTATCAGAAATGGCAAAGGTGGGGATTTATTTTGTTCTTCTTTCTTTCAAATATTTTTTGGAGGGTAGGGTACAAGTGATAACATTATCAAAAAATTTTAAGAGAACAAAAAGGGGCCATTGAAGAAATTAGAAATACAAACAAGAGTACCCAGTGAAGATCAGCAGGAATATAGATAAGCCAGAAAACTCAATATGTTTATTGTATACTTAGCAGGTGAAGCAAATATAAGAAGCAGATTGTAGATACATGCTCAATCTTATTTTTCTGTTTGACTCTGTGTATGGAAATGTATATCTCACTTATGTTTAAGTTCAAAATTTTAAAAATGAAATTTTTGGACAGGAAAAATATGTATACTAATGTACTTTAGTGGAGCTGCGAACTGATGTGCCCCAAAAGGTACTAAAACATGCCTACCCTTTGACCCAGCTATAGCACTACTGAGAGTACATGCCAAAGAAATCAAAAAATATTTAGAATAGCTCTTCTCATGACAGACAAAAAATTGGGAATTAAGGAAGAAAGCTAAAAAAACAATTTGTAGTCATAAATGTGATAAAAATATTGTGTCATAAGAAATGATAAAATGGACAATTTCAAAGAAAACTGAAAACACCTCTGCAACCTGATACAGAATGAAGTAAGAACTAGGAGAACAATTTATACAATGATAATGTTATAAGGAAAAACAAAATTTGAAGCCTTCTTAAGAACTCTGATCAATTCAGTGATAAACTACAAGTCCGAAAGAATAAAGAAAAAACACAATCTTCCTGAAAGTGGCGAACTTATAGTTCATAAAGAGACATAATATTTTTGGGTACAGCCAAAGTGAGGATGTTTTCCTGGGCTATTCAGTTTTATTTTAAGGGCTCTTTCTTTCTTTCTTTCTTTCTTTGTAAGAAAAGAGGAAGAGAAGTGAGGACAGCTTAACAGCAAAAACAAAAAAGGAAAAATTACCAGAATTCTGGATACAAATGCAGTTGCATTATACTGCATTTAACTTGTGCAAATTAAATTATATTATTAGGCAAAAATAAAAAAGAGAGGAAAAAGTACAATCTAAATAGTACTTTCTCTGATAAAAGTCTGACATTCAAGATATATAAGGAATTGATTCAAATAACGACAATCATTCCCAATAAGAAAAAGTGGTCCAAACTATCAAAAGCCATAGGAAAAAAATACTCCAAAACACTATTAAACAAATGAAAATTATAAAAACTCTAAGGTCACACCTCACACCAATTGGATATGACAAGAGGCCAAAGGGAAATGACAAATGTGGAAGGGCTACAGGAAGACAAGCACATTAATGTACTATTGGTATATTTGTAAATTGAAAGCCACTCTGGAAAGCAATTAGTAATCAATAAAAACATGGACTCAGCTGTTACCACTGGCAGTGCCTCTACCCCTAAAGGGATCAATGAAAGGGAAAACACCCATACCACATATTTTTAGCAGCTCTTCTTGTTGTATCAAAGAATTAGAAACAAAGGCTGTGACCTTCAAAAGGGTTTTAGAGAAACTAGGGACAATTTGTATGTACTGATGCAGTATAATGAAGTGAGCAGAATAGGGAAAACAATATATAGTGACAACATCACTGTAGAGAAAAACAACTTTGAATAACTTAAGAACTATGGCCAATGTACTTACCAACCCAAAGGATAATAATGATCCACTTCAGGAGCGGAGCCAAGACGGCGGCTGGAAAGCAAGGACATACCTAAAGCTCTCCCCCAGGACTCTCCAAACACCTATAAAAAATGGCTCTGAACAAATTCTAGAACTGCAGAACCCATGGAATAGGAGAGCGAAGCAGGGCTCCAGCCCAGGACACCATGGATGGTCACTGGGTGAGGTCTATTGTGCACGAAGCTGGGAGCGGAAGGGAGCAGAGCCCAGGACCAACCAGACCAGAAGTCAGGAAGAATAAACCCTAGCACCCTGAGTCAGTGAGTTGTGGCAGTTACCAGACTTCTCAACCCACAAACACCAAAGAAAACAGAGAAGGTTAATGGGAAAAATTGCGGAGGACAGAGTGAAAGGAGTTCGCAGTTGGGCCACCGCCCTGATGCAGCGGAGGAAGTGCAGCTACAGAAATACAGCAGCAGTTGCTTCGAGCCCCAGGCCCACCTAGTAGGAGGAATGAAGTGGCAGATCACAGCAGGATTGTAGAGCCTCCTCAGATCTGAGTCACAGTCCAGGTTGGTGGCTCTGGGGGGAGGAGTAGCACTGGTGTGGCAGAGCCTGCTGTGTAGAAATAGCTCTGAAAACAACAATCCCAGCCCCTCAAGCTTGGGACACAGTACTCTCTAATCTTACAAAGTACTCTCTACTCTACAAGCAGTTATACCCCAACTAAAAACTCAAGGGTTAAGCAGTTGGCTGGGAACATGGCCAGGCAGCGAAAACAGACTCAGATTCAAACTCAGACTTTGGAATCTTTCTTTGGTGACAAAAAAGACCAAAACAAACAGCCAGAAGAAGTCAACAAAATCAAAAAGCCTACAAAAAAGCCTCCAAGAAAAATATGAATTGGTCTCAGGACATGGAAGAGCTCAAAAAGGATTTGGAAAAGCAAGTTAAGAGAAGTACAGGAAAAATTGGGAAGAGAAATAAGAGTGATGAGAAAAAACCATGAAAAACAAGTCAATGACTTGCTAAAGGAGACCCCCAAAAACACTGAAGAAAGTAACACCTTAAAAAATAGAGTAACTCAAATGGCAAAAGAGCTCCAAAAAGCCAATGAGGAAACAAATGCCTTGAAAGGCAGAATTAGCCAAATGGAAAAGGAGGTCCAAAAGACCCCTGAAGAAAATACTACCTCAAAAACTAGACTGGAGCAAGTGGAAGCTAGTGACTTGATGAAAAATCAAAATATTATAAAACAGAACTAAAGGAATGAAAAATGGAAGAAAATGTGAAATATCTCATTGGAAAAACCATTGACCTGGAGAATAGATCAAGGAGCGATAATTTAAAAATTATTGGACTACCTGAAAGCCATGATCAAAAAAAAGAGCCTAGA
>CM053626.1:117706133-117729269 GCA_028646595.1 Phalanger gymnotis | reverse complement strand
CGAGAGCTGAATAGAAAATCTGACTTTCAAACACAAGAATCAAGAGAAGCATGAAAAGGTAAACAAGACAGAGAAATCATAAGGGACTTACTAAAGTTGAACTGTTTTGTTTACATTCTTACATGGAAAGATGACGTGTATAATTCGTGAGATCTCAGTATTAGGGTAGCTGAAGGGAATGAATACATACATACATACATACATATGTGTGTGTGTGTGTGTGTGTGTATAGAGAGACAGACAGACAGAGGGTACAAGTTGAGTTGAGTAAGAGATAATATCTAAAAAATAAAATCAAATTAAGGGATGAGAGAGGAATATATTGAGAGAGGGAGAAAGGGAGAAAGAGAATGGGGTAAATTATCTCACATAAAAGTGGCAAAAAAAGCAGTTTGTTGGAAGGGAAGAGGCGGCAGGTGAGGGGGGCGGGGGTTGAGTGAATCTTGCTCTCATTGGAATTGACTTGAGGGAATAACATACACACTCAATTGGGTATCTTACCCCACGGGAAAGAAGGAGGAAGGAGATAAAAGGGGGGGACAAAAGAAGGAAGGCCAGATAGGGGGAGGAGGTAATCAAAAGCAAACACTTTTGAAAAGGGACAGGGTCAAGGGAAAGAATTGAATAAACGGAGATAGGACAGGAAGAAGCAAAATATAGTTAGTCTTTCACAACATGAGTATTGTGGAAGGGTTTTGCATAATGATACACATGTGGCCTATGTTGAATTGCTTGCCTTCTGTGGGAGAGTGGGTGGGGAGGGAAGATGGGAGAGAATTTGGAACTCAAAAAAGCAGATGTTCAAAAAAAAAAGTTTTTGCATGCAACTAAGAAATAAGATATACAGACAATGGGGCATAGAAATCTATCTTGCCCTACAAGAAAGTAAGGGAAAAGGGGATGGAAGGCAGCGAGTTGACGGAAGGGAGGACTGACTGGGGAATGGGGTGATCAGAATATATGCCATCTTGGAGTGGGGGGGAGGGTAGAAACAGAGAGAAAATTTGTAATTCAAACTCTTGTGAAAATCAATGCTGAAAACTAAAAATATTAAATAAATAATAATTAAAAAAAAAAGAAAGTGAAAAGAGCAGAACCTGGAAAAAACTGTACACAGTATCCGCAACACTGTGGGAGGATCAACTATGAATAACTCAGATCTTCTCAGCAATACAATGATCCAAGACAAGTACAAGGGACTCACTAAGGAAAATGTTATCCACATCTGGATAAAGAACTGATGGACTCTGAAGGCAGATCAAAGCATGCTTTTTTCACTTACTTTATTCCTCTTTGTGGTTTTATTTCCTTTTGATCTGTTTCTTCTTTCACAACTGTGACTAATATGGAAATACGCTTTACATGATCTCAAATTGCCTGTCATTTTAGGAAAAGGGGAGGGGAGGGAGGGAAAAAATTTTAAACTCAAAATCTTGTAAAAATGAATGCTAAAAATTGTCTTGACATGTAATTGGGGGGAAAAATACTATAAAAAAATGGAAGCAAATGATCTCATGAAGCAACAAGAAATACTGAGACAAGGTCCAAAAGCTAAAAAAAAAAAAGAAAAAAGAAAATTTAAGATATCTCTTAGCAAAAACAAATGACCTAGAAAACAGATCAAGAAGAAAATACTGAAGAATCACTGGACTATCTGAACACCATGACCAAAAAACAAACAAACAAAAAAAAAACCTAGACATCCTATTAAAAAAAAAAACTTAAAAAAAAAACCACTGAATACTGTCCAGATCTCTTAGAACTAGAGGGCAAAGTTGAAATAGAATTTGCTGTTTATTTCCTGAAAGACATCCAAAATGAAAACTCACGGGAATATTATAATCAAAATCTAGAACTTCCAGGTAAAAGAAAAAATACTACATATAATCAGAAAGAATGAATTTAAGTACCAAGGAACCAATCAGGATCATACAGTTAAGCAACCACTAGTGTAGAGAAACAAAGATCTTGGAATATGATATTCCAGAAGGCAAAGGGCATAGACTCACAGCCAAGAATAATTTACCTAGCAAATCTCAATATAATGCTATAAGGGAAAATATGGGAAATATATGGAAAATATGAAATAGAGAACTTCCAAGCATCCATGAAGAAAAGAATTAAACTGTGGAGAAACTCTCATGTTTAAACACAGGAGTGAAAAGGAATATAAAAAGATGAACATGAAGGAACAAGAATAAACTGCTTACATTCAAAGATAGGGAGATAATACACGTGTGCCCTCTGGACTCTATCATCATCAGTGTTCATAGAAGAGGTCCAATCAGACAAGACCTGGGAGTGGTTCTATTATGTCTTGATCTTAAGAAAAGAATGGAAAGAAAAAAGAAAAGTAATATGGTGAAGGGAAAAATAAATTAGGGAAAACAATCTAGGGGCACAAGTAGACATCTATACAAACAAGGAAGGAAAAAAATGTCTGACACTTGAACCTCACTTTCATTTGAGCTGGTCAAAAGAAAAATACAAATAGACAAACACACAATTAGATTCGGAAATACATTTCACTTAACAGGTGAAATAGGAAACGAAAGAAGGGAGGAAAAAGGAATTAAGAGGGAGACTAGGTTAAGGGATACATGAGTTCTAAACAAATCAAACTCTATAAAGATTACAAAAATATTTATAGCTCCTTTTGAAGTAGCAAAGAATGAGAATATGAGGGAGTATCCACAAATTGGTGAATGAATTAACAAGTTATGGTACATAAATGCGATGGAGTATCATTGTGCTGAGCTCTTACCATCGTAATGAACAACAAGGATTCCAGAGGACTAATGATGAAATACTCTAGACACCTCCTGACAGAGAGATGAAGGAATCAAAATGGTGAATGAGGCAAATTTTTTTTAAGACATAGCCAATGTAGAAATTTGTTCAGATTGACTCTTCATGTTTTTGAGTTTTGTTTTTCTTGTGTTCTTAACTGTGCTTCTCCCAGGCCCAAGATATTACTAAGTGGGTACAAAATGGACTATCATCTTACCCCTAGAGACTCTCAGACACTTGAAGGAGCCAGGCTAACGCTACTCTGGGCCCTCCTTTATGTCTGGCCTATACCCTAGGGAAGGTAGTGGTAGTTTGCTGCTGTTGCTGTTCCCTCCAGACAGCAAAAGAGTTAGAAAAATGTCTCTCTGCTTTCCAGGTTAAGAAAGGAAAACAAAGTGTTCCTTGAAAGAATAGAAGAGGTACTTCAAAGGAAAATAAAACAAAAAGAAGAGACAGAAATCAACTTCTAACAGGAGGTTGGAAAACTGTCACAATGACAAGGAACATTAGAAAAAAAATTGAATATTATACCAACAAAATAGGTATAAGGCTCTTCTCATAGAAGATAAAAGTTTGACTCTCTAAGGAAGCAGCTTTTTGTGCACCAATGAACGATAAAGATCCACGGGTACCAAAGAAAAGGTCATCTGATTCTAGTCAGAGACCAATAAAGATATCACAGGACTAGGGAAGAGTCAGACACAACTGAAAAAAACAACCGAACAGCATGAATCTTCTTGTAACTTAAGGAGAACCTCCAGAGATTATTAAACCTAAGAACTACTACTACTACTTCTGGTGATTAATAGGAGGACAAATGAAGGAACCAAGAAAGCACTGCTCTAGATTAGCCTGACACAGTGAAAAGAGTGTCAGAGTTGTAACTGGAGGACTAAGGTTTGAATTCTGGTTTAACGTTTATTAACTATGCAACTCTGGACAACATATCAACAACCATTTACTAAGCATCTACTACATGCTAGGCAAATCGCATTTCTCTGGGTTTCAGTTTCCTCATCTGCAAAATTTAGGGGCTGGATTTGATGATCTCTAAGGTCACTTTCAGCTCTAAATCTATTGTCCTGTAAAGTTATGGAGAAGAAACTAAAGTCATTAGAAGCAAGATTACAGGAGTTAAGTAAATTCAAAACTAGTTGACAGACCAAAACAAGTTTTCATTACGTCAATTTGCACGTCTGACTCCAGTGGTATGTTCTAGGAATATGTTTCTCACTTTGCTGTTCAACATTTTTTATCAGTTACTAGGAAGAAGATATAAAACAAATGTTCATCAAAATTGCAAGATGAAATAAATGTTGAATGACACATGACCTAAAAAGATTTTGATAAGCTAGAACAATGAGCCAACTCTTAGAAGATAATATTCAATAGGGATAAATATAAAGTCCTACAATTGGAATTAAGTATGCACAAATATAGGAGGTGGGGAGAGAATTAAGGAAATCACTGGCCAGACAACAGTTGCTATGAAGATATGTGGCAGACTGAGTGGACTGCAAGTTTAATGTGAGTCAATAGCGTTACATAGTAGTCAAAAGAGCTAACATGATCTTTGGCCAGATGGTATCCCAAAATCAAAGAGCTGACTATAATCAGGTTATATCTGAACTATTGTGCTCCATTCTAGGTTCTAGATTTTTAGGACACTGACAAGGTGGAATGGACCTAGCTGGTGACTAGGACGGTGAAGAGACTAGTGATATACCATACGAGAATCAGTTAAATGTTTAATCTGACAAAACGATTTTTTGGGGGATGGAGGTGGGTGTTTGAGGATAGCACCTCATAGATAACAGTCTTCAAGTATTAGAAGGGCTCTTATGTTGAAAAGGGAAGTAGATGTGTCCTGCTAGGCCACAGAGAACAAAACTACAAGTGTTCAGTGAAATCTGCTTAAAAGTCAGATTTTGGAAAAACTTACTAACAATTACAAATGTTCAAAAGTAAAACAGTCTACCCTGGGAGATGATAAATTCTAAGTTCTATATCAAAGGAGACCTCCTACTTATTGGGGATATTGTATAGGATGATTTGGGGCTGGACTAGATGACTTAAATATTCCTTAACTTAAACAGAAATAATTGGCTTCACTCCTACCTCCTACCCTAATGTTGCTGTTGATGTTGCTTAGTAAGTATTACCATTCAGTACAATGACTTCTTCAAACACTCAGGATCGTTCAGCAGCATCAATTATCAACTATTTTCATTATCATCTACTGCAAACATGAAGGGATGCAGCTATTGATAATCTGAAGAAAGCAGATCTTACAGCTCCCTTCCTTTTATTCACACCGCAACCACTCTAATTCAGGCTTTCTTCATCTCTCATCTAAACTATTAAAAACAGCATCCTAATTAGTCTTCCTGCTTCCAGTGCAGCTCTGCTCCAATCCATCCTCAATAGTGCTGCTAAACTGATATTCCTAAAACACAGATCTGACCATGTGACTCCCCTACCTAAGAAACTTTAGCAGTTCCCTAGTGCCTCTATGATAAAACCATAAATGCCTTGGTTTTGTATTTGAAGTCTTCCACAATCTGGTTCCAACCTTTCTAGACTCATTTCATTATCATTCTTCCCTCATTAACTCCACATTACATGCTTGGCTTTTCTCTCCTCACTTCTTCATCTTTGAATCTTCTATCTTCCTTCAAGGATAAACTCAAGTACCACATCCTACATGATTAAGACTCAGGTAAATGACATGGCTAAAATTTGAACTCAGGTCCTGTGGCTCCAAATTCAGCCTTCCATGCTCAACACTCTTTCTACTGTACCACATTACCTCTCTGTGGAGGACAAGAATTATTTCATTTTATCTTTGTAGTTCCAGCATGTACCTAAGTGTCTGCCAAGTTCTAAGTACTTAATAAATGCTTAGTGAATTGAATTGCTCCTTCAGTTATCGTCTATTAATTAACCTTTCCTCGTCTAATAAAGGGATATCAGTTGGAGTTGAACAACATTTTTCTTTCTTTCTCAAAAGTAGCATCTATTTCTGTCTTTCCAATCCTGTCCCTAAAACAGTATCCTTCTTCATGCTACTAAGATAGCTGGCTTGATTTCCAGTTTATCTTTTTTGCTTTAAAGCTATTATTATTTTTAACAAGGATAATCCGAAGATTAAAAAATCCTGATTTTCTATTCAAAATATCCCAGATGAATATGGTAGGCTAAAATCAGTGAAAATTCAATTTTTCACTGCAGAGAACAGAAAAAAATCCTTCTGAAAAAGGATACTATGTAGTACAGGAAAAATTATAGATAATGAAACTTACTATCAGATACAGATATTTCAAATGTGTTAGGAAACAAATAAATATATCTATAATATAGTTACATAGTATATTGCCTATTTGGCATATGCAGATATACAACTATATCCTTTAAAAAGGGAAATAAATAGAAAAGACTCCAATTAATGTGAGTCACAATGCAAACTGAGATATGAAATAAAAGTAATTAGAACAATGAGTCACATATAGGGATTCTTTGAGCCATTTAAAATGAGTATACTATCTATTGAAGCAGCATTGAAAATCTTTAGTATAACATTAATGTAGGACATTTTAGCCTCTAGTTGAGAATTATCTAAGTGTATTAGTCAACTCATAGTTAAAACATTTTTCCCTCTTTAATGTCTGTAAATTAAATGCCACCTCCCTCTCTACTTTTTCCTGTAAGATGTCCCTTATTGCTATTTCCTTCCCCATTTAAAAATCAATTAACTCTCTCTCCAATGTAATGAAAAGAACACTGCTGGTATCTAACTTCAAGTCCTACTTCTCCCACTGTTTCACCTTAGGGAAGTCATTTCCCCTTGAAGGATTTGTACCCTCATCTATAAAATGAGGGGGTTGAGCTAGATGACCTGTACATTTCCTTCAAACTCTAAAATTGCAATATCCAAAAATGATCACATATAAGACCCCATCCAAACCATTACAGATATAAATGAAGAAATGTTCAATGAGCACTCATTATGTTCCAAGCCCTGTAATGAAGACAGAAAAGCAAAGACACTCTTCTCTCAAAGTTCTATAATTTATTCCCTTTTTAAACATTTTAAGGAAATTTTCCTTTGCCAGTGTCTTTGAAATAAAATACAAGGCATAACCAGTCTATTCCCTAAGAGTTTTTATTACTAGGGTGGAGTGAAGTGATACGGTTGAATTATATCATATCTGATTTTATTAGCTTACTTTTAAAGGCCTATGCCCTCCCTTCTTTTTCTTTTCTTTCATCTGTAACCTTAATTCCTGTTCAGCTTGATTGTATGTCTAACCTCAAATCTGGTCACAATTGCAGTCTGTTTTATTACACGCAGGACATCTGGTCTATAATCTACTGTATTTCCCTTTCTATACTGTTCTCTTTCACACTTACTTAACAACACTAATTTTCTTCATTCCCTTATCTCGTTTTCCCCTCTTCCCTTAATTTTTTCTTCCCACTTTTTGAGACTCCAAAGTAGCAAGCAAGCAAAGAATAGTTTTGATGAACAATTCCAACTAATGACTGAACATACTGGAATGAAACTAAGGTAAGGTTGCAGAAGTCTTGTTTGTTTAAAAACTAAGTCTGTGGTTATATCAAGAGATTTAGACCAGGGGAGTCAAACCCTCCTGCCTGTATAAGCCCACAACACTTCCAGGTAACCCCCAAACCAGATTAAAATATCATTAAGAAAAAATTGACAAAAAAATAAAAATACAGTAAAAGACAATGTCAATATGCACCGGAATGGTTTAGGAGCTCTGTTTTCATCTGAGTTTGACACCACCGGTTTAGACCACTTGGAATCTGTTCAGACCGTTTGGACCTAGTAGGAAGAAGGAACAAATTGGAGGAGACAAGAAGTCCTGCTTTGAGAATAATCTAAAATTCCAGAAGGAATGTGGGAGGTCAGAAATGGATGTCCACCAGTCTATTACTGAGCTACGTTATGGTTCCCCAAATCTTATACTTCCCAGAGTAACAAAGGTTCTACATGCTTGGATAGACCAAGTCACTGAATTTTGGAGTTGGAAAGGGCCTTAGAGATTAACTAGTCTAACTCCCTCATTACATAAATAACCTAAGCATAGCTGAAAAATATCTCAAGTTCAGACCCTGCTATGCCTGAACAAATACTGGGTGTTTAATTTGTCTGTTTAAGTGTATATACACTATTTTTTGCTGATAGTTTAAGGACTCAGTGCTCTTAGGAGATCAAGAAATAAGGTTGGAGTGACAGATTATAAAATGTCTTATCATAAACAAATTAGAGGAACGAGGAAGAAATTTCCTTTCAGACCAATGGGTAAGCGAAAAGTTCATGACTAAACACAGGAGAGGGCAAAAGAAAATAACACAGACAATTTTTATTACATGAAATTAAAGTTCCTGCACAAACAAAACCAATGCAGCTAAAGTTAAAGAGAAACAATTAGCTATGAAAAATTTTCACAGCAAATTTCTCTAATAAAGATCTCATTTCCAAAATATAAAAGAAACTGACTAAAAGTTATAAGAATAAGAACTTTTAAAATTGGGACACTAATGCATTGTTGGTGGAGTTGTGAAGTGATCCAACCATTCTGGAGAACAATTTGGAACTATGCCTAAAGGGCAATCAAATATCCTTTGACCCATCACTACTAGGTCTGTATCCTAAAGAGGTCATAAAAAAGGGCAAAGGACCTACATGTGCAAAAATAGTTATAGCGGCTTTTTGTGGTAGCAAAAAATTGGAAATTGAGGGAATGCTGAACAACTGGGGAATGGCTAAACAAGTTGTGGTATATAAATGTAATGGAATACTGTTGTGCTATAAGGAATAATGAGCAGGCAGATTTCAGAAAAACCTGGAAAGACATACATGAACTGATGCTGAGTGAAGTGAGCAGAACCAGGAGAATACTATACATAGTAATATGTGCAATGATCAACTACGATTGAGTTAGCTCTTCTCAGCAATACAATGATCCAAGACAATTCCAAAAGATTCAGGATGGAAAATGCTACCCACACCCAAAGAAAGAACTATATAGTCTGAATACAGATTGAAGCATACTATTTTCACTTTGTTGGGTTTTTTGGTGGCTTCTCCCTTTTGTTCTGTTTCTTCTTTCACCACATGACTAATGTGGAAATGTTTACATGATTGCACATGTATAACGTATATCAGATTGCTTGCTGCATTGAGGAGGGGGGATGGGAGAGAGAAAAAATTTGAAACACCCAATCTTATAAAAAAAAGAATGCTGAAAACTTAAAAAAAGAAGAAGAGCCCTTGCCTAACTGATCAAACACAAACAGGCAAATTTTCAAAGGAAATCCGAACTTATCAATAGCTACATTAAAAAATGCTCCAAAACACTAATAATTAAGAGAAATTCAAATTATGACACATTGAGGTTCCACTTCACACCCATCAGACTGGCAAAGTCTACAAAAAAGGAAAATGATAAATGCTGGAAGAGCTGCAGGAAGATAAGCACATCAATACACTGCTGATGGTATGTGATTTAGTCCAGTGAATCAGGAGCTATTTCCAAAAAAATTAATCTGTGCATACCCTCTGACTGAGTAATATCACTGCTAGGCCTAAACCCCAAAGAGATCAAAAAACAGGAAACGGACTCATATAAACAAATGTCAAAAATCTGGAAACTAAGGGAGTACCCATTAAACAGAATGGCTGAACGAATCATGGCATATAAATGTATTGGACTACCATATGAAATGACAAAAGGGATGGTTTTCAGAGGAACTGGTTTGTATGAACTGATGAAGAGTGAAGTGAGAAAAACCACGCCAACAATTTACACAGAAACAAAATCATCATAAAGGCAAACAACTCTGAAAGCCTTAAGAACTCTGATCAAAGCAATGACCCATCATGATTCCAGAAGACCAATGATGAAGCATTGCAATTGACCACATTATAGTGGTGATGGACTCAAGATACAGAATGAGATATACATTTTTGGACAAGCAAATGTAGGAATTTATTTGACTTGACTATGCATATTTGTTGCAATGGTTTTTTTCCCTTTTGGGAAAGGGAGCAGAGAAAATAAATGCTTAATCGAAATTGAGAGAGAGAGAGAGAAACAAGGTTAGAAAGAAGGAAGTAAAACAGCCATATTCCAAAGATTACCAATTTATGGACAACTGGAAGACCAGGAAAGGTAATAGAATATAAATTGATCCAGGAAAGGAACAGGAAAAAAAACAGATATTTAGCTATCATTTCCTATCTTCTTTCTTAAATTTCCCCCACTAAGTCCCCAGACCTAACAGATCCTCTACAATGACTTTACACAAAGGTCCTGAGAAAAGAAATACCCATTGTATTTTAAAAATTAATTGTTTTAAAGTGCCACTTTTGATCTTTTTTATCTCATTTTGAAACAGTAAGTTCTGAAAGAAAATATGATACAGTATACATGAGGTAATCACATCCAAAAGAGACAAAGGAATACTAGAAAGTGCAATGGAGTTGAAAGACCTGAGTTTGAAGCCTAGGTATGCCATGCGCCAGTATGACCACATACAAATCATTTGACTTGTTTAGGTCATGATTTTCTCATCTATTAGATAGAGATATTAATAATAAGTACACTCTGTACCCCTCAGGATTGCTGTGAAGAAAGTGATTTATAATTGTGTTATTGAAAGTGCTAAATTTTAGGTATTGATAAAAACACATACAATTATTACATTCAAGAAGCCAGGAACTGAAGCTCTTGTCAAACAAAACAACTCTCAACTAAAAGTTAAAAACAAAATTTTTACTCAAAAATTCTAGCAAAGTCTGAAAGGATTCCAAAGCTGAACCTGAGAACAGAAAATCCATTAGATCTTCGACCCTATAATGGCAATATTACTATATTTGTCACTTTTACTCCACATTTAAAGGTACCTCAAATATTTATATAAATAATATATTTATTCTCCTGAAATATTTATATTAATAAACATGAAAGTTGTACAAATTCTTCAAGTTAACTACTTGCAACCAAGAAACAAAAATGAAAATTATTTTTGAGCATTTTTTAGATTGTGAAATTTTCAAAAGGTTGGCCTGTGTCTACTTGCCACTCCTTAATATATAATTTATGTAAAACATTTATTCTTAGTTCTAAGAAACCACAAAAGTGCATACTTGGCCACTCTTATCTAAATAGGAAAGAAGTTCCTGTTCCTTCATCTAAGAGAACAAGATCTACACTTCAAATAGATGAAAATTTGGCATATGTTTTGTAGTGCTAGTTGTGCTACTTGTTCTAAGATCTAAATTCACTGTTGACAAAGACTGTTAAACCTACATTAGTTAATCTTTAGGAAATTAACTTTCCAGATTTCACTAATTTGCAAATGCTCAGCAGTATATCCAACAACTTTAGAAATCTGAAATAATAAAATTTTGTATAGTTTGAATTTCTGTATGACAAATTAGCACAACAGTACTTCACAGACACAGAATGAATGCCAAATCCTATTCCCTTCTACCTACTCCGGGGCCTAGCCAATATGTAGCACCTTCTAGATCTGAAAAAGTGGGATTGACCTAGAAATAAAAGGAATACTATGGCTATACTTATACCTACCTTACTGTGATTACAGAAAATGAAGGAAAAGACAAAATGCAGGAAAAAAATGAGAGAAGAGAATGGTACTGAGAAACAGTAATTTGGGGATTTACTTGAAACTCTTTCACTGAAGAAATCATCTCAAACACAGATATACTACATTGCCAAAATATTAAGACATCAAAATAATGAGACCACAGAAGAATAAATTTACATAACCTATAAAGTAACAATACAGATCTTCCTGTTTCATCTCAATACAAAAAAATTGTTTAATACCAAAAGACTTGTATTCATATTGTAATTTCCCACTAATTCAAATTACGTTGAAAATACTTAGCATCGGGTATATACTGTTATTCTTATTTTGTAGATGTAAGAAGTATCAAAAAGAATATGAAATTCAACATTAAAAAAGAATGCTAAAAAAAGTATCAAATAACTTGTCTAAAGGCAGTGAAATAACTAACAGAACTCAATTCTTCCTATACATGCTCCATGCCTGAGGTACTGTGATGCCCTCTTTTAGAAAAATTCCTTTCTAATTTTCTAATACTTATTTCTATATTTTTGAGACATGTTCTTTGAGCTGTTGAAATTGCTTATGACTGTTCATAAGACTTCATACTTCCTTCCAAAAATAGACTTGGTCAAATTAACAGATCATTGGGTTAATAAAATGTAAACTGACTCTTGCTATTTATAGGCTCTCCTCACCTTAAAGGTAACTTTAAATTTGACAGGTCATAGGACTCAGGGAAGGAGAGTCAAAATTTGTTTCAAGTTCCATTAAATGGCATGATTTAAAGAAAAGAGAATTACATGAGCTATTCTCTACTTTTTAACAGCTGTTTCTACTCAAACAGTATACTAGGAATCCTCTGTAATACAGATGACTAAAGATGGATTTCAGAGCACTGGTTCCCTCGGACCTGTTTTCTACCCATCTAAACCAATCTAAGATATCTATGAAACATATCCTGAGTAGACTCAGTAGTTACTCCCGAAGGAGAATTCAAAACCATCTTATGGATAAGCTAACTGCTAATGCCACACCCAGGAATGCTTCTAGTTTATTATCTGGTCATCTAGATTAAAGTTTAAAAACTGATTATTCTGAGTACTTAAGCAACTGTCTTTACCTTCCACTTCAGTTAAGACCAAGACTTCCATTCTAGCTGGTAAACTCTTGCATGAAAATCACATAGTGCTTAGTCAAAGTAAGTAAACCTATCTATGCAAATTTTTAAAGTTTTCTAGCTAATCTAGATATACACTATCCAGGTGTCATTAAGGAAAGCTAACAAATATAAAAGGAAATGCTTTTTATATAACAAAAAGAACAAACACATAATATTTGTATATACCAAATTTGTTACAATATAAAAAGAACAAAAATAAAAGGAAATAAAAAATTTTAAATAATTTTATTTCAATAGGCTTATGATCATATCTATAGAGTATTCTACTATTAATGCTTAAAAATCCTGTTAATATTATTAAAAGTTTTGGGGAAATCAATTTAACTTCTTAAGTTATTAAAGGGAAGAGATTGTGAGTTGTAAGCCCAACTGTAAAAGGTAAACATATTTTGATGCATATTATGATGTTCAGTTGTGTCTGACTCTAATGACCCCACTTGGGTTGGGTTTTGTTTTTTGGCAAAGGCACTGCTCATTTCACAGATGAGGAAACTGAGGCAAACAGGGTTAAATGACTTGCCCAGGATAACACAGCTACTAAGTGTTGCCGTTGAATCTGAATTCAGATCTTCCTTACTCCAAAGCCAGGAACTCTTCCCCACCTACCTGCTCCATATGCACGATTTTTAAATGTACTTTAAGAACTGGTTGAACATACATTACTGCTTCCTTTACTGGTAGCATTTCTGAAATACTTTAACCACTGAAGTTTTTAAGACTTGCCCTAGAAAGGCCCCCTTAGGGTTTCATCAACCACCTGCTTCTTTTCTGTCTCTCCAGGAGAAAAAAAGAAATTCTTGGGAACAGTAACATTCTCTCCAGAAGGATGTAATAAGAAAAAAAAAACCACCATATTGCACTGAAAATGTTGAAAGTAAAAGCTTCAGTGGCAACAGAAGTAGGGATTTTGTGCATTTCTGGGTGTAACCACCTACAAATGAGAAATATTCTGTTTATAATGATGTGACCACTCAGGGCTAAGGCACTAAGGCTTGGGTAAGCATGCCTCGCACATCAAATTAAATTGAATTATGTGCCCAAATTCCTTAACTTGGAGACTATAAACTTAAAAAACTGGCTTTCTCAGTAATCTTATGTACTTTATTTTATCCTTTTAAAAACATTATGGTGGGGGGGGGTGTCTAGAGATTTCACCAGACTGTCAAAAGGGTCCATTGCTCCTCACCCCCAAAATAAGGTTTAAGAACCTCTCTCCCCTACAAGTTCTTGAAGCAGCTAGGTGATGCACTGGGCCAGGAGGCAGGAAGGTCTGCCTTCAAATTCGGCCTCAGGCACTGGCTCGGTGACTCTGGGCAAGTCATACGGGCAATGGTTCATGCTGCCGCCTCAGTATCCTCAAGTGTAAAGATTCACACGGCAACTACCTCCCAGGGTGGCTGTGAGGACCAAGTAATATTTTTTTAAAACACTTTGCATATTGCTGTTGTTCAGGCCGGACAACACTGTTGGGGTTTGCCGTTTCCTTCTTCAGCGTGCCCCCAGTTTACAGACAGACGGGAAGTGAGAGGACTAGGGATTAAGTGACTTGCCCAGGGTCACACAGCTAGTGTCTGGGAGTGGATTTGAACTCAGGTCTTCCAGACTCCAGGCCCGATGCTCTATCCACTGCACCACTCAGCCGGCACAGGGCAGAGGAACAGTATTTATTACCATTATTATTAGGTAATGCGGAGGAGTTGCTACAAAGCAGAGTAAAAGTAAGTGGTGTGCTCCCTGAGGACATGACATTGCAGGGTGCCTGCTCTTCCTTCCCTCCCGGGTCGTGCCTAGCACAGTGCTGTCCAGGTGACTACCTGAAGGCCTGGAGGAGGCTTTCCAAGTCTGGATTGAGACTCTGTTAGGAGGGGGCCGCCCTAGACTCCATCGCCCCCACCACCACCCCAAGCTCCAGGGGGCCTGCACCCTACGAGGCCTGGGGCCTGGACGGCCGGCTCAGCCCGACCCGCTCGCCCAGTGCCGGCTCTCGGCCTCCACCATCACCCCCTCGCCCACCTTGCACTCGGGGCTCTCCTTTCCCTCCTCGCAGAAGTTGACGGGCGCCAGGCCCGGCAGATAGAAGGCGCTGCCCGGGCCGGGGGCGGCCCCCAGCAGCAGGGACAGCAGCAGCCACCGCCACCGAAGACAGCACGACGGCCGGGGCCCTGGACTCATGACGGCGGGCGGGCAGGCGGGCGACCTCGGGAGAAAGGCTGGCCGGGCCGCGGGGAGGGAATGACGCGGAAGGCCCGAAGGGGACACCCGAACTAGCGGCGCAGGAGGAGGCGGCGGCTGCCGTGCAGGAGGGCGGGTCGCCGTCAGACAATTCCGGTTGCACTGGGAGATACGACCGCCCCCGCAACAGAAACCGAACCAGGTTACGACAGAGCATGCGCGACTCGACTGCGCAGGCCCAGTAAGATGCTGTCCTGGAGCCCCTTAAGAGTTTCCGGGAGAGTGTGTAAAAAAAGAAAAATCCAGTTTCCCGGTTTTCTCTGCACCCAAGGAAGAAGGGAGCTGGAAGGAAAACGCGGTGGGCGGTGTCAAGCCAGTAAATAGGAGGCAACTCCGGGGAACGATCTGCTACATTGAGAGAGTAATATTGCAACAATTCTTGCCCTTTTTTTGTGTTTATCGGCTTTTGGCAACGAGGTGAAGTCTATTTCTCGGAATAATATATTTAGCCCATTTAAAGCCTATGGACTTTAATACTTTTAAAACTTACGGTCCTCAAAATATGTTCTTAAATGCATAAAGTAGAATACATAGACCCCCAAAAGGAAACCAACCATATTGACATATATTTATTTATCAATGTGTTTTTGAAAACATTCTTGGACCCCATTCGAGCTTAGAGCTCCTAGGGTAGAAAGAACATTAGACTGAGGCATAGAGGGAGAGCAAGTATTTATTAACTACCTACTGTGTGCCAAGTATTTTACAATTATTATCTTTTGTGATCCCCACGACAGACACCCATTAGGTGGTAGATGCTACTTTTGTTGTTCATTCATGTCCAGTTCTTTGTGACCCCATTTGGGATTTTCTTGGCAAAGACACTGGAGTGGTTTGCCATTTCCTTCTCCAGCTTTAGAGATTATCTAGGGCAGACATCGGCAGCTAGGTGGCGCTGTGGATAGAGTGCCTCCTGGAATTAGGAAAACCTGAGTTCAAATTTGACCTCAGACACTAGCAGTGTGACCTTGGGGAAGTCACTTAACCCTGTTTGCCCTAGTTTCTTCATCCGTAAAATGAGCTGGAGAAAGAAAAGGCAAACCGCACTTGTGCAAACCGTTTCTTGTCCAAGAAGACCTCAAATGGGGTCACAAAAAGTTGAACACAACTGAAAAAGAATGAACAAAAACATTCATTCAACCAACTAGCATTCATTAATCTGCTGTGTGCCAGGCACTGTCTTAGGCCCTGGGTATACAAAAATAAAAGAGGAACAGGGACCTGCCGTCAAGACATTAATGTTCTATAAAGAGAAACAAGAAAACATACACATAAGTAAATTCAAAAGAGATTTGCAATAAACACACTGAAATGGGGGAAGAAAGCGGATTGGGGATAACAGCTGGGGTGGGGGAATCAAGAAAGAGCTTCTTGCCAATCGGCACTTGAGCTAAGCTTAAAAGAGAGGAGACAGAAATGAAGAGAGTGCATTCCAGATATGGCAAGTACCTGTGCAAAGGAATGTTTTATATGTGAAGCAGCAGATATGCCATTTTGTTTGGAATGAGAAATTCATGAAGAGAATAAATCAGTAAGAAGCCCTGAAAGGTAGGCTGGAGTCAGATTGTAAAGAGCTTTGAATACCACAAGAGTTTGTACTTTGTCCTAGAGGCAATTATGGAGCTACTGGCAGGTTTTTTGATGTTATATCCAACCACATGATTTGATAGATAAGGAAAAACAGGTTAAACTATTTGTCCAAGGACATGCAAAAAGTAGAGACAGGTCCAGCCCCTCTGACTCCTATCTGCACTGTTGCCACTGAACCAAAAGAATTTTTCATCCTGTGTAGTTCTTGTCCGTAAAGGAGATACCCAAGGTGCTAGCTAGATACCTCACTCTAGGACTTTTTAACATTCTGTGGGTACCAGGAAAGCAATGAAGATGTCCATCTGTTATACCTTATTCTCACTACATAAATGACCTACTCCTTTTCCAACGATACACTTATTCACTGATACCCTGCACAAACTCTCTGCATAAAATATATGACAGTCTATTTATTATTACCATATGTTTTTCCATTTCCTTTTGCGTCATCTACAATTTTAGTTCTTCAGCGATTGCCATATTCCATGACTTTCAGCCATATATAATAATGACAAAAATAAAACTAAAAACTAACATTTACATAGGGTTTACTGTATGCCAGGCATTGTGCTAAATGCTTTACAAATATCTCATTTGGTCCTCAAAACAATTCTTTGGTAGGTGTCATTATTTATCCATGTTTTACAGATAAGGAAACTGAGGCAAACAGCAGTTCAGCAACTTGTCCAGGGTCACACAACTAGTGTTAAGGGTCACATTCGGACTCAAGAGCTTCCTCACTCCAGGCCTGGTACTTTATCCACTGTGACATATAGCTGGAGAATATAAGTGTTAAAAGATGTGTTTTTGTGGCAGTGAGCTGTTGCAAGTAACAATAATAACAGCTAACATTTATATAGTGCCCATTTAAATAAGACTCATGGCAGAAACCACATTTTGTTAAAGATACAGAAACAAAGGAATAGTCAACCTTGGGCAAGTCCCTCTTTGCCTTAGTCCCCTATCTGAAAAACTGCAATATCTTTCTATTCCAGAAAAGCCAAAATTTAAAAAATTCTTAGCTGTTTTCAAGGGGAAGCTCACCTATGTGGAGATAATCAGATTTTAAAACCAGAAGATAAAAGTCAATGCAATTCAATTATTTGCAGTTATGTTAAATGCTCACAGAAGGTAAGATACTACACTAGACATAATGGGTGAACAATAAAAAAAAAAATCTTTTAAGCATTTATTAATCCAAGGGGAACTTTTTAAAGTTCTATCCTGTTCTTTCATAGGATTAAGGAAAACCAGGTAAGCAAACTATCTCCATCTATGTAGGTGGGCTTAGCTCTAAACTCTGTCCCTTTCCACACTCCCCTCTTACCGCAGATGGTATGCCATCCTCAGATTTCCTCAGGCTAACAACCTAGGAGTCATCCTGGATTTCTTGCTAGATCTCACCACACTACATTGGAACTGTTGCCAAGATCTGTTGATCTCACCTTTGCAACATCTCTTAAATGAGCCCTCTCTGGAGAGAGAGCTGGAAAGAGGTATGACTACCCTCTCTTGTTATTATTGTTGTTACATTTAGGGCAAATCCAAAATACAAGTAATTGAGGAACCAGCATTTGCTTCCCTGGAGGATCTCTGAGGTCAACATGACCCAGTTAGTTTCAAACGATATTAATCAATAATAAAGTATTTTCCTCTCAGACTCCTCAAAAACCTCAACATTGAGAATTTCCAATACTATAAGGTGAATATCTTCTGAATAATAGAAGAGGGTGCTTACTTTGGAAACGAATAGAGAATATTTCCATTGGTTTAGTCTCTTCAGTGGATAAAGAGGAGACTCCACTTAGAAATTACTTGACAAAAAATAAGATTATTTTTGTTTCAAATTTTGGTTCTCCATTGTACACAGTTAAGAGCAACATTGTGTCATAACTACCTCTGATAGACTTAACTCTTCTCAGCAATACAATGATCTAAGACAATTCCAAAAGACTCCCGATGGAAAATGCTAGAAAATGCTAGGAACATCCAGAGAAAGAACTGTGGAGTCTGAATGCAGATCAAAGCAGACTATTTGCTCTCTCTTTTTTTTTTATTTCTCAAGGTTTTTCCCTTTTGTTCTGATTGTTCTTTCGCAACATGACTAACGTGGAAATATGTTTCATATGATTGTACATGGATAGCCTATATCAGATTGCATGCCGTCTTGGGGAGGTGGAAGGGAAGGAGGAAGAAAAAAAATTGGAACTCAAATTCTTACAAAAGTGAATGTTAAAAACTAAAAAAAAAATTTTTAATTCAATTAAATTTTAAAAAATAAGCTTTCTTCTCTCCCCTGACACTGCCATCACTCTGGCGCAGTTCCACAATACCTCAGGCTTGGCCTATGGCAATAGCCAGCTGGCAGGTCTGCCTGCCACAAGTTTTTGATCCAGTGATGCTGGAGCCTTCTTGCTGTCCCCTGAAAAGACACTCCATCTCCTCTGGCTTTCTCCCAAGCCTGGAATGCTCGTTTTCCTCATCTCAGTCTACTGCCTTCCCTGGCTTCTTTCAAGTTTCAGCTAAAATCTCACTTTCCATAGGAAGGCTTTTCCAATCTCTTAATTATAGTGCCTTCCTTCCCTTAATTATGTCCTATTTCTCCTGTATATAGCATTTTTTATACATATTTGTTCCTCATGTTGACTCTCTCTTTGGATTGAGAGCTCCTGGAGGGCAGGGATTATCTTTTGCCTTTCTTAGTATCCCCAGGGCTTGGCGCATAGTAGGCACTTAATAAATGCTTATTAACTTGACTTCCGGCGCAGCTTTAGTGGGTCTGTGGATAGAGTGAAGGTCTTGGAGTCAGGAAGACTGAGTTCAAATATGGCCTCAGACACTATCTGTGTGACACTGTTTGCCTCAGTTTCCTCATCTGTAAAATGAGCTGGAGAAGGACATAGCAAACCATGCTAGTATCTTTGCCAAAAAAAAAAAAACAAAACACAAAAAACCCAAATGGGGTCACAAAGAGTCAGACACAACTAAAACTGACTGAACAACAACACAGACTTGACTTAGAGAATTTCCTGAGAGCTTTGAGAGGTTAAGTGATTTCCAATGGTCAGTCATAAAGCCAGAACTCAGGCCTTTCTAACTCTGAAGCCAACTCTCTATCCACCACACTGTATGGCCTCTTTAGCAGTAGAAAACCCACTGATCTGTGATTGTCATCCATCAAAAGGGTCTTAGATCAAACGTTTATTGAGCAGTAATAAAAACTTTAATTTCTATAGTTCTCTGAGAGGAAGTGTGGTATTGTGAATAGAGGGAGGGCTATAGAGTAAGGAGGCCTCTTGATACAAACTGCAAAACTGGGCAAGTCACTTTATATCTAACTATCCCCAGGAAAACCTCTGAAATCACAAAAGAGTGATGTATTTGGAGTCCCAGATGAAATTCTGATTCTGCTCCTTGCTACTAGCTGCGTGACCTAGGGCAAATAACTTAAACCTCTTTGAAGTTTTTTCTTCCCTTCCAAGATGAAGGAGTTATACCAGACGACCTTTAAAGTTCTTTACAATGCTAAATCTATGGATGATTCCAAGTTACAAACCATTTACTGATTTGCTTCAGTGACAGAAGTTCCCTATGCTGATGAAATCACAAGTCCAGACCAAAAATATACAGACAGCACTTTGTTTTAAACAGAATTTTCCTTACAACACTCCAGTGAAATATAAGTTATTATCAATGTAACCTATGGTTTTCACCCTCAGTTTAAGCCAGACAGTAAATAGATGGGCTCAGCTCAGTCCCAGGCACATAGTAAGCACTTAATAAATGCTCATCTGCTACTCCTGGCTTTCTGCAAATCTCAGCTAAATTCCTTATCTTCTGCAAGAACTCTTTCTCAATCATATTTAATCTTAGTGCCTTCCCTCTGACACTATCCCCAATTTATCCTGAATAAAGCTTGTTTGTACACAGAAGTGAGCTTGAGAAGAGGGACAACTTCGTTGTTGTTTATTTATTTGTTTTGGGTTTGTTTGTTTTTTTAACTTTCTTTGTATGACCAATGCTTGGCACAGTGCCTGGCACATTGTAAGTGCTTAATAGATTCAAGTTGACCGACTCTCCTATGCACTTATCTCATTCTGGATTATATTATAGTTACTAGTATTATTTTTCAGTTTTATCCCCTTCATAGATTTTAAGCTACTTGAGAATAAAGATTGTGCTGGGCATTTTCTCTAACTGTCCCCATGCCTGGAACGCTTTCCCTCCTCTACTAGGACCACTGACTTCCCTGGCTTCCTTTAAGCCCCAACTAAAATCCCATCATTTATTGGAAGTTTTTCTTAACTCCTCTTAATTTAGTTTCTTCCCTCTGTTAATTATTTCCCGTTTGTTTTTTTATATAGCTCATTTTACATATATTTGTTTGCATGTTGTCTCCCCAATTAGATTGTAAGCTCCTTAAGGGTAGGGACTGTCTTTTGACCCCTTTTGTATCCCTGGCTATCAACAGCACAGTGCCTGCACAGACTAGGTGCTTAATAAATGTTTGTTGATTGATCGTCATCACCCCTGACATGCTTATTGACTTATATCTCCATTTTATATAGAAGGCCACTGAAAGGTTAAGTAATTTGTATGAAGTCACACGACTAGTTCCATACTATAGTGTGAAGAGCACTACTTCATTTGAGGGCAAGAGGCCCTGGGTTCAAGTCCTTCTTCTTACCAAGGCAAAGAATTTCTCACTCCCAGGGCTCAGTTTCTTCATCTATAAAATGACAGGTTTGGCCTAGGCCATGATTAAAGTCCTTTCCGGTTCCAACCTTCAATGATTTTATAAAGTGGAAGGCCCTCATAAAATTAGAGAATTAAGATTTATACTCTAAATCTCCGCTTAAACACAATCAGGAGTGGGGAACCTGTGGCCTTGAGGCCACATGTAGCCCTCTAGGTCCTCAAGTGTGGTGCTTTGACTGGGTCCAAGTTTTACAGAACAAATCTTTTTATTAAGGGGATTTGTTCTGTGAAATTTGGATTTAGCCAAAGGGCCACATCTGAGGACCTAGAAGGCCACCTGTGGCCTTGAGGCTGCAGGTTCCCCACCCCTTATTGGAAATCTTGAAAATCAAAGCAGAGATTAGTAAAATTGAAAGTAAGAAAACCATCGGACTAATAAATAAAATTAAGAATTATGAAAACAACAACAATAAAATAGATAAAGCATTGGTTAAATTGATCAAAAAATAATGAAAGAAGAAAACCAAATTATCAGTATCAAAAATGGTAAGGGCAAGTACACCACCAGTGAAGATGAAATTAAACAATTATTAGGAACTATTTCATCCAATTATATGACAATAAATCTGACAATCTAAGTTAAATGGATGAATATTTGCAAAAAAATACAAATTGCCCAGATTAACAGAAGAGGAAATAGAATACTTAAGTAACCCTATCTCAGAAAAAGAAATTGAACAAGCCATCAAAGAGCTCCCTAAGAAAAAATCCCCAGGACTAGATGGATTCACAAATAAATTCTATCAAACATTTAAAGAACAATCAATTCCAGTATTATATAAGCTATTTAGAAAATAGGCAAAGGAGTCCTACCAAATTCCTTTTATGACACAAATATAGTGCTAATACCTAAACCAAGGAGAACAAAAACAGAGAAAGAAAACTATATGCCAATTTCTGTAATGAAATGATGCAAAAATTTTCAATAAAATACTAGCAAGGAGATTACAGCAATATATCACAAAGATCATACACTATGATCAGGTGGGATTTATGCCAGGAATGCAGGGCTGGTTCAATATCAGGAAAACTGCCAGAATAATTGACCATATTGATAATAAAAACAACAAAGATCACATGATTATCTCAAGAGATGCAGAAAAAGTTTATGATGAAAACTACAAGACTCATTCCTATCAAAAAACTCTAGCGAGCATAGGAGTAAATCGAGTTTTCCTTAAAATGATATGTAGTGGCCAAGATGGCATCTGGGACGCAGTGACTGGCGTTAGCTCTCCACCAAGTCCCTCCAAAAACCTATTAAAAAATGGCTCTGAACCAATTCTAGAGCTGCAGAACCCACAAAGTGGCAGAGGGAAGCAGCGCTCCAGCCCAGGACAGCCTGGATGGTCTCTGGGTAAGGTCTGTTCCACACGGAGCTCCCAGCCCCCAGCTGAGGGGAGTGGAGCTGAGCCCAAGTGCGCACGGCGCGAACAGACCAGACGCCGACCTACCAGACCAGGAGATGAGTGGAGAGTGCCCCAGCATTCTGAAGTACTGAGCTGTGGCATCCACCAGACCTCTCAACCCACAAAGAGCAAAGACATCAGAGAAGGTTAGTGGGAAAAGCTACGTGACTGAGTTTGCGGTTCGGCCACTGCCCCTGGGGCAGCGGAGGTGGGGCAGCTTTAGAACAAAGGCTGCAGTTGCTTCTGTCCCCAGGCCCACCTGGTGGGAGGAACTACGTGGCTGATCAGAGCAGGAGTGAAGAGCCTCCTGAAGATTTAAGCCCAGCCCAGGTAGGGGGTTCTTGGGGAAGGAGGAGTGCTGGTGAGGCAGCGCATCTGCCCAAGTGTGGAACATAGAACTCTTTAGTCTTTAAGCAGCCACACCCCGTTGAAAAATTCAAAGGTCAATTAAGTTGGAGGGGAATATGGCCAGGCATCGAAAACACACCCAGATTCAGTCTCAGACCCTGGAATCTTTCTTTGGTGACAAAGAAGACCAAAACATACAGGCAG
>CM053626.1:117669289-117705633 GCA_028646595.1 Phalanger gymnotis | reverse complement strand
CAGGCTCTGCACTCCTGCTCTGATCTGCCACTAGGTGGGCCTGGGGCCTGAAGCAACTGCAGTTGTAGTTCTGTAGCGGCACCACCCCCGCTGCCCCTGGGGTGGTGACTGAACCTCGAACTCTTTTCACTCCCTGAATCTTTTCCCACTAATCTTCTCTGTTGTCTTTGGTGTTTGTGGGTTGAGAAGTCTGGTAAGTGCCACAGCTCTCACTGATTCAGGGCACTACGGCATGCTCCTCCCGGCTGCTGGTCTGGTTGGTCCACGTGGCCCGTGCTGTGCTCTGCTCCACTCCTCTCCCAGCTCCATGCACAATAGACCTCAGCCAGCGACCATCCAGGCTGTCCTAGTCTGGAGCCCTGCTTCCCTCTGCTATTTTGTGGGTTCTGAAGTTCTAGAATTTGTTCAGAGTCATTTTTTATAGGTTTTTGGAGGGACTTGGTAGGGAGCTCACACTAGTCCCTGCTTTCCAGCCACCATCTTTTCCAATGCCAAACTCTTAGACATTTTTTCCCTTATTTGGCACAGACACAGTTCAGGTGATTTCTTAGTAACTCGAGACTTGGGCCTAGCTGTCACTCAGAAGCCCTGAGTCCCCACCTCCATTTATCCACTCAATTCACAGAAAGGTGAGATCCAGATTCCATGAGAGGGCTTCACCATCCCACTCACTTTGTATCCCAATTGCTTAGTACAGAGAAATGTTTTGTTTGAATCCTCTTATATTCTGGTGCATATATGGAAATGTTCTTTTTCCCCCTTTTCTCATTTTGTATTTAAGTTTAAAGTAGATTTTAAAAATTTACAAAAAAAAAAAGAGAAGCACCTGGACTCCCTCACCCAGTCCACAGAGGGATCCTTGAGCCCTGTGAAGAATCTGGGGTAGATATGGCAGAAGAGGTCCAAGGTAGATTACAGAAGGAGGAGTATCGGCAGCCTGTGAAAGCTTCAATTGGGTTCAGTAGTCCCTGCCTGAGCCCACAAGCACCTTGGGCCAAAGACTTCCCTGACATCCATAGCTTCAAGAACCTAGCTACAGAGAGCTACCTTGGGAAGTTCTGGATTGGTCCAGTGTGACTCCTGGCCTGAGCCAACCAACAGCACCTGAACCCAGTCCCAAAGTACCTGAGCCTTCCCTGAAGCCAAAGGCTGAGGTAGAACATCCTCAGGAACAACCAGCCCAAGCAATCCCTGAAACCTGTGGCAGTACCCAACAAGAGGCAACCCAGAAGCAAGGAGAAAGGACTCCAGGTGAAACTTACAGGAAAGGGAGGTCCCAGATTCCTCTGGCAGGAGGGAACCCCCAAGTAAAGCCCATAAACCCTAGAGTCCCTTGAAGGAAGAGGCTAAGTCTAGGCCATTATGTTTGGGACCAGATAAACCCTGCCAATGCCATTTACTTTTGGAGATGACACAAGTGAAAGTCCCCCAACCAAAGTACTGAAGCCACCAAGATGAACAAATTAAACTGTGAATACCAAGAGGAAATACTTTGGTTTAAGAGTTACCCAAGCGATAAGCCCCAAGTAACAGGAAGCTAGCCACCCTGCAACAAGTCCAGGTAAAGCCTCCTAGGAAAAAAAAAAACCTGGCCACAAAGACTGCAGGTGAACCTAAAAGAAATAAAACAAGAGGCAAAGTGGAAAATCTAGGGAGGAAATAAGAGCAAGGAAAATTGACACTTTAAAATAGGTGGAAGAAAACTTCACCTAAGAACAGACTGTCCCAAAGATTAGAATGTGTCAGAGAGAAAGCCAGGACACAATAAAATAAGAAATATTAAAGCTAAACCTAAAGAGTGAAGAGCAAAAGAAAGTATGAGAAATATAACATCAAAAATAACCACCCTGGAAAACAAATAGGATGAGGAGAGATCATCTAAGAATTCTAGAACGATCTGAAAACAATTATCAAAAAAAAGTCTCGATACCACATTTCAAGAAAATATACATGGAAACTTTCTAAAACTCTTAGAACCAGAGGGCAAAGTAAAAATAAAATAATACACTAGTAAAGAAATCCCAAAATAAAAACTCTCAGGAATATCAGAGCCAAAATCCAGAGCTTCCAAAAAAATTCTGGAAAGTAAAAATGGAATTCAAGTACCGTGGAGCTACAATAAAGATCACACAAGAGCTAGAAGCTGTAACTTTAAAGAAGAGAACTTGAAACATAATATTCCCAAAAGTAAGGTGCTTGTGATACGAATCAAAGAATTAAAACAGAGGCGTCTCAAGGTGAAATTAGAAAGGAAAATTTATTACGATCCCAGGAAAGGGCAACTCGGGCACCAGGAGCACCTGGGGTCCTCTCAGTGTCAGATCGCACTGGACACAGAGAATTGGGGTGTTTATATAGGTCCCTAACCACAATTTCCCCTCCCAACATCCTTCCTCTCGGCTTGAAGACATAAGCTTTGAGGGTACAATCTGGATGCGATAAATCTATCCCAAGGACAATGGCAAAGAACAAAGTTTTAATTATTTTTGACAAGCACGTGATGGGACATAACCTTCCGACCATTCTTATCCCATTCTACCATCAATCGGAAGTGATAAATCTATCTTAATGACAATGATAATGAACAAATGGTTTGTTTATCTGTGACAGGCAGAAGCCAGTTGTTGGTTACCTCATCTTCACATCCGTGGCTTCTGCAACAGATGCCTCCCATCACCCTTACATCTGTGACGGATATCCCCAGCATCCTTACACCTTGTCTCCCATCATTCTTATACCTAACTGGTCTTGCACATCTACATTGCACCTGGCTTTCTGGCTTTTCATCCATTCTTCTTCTGAGCTGAGGGTCCCTTATCCTGGGGTCAATACACAGGGGGTGAGCATCTTATGTCCTATCCTTACTCTCAGAGGATTTTATGGTTGCTGACTTATTCACTTCTAGCCTTCTTTCTTTCAAGCCTCTCGCCCTTAGGTAAATAGACAGGATGGGAATATCCGGTGGCTTATTCTTATCCTCAGGGGCCTTATGGTCACTAGCTTGGCTTATAGAGAGGAAAATATCTAAGTAGAGAAATGGAACTTATTTCTATTTATTTATTTTGTTTCCTTTTATGAGAGGTCTTCACTCGTTCCACTCAAAGGTATAAAAGTTTACAACCTATTAGACAAAACTAAGTATGATCTTATATGATTTAAAAAAAGGATTTTAACTGAATAAAGGATTTCCAAGCATTCCTGTTGAAAAAGACAAAACTAAATATAGACAGTTCTCTCTTTAATTGTAACTGGATCGTTCCACAGATCTCTACATAAAGCTATTTTTACAAAATGTGAATTTGCCCCTACCCACCCATTTCACTTATCCTATGTAACAAAGACATACACAAAATAATTCCTTTATACAAGTCATAAAATGTACTAAAATGCAGACATTAAATACTGTATCATGATTATAAACAGAATGGTAAAGTTAATGATAAAGTATGCACAGTACTATGCAGTAAAGTTAACATAGGTGTCCGGTATGTTGCCCCTTCCCCACCCACTGCACCTAGCCTTTATCACTAGTGGCTGGCTGTGCTGCCTTTTTTATGAAGCTATTGAGAAATATTTGGATAGTGGCTCTTTTTTCCCTCCTATGTCTAATAATAGCAAGCAAAAATATCCTCAACTAATCTTTGAACTTTTAAAAATCTTGAAATATTTGGATCCATCTTTTCAGTACAAGAAAAAAAAAATCACTCAAGCACTGAAATGCTTCTACCAACTGTTTCCTTGTGAACCTTTTTAGTTTGACCTCAGGTTCCAAACGTCCATTTCTTCTTCAGCAAACTTTACAGCCAGCAGCCCAATGAGATCCTCATTCAACAATTCTTCTCCATGAGACTCAATCAGTTCCTCCACATCATTCTTATCCACTTCTTGCTCCAATCTTTGTGCTAATTTTACAATCTGGTTACTCATGTCTTAAAACCATTTCATCTCTGTCAAATCCACAAAAATCAGGAACAAACTGAGGGCACACTTTTCCCCCCAAACTCTCTTCATTTATGTTTTTGTTACATCTTCCCTTGTATTACAGAATTCGTTAAGTAAAGTCTAATTTGTGTAATGTAAATTTATGTAAAGCAAGAATTGTCTGTAGACATTTTGAAATAGAAATTCAGGCACCCTGAAAAACATAGAAAAGTATGCAGATTTGTTTAATCGAAAGAGAATATGTAGAGATGAATTGTTTATATGTTAACAAGGGGGTAAGAACCAAATGTCTTCTTAGAAGTCTAATATCTTTAAAAGTCTTACAGAAATGTTATAATGATAGTGGGTCAGAGGATAATTTTGTTCTATTTTATTGATCTGCAGAGAAGATAAGAGTGGGAATGTAAGGGATGATGGAATTTATGAAACCTAAGGATTCATACATGCCAGAAAGTATTTATTTATTAGTTACTTGTGGTAAATGCAGGAAAATAAATTGATTATAAAGTGGGGGGGGGTGTAGCTCAGAGGTTGAGAGCAGACATTCCCTTTGTTCTCTCAGAAGGCCTTTTCCCTGTGTCAAAAACTGCCAGGCCAGGTGAAGCTCCATTAAGGATGAGACCCATTAACCCAAGATGCTATCTTAGACACTGGGACTTTTCTTATGAATGTCCTAGGTTGAATCTTCAACTCACACTTTTGTCAACTCTCTTAGCAATTGAGAAAATTCCTTTCTCATGCTATGGGGATCATAAAATCTGAGTGATGCAGACATCCTGAGTTGGACTTGTTCTAAAAAAGTACTTATGGCTTGTCATTCTTTTAGAAAATAAAGTATAAAGAAAATGAGGATGAGGGGAAAAGACATTGAAATGTGGGAATGGGAGATGTAAGCAGGGGTGGAGAACCACATGGAGGCAGGTTTAAGGCACTTTCAGATAGGCTGTGAACCCTGAAATATCCAGCCAACGGGGAACAGGAGAGGGAAATGCAAATCGGGATAGAAATAAAAGGCTTTCTCATTGTCTTAAAGGGTGTGCCTTTTCTTAAGGGTCACCCATTCAAAGAATATAAAATAAAAATCTTTTTTTTTCCCTAAATTCACCAATGGCCAGGTGGAGTTCTTGGTAAGATGATTGTTTCTTATAATTTGGGGGTAGTCTGAGATCCAGGCATCAGGGAGGGGAGCAGCCACTACAGAGAAAGGGAGGCAACCTGTTGATTTCAGTGGCCCAGACTGCGGGTGAGAGTTTCCCCCAATGAACTGCCCAAGACCCTGAGACTGTTTGGGAAACTATGAATCCAGGAATGTCTGAGACAAATCATAGGCATATTTGTGATAATCAGGTAACTTGTGCACAGATCCAGGTAAGAAAATTGTATTATTATGTATTACTTTGATGGTTAAAAATTATTCTTAGAAATCTCAGAGGAAGGGTAGAATGGGGTATAAATGAAGTAAGTCAATAAAAGGGATGGATTCCCCTCATAGAAATGGAAGGGATTCTATCCTGAGCTTAACTTCAGATAATCCCTTAGGGATGAGTGGGAGATAATTCTTGTGAAGACTTCACAGAGAGAGAAAATATATAGTACGGGCAGTGAGAGGATGGAATAGACCTTGGGATTTAACCTTGTAGGAATGTGATTACCTAACTCTCAGGAATTTGCAGATTTGCAGCTTGGGGCAATAAGTGCCCCTCTGTTTTTGAAGTGGCAGTTGGGAGAGCAGGTTCAGGTATGAAAGAATTCACTTAGATGATTTTCTCTTAGTCATTCATTGGGAGATTTGTTGATGTGAAAACAATACAGGTCACCTAGCAAGGAAGCTAAGAAAGACTCCAATATTTGGGGGAGTTATGCTTGTATAGAGGTTTCAGAATGGTGAAGTAGTTTTAGAGGTTTTATGGGGTTTGAAGATTAGGGAAAAGATGAAAGGAGATGGGCCAAGATAAAGTAGTAGTCTACCAGCATCTGCACTTAGCAGGACAGCCCATCCTTCTAGGGATAATTTTTGTATGATCTGAAAATGCATTTGATGTCACCTGAAGTTTACTGTTTGTGTTACACTTCAAACAATTTGGTTATATTGTCGATTATTGTTTTAATGCTAAAATCTAAAGTTGGTAATTGATTACTGGGTGTGTGTGTGTGTGGAAAGGAAGGTTCTGCCCATTCAAAGTAGCCCTCTGGGCTAGTCAAAAGTACAGTCCCCAGCGGCTCTAAGGAGCTTGTTTAAGTTGTGGAGTTCCTAAATAAGGAACTTGATTTGCTGAGAATTTGCAAGAAAAGAAGTTTGTGAAACAAAGATAAAAACACATAGAAATGATCTCTAGTAATTGGCTTTTGCACAAGAATAAATTTAAAATTTGAGATGTGAGTCCTGGTAAATTTTTGATTAGTGAAACTTGCCATCTGAGGTTAAAAGCTCATGGGATTATAATGAATTTGAGTTGTCTAATGGATCATAAAAATCCATCAATAATCAATAGTCAATAACCTACCACCTGAGAGAAATGCCGTAAGCTACTCAGGGAGAATGTGACTGTTACAGGTAGAGGTCTACATCTGGGAAAAAGCTGAAAGGACACTCCTAGCGTCAGCCTAGGATGGGATCCTCCTAGCTCAGTTTCACCATTGTGTTCCTTTGAAAAGGAATGTTTCCCACCTGACTATTCCTGAGTCTGGCTATGAAGTGGAATTGATACTGCAAGGTTGGAAAACTAGGACATTTTATCTAATCATGTCCTTGCTTTTCCTTTTTATGGCAAATTTCTGTAATTGAAGCCAGTGATCAGTGAAAGATGTAAACAATGCTAGTATGTGAAATCTTGCTGTCTTCAATCTGAATGGGTGGTCATCCCATATCCCAACAGTTGGGTAAGTCAGTACTCTTGCTATTGGTTAGTATTACTTGACTTAGTTAGTTAGTACTACTTGACTATTCATGTGAAAGGTAAAATCTTTAGAATAGAAAATTCTTTATAAATGTTATGGGAATAATTAGATAAAGCGAAAAGAAGTTTGTGAAACAAAGGTACAAACACGATGTTGAATCAGTATCCTGTAGACTAAAGCTGGGATACATTTGAGGTATTGTAATAAAGTATGTTTAAGAGATATATGTCTGTGTGGAATAAGGTCCTTATATGTTTCAAACAGATGTAAGAATAATTGGGTACTGGTACAACTGATTGAGGGACCTAGCTGTTATCCTATTATTTATTGAAACTAAATCAGAAACATCTTCAGTTTGGGGAAAACAATTTTAGTGCAATTTTCTTAGAGAGAGGTAACTTGTTAAATACTTTTGCATTAATAGAAAAGTTAACGTCATTCAAAGTTTGTTACTGTTGTGGAAATAATATGTTTATACTGTGTGTTCTGTGGTACCCAAAGACCTAAAGGGTTTTATGGGGAGAAATGGGAAATTTGATTTTATGTTGTTATTTAATCTAGAACTAGAACATGTATAGAAATGCAAGCAAACTTCTTAAGGCTCACTTTAAAGACATTCCCTAACCAATGTGAGATATTGGAACATTTGAGGTTACTACAGTAAGATGCAAGTATAAGACTGAGCATTTTGGCCTTGAATTTTAGCTCAAACAACAACCAAGTATTTAGTCTTGATATCTGTTACTAGTATATATTCTTGTATAAGTTAGGGTCCTTTAATTTCTTGTAATGGTATGGGGAATTTTTGGTCAAAGATCACAACAATGTGGCTTGCCGCTACTGTGGCTGTGGAAGGCCAATAATAACAGCACACAGAATGGCTGCCAGCACAGGTTCTTTGAGCTGCTTTTCTAAGGAAAGCAACTTTAAGGGGTTAACAATCTCACTTTAATCAAACATACATATATCATTCACTTAGTTCAAGGGGAAAATCCAGCACCCTGAACTTCAGAGCTAATACAAATAGAAATTACAAACAGAAAATATCAACAGATCAAATAACCCAATTCAACAGAGAGACTTTGTCTAATCAGGACATCATATACATAGTACCAAAAGGAGAAGCACCAACATTTGGGTTTTCTTTAAAGCCAGGGGGAAGAGGGGCAGCAGCTACCCAGAGTCTCCACACCAACAGTCTTCCAGCGAGTGACAGCTCCAGACAAAACGCTTGCCTCTGAATTTATATACCTTTCTTAGGGCCTGAAGGCTTCACACGTAATCAACAAAAGGGTGTGGGCCTAAGGCTTAACACCTAGTAAGCAAAAGGGTGTGGGCCTGGGGCTTTGCACCTAGTAAGACTTAATCAAAAGCACTTGATTACTTTAGCATTCTAAAAGAGAAAACAGTAAAAAAGTCCTATCCTAATTACAGATATAGCTTGTGAAACTAGGATATTATTTTGTTCAGTCTTGTTAAAAGAAGAATGGCTTATGGTCTATCTCGTGAATGCCCTTAAGAAAGCATAGAAATTGAAATTGTTTTATGACTTGATATGTACTGTGTTAAAGTTGGTTACTCAACATATTTATGTATGTATTAGAGTCTATTATTAATTCCTTAGTGGAATCTCACCCTCTTGATAGAGGAATGAATAATGGATTAACGTAAAATATAAAAACTAGAACCAATGCAAAGTATAAAAACTGGGTTCTAATTTCTCTGTTAGTTTTTCTTTCTAATGTGAGTTTCTTAAACATGACAATTGGTCAAGGTTCTGTGTTGGTAAGCAAAATGGGCTCTTGGAACTTAGTTGGCTTTTGTTTCCTTTGAGTAATTCAGTGTATTTCATTGAGCTTTACTAGGTGCTAAGCCCCAGGCCCAAACCCCTATTAGGTGTAAAACCTATGTGGGTGTGGATTGGTAACTAAGGTGGGGCTAACTCAGGGGAGGGCCTAGTTTACACATGAGTTCGAGCGGTAGGTTTGGGACATCAGAGGCTCTTAGACCACGTGGGTTCAAGTCGCCTCTTTGTGACGATTTTAGGTCATGTGGGTGAGTCGCATGCGTGACTCACACCTGATGCTGAAAAAGATATAAAACCAGAGGTTGGCCTTCTCTTTTTTGGAGCTCTTACCCACATCAGTGGTGGTGTGTGTGACTCTGGGCCAGCCCCTTTCATGAGCTCCCCGGCTGAACCTAGATGTTGGTAGCTATAAATCTGTATTTGGTCTGTCTGTTGATGTTTGTAATTTGTTTGTAATTTGCTCTGAAATTCAGTGTGCTAGTTTTTTCCCCTGAACTAAGTGAATGATATTTGTATGCTGAATTAAAGTAAGCTTGTCAACCCCTTAACGTAGCTTTCCTTAGTTAAGCAGATCAAAAGAACCTGTGCTTGTGCAGCGCACTGGTAGCATTCTTGTTGTTGGGCTTGGGTTGGTCTTACACCCCCACAACAGCTGCTAGCCGGATTGTTGAAACAGGTTCCAATTTTGATTTTATAAGAATAATAAGGGTGAGAGTCGGGGCAGGGAGAACAAGGATCAGGGTTGAGGTAGTACTAGGAGGGGGTGACTAGCAACAAATCAGGGAGCTAGCACTGGAGAGACAACATGGTAACAGAGGATCAAACTGAGTCTTTACTCCAGCTTTAGCCAGAGCCCCATTCAAGGTATTACTGTGAGTGTCAGGTACTGTACAGATCCCTGGGAGTGGGAGAAAGGGGGCCCCATAAAAAGACAAAAGGCCCACCTTGATTCTTTATAAGCTTGGATATGAATCCTTTTTGTGCAATTAAATGTGTATATATGCAAAGATTTGTGAGCCTGAATGACTGTAAGGGGAGATGGTACTATCAATGTCAACTAAACATTGCTAGGTCTTATCTGGGTGAGAAGAGCAAGCAAGGACCTAAAAGTATGCCTGGACCCATTCACAGCAAGAAAGAGCTCCTGAAATATAGGTTACATCCTGCTTCATTTTTATTTTCCTTTAGTTGACTAGTAAACCTCTCTTTGAAGAAAACCAAACATTGTCTTAATTGAACTAAAAGGAAAAAAAAAGATTTCTATCTTCTACATTAGGTCAGGAAAGTTTAAGGGAGCCTGAGAGTCCCAGGAGCCAGGCACGGACTGGTTGCAACCAAACTTAGATGGAACAATAACTGAAAGAGATTTTAGATGCAAAGGAAGGAAAAACCTCGGGGTAAATGGGGTTCAGCTGCATGTGTCCTTCCCCCATTATGCTTGCCATATTCCTTTACAGGCTCTATGCCTAATGACATTTAAGCATGCTTTTAGCTGCTGCCTTTTTAGACAATACATAGCTTAATGGTCCTTAAATTTCAATTTCAATTCTAATTCTCTATTACCTCCTTAGGTTAGGTTTGGCATTGGTTTAAGATTTCCCTGAAGGTCCTTAAATACCTCCCTCTGACATGACCATTCTAGAAGATCCTATAAAATAGGCTTAAATCACCCTAATATGCCCTTGTACTGTTTGAAGTCATTCAAAAATATTTCTCAAACAGTTATCATATGCATATTTATTAAGTGACCTTGTCTCTCCCTTCCCTATCTGATCCTCCACAAATTAGCACCAAATTGATATTTTTTTAACTATTCCAAATATTTTAATAAGAGTTCTTATTAGAACTTATTAGAACAGAACGCAGGTAGCCACAGAGCTGAGGAATTTTCTTGATTTGGGGCAGGATCTGAGAGCCTACTGTTTTCTGATCAGCCTTGTGCTGCTCTGTAATCTTGTATTTCTCTTTTTCTGTGTCAAAAATCTCTCCTTCTTGGTGTCTAGGTTTACAGAGCCTCTTCTTCTTGAAGTAATCATCAGTGAGATGATTTGGAATTTTTACACCTGAAAGGTTAACCCTGGTAGAGGTGGCAACGACAAATTTCTGACGGGTCCTTCTCAGAGGAACACGGTTGGTGGTCAGAGGTCCAGTCACCAGTAGCAAGCCACTAGCTAGCTGCTTCCAGAAAACCACTCGCTTGCCCCTGTGGCGGCCAGTGAGCATGATCAGAACGGTGCCTGGCTTGATGCTAGCTCCAAGTCTCCTCACATGCTAGCTGAAGGGCTTTTTGCCATGACTTAGCAGCTTTCTAGGTACATCCTCAGTAGGGTAATACCGAGGCATTTTGCGAAACTTTACCACACAGGTTTCTCCATTCTTATCACCACCAACTGGCTTTGAGATAGTAGCAGGCACCTTGTCTTTCTTTTTGCTTTTAATCCGGGTTTTTGGTGCAGCATATTTCTGCTTGTATATGGCTCTCCGGGAATACATTGCAGACCTGGAGTACCTACTAATCCCTCGGGCCAGGACTAGGTTCCGACTGCAATGCTTTCTAGGCTTTTTCACCACCTTTTCAGCCACATCTTCCTTTTTGTTCTCTCTTTTTTTTTTCCTTTTTGACCTTCTTTTCCTTTGGTTCCTTTGAGGGCTTTTCGTCCGCTATCTTGAGAGAAGAGAAAGAGCCCAAATTGATATTCTTAAAATATAGATCCAACCTTGTCACTCATCTACTCAGAATTTTTCCATGGCTCTCTCTTGCCTCTAACACAAAATATAAACTGCTCAGCTTGGATTTTTTTTCATAATAAATTTTATTGATGCTTTTTCTTTTTATATCACAGTTATTTCCAGATATAACCCCACTAATACTAATCAGCAGTCTACTATGACAGAAGAATAAGTAAGCAAAACAAACTGACACACCTCCATCTGACTATGCATGTACATTTTCCCACCTCTCTCCTGAAAGGAGGGAGATATGTATTTCCTCATCTCCTCTCTCAGGCCAAGATTAGACATTATATTTACTAAGGGTCCATCTTCACTATAGTGAATTTTAAATTTTATCTTACTGTTCTCATCAAGTATATTGCTTTCTCATCTCTGCTTCACTTTGCTTAAGTTCATTTCTCTGAATTCCTCGTATTAATTTCTTATGACATGTTTTGTGCCAGGCCTAACTCAGGCCAGTCCCCTGGTAGTTTAGGTTCAGTATTGAAACAAAATGAGACACCCAAAGATCATTCAACATTTACTTCCATTTGTTTTTGTTAGCACAAAAGGCCTAACAGCATTTAAATTCCTCCACCATCTGCCTCCTATCCACCTTTTCAGTTGTATCTTATCACACACACACCCTCACCAACCCCCCAACTTCCCACCCCCCATTTTCCATTACACTCAAGCTAGCTTGCTGGCTGTTTCCTGTATACAACATTCATCTCTCACCTCTGTCCTTTGCACAAGTGGTCCCTGCGGACCTATTCACTACGGAAATACATTTTGGAATGTAGTACTTCCTACTCACCATCTTCTTGTAAAAGCCCTAGTTTCTTTTAAAACACAGCTGAGATGCCACCTCCTACACAAGACCTCCCCCATAATTGACACTCCCTCCTTCTTGAAATTACTTTTTTTATTACTTTGTATGTACCATGTATTTACTTACTTGTGGAAGAGTTGTACCTTTCCAATAGAATTCAAGTTCTTCGAGGTTAGAGATTATATCATTTTTGTCTCTGTATCCCTTCCATAACACAATTCTTTGAACATAGAATGTATTTGATAAAGGCTTGCTGAATTATTTAATCCACCCCAGGGGATACAAAAGCAATGTTTTTTGCCTTCTAAGAGTTTTTAATCTGATTTACATTATTTACAAGTACTTATCTTTCTCTGTATGTTTCTCAATGTTGATTTCTCCTTATGTGTCTATGGGAGTCAGCCTTATGATTTAATTGAAAAAAGGCAAAGGTCTATTGTAATGTTTGTGCCACTGTCTATCAGGCCTGGATAAAATTTAAGAGATTTTACTTGCAAATATATGTTAAATAACGTGCAAATCAATGCTTGGATTTTTGTGGTAGGAATTCTAGGAATTTTTATGTTAAGATTGCCTAGCAAATAAGCATGATCTTTGTTAAGAGAGGATCAAATGATCCAGATTATAGAAACTATTGAAATCCACATACTCCAAAAGAATGCTGTAAAGAACATAAAAGCAAGAAATGTGCTAGTGGCACCTTTGTACCTGTTTTGAGAATTGTGTGGCCTAGCTGAGGCATCACTGTTACAGTTGACAGATGCTAGGTTCCTTCACGAATGAAGAACATTAGCTCCCTTTCCTAGTTCTAGATACTAAAAAGGGTATATTGTTCCTATGTTTTATATTATTCACCCAGAACTAGTTTGAACCAGTAGTTCATTTTTGTATGATAACAGTGTTTGGTTTATATTATACTCTCACTTTATTTGAAGCTCTCAAGATGTTCTCCTAGTACTAATAGCAAAGAGTAATGTTTTGAAAACAAGGGAGGAGGATTAATTAAAATTTTGAGTAAGAAAGCTGGTTAACCTCATCTGGACTTTAGGTAACTCCAACGTACAATAAGGTGATTAGTGATATAATCTCTGAGGTCCCTTCCAGTTCTATGAATCTCTGTGTTTTTATAATTGATGAAGTACAGTTTCTCCAGTAATGATGGAGTTCAAACTCAAATTTTCCTGATTCCTTTCTTGAACATGAATATACACACATTTATGTGAATAGAAAAGAAAATATTATAAATGCTCTATCAGATAGAGCTATCCTTAAAGAATAGAAAATAGAGCTTCTTCACCTGAATCCTGTTCTCTACGCACCATCCATCTCACCTCCCTATCTCAGTTGTTAACTCTTATTTAGATTCCTTATAGTGAAAGGAATCCCAAAAGCATTTTATTAGAGATTCTATATATATATAGACACACACACACACACACACACACACACACACACAAAGGAGGGTTGGTTAGGAGAGGTCCCTGATCAATTTGTTGAGTTTACTAGAAGTGAGTCTTTGTTCTGACAATTGGATTGTCCATTATTTTCCAAACAGGATATGGATATGGATATTAGGGCCTTGTAAGGGGACAGAAATCAACTCCTGAATCCTTCTCAGTAACTAGGGCTGCCCCAAGATGAATTAGTTGGTTTAGAACCACCCCTTGGTACCTTTTAAGGACAAGTTTTAGCAAGTAGAGTTGCTGCCAAGATTGGGCTCATGTTCTTGGGAGGATGGACTCTCATGAAAAAAGCCACCTCTTTGTTCTAAACTATAGAAGTGCACCAACACATTTTCTGCCTTTTCTTTCACACCTTTCTTCCCAAGTATAGCCAGTCTACAATTTGGTGGAGAGAGTATCTTCATTGACAGTTGTGTTGGAGCAGAAGCACATAGAGCTACATTTGTTCATTTGTGAAACAAAAGAGAAGAGGTCTTATGAGTGTACTTTACCAGTCCCAATGATGGCAGCAACTGGAAAAATGTTGGTGAATGCTGGAGAAGCACGAAGAAGCTTTGTTTGCTGATATGGCTCTTTTTTTAAATCAAATTGACCAAAGGTTTATCGATTTTATTGGTTTTTTCATAAAACCATATCTTAGTTTTATTTATTAGTTCAATAGTTTTCTCAATTTCAATTTTATTAATCTCTCCTTTGGTTTTCAGTATTTCCAATTTGGTATTTAACTGGGGATTTTCAATTTATTCTTTTTCTAGTTTTTTCAGTTGCATGCCCAATTCATTGATCTCCTTTTTCTCTATTTTATTCAGGTGAGCATTTAGAGATATAAAACTTCCCCTAAGAACTGCTTTTGCTGCATTCTGTAAATTTTGGTATGCTGTCTCATTATTGTCATTCTCTTGAATGAAGTTACTGTTTCTATGATTTGTTCTTTAATCCACTCATTCTTTAGGAGTAGATTATTTAGTTTCCAATTAATTCTCAGTCTATCTTTCCATGATCCTTTATTACAAATAATTTTTATTACATCACAATCCGAAAGGGATGCATTGGCTATTTCTGCCTTTCTGCACTGGATTGTGAGGTTCCTATGCCCCAGTACATGGTCAATTTTTGTGTATGTGCCATGTGCTGCTGAAAAAAAAGTATATTCCTTTCTATCCCCATTCAGTTTTCTATCCTGTCTACCTTCTTAACTTCTTTCTTGTTTATTTTGAGGTTAGATTCATCAAGTTCAGAGAGGGGAGGTTAAGGTCCCCCACTAGTATAGTTTTGCTCTCTATTTCTTCCTGTAACTCCCTTAACTTATCTTCTAAGAATTTATATGCTATGCCACTTGGTGCATATATGCTAAATAATCATATTACTTCATTGTCTATGGCGCCTTTTAGCAGGATATAGTTTCCTTCCTTATCTCTTTTAATTAGATATATCTTTACTTTGTCTTTGTCTGAGATTAGGATTGCTACTCCTGCTTTTATTTTACTTGAGCTGAAGCATAATATATTCTACTCCATCCTTTTACCTTTACCCTGTGTGTATCCCCATTTCAAATGTATGTCTTGTAAACAACACATTGTAGGATTTTGGTTTTTAATCCATTCTGTTATCCACCTCTGTTTTATGGGCGAGTTCATCCCATTCACATTCACAGTTATGATTACTATCTGTGTCTTTTTTTCCATCCCATTACCCCCCATTTATGTTTTTATTTCTACCTTCTCCTTTCCCCTCCTCAAAAGAGTTTTGCTTTTGACCACTTCCTCCCTCCATATTCTCTCCCATTTCGGCTCCCTTTTCCCTTGCTACTTCTTCCCTCCCTTCTAACCCCCCCTTTTTTCTTTCCTCCTTCTTCTTCTACTGCCTGTAGGGCAAGTTTGATTTCTATACTTAACAGAGTATGTTATTCCCTCTTTGAACCAAATCTGATGAGAGTAAAGCTCAAATACTGCTCTTCTTCCTCCATTCTTTCCCCTCTAGTATATGTTTTTGTACCTCTTCATGTGATGTAATTTACCCTTTTCTGCCTCCTCCTTGCCTCTTCTCCCATTACAATCCCTCTTCATCCCTTAAGTTTTTTTATCATTACATCAGTTAATTTATACCCACACTGTCTATGTATATACCTTTTAGATGTCATACTAACCATACCATTCTCAAAATTAGCAAATATTATGCTCCCATATAGGGATGTAAACAGTTTATCCTGGTTGAATAACAAGGTTTTTTTCCCCCGCTTTAAAATATTTTTTCCCTGTTTATCTTTTTACTCCTCTCTTGAGTTTTGTATTCAAAGATCAGATTTTCCATTGAGCTCTGGCCTTTTCATCAGGAAGATCTAGAATGCTCTGATTTCATTGAATGGCCATCTCCTTCCCTGAAAAAATATGCTCAATTTTGCTGGATAGTTGATCCTTTGCCTTTCAGAATATCATATTTCAATCTCTCCTATCTTTTAATGAAGAAGCGGCAAGGTCCTGCATGATCCTGACTGTAGTTCCGCAATATTTGAATTATTTCTTTCTAGCTGCTTGCAGTATTTTCTCCTTGACCTGATAATTCTGGAATTTGGCTACAATATTCCTTAGAGTTTTCAAGGGATCTCTTTCAGGGAGTGATCAGTGGATTCTTTCAATTACTATTCTGTCCTTTGGTTCTAGGACCTCGAGAAAGTTTTCCTTGATGATTTCTTGGAAGATATTGTCTAGGCTCCTTTTTTTGTCATGGCTTTCCTGAAGATCAATAATTCTTAGATTATCTCTCCTGGATCTATTTTCCAGGTTGGTTGTTTTTCCAATGAGATATTTTATATTTTCTTCTATTTTTTCATTCTTTAGGTTTTGTTTGACTGATTCTTGATTCCTCATAGAGTCATTAGCTTCTACTTGCCCAATCCTAATTTTTTACGAATTATTTTCTTCAGATGGCTTCTGTATCTCTCTTCCCACTTGGCCAATTTTACTTTTTAAGGAATTATTTTCTCCCGTTAGATTCTGTAGTTTTTCTTTTACTTCTCTAATTTGGTTTTAAAATCCTCTTTGAACTCTTCCAGGAATGCTTTTTGGGCTTGAGACCAGTTGATATTCCCTTTTGAGGTTTCAAATGTGGATATAGTGTTGATACTGTCCTCTTCTGAATTCGTATTTCAATCTTCTCTGTCCCCATAATACAATTCAATAATCTTTTTTTTTTTTACTTTTCTAGCTTGTTTCTTCATGGTACTTGCCTTTTTCTTGGCTTTTTAAGTGGCTCTCTGCTTCTGGGGCCCAGGGGGCTCTGTCCCAAACTTCTTGTGTTGGGAGCTAGGGGCCTGGTTACTGGCTTTGTGTACTGTGGCCTCTGGTTTTGTCAGCTAGAAGCTAAGTACTACTATAGCTCACCTGGTGCTGAGCTGAAGCTGGCTAGCATATGCCAAGGATGGAGGCTCACTGAAGTCTTTCCGAGTTTCCCCAGTGGTCACGGCATGAGGTGAAGGGAGAGGAGGGAGAAGGGTGCTGCTGGAAGTCTCTTTTTCCCCTAGGGCTGCACTACATAGCACAGGTGGTCTCAGCCATAGGTCTGTGCTGGTGTCTGCCAATTCTCCTGGCTGGGCAAAGGCATGCCTAGGGTCCTGGTATTGGAGCTTGCCAGCTCCACCTCCCTGGGGCTCAGGAACTCCTGCTGTTCTGTTAAGGTGGGGCTTGCTGGGATTCCTCCTTTCCTCACTGGTCTCCTTCTGTCATTGGAAGAGGGGTAGTCTCCCCAGCCTCCTGAACTAAAGGACTTTTGAACCCCCACTTCTGGCTCCTCTCTTCCAGGGTTTCCCCTATAGCAATATTCTCTGGGTTTGATCAAGGGAGGGATTCTTAGAGTTTACTGAGTCATCATGGCTCCCAGAAGTTCAAGAAGGTGAGTTTCAAACCTTTGGACTGTGGGCTGATAGCTCTAGGAGTAGCTGCTGCTGCCACTGCAGGCTCTGTGCTTCTGTCTCAGCTAGCTCTAACAGACTCCCATCCTCTGCCAAGAGGCCTGGGGATTGCCACTGCAGTCAGCAGGCTGGGCCTGCTCCCATGCCCGTATGGTGCTCTAGGGTGGTTCTTTGCCCCCAGTGCTCTCCTGGCTTGGTACAACAGATCCCTCTCTTTCTGTACTCTCTTAGCTTGGAAACCTGTCATACTCTGTCTTCTAGTGGATTCTACCTCTCCCAAAACTGTTCGGATTCACTTCTCAAGAGGTATCTGAAAGAATTTGAGAGAGCACAGGTATGTCACTGTTTTCATGCTGTCATCTCAGCTTTGCCCTCATATGACTGTTAAAGAAAGTCCACAGACAATGTAATTCTTGAACTCTTTTCTCCTTGTCAGAGTAAGAGGATTTCTCAGGTATTATCATCCTGAAGTCAAGTCTTCTAGTCAAAGAAGGGAGGTTTCTTGGCAGTGCCAGATTCAAACACTGCCCAAGGGATTACCCAAGACTAAACCCAAGTTCATGAATTCAAAGATCAGGCCTTCTAGAGAGAGGATGGTAGTAAAAGTAGCATGCCTCCTATAAGGACAAAGGCTAGAAGATGTGGGCCCAGCAGAGGCAAGATCTCTAAGAGCTTAAATAAGGGGGAGAAAAAACTTGTACTTTATCCCCCCTGAATTACTATGAATTATTTATTCATGTATTTTTATTTTTAATGTGAAAATATTCCTATTTTAATTTTTCTAATTACATATAAAAATTTTTTAACCTATTTAGAAAAATTTTGAGTTCCAAATTCTCTCCCTCCTTCCCCTATCCACTTGAGAAGGTAAGCAATTTGATATGGATTATACGTGTGCGGCCATGCAAAACATATTTCCATATTAGCTATGTTACAAAAGAAAAAGATTTTTAAAAAAGAAGGAATGTTCAGAAAGTTTTTTTTAACGTATGCTTCAATCTGCATTCAAATTCCATAACTTGTTATTTTTTTTCTAGCTCTATAAAAGAATTTTTTTATAGTTTGATTGGTATGGCACTGAATAAATAAACTAATTTAGGTAGAATTGCCATTTTTTATAGTGGTTTCACCTGCCTATGAGAAATTAATATTTTTTCAATTTTTTAGATCCGACTGTGTAAAAAGTGTTTTTCAGGAGAGAGGGATTCTCTGTAACATATAGATGCTATCTTCTTGGCAAGACCATGTTCAGTTCCCTTTCAAGAAGAGTTCAAATAACTGGGAAGAATTGAAAGTATTCTACAACCCTGGTGGAAATGTGGGACCTAGAACATAATTATATTAATATGTAATACATATTTATACTTTTTATAATTACAGAACTGGAGCTAAAATAGGGCAGCTGGTCATTTGTCCCACATATCAACACGAGGTGGGGTGTGTCCTCTTTACGAAGGGAAGAGAATTGTATGAATTGCTTTGAGTTACTATGAGTATCCTCTGTTTCTATCTGTGAGCTTCTGTGAGTCCTCTGAACCTTCTATGTTTTCTGTGAAATAAGGTGTATACTCTACTTGATGTGCATTTGTTATCTGAATGCTTGTATGACACAGAGAGATCCTATTACTTAAATTTATGAAAATCTAAACGTGAGCTAAGCAAAAGCTGTGTTTGGAGATTTTCCCCATCTCAACTCTGACTGACACTACAATGAGCCAAATAGAGAATGTGGACTTTTAGGAACGCTCCGAAGATTGGGTCTTTGTGAGCTCAAAATTTGGGAGTCCTGAGTCATGGCTTACATCTTTGGGGCTCATCTAAAATTGTTTATTTTCCAATAAAGTGTATTGTGTAGTTTTCCAATTAACTTCAGGTATTCCATTCCTTTGGGGAGAAATATGCATATTTCCTCAGAAGTTCACCAAAATGATCAGGTAGTTCCCCGACCTTTCACATACATATTTGTTGTGTTTGTCCTTTGTTCTCGAAGACGACCATGACATCAGGGAGATGATCACATGACCTGCAGTTGACTTTGATTTGAGTGAGGGAGGGCTGTGCAAGGTCACCAGCCTCACTTTCTCCTCCAGAGCCATCTGGGTCCAGTGGCCTGACGCTCGCCAGGACAACTAGAGATGGCCCAGGATGCATTGGGAGACTCTGGCCCTTTCAGGCTAAGGTTTTTTCAGGTTCTCACTTTGAGTGAGGTAACCCCCATTTAGTGAATAGGCCTCTTCAAGAAGTTAATCAAGGGATGGCCCCTTTAATCAAAACTCAAAAAAAAAATCAAACTGGGAGAAGACCCTCAGGGTTCCTGGCCAAAAGAGAAACAGTTACTATTTGATATTCAGGCCAAGAACATAGACTTTGGGCGCCAATGCCCTCGACCCACCCGAGATGTTTTCTTCAGTGATATAGGAAATCACGATAAAATCAGGCAGTTGGGTTACAGGGACGTTTATGGCATGTTGCCATCATATGCCTGCCTTTCAATAATCTTGGGACTCAGATTACGAGATTAGAGATATCAGCTTGAATTCTATAATCAGAAGTGAGAGGAGGCCTCAGGGTTGTTGAGTTTGCACACTGCTGTGAGCAAGAGTGTTTCCTTAACTCTGATTGTGAAGCAGAATCCCAAAATCTCAGACCTGAAAGGACCCCAGAAATGCTGGACAAGAACCATCCCTCTGCATCTCGAAGTGTCCATGAAGCCTTTGCCTGGTCACCTCCAAGAAGGCAGTTCATTCCACCTCTGAATGACTTGCATGAAGCCTGACTTTGGCCCCCTGCTACCTGCACCCATTACTCTGAGCCCCTCTCTCTGGGGCCAAAAGGAAGTCTAATTCCTTTCCACAATTCAAACATTTGAATATGGCTATCCCGTACTACTGCCATCTCTTTCATCTCCAGGAGCAAAACCCCCAGAATTCCTTCAGTTAAACCTTCTCTGGCATAACTTTCAAGGCCCTTCACTGTTCGTGGGAAGAGATCTTGGACAAGAAGCCAAAGACCAGAACCAGGGGCTCCTGAAGGAACTCCACCTGCCCAGTTCTTCTTCCACTCTCACCAGCCCCTGACCTGACCCACTCTGGCAGGGAATTCTCATCTTACCACATGACTGAGAGTCCTGACTCTCAGCAATGTCTCACTTCAACTCTTCACTATGCCCACCGGGAAACATGGCAGCAGCTCAGTGAGCATGGTGAGCACATGCAGGGTCATGGTAGCCATTGCTCACTTTTTAGGAAGGCATCAGTACTAGTTTGGTTACAGTTGAACAGAATATTGCAACATGTGGGGTTGAAAGGCTACTCATAGTTCAGGTAGGATTATAAGTGGGTATTTTCCAGTACAGGCTTGTCCTGTATTCCCATTTACTTGTCTCTGGAGATGTAGTCAGCTTTGGATCAGCTTTATTGGGTATCTATAGAGATGACTGTTTATCATCCCAGAGGCTGTGAAAAGAACTGAAACCAGCATAGGACGGTTGGTCGTGTGTCCCAGGTACCATCACCTGGGGTGGAGTGCTTCCATTTTACATTTAGAGCACTGAATTTTCAGACTTTCCCTTTCCCATCATCGCTTAGCCTGCCCTACTTTAAAGTTTATCCCATCCTGTCCAGACCCTTGTTGCTTTCATCTAAGAACCTCTAGATTATTTTCCCTCTTCTTCAACAAATTTAGACTGGGACACACCCCTTCCCAGTGCTCACTCCCAGTTGCGGGGCACTGAAATTCAAATTTAAACGGCAGCGGGGCCACTGCACAGAAACAGGTCCCCATGATCCAGAACTGAGTGAACTGAGAGCGGCCATGGTGCCCCATCCTCCCAAACTCAACCCCAGTCCAGCTTAACCTGCCAGAACCCTAGGCCCATACTTATCCTTTTCCTTGGTGGCGCCAGAGTAGCTAAGTGTGCAAGCAGACTGTGATGCTGGGCTCTATGGACCCATTCACCGAGAAACTCCTTGAAGGAACTCATACCAGAAGAAAGAGCCTTCAGAAAAAAATGCCTGAGTGGCCTAAGATTGCAGGCAGGGTCACAGGCTAGACCAAGAGACCTCAGGGGCCGCTTACAGAAACCAAGAACCAGCTGCCCCCTGCCCACCCTCCCAGAGAGGGGGAAGAAAGAACTTGTACAAAGCTGTCCCCCTCAAAACAACCCTGTTCAGATCACGCTGAGGTACTGGCTTCTCCCTGGAAAACAAACAGCTGGCAGATTCACCTTCCAAAAATTCTCATTCTCAGAAACACTCCATGTCAGAATGGTTTACCAGGAAAATACCAGCCTGATTCCAGGAAGGAACAGGCCGCAAGATCTCAGACACCCATAACATCTCCCAGCATCAAGCCTGCAGGCATTCCTGAAAGCAAAATGACCACATCTAGTCCTTTGAAAATAACTCCATTCTTAGAGGAAAAATCCCCCAAAATTACTTGGGATTCCAAGGTCAAGACAGAAGAGGTATATGATGGGAAGAAGAATGTGGACAATAACAAGGTCCTCAACAGCTCCAGAGTCAGCAATAATATCTTCAGTGATGTCTTGGAGGAGAACGGGCTGGGCCTGGAGCCTCAGAAAAGCAATAAGGATGCAGACAGCCTCGACTAGCCGGAGGAGGCCCTGAACATCTCGTCCATGTCCTTACTGGCCCCATTGGTAGAAACAGCGAATGTGACAAGTCCGGAGGTAATTGCTTCCTCTCCTAGTGTGGAAATGAAAGATAGTAGTGCAAGCGATGAAGGCCCAAAGCCTGGAAAATTCCAAAGGATTCATGTCCCAAGAGCCAAGTCTGGGGACAGCATCAGCTCTGGAGACTGCGACTTTCCCTGTAGCATTGATGCTTACTGCTCTCAGAGGTTCAAAGAGACTGAGCGCCCTTTGATAAAGCAGAAGACATCTCTTTGAAATTGGAAGAGAGAAGACTTCATCCCCCTGCCAAGTGAACATCAAGCAGAAGAACCGGGAGCTGAACAATGAAATCGACTTGTAGCGGATGGTGATCTATCAGGCCAGCCAGGTTCTGAATTGCTGCATTGATGGCAAGCATGGGAAGGGCTCCCTGGAAGAGGCTGAGGCTGAGAGACTCCTCCTGATCACAACTGAGAAGACAGCGGCTTTGATCGATGAGTTCAATAAGCTGAAGGCAGAGGGACCTCAGTGATGGCCCTGAGCCAGCCCCATGTCCGGCGAACCAGCTCCGTCTCGGGGCTCCATCACCCTCTTGGAGTTGTGGCTGCCTCTGGAAGCCGACTTTATCTGTGACCCAGCTCATTGAGCAGAAGCAACAAATTCCTACTTAATTATGATGAAAGCGGGTGCCCAGAATATGGTTACAACACCTTTGGGGAGCACGGCAGACTCTCATTCACCCACATTTACTCTGTAAGATACGTCCAGTGACTTTGAAATCAGTGTTGAAGTTTACAATTTGGTCCAAAAGAAAGCATCCTCAGGGCTTGACAAGAAAAGAAAGGCATCCGAGGCCAAGGCCATCATTCCCAAGAGACTCTTGATGTCCATCATCACTAAAAGTAGTCTCCATTCTTCAGTGATGGTGAGGCAGGAAGAGTGGTCTCCACGCCGTGCACACCAGCAAATCTGTACTCGTTGCGTCTCACACCCAGTGGTGGGATTCAGTCAGTTCGCACCGGTACGTAATTTTAGGTTGAGCTCAGTGAACCGGTTGATAGTGGGGCAGGGCCTATGCTTGGCTAGGTTCCGTGGAGAACCAGTTGTTAATTTTATTTGAATCCCACCAGTGCTCACACCCTCTTGCTATCTTTCATAAGAAGTACCAAATTTGCTTTGGGCAAGGTGCCTTTCTTGTGTCCTTTGGAAGGTCATATTTAAAAATAAAGTGCCAGGTGAATTCATTTGGAGAAGAAAAGGGCTTACTGACCATCTTTGAGGACGTCTGTGGGTTTGGAGCCAGGCACAAGTATTGGTGTGTTCTTTCTGGAGACCTCATCTCCCAGTGGACCTACTCAGATGATGAGAAACGAAAGACCCCTGCAAGAAGGATAAACTTGTCCAATTATACCAGTCATCAGATAGAGCCAGCCAACCAAGAATTCTGTGCCCGACGCAATACATTTGAATTAATTACTGTCTGACTGCAAAGACAATATGACAAAGAAACTCTTGTCACTCTGTAAGGACTCACACTCTGTGTCACCAAGAATTGGCTGTCTGCCAATATTAAAGAACAGCAGGACCTGTGGATGAGAAACTGAACCAGGTCCTTGTGGACATTCATCTCTGGCAGCCAGATGCCTGCTACAAGCCTGTGGGGAAGGCCTGAGCCTTTGCGGGTGGGGTGGCTCTGGCTGCCATCCAAGAGGTGCAAACTTGGGTCTTGGGCTTCAGCCACCAAAGGGTACACAGGTCTTGACTTTGATATTCTCTGCGTGTGCAGATCTTTCACTACTAACCTCTCCTCTGGTGCCCATGGCCAGCGGGGGAGCCTGCTTGGCATAAGGCATGGTGCCCCAGCTTTCTGAATCTTCCCCTCCTGGTCAGTTTTCGTGGTTTTACTAAGTCTTGTTTGCAAGTGAACATTTTGGATTTTCCTCTTTGCAACATGGTGGGAGGGGTGGTGCTGCAGAATAGGGAAGATGACCCCAAAGGCCTTAGGGAGCCTCTACTCTGCTTCCTTGCTGTGCCTGGAGCTTGTGGGCACTGGCCAGAGAGCTGGGAAGGCTATTCAGTAAGGCTTGGTTCACATCAAGATTTTCCTAAGGGACTTAGGACTTTTTTTTCCAAAATACTCTTTCTCTAGTGCCACGCTGCCTCACTGCCAGAGGGATAACACAGAAGGATTCAGATGAAGCATTTAGGATGTGCAGGGGCTAAGTGCCCATTTACGGTCACTCACCTCTCACAGGCAGGTGGCTCCCTTAATAGGAGGCCACTGCTTATTTCCTGAAGTAGTCCATAGACTTTGCATGTGCTCCTGGGATGAGACATTGAACAGGAATTGTAGCCAAATTTTGATAGAAAGTAATTTTTCAAAGCTGCTATGGACTAATGCTTTCCATGCCAAAGGTTTCTTTTTGTATCCTGAAATGGCAGCATCTACATGCATTTTAAAATGATTTGTCAGAGAAGCTTCAAGCATTATAAAGGAAGGCCGCTCAGCTGGGCACCATTTTAAATAGACTTTGTATTTTCTCTGAATCTTAAAGCTGTTGGTTCTCAATTAAAAACACTAATTTCAGTCATTGTTTTCTTGTTATATGATATTATTTCTTTGAAAATCTAGTTTTTCTCAAATATATATCCTAAAAGTATATTTAACGTATTTACCCAAATAAATGTCTGTAAACTAAAAAAACAACAACCAAGTTTAGTACCTACCTCATAGTCTCCATCTCCACCCAAATCCCCTGGTCCCTTGAACACTCTGGCCTCCCAGTTGATCATCCATGACCTCTATTTCTAGTTTACCTCAACAATACAAGGTGGTGACTATATCTCAGCCCCTTCTGTCTCCTCCCCATAACACCCCACTCCCCAAATGAATTTAACCTCTGTTCCAGAATTAGTAAGTATAGCTCTAGTGGCAATATGTAACTGATTATTTCAAACTTTGAATCTGATCTATATGTTGACACAGTATATCCTAGGCTTATAGAAAGTTCTTATTAGGACAACTGTAGTCAATCAGCTGAGGAAACTCCTGGTTAATCAAAAGGGGACTGGAGGAAGAGGGACATGTCCTGGAGGAATATACTCATTGGTCAAATGTAATATTTGAATGTCGCATGCCATAGATGTTATCTTGTATTTATTTTGATTATATTTATATGTGTATGTGTTTCCTTTCCATGAAATGTAAACTCTTCAAAGACAAGGATTGTTGAATTTTTGCTTTCATCTCTCCAGCACTAACAATAGCATCTGACACGTAGTAAATGCTGGATAAATGCTTATGGATTGATACGCGCTGGAACACAAACCCAAAATTTGTTCTACCAAATAAACTTCCTATCCTCATCAATCCAAGAGGAGGGACTCAGGGGAGAAAAGGGGGCCAGTTATGTAAAAGAGAGCTGAGTCCTCCACATAAACATAATCCACAAGATCACCCCTTCTGTCATATTTGCTCATCCAATATATTCCTTGTTTTGGAGTACTTAAAGAAAAGTAATTCCCATGCCGCTTCTAAGTTTATCACAAAGGTTCTAAAGACACTGAAAACGGGACTAGTACAAATAGGTAGTTTTCATAGTGTGGTCATATACATTAGGTTGTGAACTAATTTTTCAGAAGCCATTCTAAGACCATCCAATAGTAACTAGTTCTGCATTGGTTTCAGAACTTTGTAAAAAATGGGTCACATTGTGTTTTTTTCTATTAAACAAACAATAAGAGAAAAAAGGAATCTTGAGCTAAGTGAGCAGGCTTGATAGTGCCAGGCCCTATTCATCACATTTTTGTATTGCTGGGTTTTTTTTAAAGCACATAGTATTATCCTTCATTCAGCTTGCTATGTGCAATTTAGCAACACAGAGCAGGTTTTGCTTGATCTAATTTGAGATAATTACTTCCCCTCTCAAAGGATGCTTTTCCCCACCTTTTTTAATGTTTCCTAGCTTGTTACACGGTTACATTCCATAGATACAGAGAATTTACAAAGAAGAATCAATTTCCTTTGTCAAATATAAAATGGAATTATAAGCAAATGTATAAAATAAGGAATCTGACACCGGTCATAAAATGTACCCATCAAAAAGTGCAGAAGGAACAAACTGAATCAGAACATATAAGTTAATGAGAGACTATATAAAAACCAGCCGAACACAAACATTACTGACAGCTGGGTGCCTAATCAGAGTCATTACCTAAATGGGACAAGCAACTACGTGTTCACTGAATACCAGGTATTCCCATTCAAGAAGATAAGCTTTCCCAGAACTCCTTCTGTTAATGCCACAATAATGTCAGTCTCTATAAACACAGGCAGAATTCTAACTATTCCTGTTCTTTAAAAAAAAAAATCTTATCAGGTGGATTTTGGTTTGTTTTCATCTTTATTTTTTAGTTTCTTTCCTTCAAAAAATGAAAATAACATTGTAAGACGTGTGTTCTTTGGAATATCACTGTGTTGTAAGAAATCATGAACTGGTTGATATTCGAAAAACACGGAAAGGCTTTCATGAAATGATGAGAAGTAAAATGAGCAGAACCAAGAGAACACCGTATATAGTAACAGCAATATTGTTCAAAGGATAATTGTGACCAAGTTATTCTGAGTACTATAAATATTCAAGTCAACCATAAGGATGATCCATAGTATGCATAGTATAGTTACATATGTAACAATCTATGTCTAATAGTGGCCTTCTCTAATGCGTGGTGGGGAGGGAGAGACGCAGTGCAGCACTTAAAATGTAACAAAAAAAATTAAATTTAAATTTGCCTGAAGTGCTACATTTCCATCTCATGAAACCAAAGACCAAGAGCATTCCAATCTAGCAGTCCCTTCAACATTATCCACTTTGCACTTAAGTCATGTATTTCTCCTAACCTTAAATATATGGTACAAAAAAAAAAAAATAACATGTCCTGGGAACTCATTTGAAATACTATCTAGGGGTAAATCTAGTTTGGGCGTCTCTTTAACATATGGTCCTAAATGACCTTAATTCTATTAAGAGGGAAAAAAAAATCATTCCTAAAACATCACGATGCCTCAATTAGCCAGAACCACGCTAACTATAATGCTCAATTGATCAGGATGGGCTGTTTTTCTTTTTAAATCTTATTAAATTTAAAAAATAAGATGATATGAGGGATTTACAAAACAAGATAAATCTTTCTGTCCAGGGGACAAAACTCGTAGAACAATCCCCTATGTATACACCCCCTATAAAACTAGAGAACAAACCTGTGATTTCAATGGTCTTGGGATCTCCTGGGTGAGGAAGTTCCCTTTACCCACGCATGTGAGCACCTCCTCCGCTTAGAGAGTAGTTTAAATAACTCTCTAAGAAGTTGGTGACTTGCTCAGGGGCACCCAGGCAGTTTTGTCAGAGATAGGTCTTGAATTCAGATTTCTTAGGCTAAGAGGTTGCCTCTCATATATAGCCATTACAATGAGAATTAGTATTAATAATCACAACTCACGGATATGCTGAAAGATCTTATCAAAGAAATATTCAGCTATGATAGAAATATTATCAATTCAGAAAAGTGGATTAATGCACTTGATAAAAGAGTTTTATTTTTTAAAAAAGAATCAGTGAAGATGTGAATGAAGTCAATCAGAAAATGTAATTAAAGAGAAAAGTTCATTTTCCAAGCATTCCAGCTTATTAAAATGTTAGGGTTTTTCTTCCTACAAAACAGGAAAAACATCTCAAACTTTTGTTACATAGACAAGCTGGAATAGTAATAGTGTCACATTTTATCAAAAATTCTGTCACATTCATTTCAAAGTGTGTTTTGAAGGCTCATCACCTAAACTCAGTGAGTCGACTACGCACTACAAATTTGTTATCAAATCTCAACTAGGCCTTCATTGCTGCACAGAAAGCGTTTTCTTCTTTTCTGATTGGACAAATAATTTGTACTTTCTTAGCCTCCGTTTCCTCTTCTGTGAAGTGGGAATAATTAAGTCTGGAGCACTTTCCTCATAGAGTTGTTTTGAGGATCAAATTGTGTGTTTGTCCTTCGTTCTTGAAGAGGACCATGACATCAGGGAAATGATGACATGACTTTCAGTAGACTTTGATTTGAGTGAAGGATGGCTGTGCAAAGTCACCAGCCTCACTTTCTCCTCCAGAGCCATCTGGGTCCAGTGACCTGATAGTCACCAAGATGGACTGGAGATGGCCCAGGATGCATTGGGAGACCCTGGCCCTTTCAGGCTAAGTTCTTTTCGGGTTCTCACTTTGAGTGAGGTAACACCCATTCAATGAATAGGCCTCTTTAAGAATTTAATCAAGGGATGGCCCCTTTAATCAAAACTCAAAAAAAAAAAACCAAAAAAAAAAACCACCAAAAAACCAACCCAAAACTGGAAGGGGAAGACCCTCAGGGTTCCTGGCCAAAAGAGAAACAGTTACTATTTGGTAGGTCACCAGCCTCATTTTCTCCTTCAGAGCCATCCTGAGGATCAAATAAGAAAACATTTAAAGTGTTTTTTAAAGCTTAAAGCACCGTTTAATGTCAACTATTATTATTGGCTAAAGCAGGTTTGCAACTCAAGATACAGTTGTTGACTGATTGACATAGCAACCCATATCTTTATCAAAGTAACTTGGTAAGACTTTCCTGGATACTCTCTCTTTTCTGGATTTTCATGACACTGATCTCTTGGTTCTCCTCTCTGGGACACCTGTCAGTCTCCTTTGTAGGATTATCATTCATTTTATTGTTGTTCAGTTGTTCTTCAGATGTGTTTGACTCTTTATGACCCCATTTGGGATTTTCTTTGCAAAAATACTGGAGTAGTTTGCCATTTTTTTCTCCAGTTCATTTTACAGATGAGGAAACTGAGGCAAATAGGGTTAAGTGGCTTGACCACAGTCACACATCCAGTAAGCATCTGAGGCCAGATTTGGACTCAGGAAGAAGAATCTTTCTGATTCTAAGCCCAGTGTTCTATCCACTCTGTCATCTAGCTGCCTAACCATGAGGGTACTCAATGAAATAGGGTCTTGTGTCCTATTCTTTTTTCTGTCATCACTCTCTCGATGATTTCATTGGTTTCCATATGATTAATCATCATTTCTATGCAGATGATTCCCAAATCTACCTCTCTGTCCTGATTCTCTCTCCTAAGATTCAGTCCAGCTGACTGCCAGACATCTCCACCTAGATTGTCCTATAGGCATCTCAAACTCAAAATGTCCAAAATGAAACTTATCATTTTTCTTCCTAAACCTAGCCATCCTCCATGCTTCCAGTCACCCAAATTCACAGCCCAGGAGTCATCTTCTGCTCTTTACTCTCCTTCATTTCTATATCCAATATGTTGCTAAGTCTTATCAATTCTATCTATACCACATTTTTTCACATCTGTCTCCTCTCTACATATATAGCCACCACCCTAGTTCATATCCTCATTATTTTCTTCCTAGAGAATTTCAATATCTACCTAATGATTTTTCCTCTTCTCTAATTCTTCTTTTATGCAGCTGTCAACATAATTTTCCTAAACTACAGGTTTCACCACATTGCTTTACTGCTCAAGAAGGTACTTCCCACCTTATTGCCTCTGGGATAAACTGCAATCCTTTGTCTGGCTTTTAAAGTCTGTCCCATATGATTGCAGCCTACCTTTGCTCATTTTATTCCCTCTAACACAGTTTTATGTTCTAGCCAAACTACCTTCTTGCTACTATGTTGTTTTCCATAAACTACATTCCATCTCCCACCTCCATCATTTTCACAGGCTATCCTTCCAAACCTGATTCGTAAAATATCTAGAATTCTTCAAAGTTCAGATCAGAGACTACATTTCTGATTTTTCCCAGCAGTCATTACCTTCTACTTCTTGGAATTACTTTATATTTACTACTCTGAGCATATTTTGTATTACTTCAAAATAGAAAGTAAACTCCTTGAGGTTAGGGAATGTTTGCTTCTGCCTTTGTATTTCCATTGCCTAACACAGTACTTACTACACAGAAGGTGCTTCATAAATGTTTGTTGAATCCCTGCTATCAATAACCATAGAAAAATTCTCTAAATCATGAATATTTAGATGCAAATTATAGCCATTTGGAGGCCTCACATTTATCAGACTAGGAAAGATGACAAAAGAGGAAAAGGACAAATTATGGAAGGGCTTCAGAAAAACACTACTACACTGAATTGGTCCATCTATTCTGAATAATATTTTGGAACTATACCCAGAAAGTTACTAAACCATACATAGCCCTTGACTCAACCATACTACTGATGGGTATAGCTGCCATAAAGATCAAAGAAAGAAGAAAAGCAGTTATATTATGGGTATTATATATATATGTATATATATATATATATTATATGGGTACAACAATATTTATACAAACTCTTTTCATGCTAGTCCCAAGCTGGAAACTAAGGGAGTGTCTTCTTACTCTGATATAGCTAAACAAATTATGTTATATGAATGTAATGAAATATTATTAAGCTATAAGAACTTACAAAATGCACGGTTTTAAAGAAAACTATGAACTGAGGCAAAGTAAAGTGAGCAAGACTAAGAGAACAATGTATACAACATCTTGGAGAAAAAACAACTTTAAAAGACTTTAGAACTTTGATCAATTCAATAATGAACCCTAATTCAAAAGACTGAAGATGAAACATATTGCTTACTTCCTGCCAGAAAGATAATGAACTTAAAATGGAGAGAGAGAGAGAGAGAGAAGGAGAGAGAGAAACATTTTCTGGCATGACCAATAGTGGAATTTTACTGGACTATGCATGTTTATGACAGTTCTATTTTTTGCTTTTTACAAAAAAAAATTCAATTGGGCAGGGGAAGAAGGAAGAATGGATTATAAATGCATGTTAAATAAACACTTATTTAAAAAATAAATGCTTGTTGAATTGAGCTCATTAAATGGACTCAGTACATAATAGAGTGTCCCCCAAAAACTCTCAGGAAATTATTTTTGTCACCAATTTATCTTCTTTTGCCCATGCAACTCCCAATCCCTTTTTCATGTCTGGGAGGTATGCTGGCTCTTGGATCCTGTTCAGTGCCATAATTCTAAGTATTTGGGGAAAACAGTCTATCCTTGTGTAACCTCATTAACCTTACTTTCTTCATAAAGAAATCATGCTTATGACATGTGGAAGAAAAGTTTCTCCATTGAAGCAACATGATATAGTGGAAAGGAGATTATAACTAATAATTTCTGTACCCAGGGCAAGTAACACAAAATGAGACTATGTTAATTGTCATTGAAATGCCCTCCTAAATGCTGCTGATGGGGGTGCTTGGGTGCTTGTGCTTGGACCCTGATTCTAACATCACATTTATCCTTAGCCTCTGCTTGGGTGCTGGTGCCTGGACCCCAATTCATAAAACCACATCCAGTTCTAAAAACACATCTCTCTCTAGCCTCAAAATACTGTGTCAGGCAGTTCCTCTCCAGTTCAAGGGCAGCATGCCTTAGCAAAATACTTATCTATCCTTCTGATACTGCAGCAAGCTGCACCTATAGAATTTATTAGTTTGGACTCCCTGTGTAAGTGCTAATTGGCTGTGCACTAGGATATAACAATATTTAGTGTTTACTGACCTTACTGATATGTATCCTAGACATAGTCAAATGTATACTCCCTTACATTCATCTTTTTTTTTTCCTTACACTCATCTTGTCTAACAAGACATTTGATGGAAGCAGCCTGGATATTTCCAGTCAGCCCTGACCGTTAGTTGACTTAGTGACATTTCATGGTCAAAACCACACCTCCTTGTAGTCCCCCCTTGGGCTATATCCCAGTGAACTCAGGGTAAGATATCTGCTCAGTAGATACAAAAAATGCATGTTCCTTTAAGAACTGACCACTCCTTAACCACTCCCTAATCCCACTCCAAAACACCTAATTGACATGTTTCACCCAAAAATCTCCTATAAAAATTTTTCCTCTACTCCTGTAAGGTTGCAGGTTCCCTAAGAACTCTTGCCCACTGTAAAGCGTAATAAATCTTTGCTACCTTGACTTAAAGAATGCTTGAGATCGTGAATTCATTCCAGAGAGCTCCAACCCTCTCCAGTACTCTGGTCCTTGAGGGGTACTCCCCTTCAACAACCCCGTGTGGGAACTACAGTTTTGGGGTTCCTGGACCTCGTCTCCCTCTACCCTCAACACTGCTAGGAAGGTCAAGGGGGTGGGATTGGTGGTGACAGACCAGGGAACTGTTTACTTGGGGTGCAACTACCGATGTGCCATCATGAAGCTTCCAATTCTAACCAATTACTCTTGTTAACTGGGTGATAAACTCAGTTCTTGTAGGAGTCAGCAAAACAGGGTTCAAATCCCAACTCCTACTTAGGAAAGTCAATTTCTCTCAGTGAATTTTACTTTTTTCATCTACTAAGGAAGAGGTTATACTTGATGATCCCTAAGTTCCAGTTTTAAAGCTATAATCCTAAGAGATGATTCCTATTAGATACAAAGCAATCCTGAGATGACTCTTACTGGATGTAAAGCAGCTTTTCGTCATTCTTTGACCCATATTTTTTCTAGAGAAGCTGAGAATAAACATATAAAATATTGCATACTTAAAAATAAGTCATATAAAAATAAGAGGAAAAAGACAAAACACAAAGTAGAGAGATTTACAGATTAGTTCTTTTAATTTATCCTCTTTTTTCTTATGGTATCACATCTTACCTTCCTCCAGCAATCAAAAAGGAATAGTGCTCATTTAAGCAATTAAGATTTCAGGGAAAACAGATGAACTGATACAGAATGAAATAAGTAGAAGTAGGAAAACAACATACACAATTACTATAGCAATGTAAATTGAAAGACCAATAAATGAACTCAAATGCTGTCTGATTATAATGACCAAATCTGGCCCCAAGAAGAGTTGAGAAAACATGCCTCCTTCCCTTCGTTGAATAGAAGAAGAACTATTGATATGGAATACTGCAGATGCTGTCAGACATGGTTGATGTGTTGATTGATTTTGCTGAACTTCTGTTTTTTTTATGTTTATTTTCATTTTAAAATCTTTGTTACAAGATATGCCTTGCTGAGAAGGGAGAAAGAGATATACTTGGAAATAAAAGTAATGTAACAAAAAGGCACAGGTAAAAAAAATCATTAAAAATTTTAAAAATTGAAACAATCATTTTATCAGCAGCAGCACGTTAAATCCTCACAACCCACTGAAACATGGAATCCAAGACTTCTAGTCATCCTTTTGAAGATATACAGACCTCCCTATCTCCCTTCACCAATAAAATATTGGTGCTATGTTTGTCTCTCATGCTTCCCTGAAGCATTCAGCTATCATCAGAGATTATGCTTCAGTGTGTCTACAAATGATAACTTACCCTTACCTGCCCTGGGCAAGTCACTGAACCCAGTTTGCCTCAGTTTCCCCATCAATAAAATAAGCCGAAGCTGGAAAAGGAAACCACTCCAAAATCTTTGCCAAAAAAAAACCCAAATGGGGTCATGACAAGTCGGATACAACTGAAATGATTGACAACAACAAACAATGTGGGTTTAGGTTGAAGGCAGGCACTATAAGTGAGAATGTCAAACTTGAACATTAAAGTGGAGTTGAAATCCCTTCCACCCTATTTTAACTAGCTATGAACGTATTTTGCACCATCGGTCAATCAAGAAACCTAAGAAATGCGAAAGGTCTTTGAAAGTCATTGGATGGAGTAAAATGATGCCAGAGAAGAAGTCTATTCCAATAGGGTGGGAAACTTAGTCACATTCCCAGGAAGAACAAAGTATCCAGTAAGCTAAGAAGAGAAAGGGATTCCAGAAATTAGCGTATGGCTTTCTAGTGCATTTGGATGTGGGGGAATTGGGTGGGACAGTTGGGAAGGAAGAAAGACTTCTGCTTTAGCCTTGGCCTGGTATCCTACTTCCCTCCCCAGCTTCTAACGTTCTGAAGAATATTGGATTTCCCATTTTCTCATCTTTGTTCTACAAATCAGCTGGCAAAAGTGTCTGCATTGAGAGCACAAAGCAAATAAGATATTCACTGTGTTTAAAGGGAACTTCTTGAGCACCCTACAAATAGGAAAAAAGAACTTCCTGCATCTAGAGGTTGTGTTGCCTCTTTACCACATGTGATCTCTGGTGTTAAGCCCACTTTCTCATGGACGTTGTATATACTTGAGGGAAAAATACGTTACAGATAATTGTAGAAATAGTTTATATCAATTGTGCCTTGCTTCCACTTTAATAAATATTTCTTTGGGGAGGAAAACTGCTTAAGTCTGGTTGACTAAATTGATTTTCAATTGATGACCTTGGAGGGAAGCACACTGGTGGGCGTTAGAACCATTGGCATTAAGAAGTTACCAATGATCCTAGAATCATAAAAGGGAGCTGTATCCACGCACTGGGGATCCTGGACTCATCTGTAAGAATTAGAGTGGAGAAAAAGGATGCTTCAGAGTTCATATGAGATTACAAAAAAATCAAAATTCTGATTCAATCTGATTGTCTTTAGAGACATAGATTTTAAAAACAGCTTCTTTATCTCCTGGGCTACTATGAGCAAGTCACTTAATCGTTATTTCAGTTTCAGGATTTCAGTTTCTTCATCTAAAAAGTGGGACTGGGAATACTTGTTTTATCTACCTCACCAGGTAATCTTTTTAAACCTCATAGTACTAGATAAATGAAAAATAAGAAGAAATACTATGTACTAACTTAAAATATTGGCTACTAAAATGCATATAGGAATTAGGGTAATATGCAGCCTTCAACCACACAGATTCTCCTGTGTGGATTGCAAAGACAATATCTTCTGGTGACTGTAGATCTTGTTAAGAGGACCTTAGAGAGTTCCTAAGTTAAGTGCAATCGGCACATCATCAAGAAACAGAAGTATCTGAACAATCTGATTAATTACAGGGAATTCCTGTTCCATTTGCATTCTGCACAGGACAGCCCCTATACCATCAGAGCGTGTATTTCACAAATATATTTCTCCACTCTATAACTCAATGTTGATAAGGAGAAGGTTGTTGAAGAAAATTATCTCTGGTTTTGATCAAGGAATCTTCTATGACCTTAGGCGAGTGATTTAAAGTCTCTGGGTCTCCGTTACCTAATCTGTAAAATGAAGCAGTTGGACTAGATGGCCCCTGAGCTCTATTTCTCTTCTAAATCTCTTATGTATGCATTAAGACACACCTTCCTATAGGAGAGTTTTAAAAGCTGTATTTTGCTCTACTGAATCAAATGCTCTTTTGCAGTCAACAAACAATAAAAAGAGTAGGACCCTGTATTGTCTACTCCTTAATCACAAGTCAGCGGTATAACTATGAAGATGTCATCTGCAGCTTGGGAAAACCTACTTCTTCCTTTCTCACATTTTGATGTATACATAAAGTATGTCATTTTAATAAAGATTTTATAGAAATAAACATGTAGACATGTGAGTCAGTAGTCACTGATGTCTTTTTGGCTGCCCTATATTGCAATGTACCAAATATTAATTTTTCCATATTGTTGACGTTTTCCTTTCTTAGCCATATGTTGAAAATTGATCAATCGATGGCCTATAAATTCTATTGCCTCCAGTATGGATTTCTCTTCATATATTTAAGTCAGTTGCCCTTTGGACTTTCTTTTAAAAAACATGTAAATTTCTCATACAATGAAATTGGTTCCACTGTCATCACCAGTAAGATTAAATTCCCTTCTTACCCTAAACCAGGAAGTTACTTTGTATTTATTGTGCGGTTTTTTTTATTTACTCGTATGTGTACTTGTTGCATTGTTTCCTTTGATAGAATGTAAACTCCTTCTAGACAAGGCTAATCTGATTATTGTATTTGTATCCTGTTTCAACAAACCAGCTAGAAGCTGCTGTGGGGGTGTGTGTTGTTAAGCAAAAGTGTCTCATTAGCATGGCTTTTGTTTCTTTTGAGTGGAAGTACTTTCAGCTGTTAAGTGCTAAGTCCCAGGCCCAGGGCCCTGTCAGGTGTGAAACTTGTGTGGGTGTGGATTGGTGACTTAGGAGGGGCCAGCTGGGGAACCAATGGTCTCTGGTCATTGAGGCGGGGCTTGAGAACGCCGGAAGCTCGGCTGCCGGGAGACAGCTTCAGCGGCGGCGGCGGCAGCGG
>CM053626.1:117652394-117668789 GCA_028646595.1 Phalanger gymnotis | reverse complement strand
TCTCTCAATATATTCCTCTCTCATCTCTTATTCATCTTCAGCTCATCCTATGCCCATTCTCTCTCTCTCTGTATATATATATAAATATATATATACATATATATATACACATACATGTATATATATACACACATATAAACCTATATACATACACATACACATATATAAACATATACATATATACACATACATATACATACATGTATATTCCCTTCAGCTACCCCAAAAATAGGGGTAACTTCTAAAGAAATTGGAAAAAAAGTGAAGCTCCTACCACAGTTCCTCCTATCATCATCAGGATCTACACAGGCTGCCATTTTTTTCTTATTTCTTATCTCCACTGACATGTAACTATTTCCAACCTGTGCCTTGAAACCCTGTGCAATATATGCTAATACATACTTAGTATACAATATGTAGTCCTTTTCAAGCCTATGTTGCAGAAAACCATCATCCAGTCAGAATCCTTGATGAGTGATGTTTCTACACTGTGAATGCAGGCATGACCTTCTGGAAAAGATAGTGCAGAGAATTTCTACCACTGTACAATGCTCCCAAAGCCTTAAACATTGTGGAAAACATCCAACACACACACACACACACACACACACATACATCTTCTTATATAAAAAGACCAGTCTTTTAAATACCAATATCTTTCTAGTGGTACTTTACAACTACCAGTCAAAGAATGCCAACATCTACAAAGAATAAAATTTGCAGGTTACCCAAAGAGCACTGGAGAGACACATGGTGAATATGAAGAGGTTACCACATATTGCTAATAAAGAATTTAGCACAAGAAATAACATAAAGGATGTCATCATAAATATGTATGACTGGAAAATGAGGTGGGCTGGTCATGTATTGAGAACGAAGGATAAGACAGCCCATGTGCTCCATTGGCATATACACAAAAAGTCTAGAAAAAGGCCCACCCATATTGGACGGACCCCTTGTGGAGGATTTATGAGAGGGCACAGACAAGAATTTCATAGGATGAAAAAGCATGGATGGGGTTATTATTTTCATCACTGAAGGGAGTACTTACATCAGTGAAATCAATCAACGAGCATTTAATAAGCACTTACCACGTGCCTTAATTATGCATATCTGTCAGCAGCAAAGTTTGATTTCTTGGGTACTTTATTTTGGCTAGTAAAAACCTAAGTCTTCCTAAACAAAAACAAAATGAGAAATGATCCCTATCCACCAGAGGCTTATGTTCTACTGAGGGAAAATAACACAGAGCTTAGTATTTACACAATAAAATGAATGAGACAGAGCAATAATAATAGACATTCATGAAAGGTTTTCCATAGAGGGTAGTACATGAGCTGAAATTGGCCAGAATTATAGGGATTCTAAGATGCAGACATAAAGAGGGAGTGAATTCCAAACAAGGGAAACAAGCTGGGCAAAGGTACAGAGGTGGGAAATAGGGATGGATTCAGGGAACAGCCAGAATGGAATGTAGTGAGCCTGAAGGAGCAAAATATGAAATAATCTTGGAAAGGTAGGCTGGAGCCAGATTGTAAAGGACTTTCAATACCAAGATGAGTTGGCATTTTAAAACATAGTATGTTACGGACGCTAGGTGGCACAATGGATAGAGTGCCAACCCTGGAGTCAGGAAGACCTGGGTTCAACTCTAGGCTCAGACACTTACTAGTTGTGTGACTCTGGACAAATCACTTAAACCTGTTTGCCTCAGTTTCTTCATCTGTAAAATGAGCTAGAGAAGGCAAACTACTCCAGTATTTTTGCCAAGAAAACCCCAGATGGGGTCGCAGAGTCAGACATGATTGAAATGACTCCACAGCGATGTTATGGAAAGATTGCTGTACCTGAGTCAAAGGGCCTAGGTTCAAATTCTACTTCTGATGATTACTACCTGTAGGAGCTTGGACAGGTCCCTTGGCCTCAGTTTTGTCATTGATAAAAAGAGGGGATTAAACTAGATGACCCCCAAGGTCTCTTCCAGCTTCAGATCTGTGATCTTGTCTATTTTATACTGCTAGCTATAAGGAACCACTGAAGATTCTTGGGCAGGGGAGTCACATAGTCAGACTTTTGCTTTAGGAAGATTATTATGGCAGCAATAAGGTGAAGGGATTGGGAGCAGGGGACAGACTGTAAACCAGAAATCCAATTAGGAGGCTGTTACAATAGTGAGTGTAGATCTTGAGGGCTTAATCTAGGGTAGTGGCTGTAATTAGAAACAATAAGAGATGCAGAGTTTGTTATACAGAGGGTATTGACAAGATGTGGATAATTGATTGCATATATAGGTTGAGAAAATGGGAAGAGTTAAGGATGATCCTAAGGTTGTAAATCTTAGTGACTGAAAGGCACCTTCCACAGAAATAAAGTATGGGGGATGGACAGACTTAGTAGGGAAGATAATGAGAACCAATTTGGGTATGTGGAATTTGACCCTGTCCTCTATGAGCAATCTTTCTCTTGCCTCAGCTTTGGGTCAGATCCCCATGGTTCTTCATTAAAGATTCCGTCCCAGATGACATTGAGCTATTACCATGTACTCTTTAGTTGTAAGTATTCAACCAGTCCTAAATCACCCAAATGCACAGCTTCTAGCTCACACCTCTCCATCTTACTGGGACAGCAAGAAAGATTTTATATACTGGGACAGCAAGAAAGATTTTATCAAATGCTTCACTAAAATCGAGGTGAACTATGTCCGAAGCATTCCTCTGATCCACCAGTCTGGGAATACTGTAAAACAAAATGATGAGATTGGCATGACCTAATCTTGATGAGACCAGCCATCCCTTTAATAATTTTTTTCTAGGGGCAGCTAGGTGGCACAGTGAGTAAAGCAAATCTGGCCTCAGATACTTGACACACTTACTAGCCGTGTGACCTTGGGCAAGTCACTTAACCCCAATTGCCCTGCCTTCCCACCTCAAAAATTTTTTTAAAAATAATTTATTCTAGAATTTGGCCAAAGTAAAGCCTTCTCTTGAGCATACCATCTCTTATAGATATCATCTTTTACCTCGCCCCCTTTAGATTCAGGCTTCTAGAAAGAATCATCTTTAGTGACAGTCACCCCACCACCCATTTTAAAGGTCTCTCCTAAGAACTTTGGAACTGATCGTGTAACATGGGAGATAATGGCATAGGATCACCCAGTATGGCATGCCATCATCAGAGAAGGTGCTCTGCTCTATGAGCAAAGCAGAATTGAAGCAGCTCAAAAGAAACGCAAGATGCACAAACATAAAGAATCCAGTCCAAATGTTCCCATGGACTATTTGCAGCTGCCCTGTGGTAAAACATTCCTGATCTCATATTGGTCCGATCAGCCACAGTCAGATGCATTGTAACTTGACACTCATATTGTGATGTCACTTTGGTCAAAAACCAACCACATACTTCTCAAAACCTTGTAATCTGACTTCTGACCCTATTATTCTGTTGAAACTGCTTTATAAAAGGTTATCAGTGATCTCATAACTGCTAAATCCTAGGTAAGTAGTGAAATGATATGAAAGGTTTTCAAAAGAATTACAAACTACTAATAACCAAACAAAAGAATATTCTGAGTCACTAACAGTATGAGTAATACTTCCTACAGGCTCCTCCCTCCCCACCTCACTTACATCTGCACCTGCAGGTTGGGTCCACAATGGGGTGGCTACTACCTTGGGTTCTAGGGGTGACTCTTTGGGTGGGTACTCCTACCAAAATAGTTCATGAGCCCCACCAGTTGACTTCCCATTAACAGTCAGTCAGTAGATTTAATTAGCTTTTAGCAAAGGTAATAGATAAGTAATAACTCAATAAGAACAGCTGGCACAAAATATTCCCCACCAAAATTTGGCTCTCTTACACAAATATACACAGCAGATATGGGAAGAGTGAGCTCAAACATAGGATACAAAGTCAATTAGGCTCTTATGTAGAACATCTGTGGCAAAGGGTAACTCAACTCTTGGTACAATATAGCCTAGAAATCCTTTCCTTGAGTCCATGGCCAACATTTATTTACCCAATAGGTATAGTGCTCCTTGAATCATCTTCCAGCCTTAGGCTTAGGTAACTCTTCATATCGTAGTAGACTGTCAGGTGAGGGTGTCTGATCATGGTAGATACATTGTCTCTTACTGGTCCAATAGCCTTGATGATTCAGCCAATGGGGGGTGAAAAGGAAAGTCCCCTCCCTGACCTAGTTGTCTTCGATTACAGGTGAAGGATCTACCTCCAGAAAATATGCTAGAGCCCAGATTCTTTAAATCCTGAACTGCTACTGCTGAAAGTCCTCCAGCTATTTAAACCCCCAAAGGTCTGTCTAGCTTCTTTGCTGAACCAATGGATGTTTCCTTCTTAACCCAAAGATGTTTGCATCTCATAAACATAGAAACATCTTAATTATACATTAAAACCCATCATTTATAATTATATCTGTGATTATATCAGCTCAGCTGGTGGGAAGGGAAGGAAATCACAAACCTCCTTGCTTGCATAAAAGGAATACAAATTAAAATAACCCTAAGGTTTTACCTCACACCATGCAAATTGGCAGATTTAAAAAATGTGCAAAGTTAATGCTGAAAGGGCTGTTAGAAGACAGTAGTACATTATTGGGAAAGCAGTGAATAATCCAATCTGGATTGAAATTATTCAAAAGTGATTAAATCACTATCCTTTGACCCAAGAATTGCAGTCTAAGGCATATAGTCCAAAGAAGTCAAAGACAAAGCTGCGACTATATACCATAATATTTAATATAATAATATGCTTTTCTCCTGGTGGTAGCAAAAAACGACAAACAAAAAAGGTGAATAAGCCACCCATTTGGGGAATGGCTAAACACAATGTGGTATGACTGAAATAAAATACTATTGTGAGTAAGAAGTGATGATGAAGAATTCAGAGAAACATGGAGGATAACAAACAGAACTAGGAAAACAACATGCATGACTACCAGAATGTAAATGAAAAGATCATTAAAATCTGAGTAATTGAAAAGTCAACAATAGTTCCCAACAACAGATAATGAAACATAGGTCCCCCCCTCTTGTCAGAGAGATAAAGAATAATCATGACAAAGTGTTGCACATAGTTTTATATGTGGTTACTGTAGCAGGTATTTTTGCTTCATTTTTCTTTGTTATAAAGGAGGGTTCAATTCTGGGTAAAGGAGAAAAGCAGGGAGGGAGGGTTTACCTAGATATGACTGGGCAGTGAAAAAGAAAAAGGACCCAATAAAGCTTACTTTAAAATAAAGATAAAACGTATCCAGCGACCCTTTGTCACTTCACTTCTTATCTTCCTTGACTTCTCTGGAGTTCTGTAAATGTCTCACGTTTGTCCCTTTGTCTCCTTTCACATGGTTACCAGGCTAGTTCAGGCCTCAATAACCATGCACCTAAGGGGCAGCTAGGTGGCTCAGTGAGTAGAGCACAGGCCCTGGAGTCAGGGGGACCTGAGTTCAAATCTAGCCTCAGACACGTGACACATGTACTAGCTGTGTGACCTTGGGCAAGTCACTTAACCCCAATTGCCCCGCCCCCACCCCAAAATAACCACGCATCTAGATTTCTGTTTGATCTCCTTGCTGCCCATCCCTGTCTTCTTCAATCAGTTCTACACGTATCTGCTAAAATAATCTTCCTAAGGCAAAGGTCTGACAGTGTCACTCCTCCATTCATATTTCTACTGCAGCTCGCTAGCTATTTCTTCAAGGATAAAATATAAACACCTCATCCTGGCTTGCTACAATGTAACTCCAACCTACTTTTTTTAGGTTTATTTCACATTGTTCCTCTTTACATATTGAACATTACAGTCAAACTAGATTTCTAGCTATTCCTAGGTATCGGCATTCCATCTGTTGACTCCTAAGTTCTAGGTTCTAGAGGCCTAATAGGTTTTTTTTCCCCCACCATCTGCTCTTTAAATATGTGCCTTTTGTAGCATATCGGTGGTCATAACAGAGAACGAAAGGCAACTAAGGCAAACGTTTATCTCTGAAGCCAAATTTATTGAGTGACATCTTGAAGTTCAGTTGGTTGGTTGTTTGTTTCAAACAAGGAAAAACAGAACTATTAAAAAGGAGTCCTTTAACTCTTCTAGCTGGGGCTAGAAGAGTTCCCCTAGATTTGCAGATGGTCTTTTTTCACCTGTTGCTGATCCTAGTGATACAAATTCTCAAGGTTCTCAGATTTCAAAACAAGCCGAAGGTAAGACTTAGGGCCTTCCATATGTACAAATAAGAGCCTCATTTCCTCACATATACAAGATGCTTCCTTTCAGTTTTCTCTGCCTTCAGTATCTATATGGTCCCAAGTAGGGCTCATTGGGGTCAGAGGCAAAATTCATGTAACCCGCATATTAACACCAATTTATATGGGACTCTCTCCTCACTGATGGAGACTAATTATGCTCTGCTCCACACCTATGTGAGGGGCAAAATTGGTGAGAGCTTAAAAGAAGAGAGATCCTGGTATTGTGGTTTCTAGCTTCTAGAGAGAATACATGTAATTCCAGATTCTCTTTAGATCCCTGAAGGAAGAGAAAGACTCTGGGAAGAAGCTGACAGTAGAGGAGTCAGCCCCTCAACCACATTCCTATCCCCAGGATACTTCACTTGAGACTTCAAAGAATTTCCCCTTATGTGAGATCTGAGACTCTTTCTCTTGATTCGACTGAGTAATCTTGCTTCCAATGGGAGAACTTACTCTGTATTGCTTGACATATTCTCGTATGTATGCCTTCTCTGATTTCTGTTTTGCTATTGACTTGGATAATTGGATTTATTTGCTATTCACTATATGAGTTCATTGTAGAACTGGCATTTAGTGGGAAGGGGTGGAGAGAACTGGCAGGGAGAGCAGACAGCCAGTTCTAGCTGGGAGAGCTCTTTCCCCATTAAGGGATGGCAATCAGTAGCTCAGCTTGAACCTAGAAGTTATTTCCCCATGAGTAACAATATTTAAAGGAGTAGATAGATGTTATTCTAGCCAGTACCCTTCTCTTTCTGAGAAAAGCAAAATGGACAGCCTCTGGCCCCAACCAGCTGCTTCTTCTCCTAAAGGAATCAAAGTCTCCCTTGGAGAAAGGCAGGGGGAAGAGATTCTGAGGTATCTATTCTTGCCTCCTGTGAACCACATCTAGACAGACATATGTAGACACACATAACCGGTAAGTAAGGTGGATTTCAGTGTATGTAGGGTAGATTTTTGTTATTCTTTCTTAGAATTTAGTTTCCCATCCATAAACATAACAATCTCTATCTCCTAGGCTCATGACTTGTAAATTTCTCCACCACACTTGTGCAGTATTATATAATGATAAATAATATAAACATTTGTGCTTAAATTATAAATATCCACTGCGACTGTGCAGTGAGATATAGGGATGGGGTGATATAAACTTGTGAGGCTATTGCTGGCAATATGCCCTCTTTGTCTGTTGCCCGATAAAGCAAGTGGGCAATGATCAGTGAGTGGGGAACCCTTAGGGTTGAATGCACAAGCTGGAATGCTCTGTGTGCCTTGATCAGCCCCCATCAAGGCTTGGGGAGAATCTGTGTTTGCTTCAACCAACCCCCATTGAGCCTTGAGGGCATTTAAGGAACCACACAGGCTGTGCCTGTCTCAATTGACCCCATTGAGATGTAGGGGTAGTTGCCCTACCCCTTCTCACTGGCCCCTGCTAAAAGGGTGATTAGGGAATACCGTAGGAGTTGGTGCTCCCATTATCAGCAACCCTCTTGTGAGAAAACCAGACTACAATAAAGTAAGATTATTAACCCCTCTGAAGCTATTTTCCTGTCTGAGCAGATCAAGAGTGAACCTGTCCTAGCAGCCTCCTGTGTGCTAGTGTTATCTGTCTTACTAACACATACCTCTTACACTCAAAACTTAAATTTATACCAGTCTTTCAACATGGATTATGAAGAGAAATTCGTATTTGATCCGAGATGAGAGGTGACAGCTTTTTAGACAGGTACTTTATGAACATTTGGGTAAAGATCAGTGGAGAAAAAAACAGAAGCAATTTTCTCATCACAGTATACTACAGGCCACCTGGAAAAAGAACAAAGATAGATGAGTTTAGGTAGCAGATCACAGACTCAGGACAGAGAAAGTAAATAGCAACAAGAAACTAGCAGAGAAATTAAATAGCGACAATTATCCAGACACATGTTGGAGCTCTGCTTTTACAAAAAGCAGAGCAGCAAATTATTTCTTGATATGTCTTAATGATAATTTCATCCATCAAAGGTGGAGGAAGCAAGAGAAAATTCTATTCAGGATACTATTTTCACAAACAGGAAGGAATTGGTTTCTGGAGGTGGAAATACTGGGAATCTTGGAGGGAAGTAATTTCTCTCTTCAATGGGATACAGATGAAGAGAAAATCTGGGCATAGTGTGACATGCGTCCTAGATTTGGGAAAGCAGATTCCAAAGGCTTTGGAACAGAGTCCTATGAATTGAAATTGAACAGAGGAGATAGAAATTTTCAGGAATTAAATTCTGAAGTCATAAAAGGAAGCAATTCTAGTAAGGAAGGAGTTGTCTCAAGAGATTGACATAGGGAACTCACCAACCAACTGAGATATCAATAAGTTGACACTTGATAGTTCACTTGTCCTTCTGCTTCTCAGAAAAGCATCTGCCGAGTTCAACCTGACTTGACAATTCATTTGTATGGGGCATAGGTCTGCCTCAGACTTCTAAAAGAAGTAGTACTGAGTCAAGTCTGACTTAGAATTACATTCAGAGATAACAGTTGCTCATTTGAATATGAGAAGCTGCTGTTGTTTGGTCATATTCACTTGTGCGTCCAATTCTTCGTGACCCATTTGGGGTTTTCTTGGCAAAGATACTGTCTGGTTTGCCATTTCTTTCTCCAGCTCATTTTACAGATGAAGAAACTGAGGCAAACAGGGTTAAGAGACTTGCCCAGGGTCATGTAGCTAGTAAGTGTCTAAGGCCAGATTTGAACTCAGGAAGATAAGTCTTTCTAACTCCAGGCCCAGCACTCTATCCCCTGCACCAGCTGGCTGCCCCATGTCAAACTGTAAAACAATTGAAAACATAATATTCTTTGGGATTTACATATGAATAAAACTAGAGAACTTTTAGGTTACTGACTAGGGAAATATGGACACTAGAATTACTGTATGATTATGGGGTAAATATGATTTACGTAATTATAGACAGAACATGATAATTTGGTCACTAAGGTAAAGTGATTCATAGAAAGACCCAGCTGCTTAAGCAAGAAAGATTTGAAGAGAAGTGAATGAGCAGATTTTGGAATGGAAAACCATAATTCTCTCTTCAATATCACTTGTTGCCAGGCAAATTGGTTGGCAAATCCATGTGTGTTCTCTATTGACACCTGCATCTCAGAAAAATGAGAAGAAAGAACAGAGTGAATATAACCTGCTCCCTATTATGATTTGCTGCTCAGAAAAATAAGGAAAAGAGAAAATATAATCTTCTTTTTATTATGGTTTGATTCTGAGAAGACAGAAGCTAACTTCTCTGTATTGTCACCTGTTGTTGCTGAAAGGTAGGGAAGAATCCTTAAAAAAAGGAGAGAATTGGATTCTTTCACCAGCTTTGGAATAAAGATCATTGCCATTTCTTAAAAGAGCATAATACTACTTTAGCTAAGCCCCAAGGTAGAAGTGATGGATACTATAATTACTTTCTTCTTTTTCTTTTTTCTTTTTTTGGTACTACAGTTTCTGATAAGGAGTAAATAAAAAAGGCAGAGAATCAGAGAAGTCTCCCAGCTGAGATGTTCTGCCCAGTGAGGTGTTAAGTCAAGCACAGGATGGATCAGTTCAGCTTAGCAAAGGAAACATCTGTGTCACAGAAGCTGTGGTCATCAGGGAACTTTTATGGACAGTTCCTGAGAGAGAAAGAGCATACCAAAGTTGTTCCAGAGCTGTGAATTGCCCTGGCCATATGTGTTCCCTAGATATGTGCTTTATAACAACCTGGGCCTTTTTCCCATGGACACTAAATTTTGCACAACAGTGTAATTGAAAATTTTCTCCATCTCTGTCACACACACACACACACACACACACACACACACACCTTCAGTCTCTCCCTATCTACTGCCTCTCTTTTCCTGCTATCAACAAACATGTTTGGTTCTACCTCTTAAAAAAAGATCCTCATGTGATCTGGCCACCACTGCAACCTATCATCTTATATCTCTCCTTCCTTTCACTATCGGGCTCTTAAAAAGAGTTGTCTCTTCATCTCTACTTCCTCCCCACTCCCTTACTCTTCAGCCCGAAGCATTTTGGCTTCCTACACATCTTAACTACTAACTCCAACGGCCTTTTTTTGCAGTCTTTGTCCTCCCTGTCTTCTTCACAACTTTTCACAGAATCACAGAATTTCAGAGTAAGAATGGACCCTAATGTCCATCTATTCTAATCCACACAGGAAAAGTGATTCCTTCTACAATACACTTGACAGGTGGTCATCTTATAAGGCCTCCAATGAGGGGAACCCACTACCTCTTATAAGTCTAATCCCTTTTCCACATGCCATCAAATACAAAGACAGACCTTGTATCCATGAGGCTAATTATCCTATTACCTCTAAACATTCCTCATATGAAGTGATCCTGAGCCCAGTAGAATATAAACTCCTCAAAAGTAGGAACTATTTCTATTTTTGGCTTTTAACCTCAAGAGCCTTGTAACATAGTTTGTCCTTCATTCTCAAAGAAGCCCAATGACATCACTTGACTTGCAAGTGAATTGGATTTAAGTGAGACAGAGCTTTAAAAAGTCATCAGCTTCACTGTCTCCTCCAGAGGCATCAGAGTGCAGTGGCAGACAAAAGTCAAGACGGCTGGGGATGGCCCAGGATGTAGTGGGTGACCTTGGCCTTTTTAAATTAAAGTCTTTCCCAGCTCTCAGTTTGTCTGAAATAACATCCATTCAATGACTAAGGGCTAGGTAAGAATTGAGACAAAGATGACCTAGTTTACTATCAGAAAAGTATGGATCTAAGAGGGGAAGACCCTTAGAGTTTCTGGCTAAAACCGAAAACAATTGCTATTTATAGCATTCTAAGTGATCGAAACCCAAACAATGAGCAAGAGAGGCTTAAGCTGAGGCCTATTATTGGCCATTCAATAAAAGCCATAGTGATTTGGGTTTAAAGGATAGTCAAGTAGCTCCATTTGAATCACAATGAGCTTTCATAGGCCTGTTTTTTCAGAGCTATATTTCAAGAAATCATAAAAGAAAACTAAGCAGGCCAAAGGGTAAATTGTATCAGCTTTTTGGAAGAATAAATAGAAAAAAAAATTTTAAATCTAGCCCCCAAGCCCCAAGATATCTTATAAAATATAAGCAACAAAAAAGCAATTAAAGTTTGTTACACTGAATTATCACCAAATTATCTTCCTCACCCCTGTATGTTCATACAATGATGCTCCTTAAAACTCACTAGTGAATCTGTGTTTTCTTCCATCTAAAGGACAAATTCATGGCCTCTGGGCTCTCTATTAGTCCTAATCTGCCTGAAGCAGCAGCCATTTCCTAGCCCTGTGCCTTATCCATATTTAGCCCTTGATTGTTGATGGGGTAATTGCTGATATACTGGTATTAGAATAAATTGCCCATGGGAAGGGCAGGAGCATTTTGACTCATGATTTCATTGGTTTAGGGAAGGAGCAAACTCCTTCCACCACACCAGATCAACACTTGCTCTTCATCTTCTAGTTGCCTGGAACATTAAGAGATTAAATGACTTACTTAGGCTCACATAGGCAGTACTTGTCAAACAAAGGACTTGAATGGACTTGGAGACCAGCTCTCTATCCACTACCCTATACTGCCCATTGCCTATTAAAACCATTAAAAAGTACCTGTAAAAATGGCAATAATATTAGCATCTACTTTTCAGGGTTGTTGTGAGGATAAAATGAGATATTTGTAAAGTGCTCTACAGACCTTAAAGTTCCATGTAAATGCTATTATTATTATTATTATTATTATTATTATTATTATTGGAATATTAGGGCTCTTAGGGAACATGAATGGCTCTAATAGAGTGCTTAATAATGACAACTCACTTTTCGGACACTTTGGGGTTTTATAGTGACTTTACAGCCTAGTGAGTCACAGGAGTATTGTTGTTCTCGTTTTTACAGGTGAAAGGGCTAGAGTTTGAAGAGGGGAGGTTGCCTGCCCAAAGTTATACCTCTAGTGTATATTAAGGCTGGAATTTGAATCCAGGTGTCTTGAATCTAAGCCTAGGGCTCTCAGACATGTAATCTCTCTGAACTTTACTTTCTTCCTCACCTATGCAATGAAAGCATCGAATTGGCAGACTTTCAAGGTCTCTTCCATTCCTAAATTCTATCGAATGTATGAATGAGCTAGTTGTATTTTCAAATGGAAATGAATCTCAAAAGAAAAATTCTGAAAATCTAAGTTTCATAAGCACTTTTTAAAAAATTTTATTTTAGACTCAAACACCAGAACACAAATACAGAATAGAGAAAAGAAACAAAAACAAAGCATAAATTTAAATATTAGAACTTAAATACAAAGTAAGAAAGGAAAAAAAAACACGTCACGTGAATAGCAGAATATAAGAGAGGATTCAAAATATGTAATAAGAAATTTTCATTTCAAGAAAGCCTGTATGATAACTGTCCATCTTTGCTTCCTTGTAAGTTTTGTTTTCTGCTGTACACTTTTTTATTTTGTTCTTTTTTCCTTCCCCCCTCGCCCCAGAAGGCTCCAGTTAAGTGAGGATATATTTCTCCATAGCTATAGATATATACATATACATACACACATACATACATAGACATACACTTTCTCAGACAAATTCTACTCCTGATCTTCATTTTTATGTTTATGCATATCTCTTGTTTCCTATCCCTCCTGCCTCCTCTACTTTACTTCCAGCTATTACCTTGCCCTCCTATTACTTGCCTACCCCCTCCCATTCCCATATATCTAAACAATCTTCTATAGCCCCCACAACCTACTCCCTCACCCTCCTCTCTAAAGGTCCCTCTTTCGTTCTCTCTCTCCCCTCCCCATCCCCTTATCTTTTTATTTCTTCTGAATTTAGAAGACTTTTATATTCTAAATATATGTGTATTGTTCCCTCTTAAACCCAATCCTGATGAAAGTAGGTTACCAGAAATATCAGCTCTCCTCCCTTGTCAAATTCATCTGTATCGATTTTTCCTCTTGCACCTCATTTGTATAAAATAATTACTCATTTTAGCTGTTCCTAAATGGTTTTACTTTTTAAATTCATATCATACTCAGGGCTTACCCCAATCTTTCTTATGAGCTACCCAATTATTAATAAGAATCTTAGATATATGTTTTACATTTTACATATATAAAAAGTAAACAGTCTGTCCCTACTTGAATCCCTTGTAATCAGTCTTTGGTATGTACCTTATGTTTCTCTTGGCTCTTGTATGTCAAATCTTCTAGTAAGTTCAGAGTTTATTTTTTTTTTAACAAAGTCTTGAAAGTCTGATAGTTGATCAAATGTTTATTTTTTTCATTCAGGATTACATTTAACTTTGCTGGGTATGATATTTTCAGCCACAGCCCCAGTTCTTTTGCTCTTCAATATAGAGTGTCCCAAGACCTGCAGTTCTTTAATGTCTCCGCTACTAGGTCTTGTATAATTCTTGTGGTACCATCATATTTAAATTGTTTTATTCTTGTTGCTTTTATTATTTTATCCTTGAGCAGGGGGTTTTGGAATTTGACTATAATATTCCTATGAGTTTTCCTCATAGGATCTCTAAGTGGTAATTGATGTATTTTTTTTCTATTTCTACTTTCCCCCCTTGTTTTAATGCTTCAGGACAATTTTCTTTAATTATTTCTTATATCATTATATCAATATTCTTTTTTTGATCATAGTTTTCAGTTAGTCTGATTATGTTTTCTCTTCTTGATCTGTTCTCTAGATCTGTTGTTTTACTTATAAGATATTTTACTTTCTCTTCTATTTTTTCATTATTCATATTTTGTTTAATTATTTCTTGATCTCTTATAATTTTTCTGGCTTTGCCTTGCCCAATCCTAATTTTCAAGGCGCCATTTTCTTCCTTAAGATTCTTAAGATTTTCTAATTTGTTGACTTTCCTTTCATAATCTTCTTGCTTTTCTTGGATTATTCTTATTTTCTTTTTAGTTTTTCCTCCATCTCTGTCTCTTGGTTTTTAAAGTCTCTTTTAAGATCTTCTATGAATTCTTTTTGGGCAGGTGACCATTTGACATTGCTCTTTGGGGTAGAAGGGAGTTTGTTTACTTTACTTTCATATCTTCCTCTGAAGATGAACCCAGTCTTCTCTATTCCCATACTAGTTTTCTATAGTTGGATTCTTTCTTCTTTTCCTGTACATTTTTTTGTGGCAATAGCTTAATTTTTGTAATCACCTCTAGCCCTGAGGTATAGAGGATGGTGCCTCTTGCCCCAGATCTTCAGTTCTCCCCTCTAACCTGGAACCAAAGCCAAACCTGCAACCTCCTGTAAGTGCCCACAGCCAGGGGCATTCTGCCTCACTACTTCTGCATTCACTAGGCCTGTTCTCTTCCCTTCTCACTCCAGCCACTCTTCGCAGCACATCTGGGTCTGGCATTCCTTGTCAGCAAAGGTTCCCTCGATGTTCCCCAGCTTAGATGCCCAACTCTCCTCACTATCAGGGGTAAAAGTTCCTGTGGCTGGAGCTTGCCGCTTATTGTTAAAGGGGACCCTAGTCTGGAGGTGTTTACCCTTCACAGGGACCAAAACTCATCCTGGGATTTTTCTTCTGATCTTCTCAAATTGCCCCTGAAGATCCCTGTTGTGCCCCTATTCTTATTTATTTTCACCCTCACTTTGTTCACCCTAAGGCAGTGGTGGGATTCAACCAGTTTGCACTGGTTTGGCAGAACCAATACCTAATTTTACATTGAGTTTGGTGAACTGGTTGTTAAAATGGCACTTGTAATCAAGTTCTCTCTAAGGTGGGTGCCTGGGCAGCCACCCAATGTGGAAATCAGAAATATATATTCCCTATTGAGCTCAGGAACAAACAAACAAAAATAATGAAACAAAACATTTTAAGTAGGAGTTGGTTTTATGAAGAAGCATTTATTTTGAGCTTATGTTGTGCCTAGCACTATGCTAGGAGCCATATGGTGTGGGTTGGACTTGAGAACTTATAAGGTCTCTTCCAACCCTGAGTCCTGTTATCCTGTACTTAATGTTCCTCATACACAACCTTCTAGCTTTTACTTCTGTACATTTTCAAAGGCAGCCCCTAAACTTGTGATAATCATTTAAGGTCATTTGAACCTCAATAAGGGCCAAAGCCTAAACTAATCAACCAGACATGCTTTCTGAGTGAACTGAAATGCCCAATCAGCAACTATAGGACTAGATGACTCTGACCAGGAGCATTCTTCCTGTTTGTGACCATTAAGGAAAGGATGCCTGCAACCAGATATTGACTGGAATAGTGGGACTTTTCTTATCTTGGGTCCCCTTGGATATATGCAATATAGGGGAATGTAATTTTGATTGACACTTTGTCGATTGTCTTGTCATATTGTATTTACAACTTATTCAACTAAGAAACTTCATTTCTCATGGTATGGTTAAACACATATGGAGACCATAAATCTGAGGGACACAGACATCCTGAGATTGGGATTGTTCTAAAACGTATTTAAGGCTGGTCAGTCTTTTATCAGTCAGTGTAACAACGATGTTGCTGGCAGCTGCTGTGGAGGTGAAAGACTAACAACAAGAGCAACAAGAGCACACAGAAAAGCTGCTAGCACAGATTATTTGATCTGCTTTTCTAAAGAAAGCAACTTTAAGGCGTTAACAATCTCACTTTAATTAAACATACATATATCATTCACATAGTTCAGGGGGGAAAGTCAGCACCTGAACTTCAGAGCAAATACAAACAGTAATTACAAGCACAAATTATAAACAGAGCAAAATAACACAAATCAACAGACAGGCTTCTATCTTTCTGACCATAAGCATTTCATACATAGTTACCAGAGAGAGAGAAGCACCAACATCTGGGTTTCCAAAGCCGGGGTGGGGGGGCTCCCATGGCTACCCAGAGTCTCATCTGGCCAAATCACCAACATTCTTCCAATGAGTGTGCCTCCAAAAGCAAAATGCCAACTTCAGAACCTACATGACATAATGCTGAGTGAGCGGAACAGAGCCAGAAGAACATTGTATACAACCACAGATATATTGATTCTGTGATGACTAACCCTGACAGACTTTGCTCTTCTCAGCAACACAATATGCAGAGACAGCTCCAAAGGACTTATGATGGAGAGGGCTATCTACATCCAGAGAAAGAACTACGAAGTATGAAT
>CM053626.1:117558942-117651894 GCA_028646595.1 Phalanger gymnotis | reverse complement strand
TATATGTATATGTGTGGGTGTATGTATATATATGTATATATGTGTATATATATACATATATATATACATATATAGACAGAGGGCACAGGGTGAGTTGAATATGAAGGGATGACATCTAAAAAAATAAAATCAAATTAAAGGATAAGAGAGGAATATATTGAGAGAGGGAGAAAGGGAGAGATAGAATGGGATAAATTATCTCACATAAAAATGGCAAGAAAAAGTAGTTCTGTAGGAAGGGAAGAGGGGTCAGGTGAGGAAGAATGAGTAAATATTGCTCTCATTGGATTTGACATGAGGCGGGAATACCATACACACTCAATTGGGTATCTTACCCCACAGGAAAGAAGGAGGAAGAAGATAAAAAAGTGGGGGATGATAGAAGAGAGGGCAGACAGGGGGAGGAGGTAATCAAAAACAAACACTTTTGAAAAGGGACAGGGTCAAGGGAGAAAATTTAATAAAGGGAGATACGTTAGGAAGGAGCAAAACATAGTCAATCTTTCTCAACATGAGTATTGTGGAAGGGTTATACATAAAGATATGCATGTGGCCTATATTGAATTGCTTGCCTTCTTAGGGAGGGAAGAGGGGAGAGAATTTGGAACTCAAAGTTTTAAAAATAGACGTTCAAAAAAAATGTTTTTGCATGCAACTAGGAAATAAGATACACAAGCAATGGGGCGTAGAAATTTATCTGGCCCTACAAGAGAAGGAGGGAAAGGAGGACAAGAGGGGAATGGGATGACAGAAGGGAGTGCTGACTGGGGAACAGGGCAAGCAGAATATACGCCATCTGGGAGTGGGCAGGAGGGGAGAAAATTCGTAATTCAAACTCTTGTGAAAATCAATGCTGAAAACTAAATATATTAAACAAATTAAATAAAAGAAACAAATCAAAAAAAAATTAAACAGCAGAAGAAGATCAGGCTAGAATGCCTTTGGGAAATTGGTCCAATATATTTCTATCACAAACTTAGACATCACACCTTTATAAATAAAAAAGTATTAAGTGAAAAAAAAAAGAAAAAAAGAAAAACCCTGATGTTGTTGCTTCTCTCTTTGGTAACTGTTTATATATAGTTTTGGTTAGACAGCTAGAAGCCTGTCTGTTGATTTGTGTTATTTTGCTTTGTTTATATAATGTATGCTTGTAATTTCTGTTTATATTTGCTCTGAGGTTCAGACTGCTGGCTTTTGCCCCTGAACAAAGTGAATGGTATATGTGTGTTTGATTAAAGTAAGATTGTTAACCCCTTAAAGTTGCTTTCCTTAGAGAAGCAGATCAAAGAACCCATGCTAGCAGCCCTCCTGTGTGCTCTTGCTGTTGGTCTTGTGTTGGTCTTTCACCTCCACAGCAGCTGCTAGCAACATTGTTGTTACAGGTGGAGGAAGAGATGCAGAAATAAATAACATGGCACCCAAATGAATATATGTTAGGATACTGGACATGGAGTCAGGAAGACCTCGCTCCCAATCCCATTTCAAACACTTAATAGCAATTGGACCCAAGCAAGTCATGTAACTTGACTTCAATTTCTTCAACAGTAAATTGAGGGAATTGGGTTTAATTACTTCTAAGGTAGTTTCCAGCTCTAAATCTATGAGTCTATTTGTCCCAATAAGGTAAAAAGAGATAAAAGGAAAGGGGAGTTTCAGACAAAAATATCTTAGGGAAATTTAGCTGGGAGGGTGGAGAGGGTCAACAAAGTCCTCACAGAATTGAATGACAACTGAGGCTAAAACTGAGTGGAAGGAAGAGAAGGCTTCTCTAAGAGATGAAGAGGGAATGTATTCTGGAGATAGCAGACAATTTGTGCAAATGCCAAGAGCCATCTTGGGTTTGTGGAGTAGCTAATAGTCCTGTTTTGTGGAGTGTATAAGGAAAATATGGTGAAACATGACTGGAAAGGTAGGATGAAGCTGGGTGGTAGAAGACTTGAAATGACAAAGAAGAAGAATGGCCAACATCTACCTAGCACTACGATTTACAAAATGTTTTTCATACGCATCAAGTCTGCTCTGAGTCACATTCCCAAAACTAGGACATCTACATCTCCGCCTCAGGGGTCTGGGTACCCCGTGGGGCTTGGGGGCATGTTTTCTCTAATGCTACTGACTTGAGTTTGCATTGGTTTGTGTCTCCCACTATTAGACATCAGTGATTACCACTCTAGTCCTATTGAACTACTAAATATCGATCAATCAATAAACATTTATTAAGTCCTACCATGTGCCAGGCACTGTCAATTAGTTTTTGTTGATGTTTTTGGAGGCTAGATGACTTGCCCAGGGTCACACAGCTAATAAGTGTCTGAAGCCAGTTTTGACCTCAGGAAGGTGAGTCTTCCTGATGTCAGGCCCAGCGCTCAATCCACCGTGCCACCTAGCTGCCCACCTTAATTTCATATTATCCATTAATTCACAGTCCTGCCATTAAGTCTGAGGTTCATCAGGCTCAACGAGACACTCTTTCTCCCCACCCTCACTGTTCAGGGAAAGTGGGCTCAGTTTCTACAAAGCATTGGCCCTTACCAAAGTTATGTCCAGATGAGTCTCCATCTCAGCTGTACTGGGTCCCAAAGTCGATCCTGAAGTTTATTCCTTGCTTTTCATTGATGTTGGACTGGCTATAAAATCCAAATGGTGGGATGCCAGGATGCCCTGTCCTGAACTTTTAAAACTCACAAGGTAAGAGTTTTGGATACTTTCACCTAAAATGAACAAAAGCGGAGGTAGGCAAAAATCCCAGGCCTGTATTCACAGGCCACATGTTAGCCTTGATAGGGAGAGCCCAAGGCTCGCAACATTGCTTTTCATAGGATGCCATCACAGATAAACAGAATGGTTAATAAGGCTCTTGTTGCTGAGGCCTTTTTGAAGGCATCTCAAATTCTGGCTATGTGGTCAACAACTTCACCTAGATATGTGATTATCAGACCAGAACCAGTTACAGAATGTCTACACATGCTCTAATATCTCTCTAAGGTATTTCCATCATATGTCATCACAACTGTGATGTATAAAAAGTTCAAGAGACATAGTTTCTGGGTAATTAATCATTTTATTAATTACGCTAGCAATAATTAATAAAAGGGGTCAATGGTCTCTTGAATGCCAAAGACCCCTCATAGAACCCACTCAATGCTTATTTGCCCTTGGAAGAGTGGGTGTTCCTGAGGGTGGCAATCAACTCTGATTGATTAACAAGTAATGAGAGAATGAATATGAGAGGTAGGCTTATTCTAATGAGGGTTGGGGGGGTGGTGTAACTCTCATCATTCAGTCTTGGCCAAAGCAATGTACTTATACCCATATCACCACATCTACAGTAATCTAGACAAAAAGGGGAATCCATTTTCACCCATACCTATCTGAGTAAAACACAGTGGGCTGGAATCCATCAATTCGCCTAAACTAAAATTTCTTTACCTTTTGATCAGACTTGAGTTTTCCAATTGGGTCAGTTTCATCCAAAATTCTGTCTCACTATGAGCCCTGTACTTCAGAGGCTGCCTGAACAACCTACAGGGGCCAGTTTCTAAATGAGGAAAGAAAGAGGAAAAACCTTAGTCCTAATTCAATAATTGGCTATTAATACAGGAGAGAAATAATAATTTTTCTTACAACTCCCCCCAAATCAGGCTCCCTTGCGTCTTCGAGGTGCCAAGATACTATTAGAAGTACTTGGTGCGTATGTCAGTCCTAGTTACTATATACATACTGTAACATATACATACATACATATATATAATACTATATATACATACAGCATCTCATATAAGCCTCTCAAAAGCCCTATGAGATAAGTGCTATTTTTATATCTGTACATTTTTACAGATGAGAAAACAAGGTCAAGAGAGATTAAGTGGCTTGCTTACCATCATCTAGCTAGTCTGAGACGGTATTCAAACCTTCCTGACTCCAGGTAGACCATTCTATCCATTATGCCAAAAGTATCTTTAAGTTTGTAGTCTATCCTAGAAGAACAGAGAGATAAAATGAGGTAATATTTATAGAGTACTTTGTAAACCTTAAAGCACTATGTAAATACTATCTGTTTGTTATTGTTAATATTGAACACTTTTGAAAAGGCAGTCATCCTCAGGCATTTGGATTAAGAAGATGATTTTACCAGCTGTGCAAAGAAAGGATCAGTTAGGGGAGACACCAGAGGTTGGGAAATCAGTTAGAAAGCCATTATGGTAGTTCATTTGAGAAGTTGTGAGGGCCTGAACTATTTAATAGTCTTGACTTTGAATGGAGAGGAAGGGATAGATGTGAGAGATGGTGAGGTGGTAGAATCGATAGGAGTTGGCAACTGATTGGATGTGGATAATGAAGAAGAGGTGGTGGAGGACAAAAGATGACTCCAGGATTTTGAGTGAGGGTGACTGAGAAATGGTTATGCCATCAATAGAACTCAAGAAGTTAAAGGGAGGGGTAGATTTAGAGGGAAAGATGCTGAACTACGTTCAGTACACGTTTAATTTAAGGAGCAGATGAAAGATCCAGGTGGAAGCATCTAGGAAGCAAATGAAGGTCTGAGACTAAAGCTTAAAAGAGAGATCAGAGTTGGATATGTAGGTTTGGGAGACATCTGCGTAAAAGAGATAATTGAATCCATTTCAGCAGATGAAATGACCAAGAATAAGAGAGAAGAGTAGAGGGTTTGAGACAGAGCTTTGGGACACACACACACCCACACCCACACAGAGACACAGAGACACAGAGAGAGAGAAACAAAGAGAGACAGAGAGACAGAGTGGGAGGAGGACAGTGAGACCGCAAAGGAGTCTAATAAGTAGTCAGATAGGGAGGAAGCCCAAGGGAGCGTGGGGAAGGGTGATCGACAGTGTCAAAAGTTCCAGAGAGGTCAAGGAAAATGACAACCATATCATTATCTGTCAGCGATGCCTTCTTCCTCAGTAGTACAGACCACTATCTGCCTGGGCCCTGAGTGGCAATAAATAAAGTGTCTACAAAACAAAAAGAAACGGATGAGAGAAAATAAATCACAGGTTCAGAATCTATGAGTGTATCAGTCTGACCAATAATTCTTAGGTGTTGGGGTTTGAGCTAAGGAAGATAATACCACACTTAGAACCCTAAGTGAGGCTGAGGAGTTGCTGGCCCATGGTAGGGTATGAGAGGGAGATACTCTTACATTCTCTGGAGCTTTACACTCCATCTTAGAACCCCCCCCAAAATTACTTAAAAGTCAGGTTAGGCTCACGTCTGGGATCTTCCCAAAGGGAGTAGAAAAGTATTTGAAGGGGTAAGATTTAACCCCTCTTAGGTATGTAAGATTATACAAACAGGCCTTGATTCAATTGCAAAGTTAGCCCCTCTTGACTCAATTGCAAATCTGGCGCAAGTCTTATCTCCTAAAGTAGAAAGCCCTGGGAACACAAGAAGGAAGTTCCTCCCTGGGTCCTGGCCAAGATCCTGAAATGGACCAGTGTCCTGGAACTAGCCACTCTAAAGACTGGCTGCACTTGGAGACCTTGAAGGGATTGGCCTCCTTTCAGAGCCTTGCGTAAGATGCATCATTTGCCAAAAACACCTGGCCTGATGCCTTCTTTGTTCCCAGCACTATTTACGCCATAAGATTAGGACCCCAAATTGGAATCTCACCCATGGCGGAGACGTCTGGCCTGGGACTTCCATGAGCGGGGCCCTGACGGCTGTACCCCCGGGATTCCCCAGCTTGTGTGGCCAGGTGTTGGAGCTCCCCCGCATGGGTGATGACTGTAAATATATTGATTTTAGTACTTGCCTGTGGGATGGTGACGAGGCGCTTGGAGCCCTGTTTCTTGAGCCATTCCTCTAATCTAGTAACTGCCTTGCTATTATTATTCTTAAGCCTCCCTCTCTGCTACTTTCAATTTCCGTCTTTCTTGCCTGTATTTTAATAATAAAAGAAAAAAAAACCCTCTCCGGCTTCTTGGAGTGTGGAGTGTTTTGTCGGGGGGGGGGGGGGGGGGGGGGGGGCGAATCTGAACCTTAACTGTACAGTATTCAATATATAGTGTAGATCAGGAATGTGGCAGTTATTTATTTCATCTTCATAGAAGAAGTGCTAAAAAGAAAAAAAAACCAAAAGTGCACTTTGACAAAGAATCAAACATGATACATTAATCTATAACTACCATTATACTCTTGAAAGGTTGATACGTAACACATTAACACATGGTGTTAACATATTCACACACAATGGGACAGTAGCATAAGTGAGTCAGCCTCACCTCGTCTCTGCTGTGCCTGAACAACTCCATCAAGGTTCATGTCTCCTGACCATCAATGCTGGACTTTGACTTCATTCGTGGTCATCTTTGAGAATGGAGTTGTTTTAAACAGCACGTTGTACCCTACATCTAGCACCAACTGAGGGTCCCAAGGTCTCCTAACCTCTGCCGACTCATGAAGTTGCTTCTCAGGCTGGAAACATGCATTTCAGGGTTAGTTTGGTCACCTATGCTCAGGGAAAGAAACATAAGGCAGAAGAGACAACCAGGGCCCCAAGGGCCAGGCTCAGGCTTGCTTAGGCAGCATACGTGATTGCCATCATGTTCAGGCAGCTCCCATCACAGTTACTTGGAAGTGAGGGCGAAGAAGCCCTCTTCCCCTCACAGGAGGTGCCAGAGAGATTTCCAAGCCACCTGTTCTGGAGAGAGGAAGGAAAACAGCAAGAGTAGAAGTTTTCTCTCCCTTTGAAGTCTAGGGAGCAGACAGCTCTGCTGGGTCCGTTGGTCTCTTGCATCTGTCTCCCCTTGTTATTATTACAGAGACCAAGAAGCTATGGGTGTTATCCCAAAATACCAAATCCTTCAGCATTAAGCCCTCCCAATTGCCTCCAAAAAGCAAAAACAAAAAATAAAAAGATTTACGTGGGTCTTATCTACTCCCACGACTACAATTATTTCAATGTAGATGATTCCAAACATATAAACACACATATATGTGTGTGTGTATACGTGTGTGTGTGTATCCAACACTAATCTTTTTCTTGACCTCTAGTCTTGCATCACTGTCTTTTAGATACCTTTAAATGGAGTCCTGTAGGCATCTCAAACTCAACGTGTCTAAAACCAAACCTTCCCCTCTTCTGAACTTCTCTGTTACTGTACAGGGAACCACCCTCTTCCCAGTCACATAAACTGTCGATTTCAGTGTCATCCTTGTTACCTTTCTCAAGTTCACCCCACATATCCATCTGTTGCTAAGTTCTATTGTTTCTACCTTCATGATACCTCTCAAATGTGATCCCTACTCTCCACTATGAGCAGCTACATGGTACAGTGAGCCAGGCCTGGAGTCAGGAAGACCTGAGTTCAAATCCAACCTCAGACATTTGCTAGCTGTGTGACCCTGGGCAAATCACTTAACCCTGTTTACCTCAATTTCCTCATCTGTAAAAAGAACTGGAGAAGGAAATAGTAAACCACTACACTATCTTTGCTAAAACAAACAAACAAAAAATCCAGATGAGATCACAAAAAGTCATATACAATTGAAATGACTGAACAACTCTTTTCACACAGCCACCATTCACACCTCAAAGCAGTTTTCTGATTGGTCTTCCTGCCTCAAATCTCTCCTCACTCCAATCCATCCTCCACTTAGCCGCCAAAGTGATTTTCCTAAAGTGAAGAACCACGTTCCCTCCCTCCTCTCCATAAATTTCAGTGGCTGCCTATTACGTCCAGGGTCAATTATAAAATCCTTTGGCATTTAAAGCTCTTTACCACCTGGCCCCTTCCCAACATTCTAGGATTCTTAAACTTTATTCCCCTCCACATACTCAGGAATCGAGGTACCCTGGCCTTGCTGTTCCTAAGACATGACATTCTATTTGCCAACTCTATCTACCAACTCCTCATCTCCACTTCTTGGCTTCACTGATTTCTTTCGAAATGCAGCTCAAATCCTGCCTTATGCAAGAAACCTTCCCTGAACCTTCCCACTATTAGCCCCCATTCCTTAAGATTATCTCCCATTTACTACACATACATATACAAACATATGTTTATGTATGTATTTACATACAAATACATATATGTATATAGTAACTAGTTATTTACATACTAGTACTATACTAGTTACATACTAATTATACCAGTTGTCTCCTCCATTCCTTGAGGGTAGAGACTGTTTTTGTCTTTGTATCCCTGATGCTTAATACAGTGCCTGGAACATAGTAAACACTTAATAAATGCTTGTTGACTGGCTAAATGACAGCTTCTCTAATCGAGAAGCTTATTATCTAAGACAGCACTAATCTAGATGGTATTGTCAAAGGCACATAGAATGAGACACAGTCTTTCTTTTGACTGGGCACATACTACCAAAACTTGAAAAAAAGACCCAAGATCAAAGATATGGTGTGTTTACACTTCGGAGGATCTTTCCCTCATTACTGTCAGAATTCCACCACATGTGGAATCAGTTCTGGTCAGAGCCAGCTGTCTGAGGTATTTCAGTTTTAAGTTTCCAGAAAGAGGAAGGTTCTTAGGGATCTGAAAAAGGGAGAAGGTTGGTTGGTTGTTGTCCTTTATTCTTGAACAGGACCAAAATGACATCACTGTGTTGGGGTCAAAGTATGATGTGTCCAACTGTGGCTGATGAGACGAATACAAGCTCAGAAGGCTCTACCACGGGTCAGGCACAAATGGTCCGTGTGAACGCTAGGAGCAGAGATGCCTCCACATTCGCACATCCCATGTTTCTTTTAAGCTACTGCAATTCTGCTTTGCTTATAGAGCATAGCACCTTATCTGATGTGAGCACACCACGCTGGGTGTTGGGTTAGGGTTAGGTTAGTTGGTTAGGGAAGGGGTGGAAACCTCTTCACAGTCTATAAAGTACATGTAAAAATAAATTGATGTGAGAAAGGAGAAGACCAAAACAAAATAAAAACACACTCAAAAGACAACTGATAGAATGACTATTTTCATTTTAAAAAAATCTAGACCTAGGATTTCATCGGGCTAAGGGACTCTCAGTGAAGTGTCCTCTACCAAAGTAGATCTTTTCGTTGTTCGGTCATTTTTTAATTGAGTCCTACTCTTTGCGACCTCATTTGGGGTTTTCTTGGCAGAGGTACTAGAGTGGTTTGCCACTTCCTTCTCCAGCTCATTTGACAGATGAGGAAACTGAGGCAAACAGGGTTAAGTGGTTTGCCCAGGGTCACACAGCTAGTAAGTGTCTGAGGCCAGATTTGAACTCAGGAAGATGAGTCTTCCTGACTCTAGGCCCAGAGCTCTATCTACTGCATCACCTAGGTGCTCCAAAGTGCAACACTCTTCTGCAACTTATAATGTTAATGTAGAGTCAGAGAGTTGCCTAAGGCACTGAGAAGTTAGATAACTTGATGAAGGCCACTCATCCGCTCTGTGTAAGATGAGATGGAACTTGAACTTGGGTCTTCCATACTCTGAGATGCCAGGATTCTTCTCATCTGTCTTCATACAGATAGGAATTTCATATGAATCATAGCATATTAGTTGGAAGGTTAGCTAGTGATTTGCCCAAGGTCACACAGCTACTGAGTGGCAACATCTGGTGGGGAAGCCAGGTCTAGACTCCAAGTTCGATGTTCTTCCTATGACAATGGATGGTAAAATGGTAATGAGATGCTAATGCCCAGTTCCTGGCTCTGGGCTTCTCTCTCCTCTAACCTAAAAAAAATCTTAACCTGCTGAATGGGCAAACATCTTTCTTAAAATTGTTGTTTGTGTGGATGTGTCATTCAAATGTTAAGAGGCTCTATGCAAAGTCCTTTTTTTCTTTTCTTTCTTTCCTTCTTTCCTCCCTTTTCTTTCTTTCTTTCTTTCTTTCTTTCTTTCTTTCTTTCTTTCTTTCTTTCTTTCTTTCTTTCTTTCTTTCTTTCTTTCTTTCTTTCTTTCTTTTTCTTTTTTTTTCTCTCTCCCTCCCTCTCTTTCTTTCTTTCACTAGCTCTGTAATGTTGGTAACTCCCAATAAGGAAATTCCTTTTAGCAATGCAGATCAGTACTGGCTTTATAATAAATGTTATCAGAGAGTTTCCTGGAGGCCCTTCTTACTTAAAAAAAAAATCTTCAAATTAAATGGAAAAAATGGAAACAAACAACTCCTTAGTCCTTTCACTTCCTCCTATCTTCATTCTCTATTCCTCCCTTCCTTCTCTCTCCATATCAGCTAGATAAAAATGCTCTAGGACACAGGCTGTTATTTTGAATTAAGCCCCTTAAAGTGACAGTGACTACCCCATGTGATTTAGTCACAGGAGGTGCTCACAGGACCAAATGTGCAAAAACCACAGAAATCAGATACCAACATCATCTTTGCTAAGTTTCTGCAGGCACAAACCCATGTCAGAAATCAGTGCCCCATGAAGTTGTTTCAGAATGTAAACTGCTGATGCCAGCAGGAGGTGGGCTCCAACTTCACCAACCACAAGCCACACTCTCAAGATTTGAAATGCTGTACCTGAAGGTGTATTAACAGAAAGGCTGTTTGTGTGCTTGAGTTTTCTGGGACCACTGTGGTCCTTAGCCAACTCCCACACTGCTATCCCACCAATCGCTTATATAAATTCAATCCATAATCACTTATTCCACTCTTCCCAACGAATCCACCAAGGGACCTAGTCTGTGGCAGAAGTCTGCTTACCATACTTTTTATGCCCCTGGGTATAAAAGTCCATCAGAGGCCCTCCATTCCCTAATAAAGGTGACTAGTTCATGGAAATATTGTATCTTAGTCCCTTTGATCTGACTGTTGGGGTGCAGAGGAAGCCACTAGACCATTCATTCATATAGTCATTCAAACATTTTTCTGCTATAGAGTCAAACTCTGGAAGAAAAATGGCCCAAATAGAAATAGAGTCAATTCATTAATTCATCAACACATACTCATCTAGGCCCTACTATGTGCCAGTTGCTATGCTAGGCACTGGGGATATTTAGATAAAAATGAAGCAGTGCTTCCTATTTCCTCAGTTGAATATAAGCACCAGGTTTTCAGGAGCAGAGTTCCAGTCCTAGCAGCTGGGGGAATCAGGAAAGGCTTAACATGGGAAGGAGCTTTGAAGGAAGCTAGGTATTCTAAAAGGTAAAGAAAGCTGAGGAAGGAGTGTATTCCAGGCATGGAAGGGGAGAAGAATGGAAACAGGAGATGGGATATTGTCCATAAGAAAGAACAAGAGGACCCATTGGCTGGAAAGAAGGAGAATGATATGTAATGGCCCCACATTTGTAGTTTGGAATCAGGTATTGAAAGGCTATGAGAACCAAAAAGAAATTTGTATTTGATCCCCAAGGGAGTCACTGGAACTTTTTGAGTGACATAGTCAGACCTACAGTTTAGGAACATCACTTTGGCAACTGTGTGAAGGATCAATTGCAGATTGATTGAAGGCATGGAGGCCAAGTAGGAGGTTATTTACAGAAGTCCAGGCAAATGGTGACAAGTAAGAGCTGGACTAGAAGAACGCATATATACAAATGGGGTGTTTTTCTTCCTAAGTATCTTGTATTTTATATGTATATAATATTATATAATACATGTGTATGTATGCGGATATATAGATATAAATATATGTATCAGCACAGGCATAGATACAGTACTTAGAAAACCACTAGTAAATCAGGGAGAACCAGGAAAGGCTTCATGTTGAATGTGGAATTGTGGAATTTGACCAAAGTTTTGAAGGAAATAAGAACCTTGAAGGGGCAGAGGTGAAGAGTGCATGCATTCTAGGCATGGGGGATAATCAGTGCAAAGAGAGAGTTGGGGAGAATGGCTGAACAAGTTGTGGTATGTAATTGTGATGGAATAGTGTTGTGCTATGGGAGATGATGAACGGGATGATCTCAGAAAATCCTGGGGAGAATTGCATAAACTGACACAAAGTGAAATGGTCTGTGTACAAAGCAACGGCCGTAGTATAAGATGATCAGCTGTGAATGACCTAGATATTCTCAATAATACGGTGATCCAAGACAACTCTGAAGGACTTAGGAAAAATGGTATCCAACCCCAGAGAAAGAAGTGATGGTGTCTGAATACAGATTGAAGCATCCTTTTTTTTTTTCTTGCTTTATTTTTCTTGAGTTTTTTAGTCTGTTTTCTTTCACAACATGCCTAATATGGAAATGTTTTGCATGACTACACATGTATAATCTATGTAGAACTGTTTGCCTTCTTTTTTATTTATTTAATATTTTGATTTTCAGCACTGATTTTCACAAGAGTTTAAATTACAAATTTTCTCCCCATTTCTACCCTCCTGCCCACTCCAAGATGGCGTATATTCTGGTTGCCCTGTTCCCCAGTCAGCCCTCCCATCTGTCACCCCACTCCCCTCACATCCCCTTTCTCTTCTTCTCCTGTAGTATTGTTTGCCTTTTTAATGAAGCCAGGGGATAGGGAAGGAAGAAGAGAGAGAATTTGGAACTCAAAGTTTAACGATGAATGTTAACAATTGTTTTTATGTGTAACTGGGGAAAAAATAAAATACTAAATACAATTTTTAAAAAAAGACAGAGATGGGATCCGGCATGCCATGAAAGTGTAACATCAAGAAACACCACAGAGTGCAAGAAGGAGAGTAATGAAGAGGGAACAAGATTGGAAAGTTCGAGGCTAGGTTGTAAAGGGCTTTAAAGGCCCAGCACAGTGTCAATACTGTCAGCTGAGGGGATCAGGAAAGGCCTAAGATAGAAGGTAGCCTGAGCTTGGAAGGAAGCTAGGTGTTCCAAAAGGTAGAGCTGAGGTATTGCAGGCATAAAATGTGCCATTAATGGTATATATTCGATCCTAAAGTCAATAGAGTCATTGGAGTTATCGAGTAGGGAATGACATTGTCAGATCTGTGCTTTAGAAAAATTACTCCAGCAGTTGTGTGGAGGATGGAGTCAGGTGAGACAATACAGGGAGACTTAGAGCCTATTGTAAACATCTGATCGACAAGCTGATGGTGGTCTTCCCCAGGGTGGTGGATGACTGAGTGAGGGGAGAGATGAAAGGTCTTACTCTGGGGAAATTGCTGGTCAGTGCTGGGGCAGTATTAGGACCCCATGACCAATGTTCTGGTTCTCTGAGGTTTGGAGTCTTTGATGGCTGTGAGTCCTTCTCTCGCCTCAGGCTCCCCTCTGGCTCCCTGAGGCTTGGGATCGTTTGTGGTTCTGACGTCCTGGCAGTAGCAGATGATGACTTCAGGAACTGTTGGCCCCAGGGGCTGGACAAACCTCGTGCTTGATCAAGGCTACTCTTTCCGATGGGAGGATTCCCTTAGGAAGACAAGGCTTCATCAAACTGTATTATGTGAATATAATGGCCGGTTACTGTGCAGCCACAAAGAAGAGGATTCAGAGAAATGTTGGGAGATTTGTAGGTGGTAAAACAGACAAAGAAAAAGTAGAAATAGAAGGACAATATATACAATGACTGCAGCAATGTAAAGGAACAAATCACTGAAAGGAAGACAAACTCTAATGATTGCAAAAGCAATAATGGTATTGGAGATGAGATAAGGAAATGCCAGTCCTTGCCCCTCCCCCATTCCCCTTAGCAGGGGCAAAGGACAAGAAGGGCAAAATGGCATGTGGATTGTCAGATACAATCTCTGTATCACTCATTTTTACTGAACTATTTTTCTTTGTTACAAGGGAGTGTTCATGTCTGAGGCAGGGGATTATATCTAGAAATGACTGATGTAAGAACAAAAGACATTGATAAGACTTTTTTTTTAACAAAAAGAAAAAATGATGAGGTCCCATTATGGAAATGGTGCCCTGACAGGTTTAAAAGAGCTTTTTAAGCTTCCAAGGATGCCTAATTTTCTTCCTGAAGGATTTGGCTTATGACCCTAAAAGCTCATGATTTTTGAAAGATGAGTAGGAAAGGATCAGGAATCACACTTTTGAGATGGGGAGACTGAGGCAGGGATCGATCCATGCCTGGGATGAAACAGGTTAAAAATAAAAAGATGTTCCAGGTAATTTGCTAAAAGATGAAGCTGTTGGATACTCATTCCAATGAAAGTCAGTTAGAAAACACAAGAATTCAGAGGTTGGTGATGGTTTAGCTGCTTCATGAAGCAAGAGTCTTAATCAAAGAATGGTTGGGTGCCTCATTTATTTTCTAGCTGTAGCTGGCAACATCTTACTGTGGGAAATCAGAGAGGGGAGCCAAGCTGGGAAACTGGCTATGGCAGTCTCCTGCTTCTTCCTGCTGGGGCAAAGGCATTGCCTCTCATTTGTCATCAGGCTGGGCCGGTGCATTCTCTGCAGAGTGCTTTTGGCTCCCTAGCTTTCTGAGCTGCAAGTGGAGTTGTTCAGGAACCATTAAGGCTCCTTCCCAGGATACCCAAATCCCAGAAAGTCAGACAGAGCCCGGGCTGAGTCTCCACTCATCCTTAGCCTATGTCATCTAAGCAAGCGGAGATGTCCCTAGACGCTACTCATTGCTTTACACGGTATGTCATTCACAGTCAGTGGGGGAAAGGTAGTAGCTTTTGAATTTCCTGACTCTGGTGGGTTTACAAAGCAGGATTTTTGATAATCACATTTATAGTTTAAGTCTCAGCCTTCAGAGAACACCAAAAAAAAAATGGATCAAGGAAGGAAGAAAGAGAGAGAGAAGGAAAGAAAGAGAGAGAGAAAGAAAGAGAATAAGGAAAGGGAGGAAGGAAGAAAGGGGAGAGAGAGAGAGAGAGAGAGAGAGAGAGAGAGAGAGAGAGAGAGAGAGAGAGAGAGAGGAAGGAAGGAAGGAAGGAAGGAAGGAAGGAAGAAAGAAAGAAAGAAAGAAAGAAAGAAAGAAAGAAAGAAAGAAAGAAAGAAAGAAAGAAAGAAAGAAAGAAAGAAAGAAAAAGAAGAAAAGAGGAGAAAGAGTCTCTTGATCTTTTCTGGATCCAACTGTGGGGGGAGGTTCACAAATGCATCCTGTTTGTAGCTGGGAGCTGGAGCTATGAAGATCATGTTGGCTGATACTCTTTTTTTACCCTCCAGAGGTGTAAACTCAGCAGAGGAGGAGCATGGCACTTAGTGTGGGTGGCAGGTTCCTTGAGTTCTTGCTAGAGGGCACATACCCCACAGCAAGCTTGCATCAGTACTTCTGGGTCACAATTAGGGAGCAAGTGGCTGACTGGACCAAGTACAGCTGGCTTCCCTGTCTCTTTCCTTTGGGTCATTGAGGTGAGTTGAAAGCTGGGGACTGTACTGGCATCAGGACTTCAAGCAGAACTCAAAGGGGAACATTAGTAGAGAGAATGACATCTCCTGATGTGGCTCTAGGTCTGCTAACAGATAAGCTTAGCTGCCAGCTCAGGGCCCACCAGCCACTTCTGCCCATCTTCATTCTTGTCTATTGTCTTGGTGGGGTAAAATGCACAGAACAGGGATAACTCTTTAAGGCAGCTTAGCCCTGTGCTGGTTTATATTTCAAAACTACAGAATTTAACAGGCCAATAGGCAGGAGCTTTGCCCTTTAATAGGCTATCACTAACATGGTGGCATTTCATGTACGTTTATTTGCTCACTCCATTCATTCAACAAGCAGTAATGAACCCCTTGATAGTACAATGCACTGTCCTGGGAACTGGGGGAAATTAAAGACAAATATAATGGGGTCCAGACCTGTGACTGCACCTGCAGAGGGAACTCCTGGTGTGGAAGGGAACTTTGTCTACTGATTGATACAGCTGAGCAACTCCTTAGACTCTTAGAAAATTGTCTCAGGGCACTGAGAAGTTAAATTACTGGCATTACTTGCTCATGGGTACAGGCAGAATTTGAATCCAGGTCTTCTCGATTGCATGGACTCTATTTGCATTGAGAGTTCACCTGTACTTTAGTCTTAGAGAGTTCCTGGGACACTGAGAAGTTAAGAGATTTGTCCAGGGTCTCATGCCTGCATGTTTTCTGGAGCTAGGATTTGAATCCAGCACTTCCAAGTAATCCATCTGCCTCAGTAAGTCATCTATAAAGAGACCTAGGGGCCAATATGAATTAACAGTGACAAGGCAATCATAATGTTAAGGCTAATAAAAGTAGTGTCGAGAGTAAGGGAGGGGATGATCTCGCTGAATGATTCCTTAATTAGACTCTATCTTTTTCAATTATATCTGCAGTGCTTGGCATATAATAAGCACTTAATAATTGCTTTTCATTAAAAAAAAAAAAGCAAGTCATTTGTACCTTACAGTCTTAGGGAATCACCTGGGGCACTTAGAGGTTAAGTGACCTCCCCAAGATCACACAACTAGTGTGTGTCCTAGGCAGAATTTGAACTCAGGTTTTCTTGATTCGTAGCACTCTGTCAGCTATTCAGTACTCCCACTCAGGGCCAGATCAAATCTCTTACCTCATGGTGTAACGCTCCTGATAAGAGCAGGGCTAGGCATGTACAGCAATACTCCCAACTACCTACCTTTTCTTTGTTACTCCATCTGCAGCTATAGATTCTAATTCTTCTTCAGTTTTTAATAAATGGGTCTTCCAAAATCAGCTGAAAAAATTAGTCACCTGTTTGATGCTGAGCCTCTCAGAACTTGGGCTGGTTTTCAGACTAAGACCAGATGTCTCATCGATGCACCCACATTTGAAGGATTTCATCTTGCCAGGACTTGCCACATTTCTGCTCTGCTTTGTTGGTCTTTCAGGGCCCAAGGTCAGCTCCACACCATGATGTGGACTCTGGTGCAGAAGCTATGTCAGACCCATACACGAATCATTAAGATAGAAGAAATGAGAAGCAAAAAATACCCCTCAAAGATGAAAAGGTCATTTTAGACCAGGAAAGGGGTTCATAACCTGGGATTATAAATTGTTTTCTGTTTGAAAACAAATAGCTGCTTTCCCTTGTAACCTGTTATATTTTACTTTTCACATTTAAAAACATTATTCTGAGAAGGGGTCCATATTCTCTACCAGACTGCCAAAAGACTAGAGGATTACATGATAAAGAAAACTCCTGGCATGAGGGGTACAAGGGAAGATTTAACAGAGGAGGTGGCATTTGATCTGGGACTTGAAGGATTGTGGGAATTGTGAATAGAGGGTGTTCCAGGAGTAGGTGAACAAGATAGGCAAAAGCATCAAGGTGGGAAAGGGGAAGATGTACATAGGATTTGGGAGAAAATATGGCGTGATGACAAGCTAAGGAATTTAGACTTTGCTTGGTAACAACAGTAATGATGATGCTAATGTATTATATGCAACATTATATTATATATAGGACATTCTTATATACGATTAATATAATAATGATAATAATGATAGCTACAATTTATGTAGCATTTACAATGTGCCAGGCACTATGCCATTCCAAACAGGCTGGGCATTATACTCTTGTAATGCTCTTCTGGTGAGAATACCATATGCTCCATTTTGATGAAAGTGACCATTGGCGCTATGGTAGCTTGAAGAGATTTCTAGAGAAGACAGCTATACAATTTCCAGAGCTAATGTCACAAGCAGTGGCACTCTCATCTGACTGAGAAATCTGGGGGTCAAATCTTCTTGAAAGAGCAGCAATAGTCATGTTCTCACCATGGTCTAGGGCCAAGGTTATGGTCAGTTTCCAAGCTGGAGCTCTTCTGGTTGCTGCACCAAACAGTAGTTTTAGAACCATCAGTATCAAAAATAAAAAATAAAACACAAAAAAACTTTTGATACCTGAGTTTCCCCATCTGTAAAAGAGGGATAATAATGTCTACCTTTACTCACTGTGTTGTGTTTGTTCTTCACTCTCAAAGAGGACCATGACATCAGGGAAATGATGACATGACTTGCACATGACTTTGATTTAAGGGAGGGAGAGCTGCACAAGGTCACCAGCCTCACTTTCTCCTCCAGAGCCATCTGGGTCCAGTGGCCTGATATTCACCGGGATGACTGGAGATGGCCCAGAATGCATTGGGAGGCCCTGGCCCTTTCAGGTTAAGGTCTTTTCAGGTTCTCACTTTGAGTGAGGTAACACCTGTTCAATGAATAGGCCTCTTCAAGAAGTTAATCAAGGGATGGCCCCTTTAACCAAAAAAAAAAAAAATCAAGCTGGGAGGGGAAGAACCTCAGGGTTCCTGGCCAAAAGAGAAAGCTACTCTTTAGTATTTATATTCACTTGGTGCTAGGAGGGCAGGGACCTATTGTCCAATCTATGAGGTCCAGGGTGAACTGGGTTTAAGGATTGGTTTGAGAAAGAAATCTAGCCAGTAAACCCAAAGTTAAGGAGGCAGCCATTGAAATGTACCTTCCTTTGGGCAGAGGAAGGAGAGAGAGAGGGACAGGGACAGGGAGAGGGACAGGGACAGGGGTAGAGGCAGGGACAGGGAGAGGGAGAATGTAAATAGACCTGTACTACTGTCTGTCCTTATCTCTTATAGTTTAGAATTGGTTTGGGTGTTACCATATGTCCTGTAGCTCCTATGTGTGTTACCTCCTTCAGTTAGAGTGTAAACTCTTTGAGAGCAGGGACTATCTTTGTATATATGTATATTTTTCATATTTGTATCTGCCTTTTCATCATTCACTCATTCAACCATTCAATGAACAGAACATAGTTGAGCAAAATGGAGATATGTGAAAGAACTCAATGTTAGCAAAGAGGAATGAGATAATGGATTTAAATATTTTTCTACTTTAAAGTTAAAAAAAAATTTGTATTTTCTCAGCAAAATCTCTTCTCTGACAACCTGCATCCAATGGCTTCCAGTTTGGTGAACACAAGTAACTTCCCACTCAATGACAGTCTCTGTTCCATTCACCATCCTACCTCGGCCACAAGAGTGGTTCTGTCATTGTTCTACATGGTCCTCTTGGTCATTGGTGCCTTTGGGAACATTCTCGCTATCTATATCACCTCCCAAAAGAAGAAGATGAACTCAACAGACCTCTACTTGATCAACTTGGCTGTGTCTGATGTCCTTTTTACCCTGGCTCTGCCAGGAAAGGTCATCTATTACATCTTAGACTTCAACTGGCCTTTTAGTGACTGGTTCTGTAGGGTGACCGCGTTTGTGTTCTACATGAACACCTACGGGAGCGTCTACCTCATGACGTGCATAAGCGTAGATCGCTATATTGCTGTGGTCCGTGCCAACGAGGGTCACCGATTCCGTCGTGCTGGATGGGCAAAGAACATCTCTGTAGCGGTCTGGGGGGTGGCGGCCCTGCAGACAATTCCACTGCTCTTTGTGCCTTTGACCAAGAGGATGGGAGATAAGTTGAGCTGCATGGAGTACACCAGTGTTGAAAGGATTCTTAGCCTGCCCCTACTACTCCTGGGGGGCTGTGCCCTAGGCTTTTTTGGGCCAGTAGGGATCATATTATTTTGTTATGTGAAAATCACCTTAAAGCTATGCAGGATGGCTCAAGAAAACTCGGTGATGAGCAAGAACAGTCACCATAAGAAGGCCTGTCTAGTTATTCTGCTGGTGCTGATGGCGGTGATCCTCTGCTTTAGTCCTTACCACTTCAATATTATCCAGTTTGTGATCAAAGAACTGCTTTATCAGTCTACCTGCACTGAGCAGAAGGCTTTCAAGGCTTCTCTTCAAGTCACCGTGTGTTTTATGAACATGAACTGTTGTATTGACCCCATAATTTACTTCTTTGCATCCCAAGGCTATAAGAAACAGTTCCTCAGGATTTTTAAACCCAGAATTTCAGCATCCTTCTCTTCTGCTGGAAAAACCTCTTCAGAAACAAACAGCAACAACCATGGGGGAGACTCTGTGCTTGGTTAGTGAAGGCCATGGCCCAATACTGGGATTATTAACCCATTTTGTTTCATGGACACCTTTGGTGAAGCCTATGGACTCCTTGTCAGAATAATGTTTTTAAATGTACAAAATAAAAGACATAGGATTATAAAAGAAACAAATTATATTGAAATATAGTTATAAAATATTTTAAAAAATACAACCAAATTCATGGACCCCAAATCAAGAACCTCTGGCCTAGCATAGCCTTACCTTTTAGGCAGCTAAGTGACACAATTAATTCAGTGTCAGACTTTGAATTCAGGTCTGACTTCAGATCTCGCCTTAGGTACTTGCTAGTTGTGTGACTCTGGGCAATTCTTTTCTCTCTCAGCCTCAGTTTCCACATCTGTAAAGTGAGGATAATGATAATATAGGCTTCATGGGCTCAGGTGAGGTAACATAAGTAAATCACTTTGCAAACCTTAAAGTGCTATATAAATGCTGGCTATTATTTTAAGACGGCTGCCCTCAACATAAAATGCCACCAGATTTGTGCCGATCTCTGTGCTTTTTTTTTCATAGTCTATTACCCTAGGCCTGCAAAGTCTTCTCCCTTTAGATTCCCTGGTTTCTTTTAAGGCTTAGCTCACGTGCCACCTTCTTCCAATAGGAGATCCCCAGATGGTTGTTGTTCTGTCATTTCGGTCATGTCCAACTCTTCATGAATCCATTTGGAGTTTTCTTGGCAAAGATACTGCAGTAGTCTGCCATTTCTTTCTACATTGGATTAAGGCAAACAGAGTTAAGTGACTCTCCAAAGGTCATAGCTAGTAAATGTCTGAGGCTGGATTTGAATTCAGGTCTTCAGGCTCAATGTTCCTAGCTGGCTCCTAGGCAAACAGTGGTTAAGTGTCTTGCCCAAGGTCACAGCTAGTGTCTGAGACTGGATCTGAACTCAGATCCTCCTGACTCCAGGCCAAGGGCTCTGCCCACTGAGCTATCTAGCTGCCCCAGATTACTTTGTATTTAACCTGTAAATATTTTTATTTACTTATCTGTAGAAACATTTTTTCCTTCCCCAGTAGAATGTAAGCACCCTGAGGACAAGAACAATTTCATTTTCTCCTGACAGGAGACTGGGGTCAAGAAATTTCACCACTTGGCCCCATGCTGCTCCTTTCCATGGGTACTATCTCTTGAGATGAAAGGTTACACCATTACCTCTCCAAGGCAGGGTCCAAGAACTGTCCTCTTAGTCTCCATGAGTGAGGGCATCTGCATCCCTGCCTCAAGGATCCCTAGGGGGAATCATATGCCTCTCTGCCTTCCACTGCTAGTTGAGTGACACAGTGATGGCCCTGGCAACATGATATCACCCAAAGAACACCAGATGAAAGATCATGAGATCTTGGTGCTAATGTGGACTCTGATATTAACTGGATAAATAATTGTTCCTTGGTAAACTCCTACTTCCTCATTTGTATCTAGGGTTCGAGTAATTTTATCTACTTTATGGGAATGTTGTGAAGCTTGAGTGAGATAATATCAACTCTCATTACAATTTCCATTAAATTTTTTTTTTAATCAAACGTTGAGGTCTGTGATATTTTGGGCACTGTACAAATGGACTCAGGTAGCCACCATACTCGACCTTCTGGAGCCTCTAAACTGAAACCCATGATGTTGACAAATCTAAGGACTCCCAGACAAAAGGCTCAGAACAATCTTAGAGTAAGACAAAGGCTGTAAGAGCTCACAGGTCAAGTCTAAGAATTCAATCAATGCAGAATTGAGCGTACACGGACTAAATTCTGAAGAATGAGTTTGGTAGGGGAGTTGGATGGTGGGGGTCTGGGGGTGGGGAAAGCCCACCTTTCAATTTCAATTCAGTTCATCAAACATTTATTAAGTACTTAGAAGCATTATTCTAAGGTCTAGGAGATACAAAGACAATAGGAAACACTTGTTGTCAAGGAGTTTATATTCTTCTGGATGTCAAATGTAAATTTGAGGCAGGGAAGTGTACTCACACTTTTATAGAAATATGGAAGGTACGGTATGGGTAACCCAGAGCAATGGCAGAAAGTAGAGGAGAGGGAAGGTAGTGGAGAAACAGGAGATCCTTTCTTTATCCCCTACACTTACACTCACTTCTAAAAGATGATCCCCAGGCTGGGAAAAGTCAGCCAAATTAATATCAAAACAGACATGTTTAGCCCCTGTCATTTCACTCATCAGTTAAAATTACATAACTTAATCTGTTTTCTTATCTGCTCTTCCACCACGAGCAACGTTTGCTATCTCTATATTCCATTTATCATTTAGAGCCTGCATTTATTTATACTTCACGATGCTGAGATGAGAACAGATCAAATTGTCTCTAAGCTGCAAAATGACTTAGAAGGCAAAGCAGCTAAGTGATAGAATCTGAAGGATGCTATTTAGGCTTATCAAAGTTACAAAGGATTTAAAAAGTACATGCAAGAGGCCTCTAAACTATGCAACTATATATACATGCATATGCACATACATGTATACATATGTACTATATTATGTTATATATTTTGGTAAATCCACATCTAAAAACATTCATTGAATAACCTTTGAGAGAGGTATGTAACTAGGTGCGGGGCTGGGGGCGGGGGAGCCAGATTTGGGGAAGTTTAAGGAGGCGGCTTAGGTGATGCAATGCATACAGCATTGGGCTTAGAATCAGGAGGACTCATCTTCCTGAGTTCAAATCCGGCCTCAAACACTTAATAGCTGCGTGACCCTGGGCAAGTCACTTAACCCTGTTTTCCTCAGTTCCTCATCTGTAAAATGAGCTGGAGAAGGAAAGGGTAAACCACTCCAGTATCTTTGCCAAGAAAATCCCAAATGGGGTCACAGAAAGTTGTAAAAAACTGAACAAAAATTCTCTCTCTCTGTTTCTTTTCTTCCTCCCTCCCTCCCCCTTTCTCTCTCTCTCTCTCTCTCTCTCTCTCTGTCTCTGTCTCTGTCTCTCTCTGTCTCTCTCTTTCTCTCTCTCTGCTGCAGCTAGGGGCCTTAGTGGAATACAGTGCTGGGCCTAGGGTCAAGAAGACTCACCTTCATGGGTTCTAATCTGGTCTCAGACACTTAATAGTTGTCTGACCCTGGGACAAGTCACTTAAGCCTATTTGCTTCAGTTTCCTCATCTGTAAAAATGAGCTGGAGAAGGGAAGGAAATGGCGAACCAGTCCAGTATCTTTACCAAGAAAACCCCAAATGGGGTCACAAAGAGTGAATAATAACTACACAACAAGGAATGAATGGATTGGTGAAAAGGGCAGTCTTTAATACAGTATAGAGAGTTCCTTCCTTAGCTCTACTACTTTCAAAGGTGTAGATAACATGTTTCTGGGGGGATTAATCAGCATGTTACAATTCCACCATGTTTTACTCTTCAAATCTTAACACAAAGTGTGTGTATCCTATGAAACAGCGGCATGACTGCACCTCAGAAAGGGACAGAAGCCCCTGAACACCCACAGGGAAGGGAGGCGGTGAGGACAGAGGAGAGAATATTGGCTCCACGGTCAGACGAGCTGGTTTCATATGCCCCGTTTGATACAACCTAGGCGGCCTTGGGCAAATCACTTTGATTCTTTGGGCCTTGGTTGCCTCATCTGTAAAATGAAGGGAGTGGCCTACAGTGGCTTCCCAGGTCCCTTCCAGCTCTCCAGTGGGGATCCCATGATTCATATTCACCACAGTAAAGACAATGGGGGGAAGACCCAGACCCCAGCAGACCGGTGCTGTGTCCGTACCCCTTCTCTCAGCTGCCATGGAACTCTGCTCACTATTGTGAATAAACTTTCATTTGTTTATTTTTGGACTGGACTTCTGATTTCATTGTGATGGGGAAATCTTGATGCAGCAATTTCCTGTACCATTGGTGATCAGAACCAGTTATTGGGCTTAGAGTCTTAGAGAGTTGTTCGGGGGTACTGAGAGGTTAAGTGATTTATCCAGAGTCACACAGCCTGGTCTTCGTGGCACCAAGGCCAACTTTCCATCCTTCCAGGGGCTCTTAACTTTTTCTTGTTTTGTGGGCCCCTTTGGCAGTCTGGTAAAGCCTATGGACCTTTCTCAGAATGATGTTTTTAAATGAACAAAACAAAATATGCAGGATTACAAAGGAAACCAATTATGTGAAAATCATATTATTTTATATAATATTATTAATACAATATTGTGTTATATATAATTAATATGTTATGTTACATAATATTAACACAATGTGGTGTTATATATTATTAATATATAATATTATTAATACAATATTATGTTATATATAATGTTATATTATATAATATTAACACAATATGGTGTTATATGTTATTAATATATAATATTATTAACACAATATCGTGTTATATATAATAAATATAATGTTATGTTACATAATATTAACACAAAATTGTTATATATTATTAATGTTATGTTATATATCAATATTATAATGTTATGTATATTATCGTATAATATTGTTATCAAAATATTAAAATGACAAGTTTAGAAATCACTATTTAAGAGCCCCTGAATTATACCACATTGATTCTTACTCTGCATATATAGGTAGGTCTTAGCAAAGAAGGAGGTGAAGGAACTAAGGAAAAGGAAAAAAAGAAAGATTTGAGCTAAAAGGTTCAATTATCTTTTTTGTAGTTGGTTACAAAATCTATGGGGCAGCTAGGTGGCACAGTGCCTGGAGTCAGGAAGATCTGAGTTCAGATCCAGCCTCAGATGCTTATGAGCTATATTATCCTGGGCAAGTCACTTAATCCCTATTTGCCTCCATTATTCAGGTATAAAAATGGTGGGGGACATATTGGAGAAGAAAATGGCAAACTACTCCAGTATCTTTGCCAAGAAAACCCCATGGACAAGTTCACAGGGTCACAAAGACTCCATGTCAGACATGACTGAGTGACTGAATGACAACAAAATTTACATGTAGACCTCCTCACCCTGGGTTTCTTAGGCTCTGGGCATTTTTGGGGTCAGAATCCTCCCTGTACCATAGCTCATGAACCCTCACCAATGCTAACAGTTCAAGACAAAGACATTTTAATTACAATCAGTTCTGCTGTGACATGACACATGTGTTCCTAAAAACTACTGTGCTACACAAAAATCTCACAATAAAAACAAGGCTTATGAGAAACATGGAGTTAGGGACATAATCCTTAAAAACTGTCAGTAACACGTTAAAAAAAGAGTCTAATAAAAAATAGTAGCAGCTTTATGCACGTTAAATGGTTATATATATGTAAATATTATAATGTGATATAGATATTATAATAAATAGTAGCAGCATCCATGGCCTTGAGCTACTGGCAGGCCTGTGTCCCTGTTCCCACAAGTTGGGCTACAGTTGAGACGGTGGCTTCCATAGGTCTAGGGATAATGGCAAGGGCCACAGGGCAGGGAAGAAGGTGGGGAGAGTGGTGGAGTGCCTGGGTGCAGGCCAGCCCTCCTCTGCCCACAGCTCCTGCTATCTCAGAGGTCTTACAATAACTATGACACTTTACTTTGAAAGAGACCTCAAGTTTGTTTGTCAAAATTATTGTGAAGTGGTGTAGTTTTTTATATTCTCGCTGTTTCTCAGGGACAAAATCTTGCATAAAAGTACTGGAAATTGAGGGGACGTCCATCAGTTGGGGAATGGCTGAACAAGTTGTGATATATGAATGTAATGGAGCATTATTGTTCCATGAGAAATGATGAGCAGGCGGACTTCAGAAAAAACTGGAAAGACTCATGTGAACTGATGCTGAGTGAAGTGAGCAGAGCCAGAGCCAGAACATCGTGCATAGTAATGACAACATTGTGCTATGATCAACTTTGATAGACTTGGCTCTTCACAGCAATACAATGATCTAAGACAATTCCAAAAGACTCAAGAAGGAAAATGCTATCCACATCCAGAGAGAGAACCATGGAGTCGGAATGCAGATCAAAGGGTACTATTTTCACTTTTTTTTCCTTTCTTGTGGTTTTTCCCTTTTGTTCTGATTCTTCCGCAACATGACTAATGTGGAAATATGTTTAATATGATCGTACATATATAGTCTATATCAGATTGCTTGATGTCTAGGAGAGAGGGGAGGGGGAAAAGAGGAGGGAAGGAGAGAGAAAAAAATCTGGAACTCAAAAATTGAAAAATAAAAAAAAAATCTCGATACAATCACACATAAGCAAACTCGAAATTAGTATTTTGCTCAAATTGTCCCCTAATATCAATTGCATTGGAACAAATTTTCATTTTCAAAACAAGTATTACAGCAAAATATTGTAAATACCTATCCCCACCCTCACCCCCACCCCCATAGAATTTGAATTTACTCTCTCACAAATACACAGACACTCAGTGGGAAGAGTGATTTTTTTTTCAGGAATTATGTGAAGGATATATGCACACATGGAGAAACCCTGGTTATGAGTCTTATGCTTGAATTTTAAAAATCTGCTTCATCAATACAATAAGGAGAAATGGCTAGACAATAGTTTATCTGAAAAAGACCTGGTGATTTGTTGTGTAGTCGTTTTTCAGTTGTGTCTGATTATGACCTCAGTTGGAGTTTTCTTGGCAAAGATACTGGAGTGGTTTGCCATTTCCTTCTCCAGCTCGTTTTACAGATGAGGAAACTGAGGCAAACAGGCTTAAATGATTTGCCCCAGGGTCACACAGCTATTAAGTGTCTGAGGCTGGATTTTGGTTTTCTTGGCGAAGATACTGGAGTGGTTTGCCATTTCCTTCTCCAGCTCATTTTACAGATGAGGAAACTGAGGCAAACACGCTTAAGTGACTCGCCCAGGGTCGCACAGCTAGTAAGTGTCTGAGGCTGGATTTGAACTCATGAAGATAAGTCTTCCTGCCTCCAGGCTTGGCACTCTATCCACTGTACCGCTTAGCTGCTCTAACTTCCTAACCAGGACTATTCAAAAGGAGAATACACTATTTCAGGAGGTAATGGGTCACTTCTTATTAATGGTCTTCAAGCCAAAGCTTGAGGATTGCTCGTTGGTACACTTGATTAGAAATGAGCAGCACTGAATATCCTCTAAGATGCCTCAACTCTGAACTTCTGTGATTCATTGAGTTGCTGAAGCCATTGAGGATGTTGGCAATGTGTTTAGATTTAGAGCTAGAAGGGAACTCATTTAGTTTAGAGAACTAGATTTAGTTTAGAGAATTTTACATTTTACAGATGAGGAAACAGAGGCCCCGGCAGGTCAAGGTATTTGCTCCTAAGTAGCAGAGATGGAGTTTGAACCCAGACTCTCTGACTCTGAACTTGGCTCTTTCTACTTCACCCAATATGTTGTGAAGGATGGCAGACAGCAATGAGAGAGGTGCAAAGGTAACTTATATCACCCTCACACATTTATTGCACCAGCCAAACAACCAAAATAAAATAATTACCTATACAATTGTTTGGAGAATTGTTGTTCAACCCAAAACTTTCTATAACCTTTGTAGACTACCTTAACTTGACCCGAAAGTGGGAATGAAAAGAAAATAAACGAAATCACTTTTATTTCAGAAAGATAATCTATTATTGGCTCAATGACAGTGACCCGGGACTACACTCTGATCTTGATAATCATTTGCAATATTCTAGTTTGTTCTGGACCTTTGACGCATACTGGCTATGCGACTCTGGTCAATTCATTTAATCTCCTGTTGCCCTAGGCAATTATATAAGATTATAAATTGCAGAGGAGGCACAGACTTGCATTGGTAGAGAGAATTTCCTCATCTGGGAGTTTCCTATGCCAATGAAATTACAGGTCTGGTTCTTAACCTTATCCCTTCTCCAACCACGTATGTCTCATTGTCTACTTTGTGAAAACCAAGTATAATAAAACCTGTGTTAATAAAGGGGCTTTAACATGTTTTAGTATTTCTTTCTTTCTTTTTCTATCTATCTATCTATCTATCTATCTATCTATCTCTCTATCTATCTATCTATCTATCTATCTATCTATCTATCTATCTATCTATCTATCTATCTCTCTACCTACCTACCTACCTACCTACCTACCTACCTACCTACCTACCTATCGATAGTTATCCCTTCCACATCATGACTTTCCCTATTGCAGTTTTGATATATCGCGGGTCAGCATAAGAAATTAAATGGGAAGTTTTGCAGAAGCTACAAAGGACATAGAAAAAGTTTAGACACTTGGGGGCAGCTAGGTGGAGCAGTGAATGCTGGCCCTGGAGTCAGGCGGACCTGAGTTCAAATTTGACCTCAGACACTTGACACACTTATTAGCTGTGTGACCATGGGCAAGTCACTTAATCCCAATTGCCTTGCCTTCCTGCCTCCAAAAAAAGTTTAGACACTCAGAAACATATTAAATATGTTGATAGTATATGTATAATAGAATATATTATATTATACCATATATATGATATATATATGGTATATATACCATATACTACATAATACCATATATAATACCAACATATTTTATCTTTTAATACCATAATAATTCAGAATTCTTCTCTGGTATGAAGGGAGGGCCAAAAATTTTTACATGGATTTTCCAGATTGCAGCAGGTGCCATGCCCCTAATGCCCAAGATGTGGAAGAAATAACTGTATATCTATTTATCTATCTATCTATAATCTACCGTCTATATAACTTTCTATCCATCCTCTATTTACCTATTCCCCTCTCTCCATCTATCTATCTATCTATCTATCTATCTATCTATCTATCTATCTATCTCTCTATCTATCTATCTATCTATCTATCTATCTAACCTATCTATCTGCCTACCTACTTACCTATATCTTTTGATGCTATGGTTAGAGTCAAGACATACAGATTTCATTCCCAAGTAGGCACTGTTTATTAGCATTGTGACCCTGGATGAGTCATCTGACATGTTTACCTGCTTCCTTGCTTATACAAAGCAGCATGAAGTGAACAGCTGGGAGGTTGCAATGTACTGGCTTTGTGACTCTTCCTAATTCACTTAATCTGTCAGTCCTGCCAACCCATGTTTGCAGAGGGAATTTCCTTATGCCAAAGAAATTACAAGTCTGGCCCAAGAAGAATGGTGATGATATATCCTCACAGGATTTTTTGTGGGGTATATTTTGTTATTAAAAACTTTGGTCCTGGGGTAGAAATACTTCAGGAGGGGGAACTAGGTGGCGCAGTGAGTACAGCACCGGCCCTGGAGTCAGGAGGACCTGAGTTCAAATGCAGTCTCAGACACTTGAAGCATTTATTAGCTGTGTGACCTTGGGCAAGTCACTTAACCCCAATTGCCCTGCCTTCCCCCCTGCAAAAAAAAAATACTTCGGGAAGCATGGATGTGTGTTTTAGGGGTTCTCATTATATAAAAATATCATCAGATACTTACCAAAATGACATGAAAAGCACTAGAAAATACAAAACATGGCCCAGGGAGTCCTCGAATAGAGGAAAGGTGAGTCTCTGTGCTCAAGTCACTTAATCTGGGTCTGTTTCACATTCCTCATCTATAAAAAGGGAATAATCATAATAGTCCCTATTTATAAAATATTAAGTACAGTGCCTGGCACTCTCACTTAATAAATGCTTATTCCTTCCCTTCCTTTGGTAGGAAAATGGAAAAGGAGGCTCTGAAGGGAAAATGACCAGACAACTATTAGAACCAGACGAGTTCTGGGTCCTGGCTGAAGGTAGTGAGCCCTGTATGGCAGGAAGCGTTTTAGCAGAAACTATATGACCATCTGTCAGGGCATTATCGAGCGTGTTCCTGCCTGGGATGGGCAGTGGGATTTCCTCTCCTCTCATTCTCTCCGTTTCCTCTCACTCCACTCAGCTCTGTGCAATCTGGATTGTAGCCTTATTACTCAGCCAAAACTGCTCTGACTGATGTGATCTCCCTTATCCCTTTAATGATCTCCCAAGATCACTGATAATCTTTTCCTTACTGAAAGCTGTGGTCTTTCGTCCAACCTTCTCCTTGCCAACCTCTCTGAAGCATTTGACATTGCTGACCCCTTTCCTGGATATTTTCTCTCCTCTGGGTTTTCGCGATGTGGATCTCTCTTGGTTTTCCCCTCCCACCTGTCTGACCACTGCTTCTCAGTGTCCTTTGTTGGTTCATCACCCATAACATGCCCCCTAATTATGGACGTTCCCTGAGGCTCTATCTCTTCTGGTCTTTCTCTTCACTCTCCTTAATGACCTCATTAGCTCCCATGAGTTTAATTATCATCTCTAAGCAGATGACTTCTGAGTCTACATATTCAGTTCCACTCATGCATTTCCAACTGTCGATGGTATGTTTTCAAAGTGGATCTCTCTTGGGCATCTCAAACTTACCAGGTACAAGACAGAATTCATTATCTTTTCCCATCCCTCTTCCAAACTGTTTCTATTGAGAACATCCTTATAGTTCCCCAGATTTAAAAGGCTGGCTTGACTTTTCCTTACCTTGTTGTTTCTACCTCTATAACATCTCTAGTTATGCAGCCCTTCTTCCTACTCAACTGACCATTGTCTCTTTTTATACCCTTATCTCCTCTTGCCTGGACTCACTGAAACCATCTCCTAATTGGCCTCCCTGCCTCAAGGTTCTTCTCCATCCAATCCATCCTGCAGAAAGTTGCCGATGACTATGACGATATGACAACAGATTCCAATGAGTTCTTGCTGCCGCTAGTATCAAATACAAATTCCTCTGGCTTCTGCATGGTGTGTGGTTTGTGCTTCATTCTTGAAGGGGACACTGGCATCAGGAAGATGATGCCATGACTTGTGGGTGAATTGCATTTAAGTGAAGGTGGGCCGTGTGAGGTCACCAGCCTCACTTTCTCCTCTGGAGACATCTGGGTCTGGTGGCAAGATGTAGATCAGGACAACTGGAGATGGCTCAGCGTTTGGCTTTAAAGCCTTTTACAACCTGGTTCCGATTTAACCTTTCACACCTTATTATACATTACTCCAGTTCCTGCATTGTCTTCTAGTCAAATTGGACTTCTTGCTCTTTCTCATAGTGTCTGTGGGCTTTTGTATGGGCTCTCTGCTATACCTGAAACACAATTTCTCCTTATTTTTGCCTCTTAGAATTTCTCATCTTCAAATCCCCTCAAACACCGCTTTCTACATGAAGCCCGCTGTGATCCCCTAATCTACTAAAAATTGCCTTATATTTACTTTCTATGTGGCATAGTTGGGTAGAGTTGGTTTTAGAGCCAGGAAGACGTGGGTTCAAATCCTTTCTGTGACACATACTATGTGACCTTAAACTCTCTGTGTTTTAGGCATCTCTTTGAGACTATGAAGTCAGCCCAGAACCCAGGCCAGCCTAGCTAACATCTGGCTGAGTGTGAATAACTAAAAACCACATCCAGAGATTCACAGGCTCACAGAAATTGTTGTTCGTCCTTCTTTCTCGAAGAGGTCCAACGACCTCAGGAAGGTGATGCCTTGACTTGCAAGTGAATTGGATTTGAGTGAGGCAGAGCTATGCAAAGTCATCAGCTTCTTTCCTTCCAGAGTCATCAGACCCCAGTGGCAGGACACAGGTCAAGATGACCGGCAGTGGCCCCAGATACAGCGGGAGGCTTTGGCCTATTTAAGCTAAGGTCTTTCCCAGGTCTCAGTTTGTAAATCTGTAAGGAATCTTAGAGATTATAATCCATCCCCCTATCATTCTAGCTGCGTAGCTCTGTGGCTAGGGTGCTGGAATTGGAGTTGAGGACCTGGGTTCAAATCTAGCATCCAACACTGTGTAAGTGTGCCTTACTGTGTCACATGACTGGAGAAGTTGTTTGACTCATAGACTCCGTTTCCTTATCTTTGAAGTAGGGAGAATGATAGCACCTAACAGAAGGTTGTTGTGAGATACGCATAAAGCAAACCTTAGGCACTAGCTAGCGATCCAAAGTAAGGCCTCAACAAGATGCTAGCTCTGTAGAAATACTGCTTTGCACTTGCCATTACTGTTCCACATAAACTATGCATGAGATCAGTACTGGACTTATAATTTCATTGAGACAGAGAACTCTTCTAACAATTCAAGTCAGCACCTTCCCTGAAGTTTATAGTCTTTCAAAAGTTGCCTAGAGGCCTCTACCTTGCCTGAGGTTCATACAGGCAGTATGTCAGAGGTAAAGGTCTCCTTGGCGCTGAGGTCAGTTCACTCTCCACTATGTCCCAATGTCCTATTGGCCTTAACTCCATAACTTTATGCCAACGAAGGCAGCTGGGTGACATAGTGGCCAGACTGTTGGATCTGGGGTCGGGAGGACCTGAGGTCCAACACAGCACAAAAGCCAGGGTTTGTTTTGATTGTTGTTAGTGGTGAAAGCAGGCCTGTGGACCCCTTGCCTCCGATTAGCTTTTGTTCTTGCTTAGATGGTTCTGTACACAGTCAAGGAGAATCTTAGGAACACTCCGGGGTTCTTAGTCCTAGACTACACACATCAGGATTTTTGGAGGGATGGAATCCCCAGAATGAGTTTTTATGAGCATTACCCCTAATCAGAAGTTAAAAGGGATATATAAGTAATTTTCTTTAACCCTAAGTCTTGTCTAGTAGACTGAACTTTAAATCAACACTACCTACGGGGTCAAGAGAGGATACTTAATCTTAGCATGGGCCTGGCTGGTTTTTGTTCAGGTACCCTCAAGCTAGCCCAGGGTATGGTAGTTCATAGTGTCCGTTGATCCATCTCATACTTCTTAGAAAGGTGCTTTCTAGGCACCATACCTATAGTACGTAAGAGCAGAGAAGCACTAGATGGCTCTGGAGAACAAAAACGCAGTAGACGGGAGCAGACATGGGTGACCATGAAACCAGCATTGGTTGCACAATACCCACTGCAGACATGAAACCCAGAACAGAAAATACACCCAGTAGAGAGCACAGCTGCAGACATACAATAATGCTGATATAAATTGCCTTGACCATCCATGTTCCTCTGTTTCCGTGCCATTGATATGTATCTTGATCCCATGACCGCCTAGTATGTGCTCTTCATGCATATTCTGTGACATGCTCCATGTGAGTTCCTTGAACACACATTTTCTCTTCAGGTATGCCATCACGCATTGGGAATATGGCCACCTGTGGAAGAGCATCCCATGTGAGCACAGGAAGACCCTACATTCTTATTGATGAAATGTTTTATTTTAAAATAATGTATCTTCTGGCTGACTGGTAAAAGTAAACACATTACTGGGGACCTGTGAATTATGTTCTGAGTAGGTACTGACCCAGAGAGATTTGAACCTCAGTTGATGTTTCTGTTGGACCATGTAGGATGTCCATGCTCCATTAAGCATAAGAATTCTGCAGGGGACAGATGGGTGCCTGCCCAAGAAAGAGCAAATAAAGTTGCTAAAAAGTTTATTTCAAGAAGCCAGATATAACATGTCATTATTGGTTGACTGTTTTTAATCTCACTTCTCTATGTATAGCCAGGAGTGGGTAACTTGTAGCAGGTAGTTCTGGGGTTTGGAGACTCCTTGGCTTTCCATTTCTAAACTTCCTATAGAGAGTTGGGGGCACATACCAAGAAAAGATTCCCTTACTTTGTTTAATATTTGGCAATAATGAAGTGTTCCCATTCAGGGGTTCAAATCTTGAATAGTTTTTGAGGCTTTCCAGGGAGCTGTGAGTATATGATGAAACAGACAGCCTTGGTGTACTATACACAACCAACAGCTAGTGAAACAATACGTGCAAGTAGCTAGCATTACTATGGCACTTTAAGGTTTGCAAAGTGCTTTATAAGGTCTCGTTTGATCCTCTCAACGCCCTTGTGAGGTTGGTGCGATCACTATCATCTTTATTTTACAGATGAGGACGCAGAGACTGAAGGTTTTAAGTGACTTGCCCAGAGTCACCAAGCTAGTAAATGTCTGAGGCAGGAGTTGATTTTCAGAGGTTACACAAGCCCTTCCAAGTCCTATATGAATTCAGTTCTTTGGATGTCTCACGGGACCCTTGGGTTGTCGGCTTTGGAATGTTGTAATTATCTCCCAATGGACAGGGCCTTTCGTCAAGTCAGTGTCTTCAGACCTTTCTCAATAGCTGCTTCTGGCTGGTTTTTGTTTTCCTTCATCTTAACAATCAGGGGCTATGTTCAAATTGCACTCCCTACTTTGGAGCAGGGAAAGGCGCTCCCCATGATATTGCTGGAAGGATAAGTTTTGAGTGGAAGAAATCATTGTGGGCCAGATGCTACGTCTGGAGGAATACGGAGGAGGAGGGTTTTGGCTCTGGTACTTGAGGTAGGAAGTTCCTACAAGTTATTTTCCTGGGTCCCCATGGCCAATAGCAGAATCCATGTAGAGGTTCTTGGAATTGCTTCCCTCTCTCCAGAACTTTCTGGAGCCAGGGGCTGGCCTAGTTTCAAAAACTGAGTGTGTGCCAGTTTTCGTGAGCCTTGCTTAGAATTGTGGATTAGTATTTGGGGCTAGAAGGAGACCTTAGCCATCATGTATGTAGTCTAAGTTCTTAACCTAGAACAAACTGGTCCATAAATAGATTTCAAGGGGGTTGTAAATAAGAATGAGGAAAAAATTGTTTTTTTACTAATCTCTAACATAAATGTAGCATTTCCTTTAATTTTATTACATGATTATACTATATATAATATAGTATATAAATATAATAGAATATAAATTATATAATATAAATGTATAATTATTCTATTATTATTATTATAATTATAAAAACATTATTCTGAGTAAGGGTCCATAGGCTTCACCAGAGTGCAAAAGGGGTCTGTCTAGGACTTACAAAAAAAAGGGAAGAAACCTGATGTCCAACCTCCTCCTTTTACAAATGAGGCAGCTGAATCCTTCAAAGGAGGGTGAAGAGCCTTGCCTATTAGCACATAGGTTATAAGGAGGATCCCGGCTCCAAAACGGCACCAGTTCCCTTGGAAACAAATGAGGAACTGGAGAAATAGAACAGGGCACTGACCATCTGTTGGAGGTATGTATGTGTCAAGGTATGTGGAGGGAAACCAACCTAATGGATATGTTTGGCAAATGCTGGAAGATGGGCACTGTTCTTTGCTACTCCAAAGTGGTAGCAAGACCCTTATGACGCGCAAACTTACACAAACATTAGAAATAAGACAGAGCCAGGGGATGACGTCATTTAGCTTTCTTTTACCAAACCATTGTTCTAGTCACAATTACTTCATCCAGCACACAAACAACACTGTCATAACTCTATCTAGGAAGTGGCTCAGGGAATTTCTTGTAGCTCATCCAGGATTTGGCTTTTTTAGTTCAGTTGTTTGCTTAATTTTAACAAAATAACTGCTTTTTTTTTTCCTTTAAATAGGTCATTAAGGCATCAATAGGCACAAAACACCACAGACATGTACGTGAGAATCTAAATGCAACGAGGTCCAGCCTCTTGAGGAGTTAATATGAATCCAGTGGATTTGGGGCTGAAGACACTTAGCAGTTTGATACCTTTTGAAAACAGCTGCACAATCCTGAAAGCTTTATCTATAGAGAAAACTTGTATTTCATAAACAACAAAAATGCAGGTTTTATAAGTTGCCCCATGAAAAAGCTGCATAGACAGTATCAGATTAGTTGACCATTTCTTAGCTATGCTCTAACACTTCTGTTTACCATTCTATTGCAGCCTTCTGATGAATATTGCCATACTGTTAAGAGATTTTAATGAGTAAAGAATGAAATATACCATGTTCCTGGTGGGTTTACAATTCTAATCCTGTTATGCAGAAAATCCTTGAACAGACTTCAGAAGTGTAAAAAGAGGCTCTATGCTCTTAGGGGGAAGTAGAGGTCTTAATGCCCTATAGTAGACTTAATCAACTACCAAATAATCCTAAAACAAGGATGTGACCATGTCCACTCCTCCCCTCCTTCACCTCAAAATTCCACAATGGCTCTAGGGTATAATACAGAGTCCTCAGACTAAAGTCTTCCACAGTCTGTCTCTCTTCGCTTTTGTAGCCTCATGAAGACTTTTTATCCTAACCTACAAAATTACTCCATATTGCTTTGTAAATATTTGGTATTTACCTATACATTATACATAGATCTGGACAGGAGCCTCCTGGAAGGCTATAAGGTAAGCCTAGAGCACAGCGACAGGTTCTGTTTTGTCTGTATCACCAATGCAGCGCTCTGCTCTAGAAGGAGCTTAATAAATGCTTATGGGATTGAACTGAATCCAATCTCAAGGGGCTATACCTACATAATGGTACAAAGCTGGGTACTAAACCAGATTTATCAGAAAGTGCTTTTCTACTTTTGGTACTCAGAGATGGATAATCTATATCAGAGGTTCTTGGGAGTGGGGTGAGTGGCAGAAGTGCACATGAACTTGGTTACCGTTTTTTTAAAATTTGGATAACTATATTTCACTGTCATTGGTTTCCTTTGTAATCCTATATATTTTATTTTATGTATTTAAAAACATCATTCTGAGAAAAGGTCCATAGGCTTCACCAGACTGCCAAAGGGGTCCATGAAATAAAAGGTTAAGTAATCCCTTGGTATTCACTGTGCCTAACAATTGATTTTTCATTTTGCTGCTGTGGAGTCTGGTTGCTTGGAGGCTGCCACAGGGGCTTCCTCTCAGTTTGGGTCAGAACCATCCTGTGTTTCAGGGAGCAGGCTGAGAATTACCCCATTGAGAATTATCCCCAGGGAGTGATTCAAGCTTCCCTGCAGGAAGTCCCAAAAAGCTCTGAGGGGAACTTTTCATTCCCTCACTTTAGTTTTGTCTGGTCTTCTGACCGCCTGGGCATTATCACGGAAATGATGTACTTTCCTAGTTCACTAGGACTCCAGAGATGGCCTCAAGTTCTCTTGGGGTGCCCACACTATGCCTGTGTCCATTACACTTCCGATCTGAATGATGGGGTGTTTCAGAAATGCCACAGGCATTCATGGTCCAAGTCAGAATACCCAGCAGACAAAACATGCCCCAGGCGACAAAACATCTGGAGTTTTCTGGCCTGTACCAAACTGGAGTGTAAAAGAGGGCCCCTGTTGCTAACACTCACATAGACAGATCCCTTTGAACATTTCCTTGTATTTAAAGGGTAAAAAGAGATTATTGTACAACACCCCCTCCCCTCAAAGTACACAAGAAAACATGTTGATCAAAGGAGGTAGTCTATAATACCATTTCCAATTCAGAGTGCAAATGCTATCTCTTTGGGGGATTGGGGTCCTTAGATCCTGCTGCTTAAAAACCAAAAGATTTACAGTGGTCTGAACAGGTTGCCCTTACATTTGTTCCAACAGAGTTTTGACATAAAATGAAAAAAAAATCTTTAGTCAAAGCCAGAAAACTGAAATGAGAAATGTTGATCCTTCTTCATGATACTGATTTAATCCTATTCATTTATTTCAAAATCACTGTGTGAGTTGAGGTCAAAGGGCAGGTGTGGGATGCAGAGTGAAGATAATCAGATCTCTTTTGATCAATACATATTAGTTAATACTTGAGACATCCAGTAAAATAAACTTTGAACTATACTATAATTCTCTCTAAAATATTTTAGGACGTGGTCCTATGGAGGTGACAGGTCTATTGCTATGTTGGAATAGATTACAAGTTCAGGTACTAAAAAGTGATTTCATTTTATAAATGGCACTTGGGTATTTTCATAACTTCGGGCTTAGTTCGCTAATCAAATTTCTGACGTTCCTTCCGTAATTTCAACATAATTTATGCTGAGGCAGTACCTGGGGCCCTCCTATCAATCAGGGCTTTACTGATATATGTTCTCCCTTTGGCCAGGTGAACCTACTAACAAGGTTTCTGCCTCTCTCTGGGGCAACTGGAACTTACCCACTTAATAATGAAATCAGCATGGTACTAATTCAGTTACCCACAAGCATTTTTGTAGACTTAAGGGTAGATTAACATAGCTCTTTGGTGCCCTCCTCTGGCACAAATCATGACAGTGGGAGGAAAACACTGGATTTTCTCAAAGATTATGTATCTACCTGAATGAGATTTTCAATGTCTGATGAAAGCTGTGAGTATGCATACATTTTCTTGTATTCAAAGCCCTTGGGATCTCAGCTTATTTGGAGCAGATGATTAGCTTGCCATTTGGTGGGAAACAGCTGATTATCAAGGGTGGTGTAGAACAGGGAATGTGAGGGCTAGAAGTTCCTTGGTGCTGAAGGTGATGCCAGGAAGGAAAGTAAAGGAGTGGTATTAAGACAGGAGTGGAGAATTATAGTCTGGAGGTGATTACAAAGAAAAAGATCCTGAGACCATAAGTTGTGCCAGTAAAAAACCCCAAGTCCCAGGGGATAACAAGGAAGGCAGTGCTTTATCATTCATAGTAGAGAAGAACACTGAATATGAAAACTGAATTGGAAGGGCTTCTCAAAATGTAACAAACAATAAACAAGAACCACTCAGTGATGATTCCTTTTTAAAAGGAAAAAAAAACCAACCCACATATAGTACGTGAGAGGCAGACTGGCATAGTGGATAGAAGGCTGGTGTTGAAGTCAGAGGGACCTGGGCTTCAGTCCTGCCTCCCAAATTAATCAGCTGTATGACTGTGGGTAAGTCACTTACCCTCTCTCAGTGGCCTAGACAACTCTCTAAACTATGAATCACATGGGAGTTGTCAATTGGTATTAATGGAAATGGAAGTTCCCTACATGGATGAAATAATAAGTTCTGACCAAAATAGTCCATGTGTAGATGCTGATAATGTTGCTTCAGATGACCTTCAAATACACATCTTTTTCTAAGATCCTGACTTTCAGGTGTTATTTATTAAGATAACTGGAAACTTGGAAGAGAAATTCTCTCCTCTCCTCTAATGAACTGGTTATGAATTATTTTACTATGTTAACAAAAATAACACATGATAAGAATATGTATTGCACTTTTTTTTGAAAGTACAACCTAAATGTGTGCTCCTTGCACAACCAATCTGAATTGCCTCTGTACTGTCTCCACAGGAATATGCTCAGTGACTTAGACTCAGACCTCTCCATTAGGGTTCCTTGCTCTTATTACTTCACTGATTGGGTGCTGCTAATGGAGCTTTGAGCCAGAGGGGCACAGAGTTCTTTGGGCCCCACTAGGTCCTAGGCACTGCAATAATACTTATAAGCCCTGGAATCTAGCCTTGGTAACACATTTATTTCCTTTTTTCAGGACACAGCCACTATTAACTGCACAGTGCTAGCTAGACTGAACAAAAGCTCTCTCCAACCTTTTTCTCCCATGAAGCTCTTCAGCCAAAGAGACAGATAGCCTGACAGACTATTTCATCATTCAAAGCCTAGGAGAAAATTTTCTTTAGATTGAGTCAATCCTATGTGAAAAATACTAAAAAGGTAAAACATGTTTTAAGCTTTATTATGATGAGCGTCGTGTACCTAAACTTGCATCAATTTGATAAATTTCTGCTCACTTTGCAGATGACAAATGGAGGTGTGTTTCCCCCAGCTTTGTATCTGCTAAAGGCCTTTTTCAGCCCTCCTCTTCCCCTCACATTTTCCATTCCTTTCCAATGCTGATTTCTGTTTTCTCTGCTTGCAGTGACTAATTCTGAAACGTTATTCTTATCCTCTGCATTGCCCTGGGTTGACCCTTTGGGATGCCAAGCATCCTAGGTTTGTGGCTGCCAGGAAATGCCAATTCTAGAGAGGCTAATGCTGGTGGTGCAGCCAGGGACAAGCAATCTAGGTTTTCAGCAGGCGAATGCTTAGCCCAAGAACCAGACACAAAAGGTGGGCTAGAGTCCTCATCTCCACTTCCTGAAAATAACAGATGGTCTATTCACAAATCCATCCCATGTCAACTATAAAGTATTCTATTTAGGCCATCATGAAGATCCAGCTGGTCACTCTGGTCCCACTGAACCTGGCTGGATGCTGTCAGGCTAGGGGTTTTCTTTAGCTCCATTTTCATTCTTTTGCTGCCTGAATCACTTCCCCATTATGGATCTACTTTGGATTTTCAAGGGAGAGTTAACACTAGATCCTTTTTTTTTTCCCCCAGAGCTTTTTCACTGTTTCAGAGACTCTTCTAGGCTCTTTTAATTAGTAGCTTTTTCTGGAAGACATGGGGAGAAAGGCCTAGAAAATTTGCCCTGGGCTGGCAATAATGAGGAGTGCATGACTCAGTGATTCCACTCTCCCCTAGTTAGTCCTTAGTTAACACAATTTATAATAGATATATAAATCATACTTCTGGTATCCAGGTGGTATCGGGCATGGCCTGAATAGCCCTTTAGGTTTAAAAATAAATTTGAGAAAAAAAATAATGCAATTAAAAAAACCTTTTACAAAGAAAAATCTGATATGTCCTTATTGAAATAACATTACTCCCTTTCCCCTTCAAGATTATTATTGCAATCAAAAGATTATGTGGGATTATGTACTATAATAAAAATAGTATGACTTATAACAGCCTCTGTTTCTCCACAGGAGTGGCACTGGGCTGTTGCATAAGTTTGTACTCTCTCAGCATTTTATACATATACTGTAACAAATTCTTTACTGTTGATTTCCAAAACTAAGGAAAAGACCCCGTTTTTCAAAATGAAGATAAAAAAGAACATGCTAGCTAATTCAATGGCAAACTTATTTTCAGATAGTGTAATCATAACAACCTTGGGGTTTAAGGGCATGGGAGCAGCAGGGCATACCTACCCTCTACCCAACGTTACAACTTAGTTTTGTAGACATGGCTTTGTTGCCTTGGATTCATTTGGTAAAGATTTTTCAATGTCATCAGGGAGGCAGATGCTGCCTCTGCCTCAGATGGCAAGCAACCATGTCAGCTGCATTCCTTGGGCTCATCAGTGCTGCAGTAGGAAGTTGGTAGCTACATTAAGGTCATTATTTGAAGCTCTCAGGGCCTCCAAAGCATCCACTCTAGAAAATCCCATTTCCATGAGTCGGGCAACCTGAAATAGAAAGCAATGAAAAGATGTTCTTTATTGGTGGGCAAAAGATAACAATCAACCTGGTTTTTCATAGGATAGTACTTTGATTTATTAAAAGGAAGTAAAAATCTCCTAACTACCCAGAAAATCATTTGGCATGTTTCTGTAAGCTGTAAATTATACACAGGATATTTTCCTCATTCAAGGAGGAGGAATGGGGGGAAGAGGGAAGATATACACATTTTAGAGATCCCAGCAAAGAAAGGACTGGAGAGTTTTATACTGGTCTATTTATAAAGGTTTAAACACAAAAGAGAATTGGAACCAGTGTTGACAACTAACCACATTTCCTTACAAAGCTTTCTTTCTTTCTTTTTTTTTTTTCAATGCTTTTCCAAGAAGGCTTCTAATTATTCAGGGAGGGTATCTCTACTAGGTACTAATCTCCTAACATAAACTTCAGCTTATGATAACTTCTAACCAAGAAGGAGTTCTCATATCTCTTTTAGCAAGGAGAGTTTGCACCTGCTTCCATCTTTAATAAAACAGTTCATTAATAAGAGATGGGAACAGGTCTGGGGCTAGAGTACCACAAGGAAGCCAATGGCACCAAACCCATGGTGGGTAAGCAGAGAACAAAGCACAAATACTCCAAACCATACACAGATGGAAAATGTATAAAGCTTTTTGTGTTTACACAGATAGCTTCCAATGTATAAATGGGTTCATTCTAATGACTCTGTAAATTCTGTGTTTGGAACTCAATTTCCCATAAATATATTATTATTTTTATTATTATTAAATTAATATTATTAATGATTATAATATGGACTATATAATATAGTATGCCTTTATAATATTATAATGTATTGTATATGTGTTCTACCCCATATATAAAATACATATTATATAGTAATAATTATAAATCATTATTTAGAGTCTCAAGCCAACTGGCCAAGAAACATAAGGCATTTTGCTAAGCACTAGGAATACAAAGAAAGGCAAAAACAATTTTGGCCCTCAAGCAGCTCATGTTCTAATGGTGGCATGGGGTGACAATGAACAAACAATTAAGTACATACAATATATATACACGGGGTAGGTGTAAAGTCATCTCAGAGGGAAGGGAGTGGGAGGAGATGGCAGGCTGGGATTTTAACTGAGACTTGAATAAAGCCAGGAAGCCTGGAGGTGGAGGTGACGAGAAAGAGCTATGCAGGAAGGGGAGGGCAGCCAGAAGAAATGCAGGCTGGAGATGGAGCGTCTTATATGAAGGACACCAGGGTCAGTGGATCACTGAGCTGATGAAGAGGTATAAAGTGTGAAAAGACTGGAAGATGGGGAAAGGTCAGGTTATAAAAGGCTTTAAAAGCCAAACAGAGAATTTTATATTTGACTTGGGGTGGGGGGTCATCTAAATAGTTCACTATAGTCAATTTGTCCCAGAATATGTCTGAAATACTGTACTTTTGAAGAAGGATAGGAAAAAATGATCCCTAACAGGCAATATTTCCATCTTTTCTGCTGTCTTCACTCGCTTTCATAGCCAGCCTTGGCAATGTGGTCTGCCACTGTTCCATTACCTACCGCCCTAGAATCACTTGCTTCCTAGATCTTCCATAGTTCTCAACCTGTAAATCCTATTCTCTGGGTAACTACAATGATCCAATTCTTCCTCTCGTCCTCCTGGGCTACTGAAGGTTAGAGGAGAAAGCCATGAATTCTTATTCTTTCACCAGAGATACACAGCGAAGACATAAAAACAGAAAACAAAAGACCGCCACTCCACCCCCCTAAAATGTTACAGACTAATATGGGAAATATAACTTGTACGCAAATAAAATTCAAGAAAGATGCCACATGCAAAGCAGATGTGGAAAAAAAGAGCAGTGACATACATAGGTTTGGTTCCATTAAGACTCAGCTGTACACAGCTATATTAAAAATTCTGGTCACCTTAATGTTTCCTTGCTCAGAGTAAGCTTCTGTTGGCTTAGGTTTACAAGCTGTACTATGGTGTTAAAGGTCCAACATGTGAGATACAAGAAATTTAAACAGCAGAATAATGATGTCAAGTAGCCACTAAATAGACATGTAGACAACGCAGACATGAGATACCAGGAAATGATACAAGCAAGGTTATCTTGAACTTGACACATGACAAAGAAGTGGTGACTTTGGTTATCTCATCATACTAGAAAGTCCACAAGGGTTCTATTAGTCATAAAACTTGTCTCTGAACTCGTTCTCTTAGATCTAGGGCAGCTTTAATCATTCACTTCAAAAACTCATTTACTCTCCATGTTTTTATAATCTTTACTGGCCATTCGTCCAATAACATTTATTGAGTTTCTGTTGTCTTTTTGTGGCAAAAGATACCATTTTGAAAAACTGAAGAGTGACTTTTCATGTATTACTAATGAAAGATGATTTATATCCATCTTTTTTTTTTTTTTGGAGGGGGGAAGGCAGGGCAATTGGGGTTAAGTGACTTGCCCAAGGTCACACAGCTAGTATGTGTGTCAAGTGTCTGAGGCCACATTTTAGCTCAGGTCCTCCTGACTCTAGGGTCGATGCTCTACTCACTGAGCCACCTAGCTGCTTTCCTGTCTTTTCACTTTAGCCACTGATACCATTTCAATACAAAACACATCTGTTACCTGATCAGCTAAAACTGAAATGTGTTATAAATGCCTAAAATGGCAATTTCACTGAAACAATTTATTGGTACTAAAGGCCACATCCCACAAGATCTAACTTCAAAATAAAGAGAAATTTTTAATAAAAAAATACAAATCTATTTCATTATTAGAAATATATCAGAGCACTGTTTTAAAAACAATGTCAAAGGAACGTATTAAGGATAAAACGAAACAGTTCACAAAAAAAAAAAACAAAAAACAAAACCACTGTGAATTTCCTAACAGTTGCACATTACATATGTAATTTTTGGATTTAACAACAGTTAAATACAAAGGCAAATGCTGTGTATTCCCAAGAAGCATAGTATTGACTGGACTTAGCCTATTTAAAAATCTGATAATTCCCCACAACCCATCTCATAAATACTACAGCCTTCTTCCTTCATTTCCAAGCACAGTGATACTTACTTCTTCCAGTTGCGCACTAGAGGGACTCTTCTCTCTAAAAATTCTTCACATGAACTTCCTTTTTAATATGTTAAAGGGCTTTTGGTGTAAGAAGATAGTTTTTCTTTAGCTTATGTTAGCAAAACCTACTATTGTTTGTCAAATGTCTAGGGGCCCATGATTAATACCGTGTTTATTTAAACGTGTCCGTCCCCTCCCCCCCTCCCCCGCCACCCGCTCCACGTACACAAACTTTCATTTAAAAAAAAAAAATCCGGCCATCACATTTAAACATCTCCAACTCCTGTCTTCCAGGGCAGGAATCCAGTCCAGAAAGAGATAAGAAACCGGACTTGAGGGACGTGAGGGAAGGACCTGGGTGCTGCTGTAACAGTAAATTCTACCTTTACAGACAAAAACCCAGAGATGAAAACACGGTGACGGAAGTATCTAGGGTGCCCCACAGGGAGCACGCTGAGACGACGCCGGCTGCTTTTCATCCAAGTACACCTCAGTCACAGGCATTCAATACACCCCCTGCAGGAGCCAATAGAGATCAGCATTGTGGTTCGGTAACTCGAGGTATGTGAAATCTCCCCCAACAGGTGCTTTTACAGCAGCAGCATCAGTGACATTTGAAAAGGTTCCAGGAGAGAACAAGAGGAAATCGGTGCTACTCCCAACATGCTTTGCAAAGAAAGAGACCACACTGGAAGAGTTCAAGAGACAAAGACACAAATCCACACCAGAGTTCTGTTTATTTTTAACCCAATTTGGTGTGAAGTGAAACAGTCCCCTGATTATTTCTTAACAAGACTCTAACTTGATTGTTATCTAGAGGGATCCTGTTTATGCTGTTCTTCTCCCATCTGAATTTCACCTTTTCCCCCTCCTTGCTCTTCTGTAAAAATAACACAAGGGTATGGATTCGAACAAGCCTTAGAACTTCTCCTAATGAAGATTCTCGGGTTTTTTTTCTTTCGAATCAGCCTGTGGTTTGTCTAGCTTCCCTTTAGCTAAGTGCGTCAAATACCAGTGTGTTTTTAGGGTTCTTACTTCTCCAATTTCTACGCATGCAGACGCTGGTGCTGCCTTTCTACCTGACTATACTACCTCCAATCTCAGCCCATATTGTGCCGTCCACTAACGTCAGACAAATTCCTAGATCATCTACATGCAATGGCTCTTGGAACCCTCCTTGGCGATTGTCTAGTCTCTTTGAAAAGCTTCGCTCACTGCGCTCTCTCCTCTGTTTTTACTGCAACATGTTCATCTAGACTGGCAGTGCTTCCCTACTTGCAAACACCCTGGGATCACTACTGATGCAAGAATGGTGTGCACCAAGGTCCACATGATCCTATCCTTTCTCTGAACTCCGTTTGTTTGGTTTCACAGCATTTGACACTTCTGTGGTCTGGACACCCTCTCCTTGTCTGATGCATCTGTCCCGTCTTCCTTTGCCAACCTGACTCTTTAAGGGTGTGAACCCTATTTTTTTCTTCTTGGTAACTTTGACAACACCTGGCACAGTATTGTACAAATAGCAGACCCTCAAAAGTTTGTTGGCTGACTGTGGATTGAAAACCAAACCTCCTAGCTGTAATGGAATTTAATTATATAAAATATACAAACACATATATGTGAGTGTGTGTGTATGTATATGTATATATCTCTCTATCTGATCTCATAAAACTTTATCCTCCTCTTAAAAAAATTATATTCTGATTTGAATTATATTCATCTGTATTCTTAGCTTTCTCTACTAGATTATAAGTCTTTTGTGGGTAGGGGCTCTGTCTTTTTTAACTTTGCATTTGACCAATGCCTAATGCTTAAAAAATATTTCTGGAATGAATGCTTCTTAGGAGTAGTAACATTTCTGATCTGGTAGAGCTGAAGATGAAACAGATTTGACACCCAGACTGTCCAGACTGAATAAGCAGGAGAACAGAGATGACATAATGACTAAGACTTTATATCCACCCCTTTTCTCTATGTTGTCTTAAATCAGAGATTCTTAACCTGGGGTCTGTGAACTTGTTTGTAAAAAAATATTTTGATAACTATGTTTCAATATAATTGGTTTCCTTTGTATATCTATGTATTTTATTTTATGCATTTAAAAACATTCTGAGAAGGGGCCCACAGGCTACGCAAAGGGTCTCTGGGACAAAAAAAAAGGTTTAAAAGCCCTGTTTTAGATAAGTTTGGAAACTTATGTGAGTGTTCTGTAAAAGTTGGCAGGGCTTTCTGAACTGGGAGGAAAGAAAAAAGTATAAAACTACAGGAATATGATAGAATTATGGACTCTCAGAATTGGAAAGGACATCAGAAGTCATTTATTCTAACCTATACCTGATTAGGAATTCCCTCTAAAACAGGCCTGTACAACCTGCAGCCTGCTCTAAAACATGGCTAACAAACAGTCATACAATCTCTCCTTGAAGACCTCCAGGGATGGGGAACTCACCACCTCCCAAAGCTGTCCACATTCCACTTATGGACTGTGCTAATTGCTAGAAATATTTCCTTATCTTGAGTCTAAATCTGATTTATAGAAATCTCTACTCAGAACTCTTACTTTCTGTCTTCCAGGGGTAAGCAAAATAAATCTAATCTTTCTTTGACAGGAGAGCCCTTCAAATGCACGAAGATAGCTGTCTCCACCAAGTCTTCTCTTCTCTAGGCTAAACCTTTTCAATTCCTTCAATTGATCCTCAGGTATCAGGGGTTTTAACCACTCCCCTTTCTAGTCACTATCCTTTCCCTGTGCTCTAGTGTCTCACTGTCTTTCCCAAAATGAGATGCTCTAAAATAAGTATTTTAGATGCAGCAGGACTAGGGTACAGTGGAACTATCAATGGCTTTGTCCTGGAAACTCTATTCCTTTTAACGTACACTAAAACCATATGAACGTTTCTGGACTGGTGACTCATTCTGCTTGGAATCCTCAAGAACCACGAGGTCCTTTTCTGTCAACTGTTGATGAGCTATGTCTTCCTCAATCTGCACTTGCACCATTGATTTTTTTGAACTATTGTTCAACCTTTTAAACCTGACTCATCCAGCATATTAATTTACTCTCCCAACTTCTCAGAATTGATTTCCTAAGCACACTGTGCCTTTACCCAAGTTACTGATGGACCATGGCCTCACCCCAGAGGCAACTCCAGTGGAAACCTCAGTCCAGAGAGATATCAATCCATCATCTGCTAATCTTTGGGTCTGGTTATTCGACCACTCCAACTGTATTGATCATATCTCCATTTCTTCACCCCCATCTCCAAGGATATTAAAAAGGCCTACTTCTAACTAAGAGATCTCAAAGAGACATCACTTTTCCTAGTTGTAGTAAGGGATTCTTTTTCAGATATAGGTCGGACTAGAGAGCTTCTGGGGTCCCTTCCAATGCTAACATTCTGTGATGCACTAGGCAATGAAGGCTCTACTCCCATTCCTTTTTTGAAAACTGGGACAATATCTGTCCAATTCCAGTCTTGAAGAGTTTCTCCGATTTTCCATAATCTTTTCAAAGATTTCTGTCAAGTGGCTCAGCAGCCACATCTGTCAGCTCTTTTAGTATGTTAGGATAGGCTTGGTGACTTCATCTTATCAAAGGAAGTTTTTTTACCCCTCTCTACTTAAATCTCGAATTTCAGCTCTCTATTAACTATTTCTCTTCTGTCCTTTCCAGTCCAAAGATTACTCTTGGAAGAGAAATTAAATGACTTGGCTATCGTCCCTCAGCCTGCAGCAGAAGTGGAACCTGAACTTAGGTTTTCTGATTAGAAATCAGATATTTTTTCTACTACATCAAAACTACTTATAAAATATTGCTACCAGGTTAATGAACTGTAATGCTAGCCAAATGAAATAAATTATGTATCTAAGTATTCCATCTACATTGTTACACAGATCTTTTTCAGGCTTCTTCTGGGAAGAACAAAACAACAAAAAACCCAGTAAAAAGTGGTTTTAAGAATCTTCTTGTCTCTCCAATCTCTAGCTCTCTCCCTACAATCCCATTTTTCAGCAGTTAACCTGTATTCCTACTTTGCTGAAGAGCCTGATGCCATCTCTCATGTGTTCCTTCCTTACTTCACACACTGAACTACTCTATATGGCCTTGTCCAAACTCTGATGTCCGTTCTCAGATGAGGCAATCTTCCTCCTTGCGCCGAGGGCACCTCATGCCTCTTTCCCACACCAAGTCCCTCCTATCTTCTGCAGGATCTTGCTCCATCGATCATTCCCTCTCTCATCTTTTGGCCTCTCTGTCACTATAGGGTCTTTTGTTTATTATCAATTTATCTTGGCTGCTAACCTTTCAATGCTCGCTGTATCTACTTCCTTACCACTTACTCAGCCTCTTGCAATATGACTGCCCTCCTCACCATGCTAGTGAAATTGCTCTCTCAGAGGTCATGCCCAATCCAATGGCCTTTTCAATGTTTCTGCAGCATGTGATAGCGCTGACTACTCTCCCGCTTCGCTCCTCTTTTGACTTTCATCACATCACTCTATTTCTTGGCCTCTCTGGCTCCGCCTTATTCATTGGTTCCTTTTTCACGATCCCAGGACTACTTGACTATACTTTTTTCCTAAAACTTTTTTTGCATTTTAAAATGATGTTTTATCTTGCCCATTAGTCTGTAACTTGCTTAGGAGAGGGAACTTTTAACATTTTTGTCTTTATATACACAGTGCCTACCATAGTGCCTTATTTATGGCAGATGTGTAAAAAATGCTTATTATATAAATGACACTGTTGAAGTAAAGAAAAAAAACAACATTTCTTAGTATATCTGGGCCTCACATTAAAGTATGCAGGGGAGAAGAACAAGGACAACATTTGCCTTGAGACCATGTGCCCAGAGCACAACTCTTATTGAGTGGGAAAGATTTCTGAAAAAGAAGTGTTTTAAGGGGCATCCTAGAGTATGTAATGGTGGTATCCAGGAATTTACAATTCCTAAATGGCATGTCACAGAGCAAGGAGAAAAGATATCCAAATTTTGGAGACTGGGGAAAAGTTTCAGTAGAAAGCATAAGACCCATATGTGTATAGTTTCCCATCCCGCACTCTGGCTATAGAGGGACTTTGCGCATACCTTTCCTATTAGGAGTCATGAGTTTGGAATGGTTTGAGCCTCAAATTACTCTTGGGAAATGGAGAGTGAGACTCTAATAATCACCAGGAAGGAAGGCTGAGATTATTCGTTACTATTATTTCTTTTGTGACTAAATATTTTTTCTGTTTCAGTGTTGTTCCTTGCCTGGGTTGGGTTAATATAATGGGTAACTGAATTTCCAAACCTTTGTTAATGATAACAATAATGATGATAGCAGTAACCTTTATATAGTGCTTACTGTGTGCCAGGCAATGTGCTAAGGGCTTTTTAAATATTATCACTTTATCCTCACAACAACCTTGGGAGGTAGGTGCTATTATCACTTCTATTTTAGTTGAGGAAACTGAAACAGAGGTTAAGTGACTGGTGCAGGGTCACTGCTACCAAGCGTCTGAAACTGGATTTGAATTCAGGTCTCCCTGATTCCAGGCAGAGTGCTTTATACACTGCTACCTAGCTACCCCACTGCCAATAAGTTCCTAGTTTCTTAACTAGGTAGAGGCCAAAAATGAATTAGAAAGGTAATTTACTGCTGAGAATCCTCTATGATATGCACTCCAACAGAAGACTCAGGACTTTTTGGAATATAGATGGCTTTAATGATCTTCTAATGGCCAAAGAATGGAAGGATTGTTTGTCAGTTGGTCAACAAGCATTTATTAAGTACTTACTATATGTCAGGCTATGTATATACAGAGAAATAAAAACAATTTCTCCCCTCAAGGACCTTATATTTTTAATGGGAGAGAGGGTGGAGGGATTGCATAAATAACTATACACACACGTACATGTCTGTGTATATACATATATACACACATATATACCTACACACACACACACACACACACACACACACATATACATACAAACATAGAGAGTAGATGCAGGTATTATGAGATAGAAATTGAGGGAATACACCTTTCTACACATGGAGGACAGTTGTGGAGATGGGTGAAGAAGGGTTAGGTTTCAAACTCAGTACAAGGGCTATTGTGTGAGATTTAGGATATGCCCAAAGGGAAAAATCTCACCCCACCATGACTCCCAGTATTTTTTGAAAGTGGATACAGAAAGCTGTCCTCTCTGAGATGAATAGCATTCTGGATGAGTTAACATTAAAGACTGGTGAAGAGCTGTTCCACCATAGCACAGGCTCTCAATGATTTTAGCCATGGACACAAACTTGACAACTATAAGCAGCTTAAACAAGTAGTGTCAAACTCAACGGCCTCAAACTGACTTAGAATGTTGTACTGTATTTGCTGCTGTTGTTAAACATTTCCTAATCATATTTTAATCTGTTTTAGGTGGCTCTTGGGAGTTTTGTCCAGGCATGCCTGTGAGTTTGAAACCTCTAGAGGACACCTAAACTACAGTTTAGAGACCAACAGGATAAGTCTTTTAGAGACTTGGTTAATGTACTTCACATATGCATCAGTGTCACTTTAGCTCATTGGAGCAAGTCCTTTGTGTTACCTACTAAAACCAGCTGGGATAAACTGCCTTTTCATAGCCTATGTAGGATCAGCTGGTGCTATTCAAGATCTTTTAATCTATGACTACGAAAATTCTCTGATCATTTTGGACACTTGGCACAAGAAAAAATGGATTTCTTGCGATGCTTGGTGTCTTCAATGGAGAGTGCTAGCAAATTGTATGGTTTACATGGCTAGCATAATTTGGTACTTACTCGTATGCAAAGAATCAGAAAGATTCCGCAGTAGTTAAGATGGAACGCGAGAAGTAATTTTCAGTAAGTGGCTTTCCTGCCAGGATCCATTCTGATCAAATTGAGATCTTGAGAGTAAACTACTCAAGAAAGTTTATAACTTGATAGGAATCAAAATGCTTAGAAATACATTAAACAATCCTCAAAGAGATGTTTTAATTATATACTACTGAAAGTGCTAAAGACACTGAGGCCTGAGAAGAATCAGCACGTGGCCTTTAGGAACAACACCACAGATTCTGCTCTACTCCTGTTAATGTTTGGGTGAGGACTGATGGCTGCCCAGATGAGAGAGGCCTACAGTCCAGCTGGAGTTTCATTTCAGAAGAGTTCATGAAAGTACAAGCAATGGTATCTTATTCATTCAATGTTATGAAATGCAGCCTGGGTCTAGAGGCCTGCTACAAAATCTAGGTGCCCAGGGAAACACTCAGGTAGCAGACCAGTGAAGAATCCCCAGTAGTTGAAAGACCAGGTATTCTGCTAGTCTATAATAGCTGGTACTACTAGGTACTCCACTAGCCTTGAAGAAGGGTAGGACTCTGCTAAGATTATGCATTGCTGCCAAGAGAGGAATAAGCTGGGTTTTCCAGTGAACAGGAAACAAAGAGCAAGGAAAAGTTGAGGCAGCAAGCTTCAAGAAGGTTCCATCCACAAATTACAGATGGATAGTTAGCATCTGAGGACAGGCCCAAATGTGGAGGATCCAGGTCAGGTTCCAGAGAAGAACCTGCACACTGGTATCCTCTTGAGTATTGGGGTAATTTTCCAAGACTGCCCTAGCTTAAGGGAGACCTATGCCCAGACTAGTGTTAAAGCTAGTTAAATCTAGAGGCTATCCCTTTCTTGCTTCATACTGTGAGGCAGGTCTCTGTGATGGTTCCAAGGGAACAAAGGCCATTTATAAAGCCTTACTCCTGAGGTTCTACCTAAAGAGAGCATCAGATATTGTTGGAATGATGTTGGAGGCTTGCAAGGCAGAACTTGTTGGAGCTTACTTCATATAACAGACCATGTATTTTGCAAGGAACAGCCTAGCTAAGTATGAAGGCTGGCCATGGTGATGAATTTTTTGGTCATGGAAACTCACGAAACAAAGGAAATACAAACTGGACCCCAGTCCCCATCCCCTTCTATCGGCATGACAGTTGCAACATATGCTAAGAATCACACAGTTTTTTGACCATTTGTAAACTTTAGTTTGACAGCCGGTATTCTAAATTTGAGTTCTTAGTCAAGTGACTAACGAGTGGATATGCTATTAGAGGAGCTGAATCAAATACATTTTAAATATTCTTGCTATAATGAAAAGATTGAGGGAAGTTGAAGCTAAATGAAAGGATGGGTCACAAGTATTCTCTGGAGAGCTGAAGAAAGGATTAGGCAGAAAAGGTTTCACTGTACATCCAAAGAGTCCAAGTTGAAGAAGGATTCTTTGCAGATAGTGAAGTTTTCCAGATGTTTGTGTTTGTGGATTACGTTGTGCTGATTGCATCAAATTCTGAAACATCACAGTCTCTCGCAGTAAAAAAAAAAAAAAAAAAAAAAGAATTTGGCCTGACCATGCACACAGGAAAGATCAAATGGATGGAGAATGTCTATTGCCCTGGTTACGACACTTATGTGGACAAAGTATAGGGCTCATCTATCAATATGTATATCTGAGACAGATATTCAGTACAGAGGATCAAAGAGCTGGGCCCAAAGATGAGCAAGAGAAGGATGGTGAATTGGACTGCCTTCTGGAATAATAAAGATCCTCTAATGACCCAAATTTTCCAATGGAAACAAAGGTCCACCTTTTAAAGACCAACATTTTGCTGCTGTTGCTTTATAACAATAAGCCATGACATATATTACAGTCTTGAAGAGTTGAAAATGAGTACGACACAGAGGGCAACAAAAAGGCTCATGTTGGGTGAGAGCAGGCTGCGGTTACCAGTGATGAACCTCAAAGACAAACAGCCTTAAGAGATGTCATTAAGAGATGTGTTAACAGGAAGACAAGATGGCCTGGTCATGTGGCAAAGACAAGGAATGAGGACGGTTTGAAAGCTGGAGCTCTCCACTGGTAACTGCACAGTGTTAGGAGACAGTAAGGATAAGCTGCACTGTGCATCAATGGAGAGACCTTTCATTTCAGTGATTGAGTATTGATAAACTGAAACATATGCACAAGAGGAGGATCAGGTAGGTGAAGGTATATGAAATCACACAGCAGGGATATGATCACTGTCTTCCAGTATTTAAAAGGGGTACCATGTTGAAGGGGGACACTTATTTTGTGTAGCTCTAGAACACATAACAGGGAGACAGACTTTAGCTCAATAAAAGGAAGGACTTTCTAATAAGAAGAATTGCCTAAAAATGTAATGAGCTCCTTTCAAAGGCAGATGAATAACCACTTTACAGGTGTGTTGTACAGGGGATTCAGGATGTGGACTCAATGATTTCTGAGGTTCTTTTAAGCTCTGGGATTCTATGGATTTATGGCTTATTAGTTCAATCACATTTTAACTTCTACCTTAAAAAAACAAACAAGTAAATAACAATCTTTTAAGAGGAAAGTTTTGATTAAAACAGCTTTTCTCACTTATTTTCTTTTCACAACAGGTCTCACAATCAATATCAATGCACGTTGACAATGACTAGCTCATCACAGGATTTGTTATTCTGACAGGATGAAGAGGTGTCAAAAACAACCATGTAATCTTCAACAGGCCCATACATATACATGTATATGTAAATACATCTATGCATAGGTAATGGTGTCATTTTTGTACACACTGGGAAAAGTGACAAAACCAAAAATCTTTCACCCTTTAAAGTGTTATCTCTCTAACGGTTCCTATCAAAAATATGATTCATAGTTTATATATCAAACAAGCAGTGACATAATGGAACTCATCTTCTTCTTGTCCTGTGGCTGCCTTCTGTGCCACATTCTTTCCCCTAAAGGGCACCTTTATTTCTACCACTAAAAGCTTTATGATTGTGGAGAGTTTCCTTGGGAAACACCCTCAAACCAAGCAGTCTGTTAATACGATGTATGTGATGTATTTCCTGGGTTTAGGGGATTCTTCATACAGAGCAAAAATCTGACCAAGGCCCCATAATCTTTTTACTAATGCTTCTGAGTGAAATGCCCGCCTGAGATGTAGAATAATAAAGCAAGGAGATAAGGAAGACTTACTGGTCTTATTGGTCCTGCCCCTAAACAAACCCATAGCTGAGGTCTTGGGCAAGACTGTCCTTGCAGAGGGAGAGTGAACAATCAATCAAGAAAATTTAAAATCAGGCCTTCCCTCTCAGACCACACCCTTGAGGGACTTGTACTGGGGAAGCAGGAAGGGTGACATATAACACTTTCAGAAATAAGTAAATACAGATATATAGAAAATAAACACACTGTAATGAGAAAAGAGGACAGCACAACTAGACTCAGCTCTCCATAACCTGCACACCAAGATCATAACATTATAGTCCTGGATGTCATTAAAAGGGATGGGGAAATTACACTAAAGAAAGAAGACTGGCCAAGCCACAACCAGTCCAAGCTCCCCTGACCAACCCAAGACCAAAGCTCCACTAAGAGTGGAGGTGGGGAGTGAGGAGGTGAGAAAGCGTGAGGAAATCCTATCAGCAAAAATTCTCTTACTGGTTCAGAGCCAAAAGTTGCTTTCCCTAGCAACCACTCTCCCTTTTCTCAGTCCCATTCACTTCATTCCTAACCTTCCTTCCTATATTAACAGACCTTTCTCTGTATTACATTTCTTTCCTTTACATTCCTTCCATCTTTTTGAAAACATGGATGTTGGCTCCCTGACATCAGACTGCTTCCCTGGCCCTCTCCGCTACTGGGTCCACCTTCTCTTATGATTCCATCCTGGCAAAACACATTGGACAAAAGGCGGAGTAGACACTCTCAGACCCTCCACCTGCCTTCTCCTCTGTACCTTCAATCAGCCTCTCCTTTCCTTATCCTAACTCTTATCCACTGGCTCCTTTCCTGCTACTTATAAACATGCTCATCCTTAAAATAATTCCCTTGTACTCTACCATCTTCAAGTTACCATCTTACATCTCCTTCTCACTGCCAACTGCTAGAAAAGTCTGGTTCCACCCTTTCTGCCTCGACTTCCTCTCATTCACTTCTCCACCCCTTGTGAATTTTCCTGTTCTGTTGTCCCTTAGTAGTATCTGACTCTTTGTAACTCCATGGACCATAAGAATTTTTTGGGGATTTTCTTGGCATGGAAATTGGAAATTTCCTTCTCCAGTGGATTAAGGTAAACAGAGGTTAAGTTACCTGCTGAGGGGTTGAACTCAGGTCTTCCTGATTCCAGGCACAGCACTCTATCTACTAAGCCACCTAGCTCCTCTTTTCCTATTCTACCTTTTGACAAAAAACACTCTCTCGAGGCTTTGACAATCTTTTGATGGCTAAGCCCCAAAGGTCTTTTCTCAGTCCTCATTTTTCTAGATCTCTCTAAGAAATGTCAAATTGATGACCATCCCCTCCTTCTGGACACTTTCCCTTCCCTGGGCTTTGGTGACTGCTTCTTCCTCATTCTCCTCTCACCTGTCTGACTTCTCCTAAAGTCCCCTTTGTTGGATCATCAAACAGGCCCTGTCTCTATGCATGGCACAGCTTAGGCCTTTGTGTTGGCCCTGCTTCTCTTTTCTCTCTGTGCTCACTCTTGGTGATCTCATCAGCTCCCATGGTTTCAAACACCATCTCTAAGCAGATGACTCTAAAACCTACATACTTGGCCATCCTCTCTCTCCTGAGCTTTAGTTCTGACTTACCAACTGCTTCTTGGTTGTTTCCACCTGGTGTCCTACTGACATCTCGAGATCAATATGTGTAAAAGATAATTATCTTTCCCCTTGTACCCACCCTTCCTCCTGATTTCCTTATTGTTGAGAGTACAACCATTCTTCCAGTCACCTCGTTTTACAACCTGGGGTCACTGATGACTCTTCACTCTCCCTCACCCCCTTGATCCCAACTCCTCAATATTTCTTGCATTTGTCCCCTTCTCTCTACTCATACCACAAACATCCTAGTCCAGGCCCTCATCACCTTTTGTCTGGGCAACTGCAGTGCAATATCAGCCACAAACAAGTGCTTTCATATAAAAGGATTACTTTTTTATTCTGGCCCCTTCCCACTCCCTGCCTCCACTGAAACACACGTTCCAAAACAAGAAGAAGAAAATTAAAACCCTTATACTAAATATACATAGGTCAAGCAAAATGTCTAACTAATATTTCCAGACTGTTTCCACATTCTGAGTGCTATGTTCCAGCCAAACGGGCCTGTCTGTGGTTGACTGTGCACAACACCTCACCTTCTGTCTTCAGACAGGCTGCCTGCTGTGCCAGGCCTGCCCTCCCCCTCCCTCCTTCTCTCCCTCCCTGCCTTTTGGAATGCCAGCTCTCTTTAAGACTCACTTCAAGGGAGCTCAACTTCTTAAGCAGGCCCTTCCTATCTCTTCAGTTCTCATCCCTCTGAAATTACTCTGAGGCTGTATTTACTTATCTGTGGATGCGTGGTTTCCTCCTGAGCAGAAGCCAAGATCCCAAGAGAGATTTTTTTTTTCTATCCCTAGCATGGTCCCTGGACTATATGAAGTACATAATAAATGCTTCTTGAATTAGAGAAAGCAGTTTCTTTTTGCAGCGATTTTTACAGTCTAGTGTAGAAGTAACCAAAGATGCTGGAAATGGCAGGATTGGACAGAGGTATCAAATTTACTGTTTGCAGCCCTCAAAATTCCTAAGTATGGCCTAAACCAGATTAAAATGTAGTTGAGAAGTGTTTACCAAAACAAATAAAAATATAATACAACAAAGATAATGTTAATTTGTGGTTTTCTAAGTCAATGTGCCTCCATTTGAGCTGGACACCACTGTCAGGGGATACACTTTCAGGTTCCAGTCCAGATGTCAAACCTCCTTGAGGTGTCCCACTGTTGTTTCAAAGGCTAGGTTCCTCAATTAAGGTCCACTTGGAAGTGTCTGTATTGGGGATGTGAAGGACACAGAAACATAGGTGAAAGTTCCTTGTGCTTACTCTATGTAGTGGCTATCAAACACCATACAGGGAAGGGAATAGCAAAGTATTAATTGTGATAGTGGTCTACAATAGTTGTAGACTATTTTTTTCAACCAAATACTTTTCAAAATTTATCAAACTTTTTTCAAACTTGCCAGCACATAACAGGAGTCCAAACTGCAATGCTAGGAGCTGCTGTTTAAAAAAAAATTTTTTTTTATCAAGATCCCCACATTTTACTTTCAGGTGCTGAAAATCACTTTCCCTCTGTAGGGGTGCACTCAGTCTAAGATTACCTGTTCCTCGGAAACCTCAAGAGGAGGTGCTGCCACTTCTTGTTCAGACTGTCGAACATCTCGAGCATTTGCATTCCGCCTCTGACGTATATGAGGAAAAAATCGATTCCAATTAATCCTCCCACCCTAAAAAGAGATCATACATATGCTGTTATAATATAAAAATGAATAAAGCCATCTTACTATTTCGACTGTCTCTACGGAATAAACCTAAACAAAATAGAAAAGTATGAAATATACTGTCATACAGGGAGCAAAAATTCTAGAGTAATATAGTCTACTTTTCAATCAGCATGACACAGTAACAAAGAGTAGTATCACTCAATGGGTAATTCAAAATGAGCTATCTAATATGGTTTTAGAATTCAATTAGAGACACTAAGTTCACACATTCATGTTTTTGGCTCCTCTATCTTTCTCTGCTCAATCTTACTGTTAGCAGTTTAAGCCTTAGATGTGATCAGGGAAAAGGGACAAAAATGAAAGGAGGTCTGGGTTGCTTTGAAAAAGACACAGGTATAGAAAATCAGGAGTCACTGTAATTTTCTTTAGCAGTTTTTGAAAACTTATACTATTACTGTTTCCACTTTTTAAGTTGGAAACTAAATTCTAATCTCTGTATGATTCCAATTTTAGTACAGTGTAGCTGAAGCAAACAGTCACCATAATAAGTAGGCCAAAGAAGCTCAGAAACCGCATCAGCCAATAAACAATCTTGCCAGACAAATGGAAATGACAGCCAACACTGTTTAGAATACAAACTCATTTCAAAACATCATGGAATAGGTTGATGATGGATTACAAGCAGTACTGCTTTGCCAGAGCCTGAAAAGTAGTTAAGGTGACAAAGAGACTTGAGACCATACAGTAAGCAGGATCATCCTTAAGCATCCATCAATGAAACTTAAAGGATAACAAACACATGGAAAACAGAACAGATTTGCCGGCATTTTTATAAGAGATCTCATCTCATCAGTAATGACAATGAAACCAGGACCTTTGTATTCTACCACGCTCAGTATTCAAGCACTATTGATTACGCTACCCAAGTTGTATCAAGAATGACAGTGGCAGCTGGGAGGAGTAGACGGACTTTAGCAAATACACACAGAAGAAATCTGAGCTAGAGGTGACACAATTTTAAAGTCATTCATAAACAGATTTATAATGAATCAAGTATTTATTAAGCTCCTGCTAGTGCCAGGTACTGTGCTAAATGAAATAATCTCTACTCTCATTAAGCTTACCTTCTAATGGAGGAGGTAACAAGTAAATATATGCAGCACAAATATAACATTAACATGTAAAAAATAGTCAAGAGGGGACATTAGTGGTTGAGGGCATTAGGAAAGGCTTCATGCAGAAGATGGTCCCTGGGATGCATCTTAAAGGAAGAGAAGGACTGTGAGGTGGAAGCAAAGGGAGAGTTCATGAGAAGCATGGGGGAGGCCAGTACAAAGGCAGAGATAGGGTCTGAAGCGTCGTGTGTGTGGGAGAACACAGAGAGGGACAATTTGGCTGGACTGGATTGTATAGCATGAGACGGGAATAATGACCAACAAGGCTGGAAATACAGGTTGGGGCTAGGTTGTGAAGGTCTTTAAAAGCTAGAGTCATTTATATTTTGTCCTAGAGGGCAGCTGGAAGCCACTGGAGTTGTCTGAGTAGGAGAGTCACAAGGTCAGATCTAAGGTGAAGACGATTATTTTGGCTGCGGTGCATAGGATGGGCTAGAGTGGGAAGAGATTTCAGGCAGGAGGCCTTTCAGAGGTGATGAGGGCCTGAACATAGGTGATAGCTATGTGAGTGGAGAAAAGGGGTCAGAGATGAGAGATGTTGTGAGGGAGGAAATGGCAAGATCTGGCTACTGATCCGATGTGTGGTGTGAGGAAGAGTGAGGATAATCCAGGACAATGCTGAGATTACATGAAGCTATAAGGATGGTGGCCGTTTGAAAGAGGGGAGGGTTTGGGGGGAAAGATAAGCTTGGTTTTAGTGCTGCTCAGTACTTAGATAAGCAGAGATCTAAAAGAGAGGAACTGACCATGGATGGTACTACTATTATGATTACTATTGTTGGTTTATTTTTTGAAGACCAAAAAGGCATTAGCAAGTCACCCATATTTGCTTGTTACTACAAAATCCTTTTGAGGATGACCTATGTATGTACTGACTATGTCACTGATGAAAAGATGACAAGAGCAGAGGCAGAATTTAGGAGACAATTCTCTACAATAAACTATAGCCTCACCATCTCATGACTGAGAGATATAGAGAATATAAAAGCCTGCTGTGTCAAAGGGTTTGCTTATTACAAACTCACTTCTGACTTACGTGTGCTCACAAATGTATTTACCAGTGCCAGGGGTTTTAGGACACTGAGACATATGAGGTGGAGGAAAGACGGATACAGATGCTTTTTTGGTGAAAGAAGACTCTCTCCTCACATTATCATGGAGGTGGCTGGGAAGAAGGGGCAAGGGATGACAATTCTGTGATAAAATATACACGGGCCATAGGAAGTAGGATTGAGAAGTATTGTATGCAGGCTAGTAGAGGCTGAGAGATAACCTTGGGCACACCGAGTGCTAGAATATGGAAGGAAAGACAGTGGTTGTGGTGAATGGATGTACTGGGCATGTGCCTTGGCTTAAGAACACAGAAGGAGGCTATGATAGCAAGTGCGGAGGCTGGGAGCCCACAGTTCCTGACTGCATTTTGGTTTAACAGCAGACAGTGAGAAGGGGCTGGTGTGGAGGTAGCAGTTGCAGTGAACGTGTGTTTCAGGCACGTTTTTCAGCACAAGTTCAGAGGACTATGTTTGGCCACTTTAGAAGTGCATTTCAGTGCGACAGTTGAATATGAGTATGGTTGGAGACTTAGAACCTATGGGTATGGTCATTTTGATGTGTGGATGTATATGTGGCTATCTGTTTAGGTCAGGGCTTGTGGTTTCATTGCTGGTTCCTCTACTAATACCCCAGTGCAGAGCAGTCACTGTTGATAAAAACTGTAAGATCATATTTTCTTCAGTACATCTAAATCTAAAGCTTGACTGAGCTGACGCTAAATTGTGGCAGATTACTAACTAAACCTCAAGCTGACCAAGATACAACTCCTGCCCAATCCTACAATGCCCACCAGACTCCCTGCCTGCCCTCATATACACATACTCTGCTCTTAAGATAAAATGCACACCAAAACAGACACCCAGCCTCTGAACTCACACACCACCTGCTTTCATGCCAAAACATACTCAATACAACCATGACCTTTTAAAATGTTCTAATACTGCCCTCAAGTTGGCTTCCAGCACAGTGCATACTGTACCAACTCTCTGCCTATTTATTCTAATTCCTACATACTCCTTTTAGAAATGCAATCAACACTTCTAGGCATTTTCTGAAAGGCATAAAATAGGAAAAGAATATCTACTTGTATATGTCTCCCTTTCTCAGTGCTGCAGCATCTACCAATGTGGAAGGTATCTTGGGCTGACTGTATGGGAAAAAGAAATTCTATAGATTCACTTGTTTGTGGCTGATATTGCACTGGAACATTATAGTGCCTCTTCAAAGAGATTTAGTGCAGTGGAAAGGATCTTCGACTTGGAGTTTGAGGATCTCGGTTTGAAATGACGCTCTGTTAATATGACCTGTAAGACCCTGGGCAAATCATCTAATCTGTCTGGGTTTTATCTATAAAATGAAGGGACTGGACTGCATGATCTAAATCTATATTCTTATGACAGTCACTCAAAAAAGATTGATGTAATAATCCACACTGGAGAAACAAAGTGGACAAAGGATACATTGCACAGATTGAGCCTGAAGCTATATATAATTCAGCTCACTGAGTAAGTTTATCAACACAGATTTTTTCTTTTTATATTTCTTTTTATTTTCAATTGAGAAAAATAAAACCCCAGTTAAAATCTCATAAAGTCAAGCAAAACGCATTTCCTCATTCTACATTCTGAGTTCTTCACCTTTCTATCAGGAGGTAGGTAGCATGTTTCATCATTAGTTTTCTGGAATTGTGCTTGGTCATTATGCTGATCCTCATACTTTCAAAGCTGTTTGTCTTTACAATATTATTGTCAATGTATAAACTGTTTCTCTGATTCTCTTTACTTCAGTGCTTTGATTGACATAAATCTTTCCAGGTTTCTATCAAACTATCCCTTTCATCATTTCTTACATCACAACAATATTCCATCCCAAAGCTTGTTTAGTCATTTCTCAATTCCCCAGTATGACCCCTTCCCCACCCAGATTCCCATTCTTGTCCCCTCAAAAGAGAGCTGTAAATATTTATGTAATATTATGTAAATAAGTATATCCTTAAGAGTTTGTTTTGTTTAGGACTAATGTCTCCCTTGATCTACCTTCCCTTTAATTCCCCCTTCTCTTCCTGCTGAGTGAAATGTATCTCTATACCCAATCTGTGTGTGTGTGTGTGTGTGTGTGTGTGTGTGTGTGTGTTTTTATTTTTACCTGAAAGCTCGGAATTTTGGTTATAATATTTCTGGAAATTTTCATTTTGGGAGGTATCCAGTGGATTATTTCTATTTCCATTGTGTCTTCTGGTCCTAAAGAGATCTGGGCATTTTTAAGATTTTTTTGACATATGATGGTCTATCCAGGCTCTTTCCTTGTTAATGGTGTTCAGTTGGTCTAATTATTCTTAGGTCAGCTGTTTTTGCCGTGAGATGCTTTATAATTTCTTCTATTTTTCGGTCTTTTGACTCTATTTTAATATTTCTTGTTTCACGGAGTCATTGGCTTCTATTTGGTCTGTTTTATTTTCAGGGAATTTGTGGCCTGGCCAAGGTTTTGCCCTGGTGTGCCAAGCTGTTAATTTCCTTTCCAATTCCTTCCTCCGCAGCCCTCATTTCTTTTCCGTCCCCCCCCACCCCGCCCCCTCTAGTATTCTAATTTAATTTATAAAAACAATTTAAAATATTTTTAAAATTCTTGCTTCATCTCTTCTAGGAATTCTAGTTGAATGTGTGCCCAAGCTACGTTTTCTTTGAGACTTCGTTTGCAGGCATTTTTAAGTTATTCTCTTCTGGTTTTGTGTCTTGAGTATCTCTGTCACCACGATAATGTTTTACAGTGGGATTCTTTTTTTGTTTGCTCATTCTTCCAGCCTTATTTCTTGATTCTGGATTTGATATCAGGACCTGACTCTGTACTCTTCTGGAGGGAAGGTATAGGATGACCTTGCTGCTGCTTTCTTGGGGGTACTGAGTGTTGTGATACTCCAGTAACTCAGAGGCCGAGGACCTGCAAGCCTTTGGAGCTTCCAAAGGCAAAGTCTGATCATCATTCCTAGTTTGAACTCTGCAAGTTCCTGACCTGGGTTTGGGTCTGAGCAACAGTTGGGTGTTGCTGGATTCAGTCACTATCAGCTGTCTAGGAGGCTTTGCTGATTCTGAGTGGCAGAAATGTAGGCTCCTCTTTGTTCTGGAATTCCTGCAGGCTTCAGGTGGGCTAGAGACTGGAACTAAGACTACACTCTGCTCCTGGAATCTGAGCCACACTGCTGTTGTTTTCATCTGAACTTGTTCCTCTTTAGGTACACAGCCTAGAGCCTGTGATCACTGCATTCCTGGGCACAGGCTGCCTTTTCTGTCCACCCTGGGTCTGTGACCCAGAATTGGCTAGTAAGTGACAAAGCTGCCAGTTACCTATTCCCAATAGTGTCCCACTAGCAGTCTTGGACCTCCTCCTGCCTTGGTGCTTGAGATGCCAGAATGCATTGTTCTTGGTGTGCTCCTTCCTGAACAGACTCTAACCCCAGTGACTGCAGGCCTCTTGGTCTGCGTCCCTAATGAGACATGGGTTGGACAAGTGATGCACGGTAACTTTTCATGGATTTCTCCATTAGGATTTGGTCTGGTGCATATTCTAGCTCTCTTTGGAGGTGGCAGGGACGGATGAATGAAGAAGGGCTGTATCGCCTCCTGTTGCTCTGCTTTCTTGGCTCCACCTTCCAGGATATAGGCTTTAGAAAGGCACTACAGACAGATAATCCAGTTTTGAATCAAAGGAGATCAGACTGGATAGTATTTGGGAAACTACAGCATGTTTAATGATTTCAAGCTGGTCACCGCAGTTAAAGCCCATTTTAAAAACTCTCCTGGTGAGGCTAGAGAGCTATGAATCATGGAATACCACAATCTCTGAAGAATAAAAACTGCAGGTAATCCAATAGTCCATGGAAAAATGTACCTTTGGTGTAAAGGCTTTGGCATACTGTGAATGATGATATATCCTCAAGAAATGGTGCAAAAGACACCTTCAGGAACATGTCTGATCAGAGAAAGCGGTAGATGGATCATACAGTGAGAGTAGCAGGTAATAATGGCAGCCCGAACACAACATACCCATGAAATATTAAAAGGAGTAGAGGAAGGCCTCTTGTGCACTGGCAGATCCTCTGGAAATTTTACAAAAAGACACGGACAAAAATTGTACAGTATGAGAAGGTAAGATGGATTAGAATCTATACCATGGAAGGCATGCCTGCATCAGTGAGATTATGGATCCACAAAGTAAGTGTCAAGTTTTCTATACTCTCAGCCCAAGCAAGAGCAAGCATGTCTGGCCCAGGAGAGAGGATATATCATAGGACACTCGAAAAAGTGGAAAAAACCTTGCTAGAAAAATGGTCCCCAATTTTAGACAGTCTAAGGATAATTAAAATACAATTGTAGCATGATTCCTTGCTTACTCTATATCACTTCTATGAGTTTAAAAACAAATCAATGCATTTAGCTAGAAAAGCACATACTTAAAAAATTAGGGGGAGCTTATTTGTAAGTAAATTATCCAGGTACAGTTTTTCTAAAGCATGCCTTTAGAGAGTTGGTAACAGCCCCCTTAAATTTTATAATGTAAAATCTTAACTTCATTTATGACAGTAAGAAAATGCTTTAAAAGCAGAAAGTTTTTTAAGTACTAATTCTAAGATGTTTTTGGCATTGTTCTCCTTTTGTGTAGGGTTTAATATGGACTTACCATCTGTCTCCACAAACAGGAAACATTTCCTTCACTCTGTCTTTTTTAAATGCAATAACCACATATTAAAAAAAATGGAAAAAGGAAACCGCTTGCATTTTTAAAACTGATCAACCAAAAAGCTTGTTTTGCATGTTTAATATACTTTTTAGGATTCTAAACAGTCATTTTACATGATGTCTAAAGTAGACACAAGATTTTCTAATGAAATAAAGGACTCTTGAAAAACATGCCTATTTGAACTCATTGAAAACAAAATTGAAAACAAAACTTCGAATTGAGAAGCATCCCAATTCTAGTATGGTATGTGAACCACAAAGCTGACCAAAGAGAAGCTGATAAGGAACATGAAAAAAGGTATACAGAAAATTTCAAAGGCTTTTTGAGGTCAAACACAAAATTTAGAGTAAGCTCGCACATGGCATGTTGTCAACCAACCTACCAGTGCTTACCAAGACTGCTTGCTATGTATCCAATACTACTAGGTATTAAGGAGGAAACACAGACGTTTAAGATGTGATTCATGCCCATGGGGAATTTATAATCTACTTCAAGGGGCCAAGATTTATGCAGGAGAAACAAAGAATGTAAGACAGCATAATTAAGAACAAAACTGTAGCCAAGGTTTTAAACACTACTGAAATTGGAAGATGAGAGAGATCAATATGGACTGCGGTACCTGAGGGGAGCTTCATGAAGCAACTGGGACTTGAGAAGGGCTTTGAAGCAATATTAGGATTTACACAGTAGAGAAAAAAAGAGGAAGGCATTCTAGGCAGTGTGAACAGTTTTAGCAAACACAGGAAACTGAAATTAAGCATAGCATATGCTTATTACAGTTAGGAGGCAGATGATTGAACAGAGAAGGTTTAAGTAAAGGACTTGTGGGGAACAAGAATGTAAAGTGTGGCTTATTAGAAAAACCACTCCATCTGGAGTCAAAGGATCTCGGTGTAAATCTTGGCTCTATCATTTACTAGCAAAGAAACCTTAAGCAAGTAATTTCATATCTGAGCCTCGGTCTGTTCATCTGTAAAATGAGGTTAGCAGTATCTACCTTCCTGTGTTGTTATGAGGAAAACAATTTGTAAAACTTAAAGAGCTCTGTAAATGTGGGACATCACTGTGATTTCAAAGAGGACCATGACATCAGGGAGACGATGACATGACTTGCACTTGACTTTGATTTGAGTGAGGGAGGGCTGTGCAAGGTCATTAGCCTCACTCTCTCCTCTAGAGCCATCTGGGTCCAGTGGTCAGATATCGATCAGGAAGACAGGATGCAGCAGGTCCAGCCACGTCACCTCTTCTGCCCTCAATAAACTCCACTGGCTTCTTATTACCCCCAGAATAAATTATAAAATCCCCCTTTTGGCTTTACATCCTAGTCCCTTGTTACCTTTCCAAGCTTCCAATCTTATGCTTTCCTCCCCTCTGCATACTCTACAATCCAACCCTGACCTTCTTCCCGTTCCTTTCCCAGGACGCTCCATCTCCTGACTCTGTGTTTTCAGTGGCTTTCCTCTATACCCGGAATTCTCTCCAGAAATTCGCTCACTAGTCAAGACGTCACCCTCGTGACATCACTGATACTCTTTGAGAATGAAGGACAAACAACAACACTCTCCCTCCTCACCTCTGCCACCTGGCTTCCTTGGCTTGGCTTGCTTCAGATTCGGCTCAAATTCAACCTTTTGCTGGTGTCCCACACCAGCCCTGAACTACTGTCTTCCCTCTCAGATTCCCTTACATTTTCCCTTGAATGCCTCCGGTTTGTACATAGCCATTTACTTGTTGTGTCCCCTGTTAGAATGTGTGCTCTAAGGCCCATATTTTTGCTTTTCTTTGTATCCCCAGTGCTTAGCACAGTGCCTGTGATTTAGTAGGTGCTTAATAAATGCTTGTTGATTGATTGTAGCCACTTCTTGCATTAGGATGGGGGTTCTTAAATTGGGGTTTATAGATTCCCTCAGGGGTCTACGGATAGATTCCAGGGTATCTGTGTACTTGGATTGCAGAAAAATTAAATCTTTATTTTCACTAATCTCTCACCAAAACTTAGCATTTCCTTCAATTATTTAAAAACATCATTCCAAGAAGGGGCTTACAGGCTTCACCAGACTGCCAGAAGGGTCTGCAACACAAAAAGTTTGAGAACTGCTGCATCAGGACGATGGCAGGAGCCTGCTAATTACTGAACTTTAGCAGCCGGACAAGGTAATGCCAGGTCACCTGACAGTGCCAGATGGCTTTTAAGCATACTCAATAATAATAATAATAGTTAAAGGCTTGCAAAGTACTTACATGCTATCTCATTTGACACTCAAAACCTCCCTGGAAGGTGGCTGCTATCACTACTCCCATTTTATGAATGAAACTGAGATAGCATCACACAGCTAGTAAGTGTAAGAGGTAGAATTTGAACTCAAGTCTTCCTGACTCCAAGTCCAATACTATCTATTGAATGAATTAGCTGCCCCCCAAAAGCAGAGATCTCCAATTGTTTTTGGTTGTTCACCTATCACTTAAAACTTCTAAGCATGCACCTCTAATATGTGTATATTTACTGGTTCATATATTATATACAGGTATTACTAATTAATAATTTATCTTATGAGGGAGAAAGGATATGGGCAGAATTTTTCCAACAGTTAGTGTCTGCCCAGCAGCTGTGACCAGTTTAGGCCATAACTGTCCTGAGAGGAGGGACTGGGAGTTTGCATAGTAGAGTGAAGGGGTACAATACTGGGGCACAGAGTTAAGTAAGGTTGTGCTGGAAGTAAGCCCCACGTCTGGCTCTCAATTGTAGCAAGACTGGTTTATGGCCTGCAAATGGCAGATCACACACCCGTTTGTGGTCAGGCCAAGCCTACCCCTCCTCCCAGGGGAAGACTATGGCCTACATTTTAAAGACCATTGACTTGGAGAACTATGGGCTTAGGCGTCTTCAGTGACAGAGACTATGGAACAAACAACGGGCAATTTGTTATAGCATTCAGTAGTGAGGGTAATCAGGGCATGGAGGAGTCAGAGTCGGAGCACCTAAAGAACTAAGGATTTTAATTTCAGCAAGTCTGGAGGAGAGTGAGAGGGCTCTTTCAGTAAGCTGAAAACACTGCTGGTTTTTTTTTTCAGAGGCAATCAAAACCATAAACTTAGCCAATTCAGGTTTGTTTCCCTGGTAAAGTAAAGTAAAAGGGCCTCTTTACTCCTAAATTTAACAGAGAGGAGAAACTGTTCTTCCTTAACAGAATGGAAGAAACAACCCAAGAGAAAACGACTCTGAAGGCACCCTATCCAGTCTTAAATCATATTCATGTGTGTTATGTCATAGCTCTCTTTATTAAACTGCAGTCTCTCTCAAGGGAAGGACTATTTTATTTTTTCATCTTTGTTTTACCAGTACAAGATATCATAGCCTTTCACATAGTAGACACTTAATAAACATTGTCAAATGATCACTTGCTTCCAAAATTTGAAGGTCTGTCATTAGGAAAGAAATCAAAATTGTTTTAACAATAAGCATTTATTAAGTGCTTACTATGTGCTAGGAACTGTGCTAAGGCTGGGATACAAATACAAGCAGAAAGATAGCTGCTGCTCTCAAAGAATTTACATCCTAATGAGAGAAGACACATAACAGGCAGCTGAAAGTGGAGAAGGGCATGGAGGATGAAGGTAGGCTGTTGAGGGGGCATGGTAGAGAAAGTCCTGTGGGGACTAATGAGTACACATGCCCAATGGGCTATAAAACTGTGCATACCCTTTGACCCAGCAATACCACTACTAGGTCTGTATCCCAAAGAGATCAAAGAAAAAGGAAAAGGACCTACGTGGACAAAAATATTCATAGCGGCTCTTTTAGTAGTGGCAAAGAATTGGAAATTGAAGGGATGCCCGTCAAAGGGGAATGGCTGAACAAGTTGTGGTATATGATTGTGATAGAATGCTATTGTACTATAAGAAATGACTAGCAGGATGTTTTCAGAAAAACCTGGAAAGATTTACTTGAACTGAAGAAAAGTGAATTGAGAAGAAACAGGAGAATACTGTGCATAGTAATAGGAATACTGTATGATGACCAACTGTGAACGACTTGGCTATTCTCAGCAATACAATGATCCAAGACAATCCTGAAGGGCTTATGATGAGAAAAGCTATCTACCTCCAGAGAAAGAACTGGTAGAGTCTAAATGCAGATTGAAGCATATTTTTTTTACTTTATTATTCTTGGGGCTTTTTTGGTCTTTGTTTTCTTTTGCAGTGTGGCTAATATGGAAATGCTTTGCATGACCGCACACGTATGACCTTTATCAATTTGCTTGCCTTGTCAAGGGAGGGGCAGGGAACAGAGAGATTGTAAGAATGTGGAACTCAAAATTTAAATAAGAATAATGAGTGTAGGCTAGAAGAGGAATGAAGACATGGTTGGCCTGGGCCTCCTCCCAGAACAGAAGGTTCTGGGAGGAACTAGTTAGTCAGAAGGAGCTGTCACAGGGTCAGAGAGTACTTCCAATGTGAACAGTCCAAGGGCGGAGTAGACTTCAGAGCTGAAGAGGTTTTATGGCACAACAGGAAAAGTCCTGTGGGGAGCTGCCTAGTTAGGAATGAAGACTTGGTCCTGGGTGGCACAAAGAGAAGCAGCAGGTCCTAAGTTAGGAGAAGTTAGAAGGAAGGAAGGTTTGGGCTCAATCTAAGGAAACAATGAGAGGTGTCCAAAGACAAGTTGTAGTATGTACTAAGTTGTCCATTGAAGGCTTCAAAGAGAAGTCTGATGACCACTTGTGAGCATGTAGACAGGGCTTTCTTTGCTTTAGTAGTAACTGGACTACCTGAGCTCCCAGGTTTGGTCTAATTCACCTATGATTCTGGTGAGTGTTTAATAAACATATGTTCTATTAAGGAATGAATGAAATCAAAAAGCACTATAGATTTTTGAGCACACAAATGCACTGATAAAAACAATGTTTCAGAAAGATTAAAATAATTGTCCTGAACCATATCATATGAACAGGAAAAGTCAGATTTTTTTCTCTTTTTGAAAAAAAAAAGACATCCTTATGTTCTTGGCTCTTAAGGATTAAGCATGTAAAAAATACAAAAATGTGTACCCACATCAGCCATCCAGCTGCTCAAAGTACAGAGAAGTCAAGAAAAAGAATCCTTTTGTTCAATGGTAATTTAAAGGTTAAACATTTCACTAACATATTGAAGTTGATAAGATAGAGTTAAATGCTTTGACTTTCGTTCAGTTGCTTCAGTCATGTTTCCCTTCATGACCCCATTTGGGGTTTTCTTGGCAAAGATACTGGACTGGCTTGCCACTTCCTTCTCCAGCTCATTTTATAGACAAGGAAACTGATGCAAACAGGGTTAAGTGACTTGCTCAGGGTCACACAGCTAGTAAGTGTCTGAGGCCAGATGATTCCACTCTGGACACTCTATCTACTCTGCTACCTATTTGTTTACTTTTGAAAGTATTCCACGTAAAACTTGACTAGAAATTGAATTTTAAACAATAATAAAACCTTGAAACCAGATAGCATGAAATACACAGAGAGCTTAATCAAAATTGATTATGTGCCACACTGTATGTACTATGTGTAGTTACGTGTAGAGTTCAAAAGCCATCAGGCATTATAGTAGTAGTAGTAGAAACACTTCCCTTTAAGGAACTGCGGAGATGGAACAAAGGAACGACATAACAGAATCATGTAATTACACAGTGTTGAAAATCTTTAATTGAGTAATTAGTAATGTTACCTATAAAATTATCCTAATAAAAGAACTCCCCCCACCCCAACACACACAAATTTTCTATTTTTAAGATGCTGTTTTCTTCAATATTTTTTTTCAGTATTTTTTTGGGTCTCCTTTAGCAAGTCATTGACTTGTTTTTCATGGTTTTCTCTCATCCTTCTCATTTCTCTTCCCAATTTTTCCTCTACTTCTCTAACTTGCTTTTCCAAATCCTTTTTGAGCTCTTCCATGGCCTTAGACCAGTTCATATTCTTCTTGGAGGCTTTTGATGTAGGCTCTTTGACTTTGTTGACTTCTTCTGGCTGTATGTTTTGGTCTTCTTTGTCACCAAAGAAAGATTCCAAAGTCTGAGACTGAATCTGAGTGTATTTTTACTCCCTGGCCATGTTCCCAGGCAACTCACTTGACCCTTGAGTTTTTCATTGGGGTATGACTGCTTATAGAGTACTTTGTCCTAAGCTTGAGGGGCTGAGCTGTTGTTTTCAGAGCTACACAGCAAGCTCTGCCACACCAGCACTACTCCTCCCCCAAGAACTGCCAACCCCTGACTGTGACTCAGATCTGAGCAGGCTCTGCACTCCTGCTGGGATCTGCCACTTAATTCCTCCCACCAGGTGGGCCTGGGGCCAGAAGCAACTGCAGCTATAGTTCTGTAGCTGCACCACCCTGGCTGCCCCTGGGGCGGTGGCCAAACTGCAAACTCTTTTCACTCTGTCCCAGCAGCTTTTCCCACTAACCTTCTCTGTTGTCTTTGGTGTCTGTGGGTTGAGAAGTCTGGTAACTGCCACAGCTCACTGATTCAGGGCGCTAGGGCCTGTTCTGCCCTGCTCCCAGTCTGGTTGGTCCGCGTGGCCCACACTGGGCTCTGCTCCACCTTGCTCCCAGGTCCATGAGATAGATATTGCCCTGGGACCATCCAGGCTGTCCTGGGCTGGATCCCTGCTCCCTCTGCTATTTTGTGGGTTCTGCAGTTCTAGAATTTGTTCAGAGCCATTTTTTATAGGTGTTTGGAGGGACCTGGGGCTACCTCACGCAAGTCCCTGCTTTCCAGCTGTCATGTTGCCCCCCCCCCCCCTGTTTAAAGATAAAGGAATTGGAGCTATAGAGGTTGCAATGGTTAGATCCGACTCAGGCTAGTCCCCTCTTTGTTGCTGGAATGAAATGAGACACTCACAGTTCATTCAGCAATTAAAAAAGGGAAGTCTACTTAGCCCTAACAAATAAAGACTACTCCAGCACAAAGATATAATAGAAGTTCAAGGATAAACATGGCCTCCTCACCTCCTTATGGAAGACAGTCTGGTCAGCAAAGCAAGGTGTGGTGATTCCTATGGCTTCAAGATGCTGACTTCAACTCCATGTGGGTAGGTCTTTTTAAGTCCGTAGGTGACCAGGACCTAGTCAGAGATTGGTCAGAGACCACTAGAAAGCTATCATGGGATGTAGCAGCTTGAACCTTAGTAGCGTGAGCCAATCAAGAACCAAGGAAAGCTTTGTTGCCATTAAAGGGGGGAAAAGTGGTCTAATTCAAATGCTAAGGGTGGGGGGGGCCATTGGTGGTCTCCTATTGAATTTTTTCTAAGGTTAAAGGTTAGTCTGCTTGCTACAGTTTGTTGCACACGGTGTCATGCTATCAGGGTTTCATCTGTGCTGACCTTTGGGGTGAGCTTCCTAATTTCTAAGGTTCTTACAGATGTTCCAGAGGAGAAGACAGAGAAACATCACTCAGAAGCCTACAGCCATCCTTGTGAGAGGGTGGGGTGAGTAGATGTGGGGAGTCTTCCCTTTTACACAACATGGCTGATGTGCAGCACCATAAAGATGTACTGCGCTAGAGGAGCAGGACGGTTTAGGGAACTCCCTTATGTTAAGATTTATGCCTCCAAACTCATTCACGTTTTCTTAGTGATAATAGATTAATAAAATCTCATGAAACTAGCTCATATTACCTTTCTCGTGGGAAAAAATGACACAAACAGAACAAAATAACTTTCTCAAGGTCACTCAATGACTTATTCTGAGAGTGGGAATAGAACTTGATCCTATCTTCCAGCTCCGAGCTTTGTCAAAAAGATCAGTATTAAATAGTACAAAAGCAAGGAAGCATAACAGTAATTTCTGAACATAGATACTTATTAAGATGAAAAAGCTTAGTTTATGTATCTTCATTTCACTTGAAGAGAGTTTTTCAGTCAGTTCCCATTTAATGTGCAGATTCTAATCAACTAAACATTCGTAATTTGTTCCACATCTGGAATCTGTACAATTACCTACTGATATAAAGAAAGCATGTCATAAAAGACTTAACATTACTTGTTCAGATTACTCTGTTGATAAGACAGTTTAATCAACTTGAAAGAAAGTTTAAAAATAAAATTGAACTACAAAGCTATAGAGCATCTAAAAAGGAAAGTCGTGGGGAGTGTGCAAAGCTGTCTTCAAGGTTATTTTGGTAAGGCTGGGTGTGGGCCAGCTGGAGATGGGGCCTCCTAGGAACCTGTACTAGGTTGGCTGCGCAGGATTGGTTCTTCCATGTAGTGATAATCAATGGCTCACTCTGAGCCATTAGGTCACAAACAATGACCAAGTGAGACTTGGGCTGAGACCTATTTTTGGCCAATCAATGACAGCCAGAATGATTTGGATTTAAGGTACAATCCTTAAAAGAAATCTAGCTTTTTAAACCCCAAGACATCTTGCAAGGTTTCAGTGATCAAAATTTATATTCCAAGGGTATGATTCCCTATGTGGACAGAGGGAGAAGAGAGAAGGAGGGAAGGAAGGAGGGAAGGAAGGGAGGGAGGGAGGGAGGGAGGAAGGAAGGAAAGAAAGAGCTGCACTGCCTAAATGGAACTGGCCAGTTGGTTTCCCAGTGGGTCCTTCATTCTCCAAGAGGACCATGACACCAGGAAGACGATGTCATGGCTTGCAAGTGAACTGGATATAAGTGAGAGATTATTCATTTACAAAGACAAAAATACTTGCAAATAACTGATAATTTAGCTTACTGGAGATATGTTAGCTTACCTCTCCTCTCTTCTCTCTCTGTTAGAAAGCTACTCATCTATCCATCCATTCATCTTCTTCGTCACACAAGCTTTTAGTACTGAAGTCATCTTTTACTCTTTTCTGGCCCTTATCTTCTCTTCCCTAGCATATTATAAACTTCCTTTTTTTGCTTCTTGCTTCCGTTCTATCTCCTGTCTAATTCATTCTCCATACTGTTCTCCAGAAGTCTTCCTATTGCAGCTACATAAAAAACCTTCTGCAGTTATCCAATTAATATTCAATAAAATTTAAACTCCTGACTGTTAGATTCAATGTCTTCCACGATCTGGCTCTAACCTTTCTGCTTAGTCTTAATCCATCTCACTCTCTTTCAGGTAGTCTATATTCTAGCCATAATGGAGGGCTTTCCATTTCCCATCCTCATCTTGCCCTCTTTCTCTAATAAGCCTTTATGTATAGCCCTTGCTTGTAATAAACTTTTTTTTTTCCCTTCCAACTGACCGTTCTCTTTCTTTTCTCTTCTTTCAAGACAGATGCCATCTTATGTATTAAACATTCCCTGAGCCATCAGGGAAAAGTTATCTCTTCCTCCTTAAATTTCTACCATATTGTGATGATTCATAATCAGAAAAGCAAACAAGGGTATATACTGTTCTAGGTTCCAAGTTATGGCTATAGCTTTTTCAACTTTGATAGTCATAACAGAGGAGAAGCAAACTAAATTAAAAAGAACAATTTGTTGCTCTTCAGCTACAGAAGGAAGAAAAGAGTAAGTGGAAGATTTACATACAGTGTTCCAAAAGACTTAGTGCAGTTTTAGGCATTAGGTGTAAAACTGTGTGAAGAGTTTTGGGATACCCTATATGGTGATAATGTATGGCACTAGAGGGTAGATGTTAAGACATCTACGTAAGGCAGCTTCTCTGCCACGCCTCTCATACAAACTTAAAAAGGAAGGAAAGGGGGGTGGATAGAACACGTGAGTAAAATGTCAAAGTTCAGGGCCCCATAAAAATCCAAGGCAAACAACATTTTGAGAACTCCCACTTTGGAAACATGGTAAAATGCCAAACAGGAAAAGATAAAAATGATAGACTTGGCTTTTCTATATTTCAGCAAAGACACACTGCTACATTAGCAATATCTTATATTAGGATATCTTAACCAACCCCAGATTGCTCTCTTTCATTCTGTTATTCATTAGATTTATAAATCATACCATTTTTTAAACAAAATTTCTCAGTCTTCCTGAAACTGTCAAACTTTTTTTTTGTTCGAATTTGTATTAGGTCAACAATTCCCTGTGGGAACTTTTTAATCATTTGCAAAGTTAAAAATACTTACACAATGCTGAATCGTGTCAGGATAATCTACTTTAGTCAAGATATGTTAATTCACTTCTCTCTTTTCAAAGGCAGAAAACCATTCATTTACCCATTCATTCAAAAAACTTTATGGACTCCTTTGTGCAAGAGTATGGTGATGTTATAGAGGAAGGAAACAGTATTAGCTGAATGATTAAATTTGGCTGTAATCTCCTGGGCCAAATGTTATTCCTTAGCTTGAGGTGCAAGTGTTGGTCTTGAAAGTCAGAAGACCTAGGACATTTATTCAACCTTAAGGTGATGAAGGTGATTTAGAAATTGGTTAGCGGAAGGTGTAGAGAGCCAATTCTGAGCTGCCGTAGCCACCCATCACTACTATCGCAAGGCAAGTCACTTGTTTCCATGTCCCTGTTTTCTTTATAAAATGGAGATAATACTACTTGTCACCTGTTTCACACAACTGCTGTGAAAAAAAGTGCTTTGTAATCTTTCATGTGCTACCTAAGTGTGAAGTGTTTTTTTGGTGTGGCAGTGAATATTTACATAACTTCTCCTGTCTTTAGAAGGAAAATTCTGTATCTCTGACATTCTTTCATTGAATAGGTCTCTATAGCGGCACGGAGTGAGAGACATCCTCTAAACTCTATCCTGTGGTCACTAGCGGGCTTCAGCCATGCCCTTGTATTTAGATTCCACACTCCCTGAGGCAAAGAGCTGTGTCAGATTAGGCCCCAGAGTCTAGCACATAGTAGGGCTTTAAGAACGTGCACGCAATGTGATAGAGAGGAAAAAGCAATGACTGGTTTTGGAGTCAGGGACCTTGGGTAAGTTTTTTAATGTTTCTGAAGCCCCACTTGCCTTGTGATGGTGGTGATGGGTAGCTACACTTTCCACTAACCAATTTCTAAATGACCTTAATTAATAATGCTAGTCTTGGTAGTATCTGGCATTGTCTACCACTCCCCCACCTTAAAATTCTCATCTCCTTTGGCCTTCCAACACTGCACTAACCAGGTTCTTGTCATTCTTTTCTGACTGTCTGTCATTACAAGGGAAGAAGGGAAAGGGAAGAGAATACACATTAAGTACCTACTGTGTGCCAAGTTCTGTGCTAAGTGTTACATTATCTCATTTGACCCTCTCCACAACCCTGGGAAGTAAGTGTAATTTTCATTTTATAGTTGAGGAAACCGACACAAACAAAACTAAGTGACTTGCCCAGGGTCACACAGCTAGTAAGTATCTGAGGCTGGATTTGAACTTGGGTCTTCCTATCTCCAGCCTAGTACTCTATCCACCACATCATCAGTGGCTTCTGAGGGAATTGCAGGATGAAAATAGAATTACGACAAATAGTAGAAAAATGGAAAAGATCTGACAGGATTTTTATAACAAACTGTTCTCACCATCAAGGGAAGTAGAGTCCAAAGACACTTGGACTTTGACATCACAGTCCTGGTTTTGCTTACAGAGGAGGTAGAAAAGGCACTAAAGAGAACAAAGATAGGAAAAGCAGCCAGATTAGACCAGTCGACATTAAAGAGATTTGTGTAGGATGTTACACAATTGTGAGGACATTGAAGGTATCTGAAGGAAGGGAATGTACCAAAGGAAAAGTACAGGAAAAAAACTTAAACCCTGTGTGTACTATTCTATGTAAATTTTACAAGAATCATTTATTCATGGATAAAGGTTATTCTCAATGAAATGTTAGTAAGAAACAGACAGGCTTTGCAAGGAATATTCTACAGTAGACCACATCTTTAATATCACACAGCTGACTAAAAAGACATAAAACTTAAAATTCTACTGTACATACTGTTTGCTGGTTATAAAACAGAATTTGATTTAGTAAAGTTGAATGCTAATTCTTTGAAAGATATTTAACAGCAGAAATAACCTTGTTCAATGCCCTTCTGATCACAAACATTAACAAGGAATAAAACAGGGACGCACAAGCTCAGCAAAGGTGTATACCAATGTAATGGTGGAAATCCAAAATGGAGAACCAGCTGAACAAGAATTTCCTATGCATGGTGAGTTCTTTTCATATGTTCCTATTTGCAGGTGGCATTATGCTCAATGCATCAAGCCCTGAAACATCTGCAACTTCTTGGAAGAGATGTGCAGCAATCAAAACTTTGGCTTAACTACCTACACAGGAAAAATCAAACGGATAAAGACTGCCCCAGATTATCACATGCAGTTGGATAAACACTTTATAGAGCTTATATAAATATCATGGCAGAGGCATGCGACAATCTACAGAGCGTTTGTGGATATACACAAACATGTGTATACACACACAGACACATTATCTTGCATCAGCATATATATATATCTGGGAATCACAGAACACATGGATAATAGGGTGGGCCCAAAATTAAACAGGAGGAGGAGAGTGGCTGGATTACTTTCAGGAAATCTCATTTTGTAGTTTTTGTGATCACAAACTTCTCCCAGAACCAAGCTACATATTTTTACTTTTTAATTCTGAACTTGACAAACAGCAACAAAATATGTTTTCGTATAGAACAAAAAAGAATGTATATGAAACTGAATTTCAGTTACAGCTGAATTTTTAAAAGTATATAATAAATTCAACACATTAGTTTCTAACCCATTCTCTAAATTTCCTCCTGTTGTTTTCTTCTGTGCATTTTATAAAAATGCTTCAATAACTCTCTTTTCTTCTTACTTTGGTCTCATTATTGCTAACTTCTACATTTATCTGCCTATGGATTTTGTTACCTAATCTGTTCCAGGGATCAACTCTTCTGTTTATTTTAGCTAGTACTACATAGTTTTGAAGATTACTGCTTTGCAATATGATTTGTGATCCTATTTTTTTCATTATATCTCTTAATATTGATTGTTTTTCTTTGAGATTAATTTTTAAGAATTTTTTCCCTCCTAGCTTTATATAGGCAGCTAAACTAGTATGGTAGATAAAACAATGGATCTGGAGTTAGAAAGATCTGAATTCAAATAAAGCTTCAGACATTTACTAGCCATGTGACCTTGGGCAAACTTTTTAACCTGTTTGCCTCATTTTCCTCAACAGTAAAAAGGGGAAAATAATAATACTTCTGAGGGTTATTGTAAGGATAAAATGTTTGTAAAGTATTTATTAGCACTGTTCTTATCATACAGTAATACATAAATGATAGCTATAATAATAATAATTTTTAAATCTTTGGTAGGTTAATTAGCATGGCACTGAATAAGTAAATTAATTTCAGTAATATGGGGACTTTTAATATATTGACACAGCCCATCCATGGGCAATAAACATCCAATCATTTAGGCATGTCTTTATTTCTATAAAGAATGATTTATAGTTTTATTCATTTAGTCCCTCTGTGTGTATTGGCAGATGGACTACCAAATATTTTATATATTGCATAGTTTCTTTAAATAAAATTTCTTTCTCTCCCTACCTGCTGTATTGTGTTGGTAATATATAAAAAAGCTAATAATTTTTGTAGGTTTATTTTAAATCCTACTTCTTTGCTAAAGCTACCGTTCCAACTAATTTTTATTTGACTCTACAGTCACAGTCTACAAAATATAAAGTATCATTTGCAAAAAGTGATAATTTTGTTTCTTCTTTGCCGAAACTTATATACTAATTTCTGTTTTCTTGTCACAGGTAGCATTTCTAGGACTATATCAAATGATAGAGGTAAGAATGGACATCTGTGCTTTACCTCTGATCTTATTCGAAAGGCTCTATTTCCATTGCATAGAATACAAGCTGCTGGTTTTAGATAGATACTATTTACTATGTTAGGGAAAGGACCATTTTTTTCCCCTTGCCTTTTAGTGTTTTTAACAGAAATGGGTATTGTATCTGGTTGAAAGTTTTTCTGTATCTTTTGATACAGTCATGTGATTTTCATTTTTTGTTGCATTGTTTTTATTATGTTTATTTTTTACCTACTATTGAATCAACCTTGCATTTGTAACACAAATCCATTCTGATTATAGTTTGTAACTTTTCTTTAGTATGTTGTCATAATGTTTTGACATTATTTTATTCAATATTTTTACATCAATACTCCTAAGAAATATTTATGTATTTTTTTCTTTACGTTTTGTCTCTGTTTGTCTTTGTTTCACTAAAGGAAATTTGGTAGGGTCCCCTCTTAACTCTGTTTCTGTAAAACATTTTAACAATGGTATTAGCTCTTTTCTTTGAATGTTTGATAGAATTCATCTGCAAATACATCTACTCTTGGATTTTTTTCTTTGGGAGTTCATTTATGACTTCTTCAATTTTTTTTTCTCAGATTAAGATAGCTAAAGTTTCTCTTAATCTGGATGTTTTATACTATTTTAAATACTTATCTATTTTAGTTTACCTTAAAATGATGAGTAATACTTATCTAAAATGACCATCAGCAAGCATTATCTGAATAGGGGATAAGCTAGAAACCTTCCCAATACAATCTGTAGTGAAGCCAGGATGGCCATTATCACTTCAATTATTTAATACTGTACTACAAATGTTAGCTATATCAATCAGGGAAGAAAAAGAAATTAAAGGAATTAGAATAGGCAACGAGGAAACAAAAATGTCACTCTTTCAGATGATACGATGTTATACTTAGAAAATTCTACAGAATCACCTTAAAAAACCACTTGAAATTGTTAACAACTTTAGAAAAATTGCAAGATACAAAATAAACCCACATAAATCATCAGCATTTCTATATATTACCAACAAGGTCCAGCAGCAAGAGATAGAAAGAGAAATTCCATTTAAAATAACTGTAAACAATATAACATACTTGGGAGTCAATACAAATCCAGGAACCATATGAATACAACTATAGAACACTTTTCAGACAAATAAAGTCAGATCTAAATAATTGGAAAAATATTAATTGTTAGGCAGGCTGAGCCAATATAATAAAAATGACAACTCTACCTAATCTATTTATTCAAGTGCCATGCCAATCAAATTACCAACAAATTATTTTATAGAGCTAGAAAGAATAACGAAATTCATCTGGAAGAACAAAAGCTCAAGGATGTCAAGTGAATTGAAAAAAAATTCAAAAGAAGATGGTGTAGTTGTACTAGATCTCAAACTGTATTATAAAGCAGTGATTATCAAAACAATCTGGCACTGGCTAAGAAAAAGAGTGATGGGTCAGTGGAATAGATTAGGTATGAATTACATTATAGTAAATGACTACAGTAATGTAGTATATGATATACCCCAAAATCCAAGCTTTTGAAACAAAAACTCACCATTTCACAAAAACTGCTGGGAAAATTGAAAAACAGTATGGCAGAAACTAGGTATAGACCAACATCTCACACCATCTACCAAGATAAGGTCAAAATGGGTACATTATTTACACATAAAGGTAATACTATAAGCTTATCTGTCAGATTTATGGATAAGGGAAGAACTTAGGACCAAGGAAGATATAGAGAGAATTACAAAGTGTAAAATAATTTTGGTTATGTAAAATTAAAAAGTTTTTGCATAAACAAAACCAAATAAAACCAAAATTATAAGGAAAGCAGAAAACTGGGGAAAATTTTTTTTTGCAACAAGTATGTCTGATAAAGGCCTCATTTCTCAAAAAATACAGAGAACAGAGTCAAATTTATAAAAATACAAGTCATTCCCCAATTGACAAATGGTCAAAAGATATGAACAGGCAGTTTTCAGAGAAAGAAATCAAAGCTATCTATAGTCATATGAACATATGCTCTGAATAACTATTGATCAGAGGAAAACAAATTAAAACAACTTTGAGGCAGACCTCACATCTATCAGAGTGGCTAACATGACAAAAAAAAAGGAAAATGTTGGGATTTGGAGGGGATGTGGAAAAACTGACACATGAATGTACTGCTGGTGGAGTTATGAACTGATCCAACCATTCTGGAGAGCAATTTGGAACTATGCCCAAAGAATTATAAAACTGTGCATACTCTTTGATCCAGCACGACCACTGCTAGGTCTATATCCCAGAGACATCCAAAAGAAGGGAAAAGATCCTATTTGTACAAAATGTGGTAGCATTTTTTTGTGGTGGCTAAGAACTGGAAATCAAAGTGATGTCCATCAATTCAGGAATGGGGGAATAGTATTGTGCTATAAGAAATGACAAGTAGGATGATGTCAGAAAAACCTGGAACAATTTACATGAATTGATGCATAGTAAAGTGAACAGAACCAGGACAATGTTGTGCAATGTTGTTTGACGAAGAACTGTGAATGACTTAGTTATTCTCAGCAATACAATGATCCAAGACAATCCCAAAGGACTAATGATGATGCATACTATTCACCTCCAGAGAAAGATCTGATATTGATTGAATACAGGCTGAAGCATGCTATTTTTCACCCTTTCTTTCATTTTTTCCTCTTATTTGAGTCTTCTTATACAAAATGACTAATATGGAAATGTTTCACATAATTGCACAAGTATAACATATCTGACTGCTTGCCATTTCAAGGAGGGGGGTGGGAAAAGAAAGAGGGGAAAGAATTTGAACTCAAAACTTTAATAATTGGAAAAAATATTCATCTATTTCATTCATGTTATTGGTTTTGTTAAATGATTGGGGAAAAATACTAACAATTTCCTTTATTTTCTTCCACGTGTTATGAATTTTCCTTTTTCCTTTTTTATTTTGGTGAAGTTAAAAAAATCAAATTAGTTAATAGTTTATCTGTTTTATTACTTTAAAAAAACAGTTCCTAGCTTTATCTATTCAAGTATGGTTTTTTTTTTTGCTTCTTTCAAATTTGTTAATTTCTTATTTGATTCTTAAGTGTTTAAGTGGTATTTGGAGATTCATAGCTAAACGCCTACTTCATTCATCTGTTCTTTCTTTTGTTGATGAAATTATTTAGAGAAATATTTTTTTTCTCCTAAGGACTGCTTTGGCTGCATCCCAAAAGTTTAGTCTGCTCTCATTTTCTTTGATAAAGTTATCTATTGTTCTTTGCCCTACCAACTCTTTAGGATTAAATTATTTCCTATTTAAGTTTGAATCCTTTCTTCAAATGCCCTTTGTTATAATTTTTATTTCTCTGTGGTCAGTAAAAGGATGTGTTTATTTTCTGCTCTTCTGTATTTATGAGGTTTTTATGCCCTCCTAAATGGTCTATTTTTGTAAAGGTGTCATGCAAAACTGAGAACTATGTATACTCAAGTCAATGGCATGTAGGAGCCCACTATGTGCCAGGCGCTGTACTAAGTGTTGAAGACAGAAAGAAATGCAAAAACAAACAAAATAAGACAAAACGTCTTTGCCCTCACAGAGCTCAGAGTCTTGAGGGGGGGACAAAGGCAAACAACTACATACAAACAAAGTATTTATAGGATAAGTTTGAAACAATCTGAGAGCAGAAGCACTAAGAATATAGAAGACCAGGAAAGGCTTCTTGCAGAAGGTAAGACTTTAGTTGAGTCTTAAAGGAAGCCAGGGAAGCCAAGAGAAGGGGATGAGGAAAGAGAGAATTCCTGGCAAGGGACACAGCCAGTGAAACTGCCCAGAGCTGGGAGATGAAGAGTTCTGCATAAGGAGCAGCAAGAAAGCCAGTGTCACTGTGTCATAGAATTCATGGAGGAGAGTAAGGAGTTAGAAGACAGGAAAGGTAGGAAGAGGTCAGGTTATGAAGGGCTTTAAAAAACAAAGGATACTGTTAGGGAATAAAGGAGTAACACGGTCAGGCCTATGCTTTAGGAAGATGGATTTGACAGCTGAATGGAGGACAGAACAGAATGGGGAGAGGCACGAGGCAGAGACAGCAACCACCAAGCTATCGCAGTAACAAGGTGACGGCAATGTCAGAGAAAAGAAGGGGGCACACCTGAGAGGTTATGAAGGGAGAGAAGAGGACTTGACGATAGATTGGATATGTCAAGAATGATCCTAGGTGATTGGGGGAGGGTACCTTTGATAATAATATGGAAGTTAGGAATGGGGAGAGGGATGAGACAGATGATGAGTTCAGTTTTAGACATGTTAAGTTTAAGACATCTATGAGAAATCAAGTTTGTGATGTCCAATAGACAGTTGGAGATGTGAATCTGGAGGTCAGGAGACAGGTTAGCACTATACAGAGAGATCTGAAAATCCTCAGGTCAGAGACGATGGGAACTGATGGGATCACCAGTAAATGTTATAGAGAGAGAAGGTGGCCTAGGACAGAGCCTTGGAGGCCACCCATGGTGAGGTGATGTAATGTGAGGAAGATTCGGCAAATGAGACTTAGAAGGAATGTTCATAGAAGCAGGATAGAGTAGGATCACAAAAACATAGAGAAAAGAGAGTATCAAGGAGAAGACGATGACTGACAGTATCAAAAGCTGCAGAGATGTCAAGGACAAGGACGGAGAGAAGACCATTCAATTTGCCAATTAAGAGATCATTGGTAACTTAGGATACAGCAGTTTCAGTTGCATGATGAGGCTAGAAACTAAACTGCAGAGAGCTAGTACTCATTCAATGTAAGTATACTAATGGACTAATTTAATTTTTAAATTAGTCCATTAATTTTTAATTAATTAAATTAAAATTAATTTTTAAATTAATTTTTTAAAAGTTGCCTTTCCAATGGCATGTTAATATGTATTTTCAATCTCACTGATTCTTCTTGGGTTAATTAGGCCAGGTCATTCTCTTGAGTGGCTGGGAAATTCACCATAAGGAATCCTCCTTCCTTTTGGACATTGTGTAGAACATGTTCCATGCGAGGGGCTTATGTATTTGGTAATATATACTTCCCTGGGTTTACATCTCTACTAATATTGCTAATGAGAAAGGCTTGTGAGAAAGAGTTTATATATACTCTGTGGTTTTTAACTGATCAGGGACCACAGACAGAAAACCTGAAGAAGCCTTAAGAAGTTATCAAGTTTAATTCCCTCATTTTACATAAGAAGAAAATGAGGCACAGGAAGTGTCAGAGTCAGGGACTGATCCTGGGTCTTCTGACTTCACAGTCAGTTCTCTTTTTATTGGCCCACGTTGCCTCTAAAGGGACCTGTACATATTAACATGATGCAGTTTATTGCCCAAGATTCCTTAAGGCTGCGATTTCACGCTCCTAGGACAAATGCTCTAAAACCACCCACAAGCCATATAAGCTCAGAGATCTTGTATTTATTTTCTATACCTCCACCTCCACATTTTCTTATAGAGAATCTTATGTGAATATCTGCCTACTTGCTTCTCATATTTTCGTCAAGAATAGCCTTTATACATGTGTAGAACATTCTCATAAATATTTTATGGAGATGAGAAAGCAGGCATATGGGTAAGTAAATGCTTATGTCTGCTCAATCACTTTTGTGTATATGTACAATAATACCATCTGTGATCCTCATCACTTTTTTTTAGAATTCTCCCTTCCTTATCTTTATCCTTTGTTTTAATTTGGCATTGCTTTTGACATTTTTCTAATTAGCTGACAATTTTATTACCTCAAACAGCTGCTTTACATTCTGTCTGAAACCAGTTATCTCTTTTCCATTAAGATGCGGTGAATTTAATTTTTTGAGTGATTTTGAAGGTGCTGGACATAGTGAAGACTATCTAGTTTAAAATTTTTTTATTCTGAATTTAATAAACATCAATTAAAATAGGCATTTCCCTATACATAGCAGATCAGAAAAAGAGGATTGTTTGTGAAACGGCAGGTGTTATGTACAGTTTCTTCTTCTTTTTTTAAAAGTATATAAAACGTTCAAATTGTAGTTTTTAAACCTGTCCTGAGTGTCTGTGCTTCTTTCTGTCCCTCCATCTGTTTTCTTCGCATTACAAAAAGATGCCTCACTAACTATATTTTCTTTTTCTTTTCTTTTTTTGTGCTGCACTCTCCCTACAGCCCCTTGTCCTCTCAACCTCCACCCCCCACTGGAAAAGAAAAAGGAAAACAAAGCATTTCTAATGCATAGTCAAGAGAAATAAATTTCAACACTGGCTAGGCTGGAGAATATATGTCTACAGAATTTATTCTACATCTTGAGTCTGCTGCCTCTTTGTCAACAGAAGGGTAGCATGCTTCACAATCAGCTCTCTGGAATTGTAGCTAGTCATTGCATTGATCAGTCTTCTAGTGTTTCAAAGTTGTTTTTCTTAATAATTTTGTTACTGTATAAAATGTTCTCCTGGTTCTGCTCACTTCATTCTCAATCAGTATCTCTGAAACCGCACAATAATATTCCACTATATTCAGACAGATAGGTGGTGAAGGATAGAGGGCTAGAGTTCAAATTTACCTTCAAACACTTACTAGCTGTGTGACCCTGGGCAAATCATTTCATTTCTATCTGCCTCGATTTCCTCATCTGTAAAACTGGGATCATAACAGCACCTAATTCCCAGGGTTGTTATAAGGATAAATTAAGTTAATATTTGTACAACGCTTTGTAAACCTTGAAGTACTTAAATGCTAGTAAAAAACAAAGCATAATTTGTCTACCAATTTCCCACTAGACTGGCACTCTTTCAGTTTCCAGTTCTTTACTACTACTACTACTACTACTACTACTACTACTACTACTACTACTACTACTACTACTACTACTACTACTACTACTACTACTACTACCACCACTACCACCACCACAGCAAAAAAAGGACAGCTCTAAATATTTTTGTACATAAGTCTTTTCCCCTCTCTTTGATACTTTGGGAGTACAGGCTAAGCAGGCACATAAGTGAGCCAAAGGATATGCATAGTTTAGTGATTTTTGGTGCATAATTCCAAACTGCTTTTCAGAATGGCTGGCCCAATTCACAGATTTGTCAACAGTGTATCAGTATGCTTTTTCCCCACTGTCCCCCCAAATCATCATTTTCCATTTTTGTCATCTTTGCCAATCTGATGAATGTGAGGCAGGGACTCATGGCTTCTTTAATTTTAATTTCTCCAATTATTAATGATTTGGCACTTTTTCCCATATGTTTTTCGATAGCTTAGAGTTCTTTCTTTGAAAACTGTCTGTTTATATATTTTGATCATTTATCAGGCTTTTGCTCTCATAACAACTTAGGAAGCAGGCCTTCAAGTTGCTTTTTTCCTTTCTAATTTTAACTGCATAAGTTTAGTCTGTGCAAAAACGTTTTAATTTTACATGACTGAAATTGTCTATTACGTTCTACGATGCTTTCTATCCACTGCTTCATCATGAATTATTCCATTACCCATATATCCAAAAAGTAATCTCTTTCTCGTCCCTCCTCTAATTCACCTAGGATGTCACTGTGTCTAGATCACGTACTGAACCGGAGCTGATCTTGGCATACGGAGCGAGATCAGTGACCAATTTCTACCAGATTGCTTTCCAGTTTTACCAGCAGTTTTTTTTTTCAAAAAGTGAGCCCGTACCCAGTAAATGAGATCTTTAAAAGCTGCCTACAGGTAGCTAAGCGGGGCCATGGATAGAGGGCTGGGCCTGGAGTCAAGAAGACTTGAGTTCTTAATCTAGTTTCAGAAACTTACTAGCTATGTGATCTTGGTCAAGTTACTTCATCTCCATTTGCCTCAGTTTCCTCGACTGTAAAGTGGAGATGACAGCACCTACCTCAGAGAGTTGTTGTAAGGGTCAGATGAGATGATATTTGCAAAGCAGTTAGCATAGGGCCTGGCACATAGTAGTCTGCATGCCTATTCCCTTCTTCCCTCACCCCCACCAAACACTATGGTGCTATGACTGTTGGCTTCTGGATCCTGTGTACTCAGTCTGTTCCACTGATCGACCCGTCTGTTCTTCTAACCACCGCTGAACTGTTTTAGTGATCACTGCTTGGTAGCACAGTTTAAGACCTGGTATAGTTAGATTCCCTTTCCTTGCTACTTTTTCCCACACTTTCCTTGAGATTCCTGACCTTTCATTCATCCAGATCTATTCTGTTATTTTTTCTAGCTTTAAAAAGTAAAACTTTGGTAGTCTGATTGGCATGGTACGACATAAGTAAATAAATTTAGGTGCTACTGTGGTTTCTGTTACATTAGGCTTGGCCTGCCAACGAGCAGCTAATATTTCTCTAATTACTCACATCTGTCTCTACTAACATAAAGATCATTTTGTAGTTGTATGCATATAGTACCTGCTTGTATCTTGGTAAGCAGAGTCCTAGGTATTTTATATATTCTATGGTTATTCTGAATGGAATTTTCTCTTTGGGTTTTGTTGGTAATACAAAGAAGTGCTATTGATATGGATATAATATTCTTCAACTTTGCTGAATTTGTTTTTTCAATTAACTTTTTTTATTTAATTTTTTCGATTAATTAATTGATTTTTTTTTTTAGTTTACAACACTTGGTTCCACAAGTTTTTAAGTTCCAGATTTTCTCTCCCTCCCTCTCCTCCCCTCTTTCCCCCACCAAGATGGCATGTAATCTGATATAGGTTCTATATATACCTTTGCATTAAACTTATTTTCCCAATAATCAATTTGTAAAGAGGAATCATAACCAATGAAATGTACCATGAGAAAGATGTAACAAGAACAAAAATAAAATAAATAAAAAGAAGGAGCAAAGTTTGCTTCAATCTGCATTCAGACTCCACAATTCTTTCTCTGGACGTGGACAGCCTTTTCTATCTTCAGCTTTTTGGAGATGTTGCAGAACCTTGCATTGTTGAGAAAAGCCAAGTCTATCAAAGTTAGTCATCACAGAAGCAATGTGTCTCTGGTTGTGTACAATGTTCTCCTGGTTCTGTTCCTTTCACTCATCATCAGATCATATAAAGACGCTTCAGGGTCTTATGAAGTCCATCTGCTCCTCATTTCTTATAGCACAATTGTATTCCATTACATTCATATATCACAATTTGTTTAGCAATTCTCCAATTGATGGGCATCCCCTTGATTTCCAATTCTTTGCCACCACAAAAACAGCTGCTATAAATATTTTTGTACATATGGGTCCTTTTCCCCCTTCAATGATCTCTTTGGGATACAGCCCTAGAAGTGGTATTGCCAGGTCAAAGGGTATGCACATTTTTATAGCCCTTTGGGCATAGTTCCAAATTGCTCTCCAGAATGGTTGGATCAGTTCACAATTCTACCAACAATGCAATAATAGTGTCCCAATTTTCCCACATCTTCTCTAGCATTTATCATTTTCTTATTTTGACATGTCAGCCAATCTGACAGGAGAGATGTGGTATCTGAGAGTTCTTTTGATTTGCATTTCTCTAATCAAAAGTGATTTAGAGCATTTTTCATATGCCTATAGATATCTTTAATTTCTTTCTCTGAAAACTGCCTGTTCATATCCTTTGATCAATTGGGGACTGACTTGTACTCTCAATCACTTTTAAATTTGACTCTTTGGGGTTTTCCAAGACAGTTGCTCAGTCATTCAGTTGTGTCTGACTCTTCTTGACCTTATGGACTACAGTATGCCTACATTGTCCATAGGGTTCTCTTGGCAAAGATTCTAGAGTGGTTTGCCATTCCCTTTTCCAGAGGTAAAGTGAGATTAAGTGCCTTGCCCATAGTCACACACTAGTAAGTGTCTGAGGCCAGATTTTAACTTAGGTCTTCCTGACTCCAGGCCCAGTCTTCTATCCATGTAGGCCGTCTAAGCCATGTAGCTACCTCTAACTCTCATATAAACTGCAAAAAGCAATAGTGTTGTTTCCTATACATGCCATTGGTGTATGATGGTGGCTTTCTTTAGAGGCTATTGTTAAGTTTTTGGTGGAATTTCTTTGTCTTTATCTTCTGCCACCAGTGTGGACTGATGCAAAACTTCCCCTATCTTCATGGTTGTCTTTTTGCTTATGTTCATGATGAAATAATAATTGCTTGATGCCTTTTACCATGATGCAAAACCAACTACAATTCTTTTATGCGCTTTTACAAGAACCTAAGCATAGCCCTTTGATTTAATTTAACTTCTTTTTAAGTTCTCATTTATAACAAGAGTAACAAAATCAATCCTATTCAATTGTTCTAGTAGCATGTCAAGGATCTTATATTTAAAGTAACAACTTTTAATGTTTATGGGTCTTCTAAAGCCTTATGATTCTTAGCTCCCTCTGTCTCCTTTTTTATCACTCCATCATTAGCAGGACAGGAGCAGGAGGTCAGACAGAACTGAGGACCATTTTGCATTTTTATTATCCTGATTATCCAGGTTTTGCTCATTGCGAAAATTTTCATTTTATACTAATTCTCTGAAAACTGTTCATATTTACATGACTTAAGGTCACTATCTATCAAAACCAGAGCATTCAATTAAATTGAACATCACTTCCCTCAAAATTTCTGTATAAACGGCAATTCATTGTGGAAGGTTACTAAATTGGCTATGCTCCTTTATGACATGGAAGCAAACCCAAGATGAATTACAAGAATATAAGTTCTGGTAGGTCCTACCAAACTGGAAAAATTATCAAGTATATACCTGGTGATAGACGTTGAGTCTGCGGAATGAGGACTAGCCTAGGCAAGTTTAAAAAAGTTGGCCATCATGTGATGAATATTTTTGGATATTTTTGTTTCTATCTTTGTCAATAGTGGGAGTACATAGAGTAGTGAAATCTCAGCTCTTCTAAAGCATTTGAAGAAAAGTGATTAGAGTTGCTTACTTTCCTCATAGAAAGTTGTAAGTTTTACTAATGCTTTGATTTGCTTCTTTAAACAGGAGGGAGGATACAGTGAAAACATTTTTATGGTTTAAAGATCTGAATTTCTATAATAAAAGATTAAGTCTAGATTGATCCAGTTCCGGCATATCCACAATAATAGAAATAGATTAAAATAAAATCCCATGCTAACACTATTCTAGATAGTTTACATCCCTGGCCCTGGGGAACCTTTCCACCTTCTGCTCAAAGGAGAATAAGTCAGGCCAACCAGAGAAGGTAGCTAGCAAGGACCAAGGGAGATTAAACCCAGCTTCCCCAGAGATGAAGCATAAAAAGGAGTTTCCAGAATGAAAGAATCTCCTTTTATCTCTCTCCCTTGCCCCTTTACTTCTAATCTCTCACTACTTCTCCTAATGAACTTTTTGCCTAAATTATTTTCTGTGGAACCCAATGGCCCCTGTTTTAATTGCAGCATGCTTTTCATCCCAGCAGAATATAAACTCCTCAAAGGCAGGCGCTCTGTTCGATTGTCACTGTAGCCTTAGCACTTAGTATGTACAGGTGAGAGTCAATGAAGAAAGAGGGATGTGGGTAAGCTGAAGTGTCTAGAGAAGGGCAACCAGAATAGTGGATAACCTTGAGTCTGCATTACATGAGGATCGGTTAGAGGAACTGGTCATTTTCACTCCAAAGAAGGAGAAACTCAGCCAGGACAAGATAGCTCCCTTCAAGTACTTGAAAAGCTGTCATTTTGTTTTAATTTGTAATTGTAATTTTGTTCTATTTGATCTCCAAGGGGAGAATAGGGAGTGATGGGTATAAGCTGCAGCAAGGCAAAATTAAGGTTGAGTAAGGAAAACATTCTTAAGATTCCCCTTATCGGAGTTTTCTAGCAAAAATTGCAAAACACTGAAGTGCGATACAGTGAAAATTCTTTTTTGGAATATGAATTAAACCAGGTGGCTTTGGAGCTACCTTTCAACTCTGAAGCTATGATTTTGTAAATGAGCATTTGGTAAATTTGTTAAATTTAAATTTAATTTAGTTGTTAGTACCACAATAACACAAACTGACAGCTATTCAACTCCCAGAGGTCCTTCTCTCTATTATGAGGAGATAACACCAAAATTGTGGAATAAAAAAAAAAACAAAACAAAACAGTTACCTACATTAGTGAGGTAATCTAAGGCATAAATATACAGTGGCATAAATCATACAAAAATATCCCTAACCCCTTTGCCCACCACTCCTTCTTCTGATTATTAATATCAAATGAGACAAAAAACAGGGGGACATATTCTTGCTAAAGGTATTTGTCACGGAGAATATCCAGTGTAGATTCCCTAACAATGGTCCTCCAGATGCTCCTATTTGTAGGTGCCATTGTGCTCACGCAGCTCATTGACGATGTTCTGCAAATTCACTCAACAGAGTCCAGCCTGGCTAACCACACATCGAAGACAAAGTGGAATGTCTATTGTTCAGACTATGATATGCAAGCGGATAGAAAACTGAGAGATTTGAAAACCTCTGGTGAAGAGTAGTGTTGGGGAAGTGGCACAAAGAACGTTATCAGATATTCTGTATTGCCACAGAAAGAACGGTCATGTTAGAGGAGTGAGAGAGAAAAAATGGACATCTTGTGTGCTCACCTTTTTACATGTTACGAGAATTAGAGGAAGGCTCCCAGACTGTTGTGTAGGTCCCCAAAGGAGAATTGAGGTAAGAAAGAAATGAACAAAAGTTTTATAGGATAAGAATGTATAGGATCTGCAGCAGAGGACAGAGTACCAACAGCTATGCTGTCTCACATAATAATTATAAAGCTTTGAAGCATCAAAATATATACCACAGTAATACTTAGTAGCATCAAATGAATCAAGTACAAATAATTTCAGGTGGTACTTTTCCCTGATTCTTTATGGTATTCTTTAGTTTTCCCCTTGTAGTGGCTTATGTATAGACAATGGGCATTTAGTTGAATTTCTAAAGACACTAAACTACACGGGGATGACTGTATATAAAGCAAAGACAGTGATTTCCATATACTCTAACAAATAACAAAGCTTAATAATTTGTGGTCAAGCAGTACTGCCATTATAAGAATATATTTGTATTAATACTAAGACACAATGAAAAAATGACAAAAATCCTTTGGCTGTTGCTTCCTTGTCCTGTCCTCAGCAACTGAACTTATGAAAATACAGGACAGAAGTCCTTTTACATCATGACTCATTTTACCTATTTAAAGAAAAATCAGGCTGATGAGAAGAACGAACAAGGCTCACCAAAAATAAATACAGTAAAATCTCATTACTTCAGGAATGTAAGGAACCAAAAAAAGTAAGGAATGGGAAGGGCAAAGCACTTCTGAAGTAATGTGCTTGAACTATCCAGCATTTATTAACAACAAAAAAAGGACCCAGTCATGTTGTTTAAATTACTCTGAATCAATATTGTTTTAATGAGATTTTGCTATATTTTAAGCTCTGCCTGATAATTGGTAAACTGTGGCATCTGATTTCTGTCAGAACACTATCCTATGCAAATGAACACTTTATAAACATTTTCCAAAGGAAAGATAACAATGAGATTAAATTGGTATTTGGACAAATCCTTATGAACTTTCTCTCCTTTGTGTCTTCTCCTTCTCAATCAAGGAAAATTAATAGTGGTTACATTTGTCTGCCAATGAGGCTTTACAAGGATGTTAACAGGAAGACACTGTGGCTTTTACCTGATAGAAAGCCAGATAAATATCACTTCTTGCTAACTAGGTTGGTGTTTCTCTAAGAACTTATACTTGTCTGAAACAAACAGAATGATGTACGGTTTACTCAAGTTAATATTTAAGTTATATAAATGTTTCTCTTTCTGAACAGGCTGACTAGCTACTAGGGAAAATGCATGTTCTATCTGAAGAAACGAAGTCTGCCTTACAGATTACATGGTGACTCATGGGCCACTCCAGCATGAAGATCTATGATCCCATTAATCTATAGCTTGATGACAAATCATATAAAAATGAAAGGGAGCTGATTAGTCTGATAAGTGCCTACTTGTTAACTACTGGATTTAAAAAAATTAAGTACCTGCTGCTGTCGCTGCCGCCTGATGTGTGCAAACTGAGATAACATAAGCTGACGATCAAGCAGTTCCATTCTTTGCTGCCTCTGAATGTCTACGGTTGCTCCCATTCCAATTCTGACTTCATTGGTTGGTTCCGAAGAAGAGAAGATGGGTTCAAGTGTCCAAGAAAACAACTTTGCCATCCAGCGGGGTATGCAAAGAACCTGATGAACTTTTAATACACTATTGGTATAACACATACCAGCAATCTAAAAGAAAAAAAATCCCAACAAAATGGTTAAAAGACAATAAAATTCACAAAAACATACAAATATAGGAATCTTTTAAATGTCTGAGTATCAAACAGACACAGAACTGAAAATGAAATTCTTACGTGTCAGAGTACTTCTTTTCCTGAGATTTAAAGGGGTTAACAAGAGAAGTCATTTTAAACGATAAGCCCCTATATATAAAGTTACTACTAGGTTAGCTGACCTGTGAGGCTGGTGACTTTGCACAAACCTGCCTCACTTAAATCCAATTCACTTGCAAGTCATGATATCTCCTTCATGATGTCATGGTCCTCTTGGAGAATGAAGGAAAACAAGACTCTGTGAATAGTAGTAGTTGCCCCACTGGGGACCCAATTAGCCTGCCTTCCTTCCTTCCTTCCTTCCTCCCTCCCTTCCTTCCTTCCTTCCTTCCTTCCTTCCTTCCTTCCTTCCTTCCTTCCTTCCTTCCTTCCTTCCTTCCTTCCTCCCTCCCTCCCTCCCTTCCTCCCTCCCTTCCTCCCTCCCTTCCTTCCTCCCTTCCTTCTTTCCTCTCCCTTTGTCTACACAGGGAATCATACCCTTAACTAGGGGAGCTCTACCTAAAGGAATGTAAGTTATGATCACTGAAACCTAGTAAGATATCTCGGGGTTTTCATCCAAATTACTCTGGACCTCATTGATTGGCCAACAATGGGTCCCAGCCCAAGCCTTACTTGGTCACTGTTTGGATCCTGATGGCTCATGGTAAGTGTAAATAGCAACTGTTTCTGTTTTTTTTGTTTTGTTTTTGTTTTTTTTTAGCAGGCATAGTTCAATTTATTTGTTTATAAAAAGCATCTATGTGGTTGCCACAGCAGCTGCCTGGGTCCTCTGGACAGACACTCGAGTGTGAGTCTTCACAAGATGGTCAGTGAATTCCTGATAGGGAGACTTAGTGAACACAGTCTCCTTCCACAGGTCTGGGGTTAGATAGCTGTATGTTTTGGA
>CM053626.1:117531890-117558442 GCA_028646595.1 Phalanger gymnotis | reverse complement strand
TGATCTTCAGAACCTCATCTTTCAATGAAGATCCCAGGAAGAAATCTATGATCTCAGACTCCTTAATAGGGAGCGAGAAAAGATAGATCTCTTCCAAAGACTTGATCTTCATGTCCTTGACTAGGCGGCCCAGCTTAGTGACAGGAACCCACTCCTTGTCTTCGGCCTTTCCTCCCCGGGCTCCGCGGCCCCGGCCTCGGCCTTGGCCTCGACCACGGCCCCGGCCTCGACCTCGGCCCCCACTGCCGAAGCCACTGCCGAAGCCACCGTGGAAGCCACCCTGACCTCCGACTCCGGGGGCCCCCCCGCACCTCCTGCAGCACCGGCGTCGTCCGCCCTTTGGTGTTCACTAGAAGTAGAAGCAACTGTTTCTGTTTTGGCCAGAAACCTTGAGGGTCTTCCCCTCCCAGACTGATTTTATTTTATTGACTGGGTAAAAGAGACCATTTTTTGCCTCATTTTCGCCTAGCTGTAAGTCACTGAATGGGCACTGCCTGAGACAAACTGAGATCTGGGAAAGATCTTAGCTTAAAAAGGCCAAGGCCTCCCACTGCATCTGGGGCCATCCTCTACTATCCTGATCTGTATCTTGCCACTTGACCCAGATGGCACCTGAGGAGAGAGTGAGGCTGGTGACTTTGCACAGCCCTGCCTCACTTAAATCCAATTCACTTGCAAGTCGTGACACCTCCTTCCTGATGCCATGGTCTTCTAGAATGAAAGACAAACAACGACTTCCTCTGAGAAAGTGACTGTTCTATTTAACCTTTTTCCCCCAGTTATTAGTGCGTTATATATAACAGGCACTTAATCAATGTGTAGCAAATGTATTGATGTATATTAACAAACTTTACCAAATGGGTGAATATTTATTGCTGTTATTAACAACAGCGGATCACTTTTACTTAGTACTTTAAGGTTTGCAAAGGTAATTTCATCATTTCATTTGATTTTCATAACAAACCTACGAAATAGATGCTATCATAATTCCCTTTTTACAAATGAGGAAACTGAGGCTCACAGAGATTAGGTATGTTTTTTAAAATAACCTTCTATTTTTTCCCCTCAGTTATATGTGAAAACATTTGGGTTTGTTTTTTTTTAAAGCTCTGAGTTGCAAATTCTCTCCTTCCCTCCCTTCCGGAGAAGGTAAACAATCTGATATGGGTTGTCCATGTGCAACCATGTAAAACATATTTCCATATTGAGTCTCAGTGCTTAAGTATCTGACGCAGAATTTGAATGTAAGCTTTCCAGGCTCTAGGGCCAGTACTCATTCATTCTGCTGTGCTGCCTCTTAGTATGTGCTTAGGAGCACAAACCAAGAAAACCAAATTAATTCAGTAAAGCAAAATAATTTGTTGATTCTTAAAATGGGAAAAGGTAGTTCTCACTCTTCATTTTAAGAACTAGATAGAAAAAAATGAAAACAATTCATTTAAAAAACCCACCAAAATAAAAATATCTTCCTATCACAAGCACCTTTCACGTTCTATTAACCCTTAACTAATCTCCCTGGCAAATGGTCAAATACAGACAATAGCGTTGGAGAGCAATTTTAGCTCTTGGTCATCTGGGTGGAGCACATAACTGCTACAAAAACCGCTGATATATATAACAAGTTGTACAGTGACAGAAAAGCCACAGTTTCTTTAAAACTAAAGATACTTTATTGTCTTTGCCTAGCTGTAAGAATAAAAAAAAATACAAATGTCAATATAGTGTACTTTGATTTTTCTCTATTTAATTTTCCATGCCATCCAAAAGGATAATAACAGATAATAGCTGACATCTCCCTCCAAAAGATATCAGTAAGAATTTTAAAAACAGAAGCAGCTGATGTTGCACTTTAAAATTAATAAAATGATTAACAGACATTATCTCCCATGATCCTCATAACTATTTTTGAAGTAGGTACTACAGATATATTAATTCCACTTGCTCTGATGTTGCATCCTCTGGACATCCAAAGACCACACCCTGGGGAACTTGATCCAATTGGTTTTAGGAACCCAACTCCGCCCCCCCCCCAGTCCAGGCTGTCCTTTTTTAAAAGAGAGTGCGTGCAAACTCCTGTGGCAGCCCCACTCATGATTCACCTCCTATCTAGATGTTCACAATGGGCATCTTCTTGACATCCACCTTGTTTTCCATACACATATATCACCCCTACCCCTACCCACACCTGATAAGACTTCCTGGCCCCTTACTTATTTATATTGTCTTCCCCTTCTAGAAGGGCGGAATTGTTTCACTTTTTATTTGTAGCTTTAGAGCTTAGCAAAGTGCCTGGAATATCACACACGCTTAATAAATAATTTTCATTCATACGTTCTGTCAGCTTTTCTCTGGAGCCAAGACTGGTCATTATAAATGACACAATTTGGCTTCTGATCTTATTTTTATTTGTATTATTGTTGTCATTCACTGCATGTGTTGCTTTCTTGGTTATGCTAACTACACTCTCCACAGAAATTTTCCCACATTTCTCTGAATTTCTCTTATTTGTTGTTTCTTAGAGCATGATAATATTGCATGGTTTTCATATACAACTTGTCTAGACCATGGCTGTCCAACCTTAGGTTATCTTAGGGCCGTATTAAAATAAAATAATTTTTCGAGGGCTGCACCCAGAATAAAAAATACATTCCACTAATAGAAAGTGGGGGAATGTGCGTGTCATTGATACGACAGGCGAAGGTGTGTAGCACAAAAGCAGACACAAAACAACAAAGCGACAACACAACAGTATGAAGGTGGGTGCATGCTAACTACTCTGCATGGTACAGACAGAAGGCATCCCACAGATCGACTGAAAATTCCGGGCAAGATCTTCTGTCTGTAATACTGCTTAAAAACACCAAAGAAAATTAACATCAATGAGATTATTTATTAGTGATAGAATTAAAAAATCTAATATGCATTCCATGCAAATTATCATTTTATTTTTTCACTCATGAAAACTAAAACCCACAGGTGGGCTGCATAAAATCACACTGCGGGCTGCATTTTGGATAGCCCTGGTCTAGCCATTCCCCAACTGATCCATCACTTTCCTATTTTTTTTTGCAACCATAAAAAGTATTGCAATTAATATTTTGATACATATAGAGGTACATGCCTACCAGTAGGATCTCTGAGTCAAGTGTATGAAAAAGCTAGTATCTTTTCTTGTATGATTACAAACTTTCTTCTAGAATATACTCAATCACTCACAGCTCTCCCAACAGCACATTAATGTATTTCAGCAGCACTTCCAACATTGCATCATCCACTATCATTGTCAGTTTGGTACCATCTTCTGCGTGAAGAAGCCTTTCCCGATACACTCCACTGCTAATGCAGTTCTAACTCCCTCTCCAACTACCTTCTATTTAACTGTTTTGTATTTGTTCTGTATGTACTTATATGTGTCCCTGTTGTCTCCTTGGTTGTAATTATATTGATATATAAGCTTACTGTGTTTACAATTATTTTATTCATTGTTTTTGTATCTCTAGCATTTAGTACAGTGCCTGGGACAGAGTCGGCCCTTAACAAATACCTGTTGATTGACAAATTTGGAAGGTGTGAGGCTAAACCTGAGAGTTATTTCAATTCACATCTCTCTTATTACTAATTTGGAACAATCTTTTATATAGTTCTTTATAGTTTGTAATTTTTATTTTGCAAATTATTTTGTTCATAATTCTTTGACCACTTAACTACTAGAAACTGGCTCTTGGAATTTCCAAGGGTCTTGCCATTACGCGTTGTCTAGAAACTCATACTATTTACAAACAAACCCTCATTTCATATTATGGCCTTCCTTTTGTCCACTTTCATAAAACTTAATTATAGTAGCCAGCTGGAATGTGGTATAAGAGGGCAGCCAGGATAGTGGGGAAAATTAAAATCATGCCATGTAAAGATCAGTTGAAAGAAGAGAGAAAAGATTAAATTTAAGAGACAGATGATTGACTTTATTTTAAAGACTGTCATGTAAGAGACAGATTAGACTTGGTCCCAAAGGACTGAAACAGGAACTAATTGCTGGTTGTTAAAAGGGGAAACGCTGTGGCTGAACATGAAGAAAAGAACTTTGGGAACCGGAGTTCTCTAAAAATGAAATGAGCCACTTTAGGAATTAATAAGTCCCCCAGAACAAGTGACCTTTAAGAAGAAGACAGAAAATCATGTATCACGAATCACGAATTTGGAGTCATGCTTCATTTAGAAAGGGGTTGAGCTAAAAGCCTGTAAAGGACAGTTTTTAGAAATTCAAAGTGCTCAGTTTCAAGTTTTTCCAGATCAAAGTGGTTTTCTTACCATGTTCTAGATCATTATTCATACTAGATTTGAACTTAGCTAACATTTTCTTCATTTCTTGCTCTGATGAAAAAATACTTTTGCAGTTTAGAAACACAATTTTAACTGTTTTTAAGCACAATTATGCTCAGTATTTTGCATTTATTTTTAAGCAGGATAACCAAAATGTTTCCAAACAAAAGACAACTAGTGATGACTAGCAGTGGAAAACACAGATCAAAACAGGGAAATTTGGGTCACAGTATAAGAATAAATATTTTTATTCTTAAAGGCCCTGTTTTTCACTGACCACAAAAGTTAAAACAAAAATTAAGCAGTATGACACAAAAGCCTGAATGTCATCATGAAAAACCACTTAAAAGATTCAACATTACTACTAAAAAAGAAGGCAAAAGAGATGTTTTGTAAATACGCTTTCTTTTCCTTGGTGTGCTTTATTTATTCTATGTGCTAGCCTAAAAACACTTTATTGACTTTGAATATATTTCTGGTTTCTTACTATAAAGTTCAGTTTAAAAAAAAAAGGAAGAAGGGAAAGAGGAGAAGGTGGTGGTAGAAGGAAGAAGGGAAGGGAAAGGGAAGGGAAAGAGAAGGTAAAGATTATTTTTGTTTCAATGTTGTATGATGTGTGAAAAGAGGCAAATTACAAGGCAACAATTAGAAAATGTAAACTCGTACTTTCACACTTTATTATCAAGACTTTATCAGGGAAATGGTAAATTAATTTTTGTGGTTATTGTTCAGTTGTTTTCAGTTATGTCTGACTCTTTATGACCTCATTTGGGGTTTTCTTGGCAGAGATACTGGAGTGGTTTGCCATTTCCTTCTCCAGGTCTTTTACAGGTGAGGAAACACAGGCAAACAGGATTAAGTGACTTGCCCAGGGTCACACAGGTAGGAAGTGTCCAAAGTCAGATCTGAACTCAGGAAAATGAGTATTCCTGATTCCAGGCCCAGCACTTTATCCACTGAACCACTTAGCTGATGGTAAGTTAATTATCCCATCCTATGATCTATTGATTTTAAAAACACAGGAGGACTACTAGGTCTATATCCCAGAGAGATCAACAGAAAGGGAAAAGGACCCACTTTTCAGCTTGATACAATCAATTCAAAGTTATCAACACGTAGAAGCACTTGTAGAAGCATCAGGTACAAAGGAAGAGGGCTTCCACTGAGATTTTACAGAGGACATCCTCTATGACCACAACAAACACCTTTAGCAAATATGTGTCTCTCCATTTCAGACCCTGCTTGATACCAATATTCAAGGGATTGCTGAAAAAAGTTACATCTATCGAGGATTCTTTATGATCTTAATATACACATGGGAGACCCTTGATGGAAGAGACATTACAGAGCAGGGGTGGGGAATCTGTGTCCTCGAGGCCACATGTGGCCCTATAGGTCCTCAAGTGTGGCTCTTTGACTGAACCCAAGCTTCACAGAATAAATCCTCTTAATAAAAGGATCTGTTCTATAAAACTTGGACTCCACTAAAAGACTGTACCCAAGGGCCTAGAAGGCCACATGTGGCCACAGGTTCCCCATCTCTGCTGTAGAGTCATACTTGGTTCTACTGAAATAAACACTCACTTATGATACAGTAAGAGCTAGCTAGTGTTTAGGCAGTAGCTGGAGCTTTGTAAAGTAATTTAGGTTATTTCATCTGATCCTCTTAACAGCCTTTGGAGGTAGATGCTAATGTTATCCCCACTTAACAGATGAAGAAACTGAGGTGCAGAGAGGCTGAACTTGCCTAGAGTCACAGAGCTAGTAAGTGTCTGAGGGAAGTCCACCATTCTATGCTTTTTGGGTTCAACTTCTACTAAGAGCAGCTGATCAATGAAGACTTAGAAAATAACTGATGATAATAACTTACTTATGTTTCACTTAGAGTTTTACAAAGCTCTGCATTCACTGCTAGGTCTTTCCTGAGTATTTCAAATAATGAATCCTGTGAAGAGTTCTCATTATTCAAATTCACACCATTTGAAATTAAAATGAAAATATGATAATTCATTCTAACCCAATGGAAATATGTAATGAACAAATTTTTAAACAGGGCTTTATCTGTTTATTAATAGTATGACAGCAAAGGATAAGAAAATCTATTTCTGATTCAGGTTTACTACAAAGTAGTAGCTATAGAGAGCAAAATTTTTAAAAATTAAAAAATTACTAAATATTGTACCCAAAGATAAACTTACAGTGATGATATGGTGAAAGCATCGTTGTCATTTAAATATTTTAGCAGTAGAGATGAATTGTCTTCTTTTTCTTTAAGTTTCCATACATATGATGGTAGGGGCAGCAGGGAGTTTAATCCACATCTTGGTGAATTTGCATGCTCATATTCTTGCACAATGAACCAAGTGTAGTTGGATGACCTGGGGCATTATCTAAAATCAGCAATGCTTTAAACGCAATTGTTGTCTCTGCAATATTTTTCAACAGTTGGGCTAAAATAACTTGAAAACTAGTCTTTGAAAACAACTTTAGTCACCCATACTTTCTTAATTGACCATGAAAGAACTGGAAGGAATTTATGAATATAGCCTCTCAGAGCATGAGGATTTTGAAAACTTGAACAAATGTTGGTTTCAATTTAAAATTTCCTTCCATATTACCTCCCAATAAGTATTAGGTAATCTTAGGCACTTGAAATTCAGTTTGAGTTTTCTTCTAAGAAATAAAAGTTCTGGAAGATATCTTTTCCCCAAAATAAGCCTATTTTATCCAAATTATAAACCTGCTTCAATGATTCTCTGTAAAACCAGGATACTTAGTATCCTCATCTTCACTGTTTGCCTTTCCAGTAATATTAACATTATACAACTGAACTCGATTTTTAAAGTGACTGAACCAACCAACAACTGCAGTCAAAGTTTCTTCATTACTCACTTTACTTCCATTTTCTTTCATTGCCTTAAATGAACTTGAAGCTTTTGTTTGAATGAGTGCTCTGGTAAGAGTAATGTGTTTTTGATTATAATCTTCAATTCATACTGCTAAAAGAAGCACCATTTCTATCACTTTAACACTACTATTTCTCATAGTTGTTTGTAAACCCTCAATTGCTGATGCATTTTTAGCCTTTTAAAAAAATTGTTTGTGTATTTCACAATATTCTGTACTGTAGATTCATTCTAACATCTTGGCCTATTTTAGAGTTACTAAATTAGAGTTACTAAAGACTACGATTATGCCATTCAACTACATGAATGTTTTGTTCTAATGTAAAAACAAACCTCTATTGTTTTTTTGCACATGTAGCTTTTCCTTCTGAAATATTTTCCTTTTTATTCATTTTTAAAGGGCTTTTTAAAAAAAATTAACATAACTGTTGGTAACGTGGTATGCAGGAACATATCACGTCTCTCAACCAGCTCATATGTGTCACGGTAACTGAATTTTGGCTTGACATTAAATACAATTGGATATTTTATAATTTTCACTAAATCAAATTTTACATTATTTGAACACACATTAATTTTGACATACCTATAGGTGGTGTGGCGGATAGAGTGCTAAGCCTGGAGGCAGGAAAATTCATCTTACTCAATTCAAATCTAGATTCAGATACTTCCTAGCTGTGTGACCCTGGGCGAGTCATTCAACCCCTTTTGCTTCTATTTCCTCATCTGTAAAATAAGCTGGAGAAGGAAATGGCAAACTACTCTTGTATCTTTGCCAAGAAAACCCCAAATGGGGTCATGAAGTGTCAGACATGACTGAAATGGCCAAACGACAAAAAGCTGTACACTGATCTGATCCTCAAAATAACATGTGGCAGAATGTTGAAATCAGAATAAAAAATACCTGGGTTTAAATTTATAATCAGGTATTAGTTGTATGACCCTGACAGCTTCAGTTACCTCATCTGTAAAACAGGGATAACAACAGCACCTACCTCATAATGCTGCGAGAATCAAATGATATAAAGTAGTTTACAAACTTTAAAGTGTTATATAAATATCAGATGCCATTATTATAGCAAAAGAAAGGATTTCTAAAGAAGTTTAGCACGTGTTGGAGAAACAAAGAATTTTGCTACCACCACTGAGATACAGTCTGTGTCTATGAGAGTTACTTTTATTATATACAGTCTTCTAATCCCATTCTCCATAAACTAACAGAGACTTGTGTCACAGTATAAGAATAAATACTGTATACCCTATCCTGTACACTCCATCATGACCCTTTTACTAAAACCCATCAATCATCATCTCTCTTATCACAACTCCACTCAATGTTATTCCCAGGCCGGTTTGACTGTCTATACCAGCAGTATGGAAATAAGCAGCTGAGAGGAAAAGGGAAGAGGAGATAAACTGATAAAGCAGGGAACACTTAGGAAATTTTTGCTGACAATCCAAACAGCTCTCTAGCTGGTATTACCACTGGTAAGAAGGGAAACTACAGCATGACAGAAGTGTGAATATAGAGTGGGGGAGGCTAGCAGGGGGAAAAGGGAATAAAGGTGTTTCCTATTTAAAAGCTCCAAATTTGAACTAATGAATTGTCAACAACCTATTTTGCTATGTAAAGATTAGAAGGGAGGAATACTGTATAGAAGAGGAAGTATTATTCTCAGCTCCATACAGAGGACAGGAAGATAGCCATGCTATTTCAACATCATTAGTAGATACTACCAGGCTACCATTTCATTATCAACAAAATGCTACATACCTCCAAAGAAACTCAGTGAAACAGATAAAAATTAGCTTTGAAAATTGCATAATAATTCAGGAAAGTAAACAACACTCACCCTACTTATCTATGGAGGTCAAATTTGAGGCATCTTTAACCCCATTGATAATGCAAGTAGAGTAAGAGATAAGTAAAAAGAGGTCTCTGAATAGTCAACCTAGCAGTTAGAAGGTCAACGAAATTAAAACATATATTGTTGCTTCTGAACTCCGACTCAAGTTACCTGATTCTAATTTGCTATAAGATAGGGACGGGGCCAGACCTGTGATTTCACTAGTCTAGGGGAACTCTCAGTGTAGAAAACTCTCTCTACTGATCAGGGCGGGTCAAAACCATCTCTGCAAAGGGTAGGGCTGTCTTGAGCAATGAAATGTTAAGTGATTTGCCCTGGAATGGGACTTGAACATAGGGTTTCCTGACTTCAAGGCTCACTCACTCTCTATCCATTGCCACAATGACCCAACTTAATTTTAATATGCAAACCTTAAATTTAATTACATATTTTCCTCAGCCAACAACAGATTAGAATCATCAAAACAGAAGGGAGATAAAGGGCACAAGACTAAGGCAGCTGCAGGGGCAGGAGCAGAAAGACAGTTGACAATCTGACTGCAGCAAGTTTCGGCTTTTCCTTCTAGCTAGAATGTTTTTCTTTTCTCAGCTCAAATTCTGCCAATCCATCCAGCTAAAATCCCATCTCATCCACAAAGCTTTCCCTGACTTTCACCTCCCTGCAATAACTATACTCCTCTTACCTCTTACTGTACTTTAACATTCTAATAATAAGCTTATATTTACAGAGTAATGTTTTTTCCTAACAACACTGTTAAATCAGCACTATAGTAAGATCCCTATTTTACAGATGAGGAAAGTGAGACTCAGGGAAGTTAAGAAACTTGTAGGATTATAAAGCAAATACTGGATCTGGGATTTGAACCAGTTTTCTTGATTCTATGCAGAGTATTTTTATATTGATTTTATATAATTATCTCCTCTATTATAATGTAAATTCCAGGAGGGCAGAAAGACCTATCAATCACAGCATTTATCTGAGGGCCTTACATTCAATTATCCACCCACTCATCTAGCCATCCAAAAAATTAGGTAACTCTCTATACTACAACATATTGTTCTAGGTGCTACAGGGGTTGTAAGGATTTCCCTCAGAAAGCCTGAAGTCACCAGGTATTCGATAAAAACGTGTTGAATGAGACAGAAAGCAAAAAAATTACTGTGCTATTACACATTAATGGTGTTCAGAATGATGATCCTGAAACATCAAGAAAAAGTGATATTATACTCATTAATTCAACATTAGGTACCCCTAGTACACTCTTAATTTTCTTTTCCCCCCAAAAGAAAAATGAAAGCTCTTCCTTTTAACAAATAAGTATAGTTATGCAAAATGAATTCACATATGTACTCATTCTGTACCTCTACTAGCTTATCATTAGTCTTCTGGAATTGTAATTGGGCACTGTATGGATTACAGTTCTTAAGTCTTTCAAAGTTGTTTTTCTTTACAACACTGTTATTGTTCAAATGGCACTGTTTCTGCTTACTTTACTCTGTGTCAGTTCATACATATCCTTCCAAGTTTCTCTGAACCCATCCCTTTCATCATTTCTAATGGTATGATACTACATTACATTCACATACCACAATTCGTTCAGCCATCCTCCAATTAATGTGTTTCTGTTTCTAGTTCTTTACCACAACAAAGAGTCCTTCCATAAAAGTTTTTGGACACTGGAGTCTTTTCTCTCTTTTTCCTAGTAGTGGTATGCATAGTTGAATGACTTTTAGAGAATGGCTCCATACTGATTTTTAAAATTGTTGGGCCACTCAACAGCTCTCCCAATAGCTCATCTGTGTCTCTGTTATCCCATCGCCCCTCTACCAATCATCATTTTACTTTTTTGTTATCTTTGTCAATCTGATGACTGTGAGGTAAAAACTTAGAGTTGTTTTAATTTCCATTTCTTTTATTATTAATGGCCTGGAGCATTATTTCATGTTGTTGTAAACAAATTTCCTTTCTTCTAAGAAACATCTACTCATATCCTTTGATCATTTATATCTCTATTGGGGAACGGCTATTCTTACGTATTTATATCAATTCCTTAAATATCTCCTATGTTGGGCCTTTATTAGAGAAATTTGCTGCAAAGATTTTCCCTTCTGTTTTCTTTCTCTTTTAATTGCATCGATTTTTCTTTTGTAGAATCATTACAATTTCACATAATCAAAATTGTCCTTTTTACTTTCAATGAGCCTATCCATCTACTGTTTGGTTAAGAACTCTTTCCCAACAGATAGCAGTTTCAATCAGTATCTTCTCTGCTCCTCTAATTTGCTTATGACATAGCCTTTTAAGTCTTTATGCCATCTGTTGGTGTCCAACTATGTTTGAATGCTTGTGGGTCTTGCTTCAAGATCCTAAATTGAGAGCTGATTTTATCCCCTGGCATCTAGGCACTGAGTCAGTCCTCCTTCCTAATGTGGTGCTCAGTTCTCTGAGGAGTGCATGCCTGGGCCCCTTTTCCCACTCAATAAGCTATAGGACTAGGTTATGCCCTCACTTCTGTTCTGACAGGTAAGTGGTGAACTGGTTTCAGGTCTCTGATTACATTAGTTTGCAATGGATGGCTTACAACCAGCCTGCTCAGAGCACTGGCTGGCTGGTTTTAAGTCTACTTGTGGTAGTAGTTCATGATGGCTTCACTGGCTCCTCTCTGATACACATACACACATACACACACACACATATATATTTTATATACATATATACACATACACATATCTATCTATCTATCTATCTATCTATCTATCTATCTATCTATCTATCTATCTATCTATCTATCTATCTATCTATATCTAGGCATTGCTGCTGGAGCAGCTCCCTTCCCCAACTCTTCCAGCACCTGCATTTATCTGTGCTTATGCTGGCTTCCCTGGTCAGACTCCACTCTGCCTCCATCAATGTCTGTCTCTTTGTGCAGTAATGAATGATCTTTCATGTCACCACCTTAACCAGAAGTCCCATGACAAAAATTTGTAAACAGAACATCATGACAGCAATTGTAGCAAATGCAACACCTGCTGCAGAGGATGAGAAGGCAAAACACATCTATAAATAATTCAGTAAGATATTCCAAAATAAATTAACATGTACTTAACTATTCAGAGACATTAATGAAAATGTGGGTATGAGGAAGGACGCTGAAGAAATGTTTTGGAAAATAAAGTTCTGAAAAGTAAGAAATAAAAAAACCAAACAAATAGGTGGTCTAACTGAACACATACAACTGACTTCAAAAGGACTCCTAGATCAGTCACTAATCATTTCCTGTCTGCTGAAACATAATCAATCTTATTTCTGCGATGTTATCTGGTGTTTGTCATGTTCAGCACTTCTTGACTTGTTTTCTGAATTATTCTTCTGCACCATGAGAGATGCCATTTACAGAGAGCTTAAAAGTTCGCAAAATGCTTTACATATTATTATTTCATTTGGTTCTTACCAAAACCCTATGAAGATAAAGAAATTGAGGCAGAGAGAGGTTGGATGACTTTCCCAGAGAGGGTCACAGAGCCGGTAAATGTCTGAAGCAGGATTCAAAACCTGGCCTTCCTGACTCCAAATCCATCTTTCCACTATACGATAATCTCCATTATCATATTCAGAGGTGAGGCTTCCATAGAGCTTACAAACGTGGAGTCTCCCCTTTTTCTCTCTCCTCTACTATGTTTTCCACTACCTTTTTTGCTGCCTTCCCCTATGATGATGTTAGAAGGTTCATGAATGTCTCATTTCCTGCCAATCTCAAGTCTGGAACACCAGACAAGAACAGTGGTCAAGAACAATGGTGACAGTCAGCAGGAATACATTGCAATGACCTCATGGTTGACCTTATGACCTTATGGTTGAAGGGAAGGGCAATGCAGAGGAAGCAGAGCTGAGATGACAAGATGGTCTGATACAGCTGTCTGTCACTCTGGGTATAACACTTCTAGCTGCACATGGCAGTGAGTCCTCTCATTGAGAACAAAAGCAGGGTGAAGAGAATACAACAGGTTTGTGAACTAAAAGAGACTCATTTAATTTGGCAGAGCAAAATGAAATCTTAACAGCTACGAGAAAGATCTCCTAAACATAGCAAATCATGTAAGATTCCTTGAAAGATTTAATAACAAAGGCAGAACACAGAATCTTTGCATAGATTTAATTACAAAGTGCTCCTTAAATAAATCAAAAAACAACATAAATAGCTGGCACAATATTCACTGGTCATGGTTGAGCTGCACCAATATAATAAAAATGATAATACTACCAGTTAATTTGCACTTTTAGGGCTAGACCAATCAAATTACACAAAGGATACTTTATAGAACTAGATAAAATAATCACGAAATTTGTTTGGAAAAATAAAACATCTACAATATCGAGGGAAATTATGAAAAGAGTTAGGGATGAAAGAGGAATGGCAGTTCTGGACCTCAAACTATATTACAAAGCAGCAGTCATCAAAACTATCTGGCACTGGTTAAAAAATAGGGAGATAGAGCAATATAGATGAGATAGATCACACTAGACAAGAAATCAGAAATGACAAAGCTGAATAACCCTAGTGTTTGATAAACCAGAAAACTTAAATTACTTGGAAAAAAACTTATTTGATAAAAACTGCAAGGAAAACTGAAAAAAAAAGTCTAGCAAAAATTAGACTTAGACAACACCTTGCCCCACATTTCACAATATAGTCTAAGTGGATACATGCCCTTAATATTAAAGATCATACCACAAAAAATTTAGAAGAGAGTCAGATCATATACTTCTCATAGTGTTGGTGTAGAAGATGTATTCTTAACCAAACAAGGGATGGAGAAAAATTACGAAAGATAATATAAATAAATTGCTATTACTTGAAACTGAAAAGCTTCTGCGAAGAAAAAATTAATGCACCTAGGATAAGAATAAAGTGATTGAATGGGAAAAATCTTTGTATCAAATATCTCTGATATCAAATATCTGATGAGGACTTGATATCCAAGATAAACAATTAAGATATATGTGTGTATATATGTATGTATGTATGTTCACACACACATACACATGTTTTCCCCAACAGATAAGTGGTCAAAAGATATGAACAGTAAGTTCTCAAAAGAACAATATATATAAGTATATATGAAAGTATATATGAAAAAACACTACAAATCACTAATTATACGAGAAATGCAAATCAAATAGGTGGTTTAACCTTATACTCAGCAATCAATTAATCATTCACATTTATTAAGTGCCTACTAGTGCCAGGGGTACAAAGAAAGGTAAAAGATAGTCCTGCCCTCAAGAAGCTCATAATCTAATGGAGGAGACAACAAGCAAACAAGTATATGCAAACTATATTCAGTTTATATAGGAAATAATTAAGAGTGGGAAGCCACCAGAACTGAGAAGGACTTTAGGAAAGGCTCCCTACAGGAAAGGGGATTTTTAGTTGAGACTTAAAGGAAGCCAGGAGGTAGAGAAGAAGACAGAGCATTCCAGGCACGGGGATAGGCAGAGAAAGTGCCCACAGCTGAGAGATAGAAAGTCTTGTGCACGAATACAATGTGCTTGGACTCCACCCCATGGAGAGTGATAAAGGAGATAAAAACCATGCTATAACAGGAAAGAATTAAACATTTAAGGCCTGCAACAGAACACAAATGTGTGTGTGTGTGTGAGAAGACAGAAACAAACACACACAACCAAATACAGTAACACAATGTTGGCATAAAAACACATTCACTAACTGTTTATTGACTGATATTGATAACTGTTAAGTATTTATGAGAGAATAGGAAGGAATAAGGAAAGAGCCACTATTACAGTGAATGGAAGGATTGTGAAAGTAGGACATACGATCTCAACTGATGCTGTCTCTTCAAAACTCTGCTCTTATACAGATTGTCAACATTACTTTGCAACATTTCTTTGGAGCTCAAACCACACAATGCTGTAACCTTGCCCATACCTTGTTGCATCTATCTACAAATTTTTGTTTCACTTTTTCTGAGTGAAAAATCTTCCTCTCTACCTCATCCCTTTCACTTAATTCCCAGTAACTTCAAAAATCCTTTAAACGCAGAGTCTACCCAATTCATTGATGTCTTTCCCTTCCAACCTGAAATTTGGCCATTCCTGGGTGATTATACTTTAGACCTCACTGTGATTTCAAACCATCCCCTGCCTCTCCAAGTTTATGATCTTTGAAATTTCTGACTTTGATCACAATCCCATCTATTTTTCTCACCACACCCCTCCTCTCCCATCTGCTCTTTATCCTCACTGAGACCTTAGTCCTTCCCTGTTCTCCCAGTCCATCTTCTGTCCCTATTTCCCTCTTTTCTATAATTAACCAGTTAAACAAAGAACCGTCCTCCACCCATGTATCCCATTCCCTTATCCAGCTGTTCACACTTTGTCACTCCTTAGTCTTGCATTGCTATTAGGTTTTGTTTTTGTTATCTTTTATGCTTCTCATACATTTAGCTCTTCCTAAGCCATTGAACATCAATGAAGTCATAAAATTAATTACACATGGTGTGGGTCCACCAAAAATGTATGAGATCTAACCTGAACTGAGCCCTTATCATATATGGAAATCCTTTTAAGACATGCGTAATTGACTTACTATCTACTTCCCAAATAATTATTCCCATTTGATAGATGAGAAAACTAAGGAAGAGAGATATTAAGCGACTTAACTAATACTAATGACAGATCTATGTATAACAAATAAATGCAAGTATACTTAATGAGAACTCAGACCTGTCACCAATAAGGTTTTTCTTTTTCTACTTTTAACTGAAAGTTGAAGGAATAATCATTTCAAAAACATTTCCAAAATATTCTGTCAACTGCCAATTTATTCATTCCAATCAGTGAACTCAATCAGGATTCAAATTAACTCACTTATTATTCATCTATTCTGGCTCCCAAAGACCACTGAAGTAAAAACTGATTGCTATAATTTGGAGCTAATTATAAAATATTTCTTCTCATAGACATATAGACAGACTGACATGTCTTTGGTACAGAAGTATTACTGGTGTTTTCATAGGCAGTTTAGGTGGTGCAGTGGTGTCAAAATCAAATAAAAACAGCCTCCTGCAGATTGCATGTTGACTTAGAAAACTACATGTTAACATTGTCTGTGTTCTAGATATTTTTGTTTATTCTGTTAACTATTTCCCAATTGCACTCTAATCTAGTTCCTACCCTACTCAAGAACATTACAGACACATGCAGTTTGACACCTCTGGTATAGTGGACAGAGGGATGGAACTGGACTCAGGAAGAGTTGAATTCACATCTTGCCTCAGATGTTTTCTAGTTATGCCTGCCTTGATTTCCTCATCTGTAAAATGCTGACAATAATAACACTCCCGGGGTTGTTGTGAGGATAAAATGAAATTATATATGTAAAATGCTTTGTAAACCTTCAAGCAGCAGATACGTGCAAGCTATTATAATAATCTGGAATGAACTGTTTAAATGTCACAGGATGTATACTGTCAGGCTCCCAGAAGAAAAGAATCATTTGCAGTGCCAAGCTGATCATTTTAATTCCGCTAGGATAGATTGGAAGTTCTGCTATGACCAAGAGAGCAGCACATCACTGGCCTCCTCCTGCTCATTGCCAAGGGTGCCATCTCTTCATCCTTGTTGCTGTAAACTACTCAATTTCATTCTCTCAACTTTTCAATGACTTAAATATTTGGCTCATGATCTTTCCACATCCTCAGGACTAACTGCTATTCATTCCTAACTTATTTCAATATAGTCAAGAAACATTTATTCATTACCTACTGTGTGCTAGGCACTATGGTATGTGCTGGGGATACAAATAGGAAATATAGGCCTTGCCTTCAAGGAGCTTGCAGTCTAATGAGGGAAGAAAATATACAATAAGACGCAGAATAGGGTGTTACGAGACAGGACCAGCACAGAGGGATGTTTGTGGTGTCAAAACTAAGCAGAGCAGCTGGTGGGAACTGGATGGAAATTCTGAGCCCTTTATAAAAGGGAGGCTTTGGATGGATTTTTGGCTCTGCTCTCTAGCCCTAAAGCTGGGGAGGTAACTAGCAAATCTTAATTTGATTATTCTGCTCTTGCTCCTGAGCCGCTTAATGTTTTAAAGAAAATCACTAATGGACTAATTTCAAACACTGAAATCAATCAGAACCTAGTATGACTAGGGCCTGTACATCTTCTTCAATTAACCACTGCATTTCATCATATCCTATGGATTTGGGGGGCAGCAATGTAATATGGTGGATAGAGTGCTGGGTGTGGAGTCAGGAAGATTCATCTCCATGAGTTTATATCTGGGCTCAGACACTTCCTAGCTGTGTGACTCTGGACAAGTCACTTAACCATGTTTGCCTCAGTTTGCTCATCCGAAAAATGAGCTAGCGTATGAAATGGCAAACCATTCCAGTATCTTTGCCAAGAAAACCCTAGATGGGGTCATGAAGGATAAGACACAACTGAAAAAGACAGAGCAACAAAAAAAGGAATTTACACAGAAGAGAGTAGCTTATCTCAGAATCAGATAGAAGTCTGAGCGTTCCTTAACTTAGAGGGAGTAGTAGAATCATTGATAACTGAGCCAAGAACCAGTAGCCCAGAAACAATCAATCAAAAGAGGAAGAAAAGGTGGGGCTGATTTGTGGCAGAGAAGGGAGATGATATACTGAGGAGGGCCTCAACAGACTTGTTGGAGCAGAAGACCTTGGTGGACATAATGTACCCACCTGCACAGAGACTGAAGGAAGTCCTGAGAAAAGGTCTGCTCTTTTTGCATTCTCCCCTCCCAGAGTCTGTTTATCCATAAACACTATAATTTAACCTATTGCTTCATTACCAAATGTTTCCAATAATGAATTTTGCCTCAACCTCAAAGAGGCCAAGGCCAAACTAGAGAGATATAAATGTAAATTTAGTCAGAAAGCCCAACCTCTGCCTAAATGTTAGGAATTTTCCTAACCAGTAAGCTCGTAGTGATTGTGATTGAACTTACAACTTTTTATCTAAAAAGTTCTAAAACTCAAGAAGAGAACCATGTGGATCTGAGGCTAATTAAAGGCATTACAAATTGATGGTAAATAACCTTTAATAGGATTTTCCTGCTTCCACAATCCCACTCTTTCCCTGAAGTGACTCTTTCAAAATTTTTTCTCCACCACTACCACCACAACCACATGCCAGCAACCTACACTTAAATCAGATAACCTTATCTTTTTTGGAAAGTTTGATGCCACCAACAGGAGTTCTCTTCTTAGCTGCCTTCCTCTATTCCTCATGACATTTTAGTAACATCCTTCCTTCTTTCTGGCCACAGTGGAAGACACCCTAACCTCTCACTAAAGCTAATCCCAGCCTCATACTAAATCTAATTACCTCCCAAAGCAACTGAACAACCAACCAACCAGTAAGCCTTTATTAAGGACTTACCATGGGCCAGGAATTGTCCTAAGCTTGTTGAAGACAGAAGATCCTTTAGGACTTTACTCCAGAAACCATTCCCTATCTCTTATGCATCTTCAATCTCTTCCTAATGACCGGCTCCTTTCTCTGAGTTTATAAATATGTTTAGTTTCTCTAGCCCTAACATAAGCCTTTGCTTGGCCATTCTAGCCCATTCAACTATTCCCACTTCTCTATCTTCTATTGTGAAAAACTTGTTGACATCTAGTGCTTCAATTTCCTTAACATCTACTTGTTGGGCTTCTCAAAGTCCTGTGATGTATCTTAGAGTGTCTGGTTTATAGTTTTTATGACTCTTCTTATTATGCAAATAAGAGTAAGTTTATTTTTTAAAATTTCTTAACTGTGCCATCCTTCATTCCCAGTAAAGCAAATTAATTGCTACTATGTGTTATACATATACACATATTTATACACAGCTATGTTAATGATAGAGGCTTTTCTTCTCATTAAGATTTTTGTGTATTTATCTGCTTTCTAAAGAATATTAGCATTCTTTCGTAGAATTTCAAGGAAAAAAGTCATAAGAATCTCCATAAAGCCTCTGATCCTAACTGTGAAAGAATAACCCAAGGTAATTTTTCCTGCCTAAACTCTTCCCCCACTCTAGTCCATTCTTCATCCTGCTGCCAGAATAACTTTTACTTACCACTTTACTTACCACCATGCAATTATAGGACGGAATTCCTTGGTAAGTCTAATATGCAGCTAAGTCCCATTGGCTATTACACTATATAGTTTTAATTTTTTTGTCATTTCCTATTGTTTTTACTCCTAAAACTACCCAAGAAGGACCTCAGTTTCTAATTATAACTTTGTTGATTAAATATCTGTATGGGTTCAACATAGCCCTTAGCACCCAATATTTTAGATAAGATCTTACATATCCTCCTTTTTAGTGAACTTTGAATTAAATTGGCAAACATTCCAGTCCTATACAGTCATGCCTCTCAACCAATTAGTAAGATCCAAAGCATAGTTGGGGAAATGGAGGTAATAAAACCTTGCTCTTTACTAATCACTATCCTTCAACCTGGGAAGAGAGGGGTGACTCTCTAACACAAGTCAGAGATGGGACTTTTTATACGAAAAGGAAAGCTTCAGAAGCCAACTTTGGAGGAGATGTCAAGACACACACTCAATCTAGACACAGATTTACAGGCCCTGCAGGACCCCCAATGCCAGGTCCAGCTGGTTCTAAAGAAAACCCCCTAATACATTTCTTTTGTAAGTCATGCATGGGCTTCCTCAGTCTTCCATTTCTAGGGCAGATTCTAGGTTACTATATGTTCATTCATTTGGAGAAGTATTTGCCAATGCAGGAATTGAAATCGGTGGGAGAAACTGCTGACATCTCCTTTTCATTTTAAAACTCCTCAAACTAAGAGCGGCTTCTGTGTAGCTGTTGTAGTGAGTGGCCCTACTTTACTACTCTTTTCCCAACCCCTCGCAATTGGCTTTTTGCCCCTACCACACTACTGAAAATGTTCTCTGAAAGGTCAAGAACGAATGAGCTTCTAACAACCAAAAATAATGGCCTTTCATTACTCCTCATCCTGTTTGAACTTTCTCACGCTTTTGATGGCCGACCATCCCTTCCAACTAAATACTCTCTCTCTGCTTGGCTTTAGAGACACTACTCTTCTCCAGTTCTTCTCCTATCCCTCCAAATTTGCCTTCTCCATTTCCTTTATTGACTTTTCAGTCCCTTCCTAATCAATTTGGTTTTTATCCTGGGCTATCTTTTCCTCACTCTTTCTGCTGTTCCCTTCCATTGTCCCCACAAACTAGGTCAAATTCCAAACTCGGCTCAATATTGTTCTACCTAAGCCTTCTCTTCTTTACTATTTCTCTCTGTGGTACAACTATGCAGCCTCTTCCATGTTTACAATATTGGCATTTTCTTTGACTCTTCTCTCTCTCTTATCTCTCCCATGAAATCAGTTACCAAGTTCTGTCCATTTCACCTCAGTAGTACCTTTCAAATCTGTCCTATTTACTCAGTTTTCACTGCTGCCACGATGGCAGAAGCCCGTGTTACCACCTTAATCAATCAATTAGTCAGCATCTATTAAGTGCTTTCTGTGTTTCTGGCCTTGTGCTGAGCACTGGGGATACAAAAAATAAAATAAAATAAAAATAGATCCTGTCCTCAAGGAGTTTACATTCTAACATAACATATGTGATTACCTAAAACTCACAGACAGAGTGGAGACTGGGAAAGGCTTCCCGTGGAATATGGATTTTTGACAAGAGTCTTGAAGGAAGACAGAAATTCTAAAAGGTAGAGGTGAAGAGGAGAGCATCACAGGAATAAGGGGCTGGAGGTACAAAAGCACGAAGAAAGGAGATGGGAATGTTGTGGGGGAAGGCTGATAAGCAAGCCAGTACGGCTGAATGTGCACTGAGAGAAGTAATGTACAAGACTAGTAAGCTAGGAAAGGGCCAAGTTATAATGAGCTTTGAATGCTAAACAAACGAGTTTGTATTTGATTCTACAGATAACCATGAAGCACTGGAGCTCACAGATTTGGGAGTGGGGGTGGAGTTGACAGGGAAAGACCTATGCTTTAGGAAAATCCTTTTGGCAGCTGAGTGGAGAATGGACTGGAATGAGGAGAGACTTGAGAAAGGGAGACTAATTAAAAGGCTATTTAACATAGTAATTCAATGGACTTTGCCACCTTGATTCCTCTGCCCTCTCCCCCTAGAACTTTCCTTAGTTGGTAGGACCTTCTCACCATGCAATAATCTTCTGCCATCTCTCAATGGTGGGTTCCTTTCGGGGCCTCCATTTGGAGAATGACGTGCTTCTGACTTTATAGACTTTAACCACCAAACCCCTTCTGACTGTGCTTTTGACTTTATACACTTTAACCACCATAGCCCTAAGTGATACCCCTCATCCTCCCACGCCTTTCCAGTTCCCTTTATGTGCTGTCTTCCCCCATGAGAACGTATACTCTTTGAGGGAAGAGTTTGTCCTCTGGCTTGTATCCGTATCTCCGGTTCTTAGCACAGTGCCTGGCACATAATAAGCACTTAATAAATGTTTGCTGCCTTGCATTACCTTGCTCTAACATAGTGTATGAGAAACTCAAAGACCCTAGCTACTAGAACAAAGCCTCACTATCTGACAAAAACTGCTGGGAAAACTGGAAAGCAGTCTGGTAGAAATTAGGATAAGACTAAGACCTCACATCACATATCACAATAAGCTCCAAAGTAAACAAGTGAGGAGCAAGGAATTTTTTTTTCAACTATGTATAGAGGAAAAGTTTATGAAAATACAGCTAGGGGAGATGGTGGGATCTAATGATATTTTTTAAGGATAGGGGACACATAGGCAACAAAAATGAAATCAGTGATTAGGAAGAGACTGAAGACTGGGATCAATGTTCTGGAAAACACTAAAGGAGTTGTGGTTAAGGGTGCATGTAGAGGCATCAGTCTTGGCAAGGAAAAAGAATACTTCTTCACTGGAAACTTGCATAAAGTAGTAAAAAGGATGAATGTTAAGAGATGACAAAAAGAAGGAGTTCTTAGTGAATGATCTCAAGCTTTTTATGAAGTGTGAGTCAAGGTTCTCAGGTAAAAGGGTTGGGAAACAGGGTGCAGTGGAGGTAAGAGATTTAGAACAGCCACTACAGTTAAGTACAAGAGAGAATATGGCAATAGCTTCCTTAAAATTCTTCCTGATTATACTCTGTCCAGTACAAACTATGTTATTAAGTTTAATAATTAATTTCCCCACAATTATATATAGATATAAACAATTTTTAACATTCGTTTTAAAAATTTTTGAGTTTCAAATTCCCTCCCTCCCTCTCATTGAGAAGGCAAGCAATTTGATGTAGGTTATACATGGGCAGGCATGTTGTAAAAGAAAATACAGACAAAAAAAAACCACCCTAAAAAAATAAGGGAAGTAAAGAAAAAGTTTTGACCCGCATTCAGACTCAGGAGTTGGATAGCGTTTTTCATCAGAAATCCTCATTTGCCTTGGATCATTGTATTGATGAGAATAGATAAGTCATTCCTAGCGGATCACCATACAATATTGCTGTTATTGTATACAATGTTATCCTGGTTCTGCTCATTTCTTTTTGAATCAGCTCATGTAAGTCTTTCCAGGTTTTTCTGAGAACATCCAGCTTGTCATTTCTTATAGCACAACAGTATTCCATCACAATCATATACAACAACTTGTTCAATCATTCCCCAATTGATGGACCTCTCCTCAATTCCAATTTTTTGCCACCACAAAAAAACTGCTATAATACTGTTGTACATATAGGTGCTTTTCCTTTGTGTTTTGTATCTCTTTGGGATACAGACCTAGTAGTGGTATTGCCTGAACAAAGGGTATGTAGAGTTTTATAGCTCTTTGGGCATAGTTCCAAATTGCTCTATAGAATGGCTGAATCAGCGTACAACTACACCAACAGTGTATACATGTCCCAATTTTCCCATACTCCCTCCAATGTTTGTCATTTTCCTCTTCTGTCATATTAGCCAATCTGATAGGTGAAGGTGGTAGCTCAGAGCTGTTTTAATTATTTTTATTAGTTGCTATTATTAATCATTGTCTTATTTATTTTAAAAAATAAATTTTAAATTAATCTTCTTAATAGCGAATTAGGGCATTTTTTTATATGACTATAGATAGCTTTGATTCATTCATCTGAAAACTGCCTGTTCATCATCTTTGACCATTTATCAATTGCGCAATGGCTCTTATTTCTATAAATTTGACTCAGTTCTCTGTATATTTGGGAAATGAGTGCTTTATCAGAGAAATTTGCTGTACATTTTTTTCGGTTATAATTACTATTTATTTCCCTCTATTCTATTTTACCCGTTTATCCTACTTTCTCTTTCTCTTTCGTTCTCCCTCTCATTTCACACTGTCCATTCTCAAAACTGTTTTGCTTCTGACTTTTTTCTTTCCCAATCTGACTTTCTTTCTATCAGCCACCCAACCCCCTTTTCCATTTGGCCAATTTTACTTATTAAGGAGTTTTCTTCAGTAAATTTTTGTATATCTTTTTTCCATTTGGCCAATTCTGCTTTTCAAGGCATTATTCTCTTCAGTGGATTTTTGTGCCTCTTTTGCCATTTGGTTTCTTCTGTTTTTTAAGGTGTTATTTTCTTTAGTAATTTTTTGTATCTTTTTTTTTTTACCAAGTTGTTGACTCTTTTTAATGATTTACTTTAATCATTTTATTTCTCTTCCCGATTTTTCCTCTACCTCTCTTACTTGGTTTTTAAAATCCTTTTTGAGCTCTTTGATGGCCTGAGACCAATTTATATTTTTCTTTGAGGCTCTGGATGCAGCAGTTTTGACTCTGTTGTCATTTTCTGAGGTTGTGTTTTGACCTTCCCCATCACAACAGCAATTTTCTATAGGCAAGATCTTTTTTCTGCTGTTTCTTCATTTTGTGAGCCTATTTCTTGACTTTTAACTCTATGCTAAGTGGGGCTCTGCTTCTAGAGTGGAGGGGGGGGGGCACTATCCCAAGCTTCAGAGTGTTTTTGTGCAGCTGTTTTCAGAGATAATTTTGGGGACCTATAATTTTCATTTCTTCCAAAGTAGTATGATCTAAGGAGAGGTGTATTTACTACTCTCTTGGCTTGCGCTCTAGTCTGTGAGTGACCACAAGCACTCTTTTCCACCCTGGAACTGTAACCAGGGTCCTAGCTCACCTGTGGTTACAAGCTCTGGTGCACTAGTGCTCTTCCTTGCCCTGGGACTGTGAGCCAGGACTACAGTCCAGATCCAAGTATGGGCAATGCAACAGAACCCTGCTCCCAGTGCCAGCAAAAGAACGCCCACATTTTTCTAAGACTTCTTTTTCTGGCCCCATTACTGTCTGTGGACTCAGAGGTCTGGAAACTGCCATTGCTACCGTTGATTCAGTCGCCCCAAGGCCTACTGCTGGTTTGCTGGGGCATGGCTTGCACTGGACTGTGCTCCATTCTCACCCAGATGCAACAGACATTTCCTGCTGACCTTCTAAGTTGTCTTAGGCTGGAAGACTGTTTCACCCTGTCCTTCTGTGGGTTCTGTTGCTCCAGAATTTGTTTTGAGGCATCATTTACAGTTACTTGAAGGTATTCTGGGGAGAGCTCAGGCAAGAGCTCTGCCTTTGTCCCCTCACTATCTTGGCTCCACCCCCAACAGAATGTGTACTACAAACTATTCAATCCTTATGATGGGTAGATCTGGCCAAGCCGTGCCTTTTCTTACGAATCTGAGAGAAGCAGTATGGTGCAGCTGATAGAGCGCTAGACTTGGAATTAAGAGACTTGAATTCAAATTCTTCCTCAGAAACTTAAAAGCTCTTAAAAATGGTCAGATCACACCCTCTCCAAGCCTGTTCCCTCACCTCAAAGATGAGGATGCTAATACTTGCACTGGCTCTTTCATGGATGGTTGTGAGGAGAGAACTTTGCAAACCCTCAAGTCCACATGTGCTTCTCTTACATGGGACACTAGGGAAAGCACTGGAGTCAGAGATGGGAGAACTGGGTTTGATTTCCATCTCTGACCATGTGATGACTCACCTGACCACTGTGGGCCCTGGTGTCCTTATCTATAAAAAGGGCATATTCGTATCTTAGGTATTTAACTCACAAGGCTGTTGTAAGAAGAAAAAATAAAGCGCTATGTCGATTATTATCATTATTATCTTTGAAAGCAGGACTTATTATTTTTGCTCCTATACCTATCCCTAATTTCTAGGGCAGCTCGGTGGCATAGCTGATAAGAGTGCTAGGACTGAAGATAGGAAGACTAGAGTTCAAATCCAGCCTCAGACATTTACTAGCTGTGTGACCCTGGGTAAGTTGCTGACTCGTTTCCCTCAGTTTCCTCATCTATGAAATGAGCTAGAGAAGGAAATGGCAACTGCTCCAGTATCTTTGCCAAGAAAAACCCAAAAGGAGTCCTCAAGAGTTGGAGAAGACTGAAACAACTGAACAAACCTACCCCAAGTCCTAACTTCTTTGTTTCTTTCAAGGCTTTTTCCAGTTGCCTAGGTTCAAACCTAGGGGCCATCCTTGCCTCTTCACTCTCTTTTGCCCCTACACCCAAATCAGTTGCAAAGTTCTGTCATTTTCTTCCCCCATCCTCGACACGTCTCAAACACATCCCCTTCTCTACAGTCATGTCCCAACCACTCTAGGTCAGGTCTTCACTGCTCACGTGAGCTATTCCAATGGCCTCTTGGTTGGTTTCCCTGCATTTAGGCTCCCTGTTCTTCAATGTATCATCTACAGAGGTAACAAGTAGATATTCTTACAGCACAGGTTTGACCACATCACCACCCTGCTCAAAAAGCTCCAGAGATTCCCTTCTTCCTCTAGGATGAAAAAAAAATAAAAACTCCTGTTTGGCACTTAAAGCCCTTCACAGTTTGGCTCCTGCCTACCTTTCAAGGCAAGTAAAACTTGACTCCCACCACTGCCCTCTGTGCTCCACCTTCACATTTCCTACCAATGCCTTTGCAGGAGCTCTCATCCATGCCTGGAAGTCTCCTCCTCTTCCCCATCAAACTTTGGAACTCTGGGCATTTCCTTTAAGCTCAGCTAAAGTCCCACTTCCTTAAAGAGGTTTTTAAAAAATTCTCAGGGCGGAGCCAAGATGGCGGCTGGGAAGCAGTGACTGGCGTGAGCTCCCCACCAAGTCCCTCCAAAAACCTATAAAAAAAATGGCTCTGAACCAATTCTAGAGCTGCAGAACCCACAAAGTGGCAGAGGGAAGCAGGGCTCCAGCCCAGGACAGCCTGGATGGTGTCTGGGTAAGGTCTGTCCCGCAGGGAGCTCCCAGCTCCCAGCTGAGGGAAGCAGAGCTGAGTCCAGCAGAGCCCAGAGTGCACGGCGCAGATCGACAGCTGACGACCAGACCAACAGCCGAGCGGAGAGTGCCCTACAGTCCTGAATTACTGAGCTGTGGCATCTACCAGACCTCTCAACCCACAAAGAGCAA
>CM053626.1:117509054-117531390 GCA_028646595.1 Phalanger gymnotis | reverse complement strand
GGGAGGAGGCGCGGGGACAGGACAGGAGGAACCAAGTAAAAGGCCATTAGCACTGACAAGAGATTATGAGCAATGAAGCAGGGTGGATATGGTGAGAGGAGACAGGAGAGATAGCAGAGATTCCCACAAGACTTCAGCAGTGACCAGTATGAAGATAAGGGGGGAAAAGGCTCCAAGGATGAAGTCAATCAATCAATTGATGAGCATTTATTAAGACTGTATGGTGTGCCAAACAGCATGCTTAGTGCTGGGGGTACAAAGACAAAAGGGAAACAGTCCTTGCCCTTAAGGAGTTTATATTCGAATGGAGGAAACAATATAAACCATATATAAATATATACAAAACGTATACAAAGTGAATTTTGTGGTTTTTCAGTCATTTTGTTCCAGTCTGACCCTTCATGACCCCATTTGGGGTTTTCTTGGTAGTGACACTGGCGCGGTTTGACATTTCTTTCTCCAGTTCATTTTACAGATGAGGAAACTGAGGCAGAGTCAAGTGACTTGCCCAGGGTCACACAGCTAGTAAGTGTCTGAGGCCAGATTTGAATTCAGGAAGATGAAACTTCCTGACTCCAGGCCTGGTGCTCCATCCATTGTGCCACCTGGCTGCTCCATACAAAGTGAATACAAGGTAGTTTTTGGAGGGGGTGCACTAACAGTTCAGGAAAGGCTTCCTGGGCGGGGATTCCAGTTAGAGCTGAGACTTGAAGGAAATCAGGCATATATTCAGGTATATTCTGCCTGTGTGAAAAGGCAGTATATTCCAGGTCCTGGGGTGGGGGGGAGGAGCCAGTACAAAGGCATGCAGACAAACAGCTGTATGTGGAAGAGCTATTAGGCCAACATAGGATTCTTGAGTGTGAGGGAAGGGAGTAACACGGTTGTGAACCTGGATGACTATACATGCGATGTTCAACAGGAATATGTATGTGTGGAGGAAGGGAAATATAATGAACTCCATTTTGGATTTTTAAGTTTGAAATACCTATGGTGTGCCCAGGCAGCTGATGATGCCTGTGAGCTTAAGAGAGAGGCTAGAGTTGGACAAAGATCTGGGAGTCACTGGACAACTTCCCAACTATCTCCACTTCCTATGGCCGCTACTTGACTCATCATCTTTATGTTCTCTACCATTGGAACTTTAGACGACAGCTCTGAGAAAACAATGACTGTCTCAAAACCAAGTCCCCATGCCACTTCCCAGGCTTCTCCATACCATGCCATCTTCTCTCCTCCCTGGCCCCCACCACATCCTTTCCAGTTTCCCTCTTTGTGCTGTCTTCCCTCATTAGAATGTAAGCTCCTTGGGGGCAGGGACTATCTTGCTTGTTTGTGTTTACATCTTTATCAAAATGCCTGGCACATAATATGTGCTTAATAAACGCTGGTCTCTCTTCCCCCTACCTACAGCTGATAATTGAATCTAAGGGAACTGACCAAGACAGAGAGTGTAGAAAGAGGAGAACACCCACAAAAAAGTCCTGGTATATAACCAGATATAGGGGGACAGTACAAGGTTGATAACGGATGCAGAAGATATTGAAAAGAGTCGGTACGGAGAGAACCAGGAGAAAGAAATATGAAAATCCAAGGAGAAAATAACCAGGAAAGAGGGTGGTAAGGGTTAAATGTTATACAGATGTTAAGAAAGACACTGGATTTAGCAACTAAGGCCCTTCTATGGAAGGGGATGTTGTGAGTTAACTACAGAAGAAAACAAATAGAAGTTTAGAAGAAGATACAAATGGGAATTTTGTTATTACCATGTTAAATTTAATATATGCTTTTCAAGAGGATACCGTACACAGGAAAAAAGAAGTTCACAGTTTTGCATACAGTACTTTTTTTGTTCTCTGTACATACTTTGTAAGGTTTCTTGATGATAAGTTGCAGGGGAAAAAAATTTAAGTACTTTCAAAGGGATCTCTAAGAACTGAAAAAATGAACCTCAGGCGAGTAGTTGGACCTGAAAACCAGATTGCAAGGTTGTTAAAAAGTGAGTGGGAGGTGAGGAGGTAGAAACAATGAGTAGAGATACAAGATAATAGATTGAGGGAAGGTTCTTGAGCACAAGGGAGATCTGCTCGTGTTTTTAGACAGCAAGAAAGGTGCCAGTGGATAAAGAGAGAGTGAGGAAGGAAGAAATATGGGTACAGAAGAGGAGAGATCCTTGGAGGGCGTGAGAGGAAATATATTCAAAGGATCAAGAACAGAAGAGACCTGGGCAAGGAAAAAGATGATTTGTTCATCAGAGGCTGAAGTGAAGGAAAGAATCCAGGGTGGGAGAATGAGGGCTTTTGAGGCATAAGATGAAGGAAAGAAGGAAGCTCCTGCCAGACGGCTTCCACAGTCTCGATCGAGTATGAACTGAAGTCAGCTGGCAAGAGGGTCGGGCAAGGAGCTGGCACAGATGGTCTAAGGATAGAACAGAAGTTGTAGGGAATGCAATAAGAAGGCAATCAAGGAAGCATAAGAGCACTGTTGTTCAGCAATGAGGGCCCAATGGAGATTATACACATATGTTCCAGGCAGTATAGTTGTGTGTCTTCCAACCAGCAGGAATGAAGGTAGGTGACTGATGTAATTCAAGGTTAGGTTTTGAAAGGCATGAGCAGTGTTAGGCTATAAGGGGAAAACGGAGTAAGAGACAGCATAAAGTTGAACTGGTTAACTACAGGGTCAACATATCCGTCTGCCTCATTCTCTTCAACTGTAAAATGGGAATAGTAAATAAATAAAATTAATAACAAACGAATCACAGAGCTGTTGAGAGGATCCAACAAGATAATATTTGTAAAGCGCTTAGCACAGTACCTGGGACATAGTAGGGCCCATACAAATGTGTATCTGCATTCCCTTGCCTACTCCCACGCCTGCCCTGCTTTTAATTCCTTACTCCAGGAACACTGATGAAAGTGATACTGCCATTGCTTCTGCAAAAAGGATGTCGATCAACTGCTCTAATGCTCCACTCACCCTTCTTGTCACCCTTTCTGGGCCAACACTCCCCTGAATGTCCTCTTGTTAGAAAATAAACTTCTGGAAGGCAAGAGCTGTCGTATTTGCATGCTCAGAATGCAGCACAGCGCCTGGCACGTGGGTAAAACTAAATGTCTCTTTATTCATTCATGGATCCGCTCATTCGTCCAAACACCCAGTAGATAAGATTCGGATGTCCCAATTCTAGAGTAAGAGAAAGGCCAGGAGGCTTGGGTTTAAATCTTGGCTCTGATACTTATTAGCTGTGTGATGTCAAGCCAAGTCATTTATTTTTTTTCTGAACCTCAATTTCCTCATCTACAAAAAGAGAATAATCACATGTGCATTACTTACCTCATGAAGTCACTGGAAGGAAAGCAGTGTGGAAGCCATAAATGACTGATGTCATTCTAGTCTTAGTTCTGTGGTCTGACTATATTGGACACTATGCAATGCAAGGGAGAAGGGAGGGAGGGGTAGAGAAACACTGCCTCCACTTTTACATAGTCTCACGGGAATTTGGGTAAATGATGACAATGTGACCTCTTATCTTCTACTTTTTCCACAGGGTTTTGTACCCTGAGGTAGTGGACAGAGAGCCAGCATAATAGCAAGGGAAACCAGGGTTCAAGTTCATCCTCACCATACTAGCTATGAAACTCTGGGTAAGTCACTTAGCCTTTCAGTGCCCAGGGCAGCTTCTCTAAGCCTTTAAAGTACAGAAGAGTTGCCTATCTGCTCTGGCAGAGGGAGTTTCCTCACTCAGAGTTTGCTATGTTGACTGAAAACACAAATAAGTACATTACGCACATACACGCCACACAATATGATCAATATATGAGCACCTTCATGGCCTGAGACCAGTTCATGTCCCTCTTGGAGGTTTTTGTTGTAGGCTCTTTGACTTTGTTGACTTCATCTGACTGTATGTTTTGGTCTTCTTTGTCACCAAAGAAGGATTCCAGAGTCTGAGACTGAATCTGGGTGTGTTTTCGCCGCCTGGCCATGTTCCCAACCAACTTACTTGACCCTTGAGTTTTTCAGCAGGGAATGACTGTTTGTAGACTAACGAGTTCTATGTTCCACGCTTGGGCAGATGCACTGCCTCACCAGCACTCCTCCTTCCCCAAGAACCCCCTCCTGGGACTGGGCTTAGATCTTCAGCAGGCTCTTCACTCCTGCTCTGATCTGCCACTTAATTCCTCCCACCAGGTGGGCCTGGGGACAGAAGCAACTGCAGCTGTAGTTCTGAAGCTGCCCCACCTCCGCTGCCCCAGGGGCAGTGGTCGAACTGCAAACTCAGTCCCTGCAGCTTTTCCCACTAACCTTCTCTGTTGTCTTTGCTGTTTGTGGGTTGAGAGGTCTGGTATCTGCTGCAGCTCACTGATTCAGGGCGCCAGGGCACTCTCCGCCCGGCTCCCGGTCTCGTTGGTCTGCGCCGCGCATGCTGGACTCTGCTCCACTCAGCTTCGCTCCCCTCAACTCCCAGCTCCCTGTGGGACAGACCCCACCCAGAGACCATCCAGGCTGTCCTGGGCTGGAGCCCTGCTTCCCTCTGCCACCTTGTGGGTTCTGCAGTTCTAGAATTGGTTCAGAGCCATTTTTTATAGGTTTTTGGAGGGACTTGGTGGGGCGCTCACGCCCGACCCTGTTCTCCAGCTGCCATCTTGGCTCTGACCCCCCTTTTACAATATGATCAATATATGGAAGGATACTTTCCTTTTCCTCACATTATTAGTTTGCCCAATTTAACTGGATTTTAACACCAAGTTTCAGCAATTTGCTGGTAAGTCTAATTAGACTACTCTCCAGTGGTTCTAAGACAATTAATTTATTTCACAGAATTTTAGAGCTGGGAGCAGTCGCCTTGTCCAACCCATAATTGAAAAGAATTTCTAGGTATAACATATCTTGACAGATGGTCATTTGGCCTCTGCTTGAATACTTCCAATGAGGGGATACCTATTGCCTCCCAAGACAGAATAAGCCATTTTTGGATTGTTCTAATTGTTAGGAAATTCTTTCTGATGCCAAACCTTTGCAGATCCCACTCACTCCAACAGACTGTTTCTGATAATGGATTGAAAAGCTAAGAAGAGAGAATGGGGTTGGATACGTAAGACCTATGAGTAATCAAGTCAATCCAACAAGCATTTATTAAGCATTCTCTATGTGCCAGGCAATGTGCTAAGTGGTAACGAGGCAAAAGAGAAATGGTCCTTCCCTATAATGCTCTTTTATATCATTTAAAGCAAGAAGAGGGCCTGGGACAGAGCTCTGAGGAATATTCACAGTAAAGGGAGGTATGATATGGATGAGAGACCAGGAAGGACAGTAACCCCATCAGGCAGGTAACGCATCAAATACTTTGAAAACAGCTATCATGTTCACTAAGTTTTCTCTTCTCCAGGCCATACACCCCCAGATCCTTCAAACAATCCTCAAGTGACAAAGATTTAAGATGCTTCACTATTCTGGCTGCAGCCCTCTGGATGCACTATATGCTACTGCTTTTAAAAAATACAATTTTGTTGGTCTATTTAGTAGTAAGCTGGAAAAATGAAACAAAACCTCCATCAAGAGATTTTGAGGACTGCTTGCCCCCTTTCAATTATTTTCAAAAAGGAATTTGGGAATAGTGATGCTAATAACTATACAATGAGAACATTCACTATTTATTTTTTTTAAAATCCAAGTCTCATGGCTCCTAAGGTGGTAAGGTAAATATAAAACACATCTCCATGGTAATGAATCATTATTATGATCTTAAAACAATACAGAAAATGGAGAAGTAGAAGATATCTTCAAGTTTTTAAAAGAATACTATAGAGTCAAGTAAAACTCTAAAGGAAAAATAAAGTTTTCTGTAAAGAATGGAGAATATTAATACAGAATAACTATTTAAAGACAGAAAAATCTTTCAATAAAGGCGGTGAAGTTTTGTGTTTATGAAAAATGGTCTCAATTTCTGTACTTCTCTCCTTGAAGAAACTAACAGGAGGTCCATTAACATAGGTAAATCAGGTAACACTAATATCTTAGAGAACAACTGAATCTAAAAAACTTGAACCCCTGCCTGACTAAAGCATACTATTATATACAATAACCAAGCTTTTCAATTATAACTTCACAACTAATATAAGGGCACATATATTTCCAACATGGAACACTGTCAAGGAAAAGTAGTAGAAAATCACATCAAACCCAGAACTACAAAAGGAAGAATTGGGTAAAAAAGATTTGTAGTTAGCATATATGAGCAAACTCAACAGCAGTCCTTGATGGCAACCAAAGTCCCCTTTATCTTGTTTCATGTAGGAGCTGAAATCTCACTGATTGAGTGCATAACTAGAGAGAGACAGTATTCCTAAAGGAGCCTGGCCCATTATTACTCTGGCTAAGATGAAAACCATGTTCTCGTTCAATTCTAAAGAATTATTTAGCTCCCATTCTTTCCTCAGTTGTTGTTAAAGACAGAAAGTGGACTCCTGCTTAGTAAAATACTGATGCAATTCATAAACCTCTTCTCTCAATCAGTGGGACTTAAACATTATATGCTGAAAAATATATTTATAGACAAGTAAGGATGAGTGACACATCTATGGAAAAAGGGAAAGCGAGCCTGGGAAGGAAATATTTAACTAAAATGAACCCAAAGTTGCCTAATTTTAAGAGTTAATCTTTTGGTTTCTATGGCAGTAGACACATGACTCATGTTTTATGTTTCTTCCTAAAAGACATTTTATATATCTTCATATATGTGTCTGTGTATATATATATCTTTATGTACACACACACACACACAAATACACACACACACACACATATGCCACTGTTGCCCGTTCTGAAGTTCTCTCTTAACAAATGTGACAAGCTTATGTTATTTGCATTTTAATTTCTTAAGGCTAAAAAGCAACATATCAGTAGGTTTTACAAGATTTTCCTCAAACACCAATCTTTATTTCTATTTTCTGTAATAAAGAATTACACTTTCTTTAGTACGCAAAAAGGGAAGTTACTAGTCATATACGGGAGCAGAAACTGTTGTGCAAGAGACATCTGGAGCAGGGATACTGTGGCTTTTAATATTTCAGACAGTGTTCAGTACCTTCCGGACCACTTTTTTCACAATGAATTTTTATTTCCTCATACAATCACCCTGAACTAAGTATTACCAAATTGCACTGGCTCTCTTAAATCAGAGTTCTCTAGACAAAGCTCCAAAGTGATAAATTAAATGTAGATTTTAAACTTTATTAAGACAAAGCAGATGTTAATAATTGTCATTCATGGAATGATCAACACCACCAATCATTTGTAAGGGTTCCAAAAATATTTCTTGAACAAATCCACACACAAGATAAAAATTTTAGAGTTAAGGCAATTTATTTCTGCACTGAAACTTTTTCAGCACCTTATTCAGCTGGAATCATATAAAAAGGATTATAGCATTTAGTCTACTTCCTTTTTCACTAAAATAGCTATTTTTGATACTAGAAAATTAATGAAATGAGGGGCTCGGATTACAGCATTTGCAATTCAGATAAGAAAAACTACAAATATACATAATCATAGACAAACATGAAAAATATAACCTTAGCAGAAAAGGAATGTTTTAGAAAAATGACTGATAGAGATCCTAAAAGAAGGACTTGCCTACTAAAAGGTAGCAAACTAATGCAAAAAGAAAAAAAAAAGCATACCATCATTTTCGATTCTTACCCATTGGAATTCTTGTCCCCTAAATTTAACTGCTAGGACATTTTTTCAAAAGAACATGGTAGAGAAAATATTGACTTTAACTTTCATTTTTAAAGCTGTAAACTCTCACCGCTACTGCCAACAGATTTATTAAGGACCTGTCAATGTTAACTTGATAAAGCTAGTTAGCCCGGTTACTCAAATTAGCATTGGATTAGACTAAGATGAGATTTAGCAACCTCCAGTTCTGAATGACTGAGTCAACCCATGACCTGTGGAAAACAAATACTCCAGATTGGCCTCAGTTCTCCCAATGGGGCTCAGGCCATTTTACGGCGGGTGTTATGGTAAGCAGTCCAGGGTCAACCTACTAGACAGTTCCATGAATTTTTGAAGTTTAAGAAGGGAGGGGGAAGGGGAAGACAGAAAAGGAAGAAGTACTTATTAAGCACCTACTATCTATCAGGCACTGTGCTAAGAGCTGTATAAATACTATTCTCATATGACCTTTACAACAATGCTGGAATACTATTATCCCATTATCCCCATTTTACAGCTGAGGAAGACAGAGGTCAAGTAACTTACTCATAGTCATAGAGAGGCTGGATTTGACTCAGGTCAGCCTGGCTCCACATCCAGCACTCTATTCACTGTACCACAAATTAATTATAAAGAACAAACTTGGCGCCAAAGAAGAGATATTAGAAGACAACTCTGTCGGCTATTACGCAGGTGTGGTAGGTCCATTTGGTGTAGAACTTTACTGTACTGATTGATATTGTGAAATTCTACATTTTCCTCCGCTTTTTCTTTTCTGTCTCTTTTAAAAAATTATTTGATATGAGGTTCTTTAGGTAGGGGTAAGGGGAAATCTGGGCAACAGATAAAACACATACGGTATTGGATAGTCATTGAGTTAAATAGTAATTTTACTTCCTACCCTGAATTCTTCACAGGTTGGCAGGAAGGAGTAGGGCTCAGGGAAAAAGGAACAAAAAGTATGCCAGAGAAAACAAAGGTTACAATATGGAAGTAGGAAAGGAATGGAAAGAGATTCCATTGTCATTCACAAAGGAAATCAGGTGGAGGGCTCTGAATTCAGTGCTCAAGAGAGCCTCTTTGGAGTGAAATTAAAACTTCTTAGGTAGCATATGCTATTTTCATGTTCTATCCCTTTATGATACCTACCAGACTAGATATCCCAAAAATTTTCTTAGATTTTTTTCTCTTAGAAATTCATGATTAGGAGAGGGAAGAATTTATTTTTCAAAGTTACTCAGGTGTTTGAAATTGCCATATATGAAGGATAAGATACAATTTCATGCTCCTAATCAGGAACCCCATTTAAGTGTGCAAATTACATAAAATAAGAAATGTATCTGATGTTTTATTAAAGCTACTGTCATAGGACATGGTCTTGTTGCCTAAAAAAAACCCATTCTGGCATGAAGGAAATTCAGTGCATGTAGTGAGTAATCCTGACTCCTCCAATATTGCTCACTCTTCCCCCTCCTCCTGTCTGCTCATAAACAAAGATGAGACTTCTGTAATCTTTCAACTCATCTGACTTTCCTACTACCCTCAAGTTTTTCCTTTATATGACCAGGGCTCCTTTAAAAAAAAAAAAAACAACAAGCCTCTGTATATTTAGGGAAACTAACTTCTTCATTTTCCTTTCCCATCACTCTTTTCCTACTACTAACTCAAATACTTTTGTGGTCTTACTAACAATTTAAAAAGAAACAAAAAAAAAAATCCACTATCAATTTTCATTGGAATTACCTGGGAAACCAAGGTGAAATATGGGGATCTTTTAACAAATGTTTTCAAGTAATGAACTCCTTAGATTGGTTACAGACATCTAAGGTCACTCTTGAGTTTTTAATGTTGTGGAGCAAGATCACAGTTTTGGCAGCAAAAAGGAATACATGAAAATATGAGATTATGATTTATAACACACTTTGGAACCTTGGAGTGCTATGTAAATGCTAGTCATTCTTATTACGACATGACTATGTAACTCCTTTATTGCTACTCCTCAAAAATTAAGGATTTCACTTATTGTTCAGTTTTTAATTTTAGGTATTTGGAAAGCTGATTGTATACATTCAAGTCCACTTAATGTTCTGGTTAAAATCCAGTGTTTCTACACTTTACAGGAACTAAACTTGCAATAACTTGAAGAATTAGATTTGAGTTGAAAGTTGATAGGAAAAATTACCTGTTATATGGGATGGTTCTCTTGGGAAGGATACAAGGGGAAAGCTCAGTAATGTTAAAACTAAAGGCATAAATAAAATTTTATCTTTAAAAAATTGACATGTAGAAAGCATGAACACAAATTGGATTTTATGCAAAAGTAAAAATAATTTCAGATATTCTGCTTTTCCTAGGATAGTTTTACAGGTAAGAAAATCATTAAAAGAAAATTAAACACTTACCAGACCACTTGTGGCTACAACCCAAATGTAGGTACCAGAGGTTAAAAGCTATAAAAGAAAAAAGTACTAATTTTAAAAGAAATTCAACTGTAAATTATAAACTTACTTTTTAAAGGTTCAATTTTTAAATAATGACAACTATTTTCATTACATATATGCTATATCAGAGAACAATAAGCAAACTAATGAACTGATGTTTTATTGGTTTAGAATAATTTCTTGGGCTTCGGAAAGACCTTATTCTTTGATCCTCACACAAGAAAGTGTTGGTTGAGCCTGGGTCCCTTCTCTGAAGCACAAAATATGTGAAATTCTAACATATTAATGAAAACGAAGGCAAAATTTTATTTATGCATGGGCACTAATGGTTTTAATTAAAACAAAACACTTTTTAAAAGTAATTGGCTCTGCCTACCAAAGAATAAACAGTATCCTTAAGTGAAATTTACTAATTGAGCTTGTCTACTGCAGTGAGTAAATAGCATTTGATCTTAAGACATAACATATCATATCTATATAATTTCTCCCCTTTTTCATTTGTATTTTTATTCTAAAATGGTGAGAATTTTTAATACATAATAGTGTGCTTTGAAGTGTCTTTGACACTTCAATATTCGCCAAGATTTTTATCCTCATTTTCCAAAGAACAGAGGCAAAGTAAATTCTAGGCAATTTAGGTCTCACAATTACTTCCTTTCACACCTCACATTTCCAAAAAGTTCTACCTATAAAGAAAAACTGCAATGAGACTCCCCGGCATGGAAAGAAAAGAAAATCTATGACTTGAAAGTTGGTATTTATGTTTACGATTGCCTCTTCAAGTCTTTAAACAGCTTTGATTTGAGAGCAGGGAAAAGACCTAGGAAACTGTTTTGTAGTAGTTTCATCTACTACTAGTATTAACCTAGCCTGGATCATACTGTCTCAGAAATCTTAGATGTCATCTAGTCCAGAGGCATTATGGGAGAGAGAGGAACTAAAGGTATTAGTACATAAAGAGTGAGAGATGTCAGAGTGGAGTTAGAAAAGTGGTTATTTTTTAAATGCATTTTAACTGATCTTTCATTTTTATATCACCTAAACTTCTCCCAGTGTATTTCCCCTCCTCCCTGGAAGAATGATTATTAACTAGCTCTTTCCTCTTCCTACCTGTCAGTTAGGAGCAAGCACCTGATTACAAGTTTGAATATAATTCTCTATCTAGCTTGCCAAAAACAAGACTGTTCAGTTACTAAAGTTGTTGTTTCAAAGGAAAGAAAACTAGTAAGTGGGAGTGAGAATTATAAAGGGAAAACATTTTTTTCTAGGCTTCTTTCTCAAAAACATCAAGAAAAGACAACTATGAAGGGATGACATATACAAGGTGGATTTGGCAATTCCATTAAAAGTATTTACTAAGTACCAACTACATACAAGGCACAATTAATTTTACACAACTTTGCAATATCTTTCGTATTGTTATACTGAGCTATTCATCTCTTATGTTGTTTAAATTTTCAGGTGTTTACACAAAGCATTTTGATCTAATTTGGAAGCTTCTTGATATCAGGGCCATATTTTATACTTCTTTTGTATTTTCCTATGTCCTACTCATCAGACTTCCCATACAGTTAATACTTTGTTTGTTGATTTAATTTTAGATAGAAGTACTCTAGAGCCTACATATGTATTTTTATAACCTTTCCTTTGATTTCCTATTAAGTTAGTGATTGTTTTATTTTATATAAGAGTGAGTCTTAAATTGAAAATGTACTTGCAATTCAAGGAATTTTTTCAAAATTGTGTAAAAATTATTTTCTGAGCTAACATGAACCTGGCTGAATTTCAGCCATATGATTTCACTATTATTCTCTATTAAAGCCCATTTTTCTTGCATCTTCACTTTTTGTCAATCTCCCATTAATTAATACTTCAATATTAAAATGAAGGAGGAAAGCAATGTGGCCTAATGGAAAGAACAGCGGATTGGAAGTCAATCGCTTCAGCTTTACCATTAACTAGTTATCTGAATGTGGGCAAGTCGTCTTCTCTGTTTGGATCTAACTTCCCTGATGACCCTGCAAAATGAGGGTCATCCTATGTAAGGATGACCTCTGCTCTTATAGATCAAGTCAAATCTCCTTATTTTACAGCTAACCATATAAAGTGAAGCTCACCCAGGGATATTAAACTACTTCCCCACAGTAATACAATGAACAGAGGCAGAAATGAGGGAGTCCATCCAACTCCGGTCACGCTAAGCCTAGTGTGCTTTCTGCAGCATGCTGCCCCTTAAAGCCTTCCAGCACATTCCATCAGTGCATTTCTTCTTCCTCTGAATTCCTACAGTTCTTCTCATTGGTCTTCTGACATTTATCAAACTGCCTTGTGTTTTAACTATGGTTTTTATAGAACAGAACTAAGTGTAAAGATGGAGTGTAGTGGGGGGGGGGGGAAGTGTGGAAGTGCTGTATTTAATCAGGGTTTGGGCTTGAATCCCATTTCTACCTCTTACTATAGATGTAACCTCAGGCAAGTATCTTTCTGGGCCTCAGTTTCTTCATCTGTTAAATGAGGGACCTGAACTATGACCTCTGAGGTTTCTTTGAGCTCTAAATGGATGATCCCCATGATGATTTTATTTACCCAACTAAACCGTGAACTCCTTGAGGGCAGGGTCCATGCTTTCGAACTCCCTTTTTTCCCATATTATACTCAGCATAATATCCTATATTTTACAAGTATTCAATAAATATATACTTGTTAACTGATTGATCAACAGGGTATTTTGCAAAATTACAGGGGATACGAGGGGAGAATGAATTTTATCACATACTGTGTAATACTTATGGAAATAAGTGGAGGATCTGTGATTCTGTCAACACAGGGAACACCTTCCACGTATACTCCTTTTACAAGGGTCTCAATTAGCCAGACAAATTGAACGGAAGTACCTTGGTAAGGGTCACATAGCTATTAAGTGTCAAACCCAAATCTTCATGACTTCAAGTACAGCACTATGTCATACTGCCTTCTATAATGCTTAGTATTAAAATACTGAAATACACTGCTTCTTAGGAATATAACTAGAATAACTCTTTAACCAATTAGAGTTCTTTTTCTAGAATGAATAAGAGATAGAATCTTCATAAGAAAAACTTTGAATTCTAGAAAACAAAGGCAGTAAATGTATGTATTATATATACATATGATATATGCATGTGTGTATACATACATGTATAATATGTTTGTGTATATACGTATATGTATGTATGTATGTGTGTACATATATATATATATATATATATATATATATATATATATATATATAACAACAAAACACACAGGATACAAAAATACTATTGAATAAATTAGCTAATGTATTTATTTCCCATTAGATTTCTAAAAATTTAATGATTTAACATGGGAAAGCAGAATTTTTATTAGCTACAAAAGAATGTTAGGAAGGCTAAGAAGGAGTTAATTCATAGAGGTGAACAGCTGCAGAGTAAGTAAGCTGTGATGGTGTCAAGAGAAGTCCTGTGTAGTGCAGATAACATATAAAGCCAAACAGCAACTGTAGAAGAGGTTTCAGTAGGAAGAAGAGCCTTTTAAAGCAATGTTAGTCACAAGTCTGCAGTACAGGAGAAAAGAAAATTAGAAACATTAACCCCAGGTTCAAAAGTCAAAAGTATACATGGTATCAAAAAGCAGCACAGAAAAAAATTAACTTTAGATGACCAAAGAGGACCAAGAGACAAGTGATAAGAATGGAAAATTGGAACCATTCTAAAATTGTTATTTTAGACCAAGTGTGATGGCAATACAATCTTTTGAATAGAATAGTTCATAAACTCCTCAAAGGGAAAGACCAAGTCATAACCAATAAATTTTTTCCTGATTGATCAAGAAGCCAGTGTGTAAGGAAGACACACTTCATTATTTGGGTAATTAAGTCACATGAGGGAGAAAGTGATTAATTCCCTGCATTTCCTTCAGTGATCTGCCCCTATTAGGCACTTATTTCCCGAATGAAGTGAGAATTTTGATGAGCATTCTAACATATTTCATAGGATATCATTTAAATTTAAAGATAATACACAAGAAAAGTGAATGGACATAAAACATGTTTGTGATTGCAGATGTTCTGCAGCCTGCAAAGTTTTCTGAGAAACTTGAAAGCTCAAGCTGGTAAAGAATACCTAGGTTCCTCATGGAAAGCTTTCTTTTGGACATCTTACTTGACAGTATTCAACATATTAGTGCACTGCAAAATCAAAATATTTCCATAACTACCAATGTGTAATCCAATTACAGTGAAAATTGTTATCAGATCGCTACTGATCATGAAAGGCTTCTAGTATCTGTTATGCTTTCAGGTATCTTCTCAGGAACTTTTTCTCTGAATAGCTAACTCAGTTAATGAGGCCAAAGTTATGGGGAAAGGTTCTATTTTCCAGAGATTAAAACAAAGAAAGATAAATATGAAATAAGATCTAGTTAAAATAAAAATGAACAAAAAATACATACTGTACCTGTAGCCCCAATATATAAATCAATGTCTTGTTTGTGATGGAAAACTGGCCCAGAATTTGTGTCACTTGAACTCTTGGAATGGAGCAGTAAAATGGCACAAACAGAGCAAATACAGGCCCGAGACTATGAAAACAAACAACAGTGAGATTACTATGTTTGAAAAAAAAATTAAAAGAACTGATATTACTTTCTGCCAAATCATCAATATCTCATTTTCTAAATGGCATTATAAGCACATTTTTCCTAGAAATTTATTTTAAAAGGCAAATTTCCCACACTTAAAATTGTACTTTTCTATTTTAAAACTCATCTTTTATGTTAGAGTTTACATGTATGTACAAGCACCCCCAAGAAACAATTTCCATTAGAAAGTAATGAACAGCTTCAAAATTAGCAGCAAAGGGTAATGAACAGTTACTGAATGTATTGATAATTGTTCTCATTGAGAAAAGAGAAAATAAGTATTTGAAACTTTCTTTCACGGTAGCTAACATCCATAATAATTTAATCTTAAAGAGATCAGTGCTTTTAAGTGGGACAACCCTATGACCTGATTTAAGTACCATAAAGTAATGTGACTGAAGCACTATGAACTCACCACTGCTCCTTTGATGTATTTTCTACTTGCCATGCAATTTCTCCCATTAATTCAAATAAAATGCCGCTGCACCAAGACAAGTAGAGCAAAAGACTGCCTTCCCATCTTCCCCACTTTACCTCATGAATTTTATGCACTGATGTACAAAGAAACAGTTTGTAAAAACTGTGCTGTGAGTTCCTAGACAAAGACCGGACTACGTTAAAATTCAGAGACACAGCAAAAAATACACCCAAGATCCCATTTTAATAAAAGAACTAGGTTACTCAACTCAAGGGACCAGGTGCACAAAACTTACTGCTAAAGAAATGAGTAGGCACCTCAAAAAAAATGTGCCTAAAATGACTGGGGAAAAAACCTGAAAGGGCATTTCTAAAATAATTACCAAGCTATCTACTTCAACTGACAGTACATAACTATTTCCTCTAACAAAGCTAATTTAAAATGTTTTACAGACCGCATAATTGTGATGCCACATGTAGCCGGCTAACCTTACCCTCCTAAACCATGGCTAATGCCTTTATCCTACTACATAGCATTCTGTTAAAACTGTCTTTATTTTGAGTAGACAGAAGGACTTAAGAGACATAAAATTTCCTTATCCACATACAATGAGTCCTCCTTGAGAGAAATCACAAAAGCAGATTACAAAGTCTCTGACTTTAAGGAATTCAAAATCTAATGAAAGGGGCTTAACCAAAAAAAAAAAATGAGTATATGGAAGACCATATAAAATAGACACCAATAGACACCAATTGAAGCTTCACAGAGACAAAAACATAAATTCTTAGTGGTTAGTGAAATCATGGGAGGGACTAAGAGTCTACCTAACAGAGTTATTTAGGAAGAAAGTCTTCATGGCGACGAGTCACTTTTTTAAGGGGAAATAGGTGGTGGCTGGGCCTAAAGGGAAGGTAAGGTCATTTTAGGGCTAGAGGCTGTCTTATTTTTTTACTTTCATTTCCTTAGAGGCTAATATGGCACCTTGTACACAGCAGGCACTTAATATATATTTATTGAATTTAACTGAATTCAAGAGAAATACTTTAAGAATTAGGAATAAGAAGTGTTGTTTATGGGGAATAGTAAATAGGTTTGGGTGGTTTGAGAAGGGGGAATCCACGGAAGAAAAGACTGAAGAATACAGAAGCAGAGTGAATGAAAGGAAGTAACATCTGTGCATTTTAATTTTACATAAAAGGTAACTGGAGTCACTTTAGGCTTCTAAAAGGTGAAAGAAATGGTCAAAATTATGCTTAAGAAAGACTCTCAATATTGTTTAGGAAGTTTTGGATAATGTAGACCTAGAACATCTCCTCTCTCACCTGGCTGAACTACTTTGAGACTTCTCAGACTTTCTCCACCAAGTCCCAGGAAGCTCATTACTGGAAAAATTTCCTCACCTGACAAGATCACTTATGGTGTTCTACCTCATCACCCTCCGCTGCCCCTCTGACTGCAAGTGGAGCCATGAACTTCACCATCCCCATTTAAAGGGTGAACTCAGCTCAGAGTATCTTCTCATTTCTCACCTTGGGACTCCTGACTGTCCCACCATGCTCCTCAGCCTAGTACTTCCCCCAGCCACATCCCCAGCCCCTTTTAGAGCTTCCTTTTGGACGCTGTCTTCCCCCTTTAGATTTTAAGCTCCTTGAGGGCAGGGAACACCCCCATTTGTATCCCCAGTGCTTAGCACAGTGTCGGGCACTTAAATGTTTATTGACTGACTGACTCTAAAGGAAAGAGAGTTCATTACGGGATTATTGTAGGAGATGTATGGGGTGATTAAGGCCTAACAATCCTGGATTGCAGCTAATGATGGAATACTAATTACAATGAGATTATAATAGCAATATCTGTAAAAGTGAGCCCCACAAGAAAAAGATCTCATTTAAATGGTTATTAGATGCAAAAAAGAAAAGACTTTGTTCCAATTCAAAACCACAACCACATAAATCTATTAAACCACTAAGTACACTACTAATAAAGTTAATATAATTAAGCTTTCTTTTAAACTTACCATGTATAAAAATGTAGCTTGGCTGAGGCTTTTTGTTTTTGTTTTTTAAAAGAGGAACATGTTTGATAAACTAAAAATGTAGGGTTTTAAATGTATACAAAATATTAAATGTATACAATGACATTAAAAGTTCTATTTTTATTAACCAATTCCACTTGGGATTTCCCACCACAGAATTTATCCTCTCAGGAACTCATTAAGGTGGTTCTTTTCTTACGCACAATGTGGCAAATTACTCACCAGATTGTGACTTTATTCACTGAACAATTAAGTGGAATTAATTTTTGAGGTTGCATTTCAAATGCAAACATAAACATACTGATAGGAATCTTCAAGATCGAAATGCATATTATATACCTCAGTATATTAAGTTTAAGATTATTAATAGCTGCAAAATTCTAAATGACTAAATTCCAGATACTGTGTGTGAATAATTGCAAACCACAGAGCATTTGTTTAATAAACAAACAAAAAAAACCCACTTAAAATTTGAGACCAGCTGTGATTTCCCAGAGAGGGGAAGAGAAAGGGGGCGGGGGTGGGGAGTGGGGTGGAGAATTTTATAAAATACCACAGTATTAGTCACTGTCCAAGTTTTCCTCATGACGTTCCTTCCTTCCTCACGGAGCCTGGTTCATGGTTTTCCTTTCCCCCACAACTTTTGCCCTCATACATCAATATACATATTGATATGTTCTCAAATACCCTAACCTCCCAATCCCCCAATTTACTCATTCCCTATGGCCTACTCTACCCTACCACAGCTACTCAAAGTGGTCATACTCCTGATCTTTTGACATCCTCCAAAAGTATTCCACACACATGCTCATAAACTCTGAAATCCTTATTACTCCACCTCACCTCTGCCCTGCAACTCCAAACTCTGTCCTTTGTCCTCATTCTGGCCTACAATATGGGCTCCAACTAAAGGATGGCCCCTTCGGTCTTTCCTAGACCATCACCCTCCCTGCACTGGCTACACTGTATTTTCCTCCTTTCAATTCTATACTATCCTTTTCTCTCCAGTCCCTTGCCCTTTATCCTATTGAAGATCTCACCCTGCCAATCCTCAGCACTGGATTACTCCCACTGTCTTTGCTATTATTCACATGCTACAGAACAAAGCTGAATGAAAATCTCTAAATCATACTGACTGGGTCTACTATGAGTTTGTGTTACATAATCTCTACTGGGACCTCACTGTAGAAAGGCAGTCCTTTCATACCTCCCTATTTGTTTCACTATCCCGTTCAAAGCAGTGGCTTTTCCAAACCTTTTCATCCTTCACTGAACCTCCCATGCTCTCCCTTTCTCTACATAAGGCAGTGGTTGTCCTGCCAAAATCACTGCCTAAAAGAGCAGCAAATCATCAACCCTCAAATACCTACTCAACCAAAACCTTAAAATTCACACCAGATTGAATTGTGACTAAGAAATCTAACAAGAAAAATCTAGAACTTCACAAAAAGTCAGCCCAAAGCCCACAGACAATAGGAAAGGGGACCCCTCTGGCAAAGCTGCCACCAGTATAAGGTCATTCCCAGTGAGACCCAAAATGGGACACATATAACCAATAAAGCTTTGTGATAGGAGGTGGAAAGAGTAGAGGGCTCCCCTGAGAAAGCCTCCATGTGGTCTGAGAGCCCCAGGATAGGGAACAGTAGTAGGGAATGTTGCGGTGATCAATTGTGCTCCCTAACATTCTGTCCTGTGATTCCAGAAAGGTTCCTAAAGATTGATACTCAAAGATCTAGTGGGTCTAACCCCAGAAGCTGGAGGGCTGCTCAAAAGCCCAGGGGACCTGGAGCAAGACCAAGTAGGGATGACCACGCCATTCAGAAGCACAGCAGGGAGTGGGGATTGGCCCAGGCACAAAAACCTGATTTGGGAATTAAGACTGGATAAGAGATGCAAAGAAAACATTGACTGGTACCAAAAATTATTGCAAATCTACTGATTGCCAAAAAGAATCAAGTATCCCCATAACAACAGCAAGCAGAAGCTCAAAGAGAAAAGGGATTTTCTGCAAGAACTACAAGTAACTCCACAAGGAATACTCCCAGGAACGTCGCAGCCAAAATCCAACATGGCTATATCAAAGAAAAGACACTTCAAACATACAAAAAAGCAGTTAAGAACCAAGAAACTATAGTCAGGAGCACATAAGACCTGAGAGCTTCTACTAAAAACCAGGAGACTCTGGAATACAATACTGGAAAAGGCAAAGGAGACAGGATTACAAAATAGGATAGACTACCCTACAAAGCTGAGTAGAATATTATTGGAGAAGAAATGGACCCTTCATGGAACTGAGGATTTTTGATCATTCTTGAAGAAAAGAACAGAACTGAGTAGGGACTCTGAAATACAAATACATGAGTCCAAAGAAACCTAGAAAAGTAAATTTATTTGAGCAATTAAATGGGGCTCTAGGATGATACAGAGCTAACATTCTAATGGGGTAGAAGAAGCATGTGTTCCTTCAGAATCTTACTGTCTTGAAAGGATAGGGGGAGCAAAATTTAAAATAAAATTATAAAAACAAATGTAGCAGTGAATTGCTTCTGTTCTGAGGTTCTGAAGAGGGGAAAGAGGAAAAAGGAATATAATATTATAAAAAAGAGAAAGAATGGGATAGAACTTGATATTTCTCATAATTGAGGTACATAAGAACACGGGGCGGGGGGCGGGGGGGAGAGAAGGGAAGGAAGGAGCCTGGGCATCATTCATCTGAAATGGACAAAGGACAGTTAAACACTCCTGGACACACACACACACACACACACACACAGAGTCACAGTGTAGAAATACATCAAATTCAACAACTGAGGAATGTGTTAAGAGGAAGGATAATACTGGGGAGAGAATAGTCACACACAAAATGAACTTCCAGATCCTGTAGAGATAAGAAAAAAGGGTGTGTTTGGGTGTAACTAATAATAATAATAATGATGATAGCTAACATTTACATAACACTTACCATGTAGTAAGATTGGTGCTAAGCACTTTACTATTATTACCTTAACTGACCCTCACAACAACCTTGGGAGGTGAATGCTATTATTAGCTCCATTTCACAGATGAGGAAATTGAGGCAAAGGGTCTTGCCTAGGGTCACAAAGATAAGAAGAGAAAAGCAAAGAAATCAAATCTAAAGGAGTGCCTTAGATCACCTTTTAGACAACTGAAGTTGGGTTGAAAGCAATGCAATATTATGTGCCCTAAGAAATAGCAAAAGACACAACTGCAGAGAATCTTCAATAATATAAACTGAGGCAAAATGTAAGTGAGCAGGAGGAAAATTTACATAAGGACAGCAACAGTGGAAAACAAAAACAACTCTGACTTTAAGAACTTTAATTAATGCCATAAAACTTTCTTCCAGAGGACTTGATACAGGTAATGGATTCAAGGCACAGAGAAATTTCTGCACATGGACACAGAGTGGATTTGTTTTGCTTGACTATGTCTATTTGGGGTTTTTTTTTTCCCTTTTTCTTGTTTTTTAATTTCAGGGGAGAGGTTGGAAGGAAGGTGATTGGAAATAATGATACCCTCCCCCAAAAGAGGGCCACTGTAATAACAGCAGAATGAAGTTCAGAAGGAAGCACAGACAAGCAAGACAGTTTTGGAAATAACAAGTATAATTATATACATTTTAGAAAAGTTGTATGAAGTAAGACACTCCTCTTTTGTGTTTTCCTGTTTACATGGAAATAATCTTTCTTATGTGTTTTAAATTCAGAATTTTCAGCAATTTTCAAAAAATAAGCCCCAAAGTACAGTGGAATTAATTTTACCTGTATTATGGACACTATACCTTTTTTCTTTTTTTTTTTTAAATTTAATATATTTAGTTTTCAGCACTGATTTTCACAAGAGTTTGAGTTATGAATTTTGTCCCCATTTCTACCCTCCCCCCACTCCAAGATAGCATATATTCTGGTTGCCCCATTCCCCTCCCATCCCCTTTTCCCGTGCTTTCTTGTAGGGCAAAGATAAATTCCTATGCCCCACTGCCTGTGTATCTTATTTCCTAGTTGCATGCAAAAACTTTTTTTTTTTTGTTTTTGAACATCTGTTTTTAAAACTTTGAGTTCCAAATTCTCTCCCTTCTTCCCTCACCACCCACTCTCCCTAAGAAGGCAAGCAATTCGACACAGGCCACATGTGTATCATTATGTAAAACGCTTCCACAATACTCATGTTGTGAAAGACTATATTTTGCTCCTTCCTAACTTATCCCCCTTTATTGAATTTTATCCCTTGACCCTGTCCCTTTTCGAAAGTTTGTTTTTGATTACCTCCTCCCCTTTCTGCCCTCCCTTCTATCAGCCCCCCTTTTTTATCTTCTTCCTCCTTGTTTCCTGTGGGGTAAGATACCCAATTGAGTATGTATGGTATTCCCTCCTCAGGTCAAATCTGATGAGAGCAAGATTCACTTATTCTCCCTCACCTGCCCCCTCTTGCCTTCCTACAGAACTGCTTTTTCTTTCCACTTTTATGTGAGATAATTTACCCCATGGAACGCTCCATTTCTCCCTCTCTCAATATATTCCTCTCTGATCCCTTAATTTGATTTTATTTTTCTAGACATCATCCCTTCACATTCAACTCACCCTGTGCCCTCTGTCTACACACACACACACACACACGTACATATATATATATATATATGTATATACACAAACACATATATATATACATACATACATGCATATTCCCTTCAGCTACCCCAATACTGGGGTCTCATGAATTATACACATCATCTTTCCATGTAGGAATGTAAACAAAACAGTTCAACTTTAGTAAGTCCCTTGTGATTTCTCTTTCTTGTTTATTTTTTCATGCTTCTCTTGATTCTTGTGTTTTAAAGTCAAATTTTCTATTCAGCTCTGGTCTTTTCACTGAGAAAGCTTGAAAGCCCTCTATTTTTTTAAAGTCAATATTTTGCACCTTGGAGCATGATACTCAGTTTTGCTGGGTAGGTGATTCTTGGTTTTAATCCTAGCTCCATTGACCTCCGGAATATCATATTCCAAGCTCTTTGATCCCTTAATGTAGAAGCTGCTAGATCTT
>CM053626.1:117486802-117499981 GCA_028646595.1 Phalanger gymnotis | reverse complement strand
GAAGGGGGGATGGGAGGGGAAGTGGGGTGACAGAAGGGAAGGCTGACAGGGGAACGGGGCAACCAGAATATACACCATCTTGGAGTGGGGGAGAGGGTAGAAACGGCAAGAAAATTCGTAATTCAAACTCTTGTGAAAATCAATGCTGAAAAGTAAGTTGAATAAATAAATGAATAACATAAATAAATGAATAAATAAATATTGGAAAAAAAAAGAATATATTATGTTTAAAGACCAAACCTACTAGTGCAATAATAATTAATCCATTAACTGTAAACTTTCCTTATCACTTCTTCAAGTTGCTACACCTCCTCCCTGAAGAGTTCTGATTAGTAAAAGTCTTTCAATGTTTCATCTCTTCCAGATTTCCTTCTAAGGGCATGAGCACTTTCAACACAAAACACAGATATTAAGTAACCTTGTGATGGCTTGTGCCTAACAGTTACTTGGAGAATCTCTGAGATTCACTGGCTGTGGGACTCTGGGCAAGCAAGTGACCTAATCTCTCAATGTCCTAGGGAATTCTCTGAAACTCCAGGTGCCCATGGCATTGGTAGAGGAAGTTTCCCCAGTGTGGAGAACAACAAAGGAATGGTTTTTTAAAAAAAAAAGAAGAAAAAACACGGTTTGGAACTAATCCCTAATGTACAAAGTGAGATGAGAAAACTGTTTTCAAAAGAATTGAAAACTATTACTAACTATATGAAACATTATTAAAAGAGATGCAAATATAAACAGCTTTGAGGTTTTGCCTCACACCCCACAAAGATGACAAGAGATGGAAATAATCAGTGCCTTAAGGGATGGGAAATACGGGCATGCTGAGACACTACTGGTGTGTCAGTCCAGCTATTTTACAAGTAACCAAAACGTCCATACCTAGAGACCTAATTCCTACCCCAAGGAGGTTAAATGCTGAAAGAGAGTTTTTATACCCCAAGGAGGTTAAATGCTGAAAGAGAGTTTTTATGTACATGAAAATATTAAAAGCAACATTTTTGTGGGAGAAAAAAAACCATAAACAAATATATGCACATGGATTGGAAAATAGCTAACCAAACTAGTACAAAGATATAAAAGACTGTCATCGTACCTAAGAAATGCTGACTATGAAGAACGGAAAGACTAAGATGGACTGAGCAGAATAAAGCAAAGCCAGGAACATGCACAATGACTACAATATAACTGGAAAGAACAATAAAAACAGAACTGAATGCTAGGTAATGAGAACGACTAAGTTTGGCTCTGGAAAAGGAACTGCGTGTCTCTCTTCGAAGTGTAGGGATGAGGGATTATAGGTATAGAACACTACATACATGGTCGAGTCACATGGAAAGTCATTTTGGGGACTGGTTTTCCTGACCTTCAGTTTTTTGCTTTATTTTTTTAATCTCTGTTACGAGTGTAACAAAGGATTGGCCAATAGGGGTTTAGTCCTGTAGGCATGTACAATTTGTTCTGCTTGATGCCAAAACATGTGACTGCTTAAGGAGTCTGCTTCTAGAAGAGTCTGATGATGCACAATTAGGAGGCTGGTTCTTCTCTACTTCAGAGTATACCCAAGTATTCTGAAACCAATTTCTGTCCAACCACTGCGTGGTGAAAAAACCCTTTTAATTGGCTGCTGAAACAAAACTCAGTATGTTTTCTAAAGGCTAAATTGTTCACTCTTACAGTTCGAGTGAAGAGGAAGAAATGTTATAAGCCTTCTGGAGGGGGAATTCCTCCTCTACCTGTGTATCATACGGCTTTGAAGACACATGGTGCTTCTTTTCCTTCTGTCCCTTTTGAGCAAATTTTTCCTGCTGAAAGGTAAAGGATTACTGAAGACAGAATGACCTTAAGAAATTTAAAAGGTAAGGGGAGCTACCAGAGTTCCAATGACTGATGGAAGTCCATGGCAGGTCCTCATGTAGCGACACTGGCATGCTGGATGAGGCATTAGTACAGCCCTAAGGAGCAACCTGTCGGATGCAACTCTACCATGAATCAACTTCACAGCCAAAAAAAGAGGGACAAATTCATAAATGAATATGATGTGACCACAAACTGCATCAATACTTAGTTTAAAACATTTTCCTTTAAAAAAAAAAAAGAATGTGATCTTAAAAACAAAAGGAATCCCTCAAAGTAAGGATAATCTGTCACTCCACCCCTCTCCTCCCTGTGTTCCTGACTCTGCCTTCTGGCACTGGAAGATGCCTCCACCCTGGTGGTATCCTTCTCTGATTGGTGAGTTCCTCTCAGAATCTTCATTTTACTGCTGTCACTCACTCCTTTCCTTGCTGACTCTCTGGTCTTCACTATGTGAGGGCACCTTCTCTCCTTCCCATCTCGTTTTTCAGCTCCCTTTTAGGTGTTGTTTTCTCCTGTTAGAATGTAAGCTTCTTGAGGGCAAGGGCTGTCTTCCTTATGCTTGTATTTGTATTCCTAGTACTAAACACAGTGCCTGGCACATAGCAAGTACTTAATAACTGCTTGTTGATTTGAAAGAATTGAGCTATTTAGATCACAGCATAATAATGCCTTGTTCATATATGTGTAGAAGACAATAACAAATGCAAAGAGTTAAGTCTCTTAATTTCGAACATAAAACGTCACACTAAGAGACATATACTAAAGTCATTACACTTATGTACATATTACTTCTCATGATGCTTTAAGAATTGAAATAGTACTAAGAGTAACTAAAATATAGAGTATTAAATAGCACTGAGAGTAACAAAAAGACGGAAACTAAAATATATTTTCTTCTATTTGCCCATTAAAATGCCCATTAAAATAAAAATTAAATCAGTGATTTAATAATCGACCATTTAGAGGTTCTGAAGTACCCTGGTAATTTTCATACAATAGCATATCTACTTCTGTTTCTAACTTTAGTGAGAAAATCTGAATGAAATTTTTAAAATTGCCATAGGGAGTTTTTATTGAATTTTACTCGAGCTGGCATGATTAAGAGTATAAAACATCAATGTTCTAGTGATTCTTGTACTACTGTAATCTTCAGGTATAAAAATACAATGTGCTTCAATGGGCATTTCACCTAAGATTTCTTAAGAAAAAAAGGGAAAATTCTGTTAATGTCAAGAAAACAAAATTCCCATCTATATATGCAATGTACAATATTAACATAAGACACACTGGGTTTTACCTCCATGTAATTAACTGCAGGTGACTTCATTAATATTTTTGTTGCCAATTTGGAGTAAAATTTTAGATATCAGAACCTTTACCCCCACCCTCCTCCAAAAAAATTAACTGATGAAATTTCATTTTGACTGAAAATATACTTAGGCACAATTTCGTCATACTTAGGCATAATAAAAAATGCCAATAGATAAATGGTTAAAGGATATGAATAAATTGTTCTCAAAAAGGGAAATATAAGCCATAAACAGTCATATGAAAACTGCGCCAGATTACTAAAATTAAGAGAAATACAAATCGAAGTAACTGAGGTTTTGCCTCACACCCTGAGAATTAGCAAGGATAACAAAAGATGGAAACGGTTGATATAAAGGGGCTTCAAGAAAAGCACACTGTTACAGCTGTGAATTGTTGTCTCCCCATTAGACTGTAAGCTTAGCAAAATGATTGGCACTTAATAAATATCAATTGATTGAGCTTCTTGAAGGCTGGGGCTGTCTTTTTGCCTCTTTTTGTATACTCAGCACTTTGCATAGTGCCTGGCATACAGTAGTAGGTCATTAATAAATGTATACTGATTGAATTATTCCAACCATTCCGGAAAGCGAATTAGAATTATGTTTTTGTAAAGTGATTAAAATATCCATGCCCTTTGACCCCCCCCCCAATTGTGAGGCTAGATATATACCCAAAGGATGTCAAGGACAGAAATGGCCTGTATATAATGAGATAGTAGTAGTAGTAGTAGTAGTAGTAGTAGTAGTAGTAGTAGTAGTAGTAGTAATAGTAATAGTAATAGTGGTAGTAGTTATTATTTTGTGGTAGCAAAGATTTGGAAACAAAGTAGATGTCCACTGACTGGAAAATTACTACAGAAATTGTCATGCACAAATGTAATAGAATATTACTTACTAAAAATATTTACGAAAATGAAGAGTTCAAGGAAAACCGATTAAGACATGAACTGATAAAGAATAAAGGAAGTATAAGGTAGAAAATGATATACAAAATGACAACAATAATGCAAATATAAAAAGCAATAAAACAAAACTGAATGTTGTGGAATTATAATGACTCAGCTTGTTGATGGAGAAGAGTTGAAAAATGCACCCTCCTCCACTGCAGCAGGGGGACATTCATATGTTACGCTGTATGCAGACAGTGGAATTCTGCATATACTCCCGGATATGGTCAATGGGCTGGCGGGTTTTGCTGCACTGTAACCTTTGTGACAAGGGAATTTTATGCTAGGAAGGATATAGAAGAGGGAAATATCCTGATGTGAATGTGATGTAAAAACAAAAGCATCAATTTTTTTAAAAAGAAAAAAGTGATGAGGTCAGGGTTGTGAGACCTGGTTCAAAGGTGAAAGAATTAACTTCTACCTCTGTAGCCAATGGGAGCTGTACTGACACAACAGCACATGGACCTGAGATCTAGCAAGGAGCTAAATAAAAGGTACTAATGTAGGGAAAGAACCAGACTTATATAGACAAAAAGCTACACTGCCTGTAGGGTGATTTTAGGGTTTCTTATGGGGGTTGAAGATTTAGGGACAGGATAAGTCTTACAAGATAAGGACACAGGTTGAGTACTATGAATGACACAAGATAAGAGAGACAAAGGGAATTTTTATGACCCAGGGTGGGGAGAGACAAGGAATTCCATGGTCCAGGATGGGGGGGGGGAGAGGTCAGGGATAAGGGAAGGTTTTGTGGTATTTCAAAATAAGGGAAGAGACTCCAGGGCACCTTCCAGTTAGAGAGCAAACTAGTCAGCTATTAATTTTAACTATTAGGGCACTGTTTGTATCCACATCAATGCAGATTTACTATGAAGAGCCAACATTTAGGAAATGCTTTTTCCATCTATCCCCTACCTTTTTACCTTGGTCAGGAGAAAAAAACAATGTGTACACTGTTAACCAGGGACAGCTGCATTTGAGTCAGCTGAAGCCAAAGATGAGCAAAGAGGAAGTCGGTTTATCATTTGGCAGTTTCAGTGTTGCTTTCTTCAAATGTCCATCCCTGACATAGGGAAATACAGCCCATAATATGCTGGAAATTCCATGGAAAGCTTGGTATCAGGTGGCAAATACTTTACCAACTCCAGAATGACAATCCTGTTTCAACCCAGCTGGAATTTGTCCTGAGTTACCCTCAGTTCATAAGTATATTCCGAGACCAGAGGAGGTAGCATTTTAGGATCAGTGCTAGAACCCACTTGAGTCAACCTCAGAAATACTGTGGTGTGTTGGGGTTTCCATGAACTAAAAGTGACCCTGGGTTTGGGCCACAGCTTTTAGGACTGCTCTAGAATAAAGCGGACATCGGTTGGTGCCAGTTTAGATTTGCATCTCTGCATATAAACTAAAGTTAACTGGGCTATGAAGTTGGAGGATTCACTACAGTATTGGTGGTTTATTTGGACTACAATATGCTTCCATTCGTGGGAAGGATAAAGTCCCAGTAGTTGTAGTGTCAAAGCAGATGAAAAATGCTCCACCAACACTTTACCAAGTAGTGATACAATTAGGCCACTTACCTTCTGACTAGGCTACTTCCCATTTTCATACTACGTTTGTAAAAGAAAGCTAGTAGGTATGCTTTCATATCTGCCCAAGTAACCAGATACTTATGTGATTCTTCACTATATCTAATTTGGATAACAAAGGCTTCTCTGGATATTTAATTAAAACGTGGCACCTTTCCTATCAATCAATAATTTATATATGTGAAATATTAGCTCATAAGAATAATCATGAGGCTATTTTATATGTGTTGCCTATGCAACAGTTGCTAAGGTTACTAAAAACATGGTTAGTATTTTGAAAGTTTTCTCAGAATAGCACAATGATCTGAATCTAAAATCTTTCATAAGGTGCAACTTTCCAATGATAAACAAGAAACAGGAAGTGAATTGTGAATTCAACTACATCTTGAGTTCCCTTTGCTATCAGCAGATTTGAAAAAAACTTTGTGGTAGCAGAAATTTGATTTTGCTAACATGAATTTTCAAATTCCACTAAAAACAAGTACATGTCCCTTCAGTAAGTACCTGAAAATATTCCACCATTCTACCATAATCTAATTATTTAGGTGTCTTTCAGAATTCTGTCCTGGGGCCTCTTCCCTTCTCTCTCAATACTACTTCACTTGGTGATCTCTTCAGCAACCGTGGGTTTAACTGTCATCTCTATGCTAATGATTCTCAAATCTACCTATCCTGCCCCAAACTTTCTGCTGACTTCCAATCTCATATCTCCATCTGCCTTTCAGATATCTCATATTGGATCCACTACACATCTTAAACTCACTATGTCCAAAATAGAACTGATTATCTTTCCTCCTAATCCCTCTCCTGACCCTTTCCCTGTTACTTTACAGGGCACCATCACCCTCCCAGTCCCTCAGGTTCACAACCTAGCGGCCATCCTGGATTCCTCACTCTCTCACCCCTCACATCCGAGCAATTGCCAAAGCCTGTAGATTTCATCTTTGTGACATCTCAAATATGCCCCCTTCCCTACTCTGATACTGCCACCACTCTGGTACAGGACCTCATTGCCTCACACCTGCACTATTGCAATAGCCTGCTGGTGAGTGGCTCTTAAGCCTTAAGTCTCTCCCCACTCCAATCTATCCTCCATTCAACCACTAAAGTGATTTTCCTAAAACCACTGTCACCTCCCACTTAACAAATTCCAGCGGTTTCCCTGTTGCCTCCAGGATAAAATACAAAATAATCTCTTTGGTATTTAAAGCTCTTCATTATCTTGGCATCTCCTACATCCAGTCTTCTTATACCTGGCCATTCCACAAACAAGACACCCATCTGTTGGCTCCAGGCATTCTTTCTGGTTATAGGCCATCCCTAAAATGCCTCTTTCCTTTGCTCTGACAAATGGCTTCCCTGATTTTAAGTCTCAACTAAAATCCCACCCTTCAGAGGAAGCCTTTCCTAACCCCTCTTATTCTACTGTCCTCACTCTATTAATTATTTCCTTTTTATTTTGTACATAGCTTGCTTCATATATATATATTTCCTTGCATGTTGCCTCCCCTATTCAACTCTAAGTTCCTTGAGAGCAAGGGCTGTCTTTTGCTTCTTTTTGTAACTCCAGCAATTAGCATAGTGATTGGCACATAGTAGGTTTATTGACTGACTGATTTACAAAAAAATATTTCAGGTTTTGTTTGAATGAAGGACATTTCTTATATAACATCACTTTGACACAAGCAACAGAACTCTAAAGGAACTGAATATCACAAAAGCAGAAATTAAAACATATTCAACTTCTAAACTCATTTTGACTTAAAACTTGAAACAATGCTATTTCCATCAACTACTAGAAACATTCTGCCTTGCTTAAATGGCTCATAAGCTTCCAGGCAGTACATCACCAGGAGTGTAGACAGACTTAGTTCTAAGTTTTATCACAGTAACAAATGTTGTGAGTATTCAAAAAATAAAGCCAAAACAATGAACACACACACACAGAAAAATAAATATCTTATGTACACATTCATAAAACATGTATCTTCTTGAATGCCTGCATGTATCTTCTTAATATATTATTAGATGATCAAGCCATTACTCCATCTCAGCAGCACATTTCTCTAAAATCTCATCTTGGATATTTCAGAGGTTCATAGACTTAGAGGAGGGCTGTCCAACCTTAGGTTATGTTAGGGCCACACCCAGGATATAAAATACAGTACACTAATAAAAAGTGGAGGAATGTGAGTCATCAATACAACAGGCAAAGGAGCGAAACTCAGAAGCAAACACAAAACAACAAAGCGACAGCACAACAGTATAAAGGTAGGTAGGTGCATATTGACTAGTCTGCATGGTACAGACGGAATGCATCCCATAGATTGATGAAAATTTCGTGCGATATATTCCGTCCGTAATACTGCTTAAAAACACCAAACAAAATTAACATCAATGAGATTATTACCGATGGAATTTAAAAATCCAATATGCATTCCATGCAAATAGTTATTTTATTTTTTTGCTCATGAAAATTAAAAACCACAGGCGGGCCACATAAAATCACACTGCGGGCTGTATTTCGGACAGCCCTGACTTAGAGGAAGAGACCTTAGGGTCACTGAGTCCCAGGAAACTGAGACTGAGAAAAGTTAAGTGACAGGGTAAATGTCTGGGGTAAGATTTGAACTCAGGTCTTTCTGACTCCAAGTCCAACCCTCTATCTACTGTATCACCTAGCTTCAATGCTAAGTAAAAATACTGAGAATCTTTATTTTTTCTTCTAAACGCCCTATATTTGTCCATTTTCCTTAGCAACACCAGTCAATTTAAAAGTAGGTTGTAAAAATGATTGGATAATATCCAAGTTTGAGGGCCAAAGTAAAATAAGGAGCAGAATTCTAATTTAAGGAGAATCCAACAGAAGCAAAACAAACATAAGCTATTTAAAAGCAAAAGCTACTAGTTCGAGCACGACACATGAGGTATAGAATATACAGGGAACCTTTGTAAGATCAAAGCTTTGAAAGCTGTTATCATTAATATGCAAAACCCCATTATTCTGACATTGGGGCTAAAATATGCATTTCCATCACTCTAAAATTTTAAGCATGCTACTGAAGACACATTTAGGGATCCTGGGGGCAACTTCTTTATTTTAAAGTTTCATTCTTTCTGAAGACTTCGAGATGAGGGAGTCTGGATGGCCACTGAAGTTTTAATAATTATTATTAAGATGAAAATTTGCTCCAAAGATCAGGAAGATAATTCATTTAGAAACCTAACTGTAACTTATTGTTAACCTTGCCACAATACCCACTTCCCTTGAAAACATGCCAAATAAAAAAAAAAAAAGGCCACGGATGCCTATAAGTATACTCCTACCCTTCCAATTGACTTTCACTAAAGAACCTAGCTATCTGGCACTTCTGAAACAGTTACTAGTCAACATAATACTGTCTTTTGCTATATTCCAGAACATGAAGTAAATAACATTGTTACTAACAAGAAATTCAAGAAAAAGGGCCATATAATGAAAAGGGAAAATTTAATAAAATATTTGTGACTGATTATCCTAAATAAGTCTGAAAAATAAAATTCATAACAGAATCTTGTCATCATTTGGTTGTAATTTTAATACAAAGTGGGAAATAATAGGATGCATTCATGACAACAGGTAGTTAAATACATAAAGAAATACCGTGATTAGACAAGAAAATTTACTTTACTCTAGATTATGGCCAGACTTCCACGTACATATGGCAGAACACACACAGCTTACTACACAGCTCCAGAGACCAACAACCAGCATTTTAGGTGTCATTAACATCACCATAAATCACCAAAGCCACAAATTCTACCACCTACCTCAGACATGGGAGCCAAATGTGGATATCCGTAACCCATAGAAAAGCTCGGTTCTGATGGAGGATACGTAGGATGACATTCTTTTTGATAGACTGTATTTGTGAACACACACACACACATACACACACTATTTTTTTAAACAGTCAGTGGCCTATGTCTCAAATTCACTTAAACTCTGCCACCCTAGGCAAGTCACAATCTTTCTGAGCTTCAGTTTCCTCATATGTAAAACAAAGGTAATCATAGCAATGACTTCTAGAGGGTTGCTGGGAGGACTGAATGAAAAAATATATGTAAAGAGACTTAAAATGGCAACTGTTGCATGTACCCTCATATTTCTCTTTACATTCTTGCCACTACACCAGTAAAGGTCTTCAACTACCACCATGTCCTTTCAGATCTTTTGCCCCCTTTCTTTTTATGTATTTTTCCCCATTTTACTGATAGCTTTTTCTTAACATTATTTTTATTTCTTAATATGTCCCTCTGACTACTCCTACAGGAGAGCCAACCCTTGTAACAAATAATAAAGAAAAAAACATAGTTTAAAGCTAACCAACATATCAATCAAGTTTGATAATTTATGCAATGTTCCACACCCAAAGTCCCACAGCTCTGCAAAGAAGGGAGGATGGGAAGTGCGCTCAGCATCAATAACCAACAACATAGATGCTTTTTTTCTTATTTCTTCTCTGGGGCAAAACCTGGTCATTATAATTATACGATGTTTCCTTTTGTGTTTATTGTTTTCCCATTTCCAGTCATTGTGGATAGGGGATGCAGTGGACACGGACTTGGATTCAGGAAGACTTGAGTTCAAATCTGGCCAGAGATACTTACTGGTTGTGTGATCCTGGGCATGTCTCTTAAGTTAACCTCCCTGCCCCTCAGTTTCCTCATCTGCCAAATGGGCATATCACTTACCTCGACAGGTTGTAGTGAGGATCAAATGAGAGCACGTATGTAAAACATTTGCCAATTTTGAAGTGCTACATAAATACTGGCTATTATTATTATTGTTGTTATTGTTACTATTATTTACCAGGGCATGGAAATCTCCCCATGCTTCTCTGAATTCTTCATATTCATTATTTCTTATAGTATTCTAATAAACTACTATGCTCATATACCACAATTTGTTTAACATTTCCCTAACTGATGCTGCCTCTACTTTATCCGCACCCCACCCACCTCAATCCAGCTCTAATACTGCTAAATGGAATAATATTTCTTATTCTTCCATTCAGTCTTGTCACAACCATGCTCACAATATCTGGTGGGTCTCTCCAATCAAGACAATAGGAAGAGAATTCACAAGAAATCAGGCTGCTCTCATATCCCGTCTTGTGCTCACCCCTAAAAGAAGGAACCACCGAGGAGAAGAAAACAGCAATCAACCAAAGCAGAAATGGGTATAACAATGACACCTCTACATGACTAGATCCACTCCAGTGACTCTTTATCTTTGTTCTCCTTCCTCTCTAAGCACATCAGGGGACTGTGGTGTCCAAGTTTGATGGTTTTATTATCCTTGACTTAAAAAAGTTTCTTGTAATAATATTTGAAAATTGTTTCCATTTTTCTTCTATTTGAAGTCTGCTTTCTGTTCACATCCTATAAAGCCTTTAGTATGACTTTGCTTAGTTGGTTATCTTTGCCATATTTTCTTTAGTCTGATTTTCCCTGCCTGTGCTTCTCTCATTTATGAGATACTGTTCATAATAGTCCATTATATATCCTCCTCTGGAAGATTTTTCAGGTGAGTTTATATTCTAAACTTTGCAGCCATCACCCTCCATTTGGCAAAAAAAAAAACCCAAAAAACAAAAAAAAAACCCAAATGTTTGTTGACTAAGGTGCTTTCTGGGCTCTTTTGGTCTTCTTGGGCTCTAACAATTAATTTATGTGGGCTTAACTTCTGAATGGAATTATAATTATTCACGTGAATATCAATATGTTGTCCACTTCCCATTTTAAAATTCAGAATAGCTTGTTTAAGTGCTTTAGGATTAAATCTTATGAGGTGTCTGAGTGAGAAGAATATACTAAAAGTACAGAAAATACCTCAATGATTCCAAAGAACAGGGAATCTACATAGGAAGTTTCCCACATATAAAAATATTTTTATGAGGGGCAGCTATACAGAACTGAGGCTATCCTTGATGAGGCTATTCTTTAGTAGCAAGCAGGCTTTTTAAGTAACATTCAATAATGGACCACATGGTTACCATCTTATTAATGACTGACAGATATAGAGAATATAAGATCCCATTGTGCTTATTTTTCCTTGATTTTGAAAACGCCTTTGACGCAATAGAACAAAATGCCTTATAGGCTCTTTTACTATAGGTTGGTTCCTATCTAGATATCAAAATTATTCAAGATTCCTTGGAAGATATAACAACAAAAATAAACCTTTTTAATGACCCTCTTATAAATGACATCAGGCAAGTTGTCTGGCCTGATTATACACATAAGTAAGACCAAATGCATGAAGAATGTCTATCACCCATATTTCAACGTGCATCAGAATGGACACACAACAGAACTTGTTGTGACAAGTATATACATGACAGATAATACACATAGACGATAAGATGAGCCCAAGGTTGAAAAGGAAAAGGAGAACAGTTAGCATTTCTTTCAGGAAATGATAAAGCAATTTTTATTAATCCAGAGCTTTCTCTAAAAGTAAAGGTCCATCTTTTCAATACAAACTTTTTACTGGACCCACTATTTTACTGGACTCAGTGCTATATGCACTGAGACCCCTGGAACAGCACTGCCTCTAAAGAGCTAAATGGGAGCATCACACTAAGGGCAACTGAAAGGTGTATACTGAGCATGAGCAGACCGCACTATATAAACAAATAGGAACTCTAGAGAACAACAGTAAAGGATGTAACCAAAGAATTGTATGACAGAAAAAATGAGCTGGGCATATGGCAAGAGTGGCTAACAATGATAGCCAGCGGGCTTCTTTGGTACCCTTGAAATGTCATGAGAAAGTAAAGAAGACCTCCAGCATAATGGGCGATGGAAATGACCTCCTGCACAGATGAGTTTCAATCTTCATCAATGGAATAGATGCCTGGGATCACAGGCCCCTGAATACTTACAAGAAAAAAAAAATCACAAGAATAAATAAACTCATAAAAAGTAGAAAAATAAAGAAGTACCTGAAGAGGGGGCAGAGTCAAGATGGCGGCTGGAAAGCAGTGACTGGCGTGAGCTCCCCACCAAGTCCCTCCAAAAACCTATAAAAAAATGGCTCTGAACCAATTCTAGAACTGCAGAACCCATGAAGTAGCAGAGGGAAGCAGGGCTCCAGCCCAGGACAGCCTGGATGGTCTCTGGGTAAGGTCTGTCCCGCAGGGAGCTCCCAGCTCCCAGCTGAGAGGAGCGGAACTGAGCCAAGCAGAGCCCAGTGCGCGCAGCACGGACCGCGGACCGACCAGACCACGAGCTGAGGGGAGAGTGCCTTAGCATCCTGAATTACTGAGCTGTGGCATTTACCAGACCTCACAACCCACAAACAGCAAACACAACAGAGAAGATTGGTGGGAAAAGCTGCAGGACTGAGTTTGTGGTTCGGCCACTGCCCCTATGGCAGCGGAGGTGGGGCAGCTTTAGAACTAGGGCTGCAGTTGCTTCTGGCCCCAGGCC
>CM053626.1:117469283-117486302 GCA_028646595.1 Phalanger gymnotis | reverse complement strand
GAGTGTACGCCATCTTGCAATGGGGGGGGGTGGAAAAGGGGAGAAAATTTGTAATTCAAACGCCTGTGAAAATCAATGCTGAAAACTAAACATATTAAAAATAAATTTAAAAAAAATTTAAAAATTTTAAAAAAAGTACCTGAAGATAGAAATAAACTGAACCATGGAAGATTGTGAGAAGATAACAGAAGATGAAAAAAATAAAATAAAGACAACCAACCAACAATAGCCACTGTTTGGGTGCAGGGGGGCCAGGAAAGAATACCTGATTATGCAAAACTAGGAAAAATTTAAGCCCAGAAAATTACTTGATTACTGAAAGAATTAGAAATCCTAAAGATTCAAGTGACAATCCTAAAAAATGTATAGAGATACCACTTGTAGATTAATATCTCCCAAATTTAGAAGAAAAAAAAATCTGAAGACCATGTTTAAGGAAATAAAGAAAACTTCCCAGAACAAAAAATTTGTTTTTTCAATACACAAACTGAGAGAATACACAGGACCCTGACAGGGAAGAACCTAAGATTCAGCTCTTCTAGAAAGATTATAGTTGTAATCCAACACTATACAGCCAAGGATATTAAGTCTACAAGCTTTAAGGAAAAACAAACAAACATTTAGGGAATATCAGTCAGAATCACAGTAAACTTCTTAAGGAAGACAAGATGTGATGAAATAAATGAAATTTTAAAAATATAAAATTAAAATCATAATTATTTACTCACAAGAACTCAACGTGTTGTACAAAGATAAGAGATGGACATTCAAAAATCATTTCTCCTTTTAAAAGTTTCTAGAGAAATATTTACTTCTAGAAAATGCTTGAAAAACCAGCAAACTTCATGCCAAATATAAAATAATTGACGCTTCTTAAATCAAGATAAATTTGGTTGCCACAACAATGAGAACACTTATGGTATTACATTGGCTAAACCACAAAATTTAGAGAAGAGTGTTTTAGAAAAATAAAAGAAGAAATAATCATAATCATAAATATTATAAATACTGGATTGAAAATTAAAGGAACAAGGGGAACATGGGCAGGGTAATCCCAAGATGATGTTCCTAACTTTGTTAATCTATAACAAAAAAGAAGATAATTTTTAAAGTGGCTTTAAGTCTGGGTAAATAAAAAAGTTTGTGCTAATTCCTAACAAGGAAGGAGAAGGAATGAAGGGAATAAGCATTTATACAATGCTTACTATGTGCACTAGGTTAAGTGCTTTGCAAATATTATCCCATTTGATTTTCACAACAATCCTGGAAATTGAGGCAGAGGTTAAGTGACTTAGGGTCACTTAGTGCCTGAGGCTGGATTGGTCTTCCTGACTGCAGGCTCAGTGCTCTAAACACTGCACATTTTAAAAAAGGAACATAGAAGACATGTAACTACAATGAAATTTCCAACAAAAAAAGTTAAGTAGGTTAAAAACCAGCATCCAACCTTATGAAGGATGTAGAAAACACATTTAATCCAAAAATCTTGAGCAAACTAAAGTCCATACTGAAAGAGTAGCCAAAAGCTGATCGTGCTACCACCCAAAGCACAAAAAGCAGGAGTGGCAGTCATAATAACTGGAACAAGGTAAATTCTAACCAGAAACCAATGAGGGGGGAAAATAAGGACAAAACATTATGCAAAAAGAAAATAGAGCAGTTTTAGGACTTACGTAAATATTAACCTCCTAACTCTAAATTTAAAAAGGAAAAGTTCAGTCACAAAGAAGTGCTTTACATATGCTACTAATCAATAATCATTGATAAAGTGCCTGTTACGGGCCATACACTGTGCCTCGTCCAAAATCTACAACAGTAAAATGAGAGTCCCTCATCTCAAGGATGTTCTCTTCATACAGGAGATGAAAAAACAAGTAAACATGCAAGTAAAAACAAAATGTGCACAAGTTATGAGTCAGATAAATAAAATAATCTGGGGTGACTGGAGGGGCCTCTGCAGCTCAAGGGATCAGCAAAGGCCTTAGGCAGGATGTGGTCCTTCTGCTGATCTTTAAAGGGAGCTAGAGATTGAAGCAGCGAATACAAGGAGAGCCCATTCCAGGCCTGGGGGAAGAACTTCTGCCAAGTAATGGAGACATGAGATGGAATGTTATATGTGAGGATCAGCATTACGTACTAATGCCTAGAATGTAAAAGAGCCTTATAATAAGTCGAAAGAGTAGATAAGAGCCAGACTGACTGCAAATGGCTTTAAAAGCCCAGGAATTTCAATTTTATCCTACAAGCAATAGGAAAACACTAAAGCTTCCTAAGAACAGTGATATGAGGAGCCTTATGGTTCAGCACCTGTGTGGAAGATGCAAAGAAGAGAGCACTGGAGGCAAAAAGATCGACCAGGGGGTTATTGACAACGGTCCTGGCAAAAACAGATGAAGATCTGAACTAAGTAGGCTGTTGGCTACATGAATCTAGAGAATGCGAAAGGTGTTATGAAGGCAGAATCAACAAGGCTTCACAACTCACTGGATATGGAGGTAAGAGTGTGTTAGGTTTCACATCTTAGCACCTTTTTCTCAAGTTCTGCCCCACCTGAAAATGCTCTCTCTCTCCTTCTTAGACCAACGAGTTAAATCTATCCTTCAAAGCTCAGCCTTTCCTGATTCTCTTTCCTCTTCCACTCAGGTTGATAACAACTCCTTGTCAGACTTCTCAGTGCACTCTTTAAGAAATGTAGATTATAGTTAGGGTCTCTATAGCTTACCCCTCCCTCTAACTGACTATATTACTTACTCCTTGAGGGCAGGAAAGGTAAACAAGCTCCTTAAAGCCAGAAACTCTCTCATGTGATATCTGTTAAGTCGTAAGAACCTATGCAAGTAATTTCCCTTCTTTGAGGCTCAATTTCCTTCTTCATAGAGATAACAATATTTCACTACCAGCCTCATGGGCTATTTAAAGTACAGTGCTTTCTAAACCTTAAAGCACTATGTGACCTATCGGTATTGTCTAAATCTTGTATCTCCCTAGTACCTAGGACACTGTTCCGGACACACAACAGACAACTTACTAAATGCTATTTTTGTTTGGCAGATAATAAAGCTGGCCTATCTAAAAAAGAACTGGGTTTGCTGGTATTTCAACTACTTGTTCCTCATTTTAATCACCCTTCAAAACTGGTGCATTCCTACATTACCACCCATCATTTTCAACATCATGACGATGACTTAATTTTTTTAACTATTGCACCAATGTCTAGTCCCTCTTTATCTGATTACTATCTTTGATCATACGTTAGGTTGTGATTGTCTTTCATACTAATAGCCTAAGACACAGAGACAGAAATGTCAGATCATGAGATATTCTGTTAAAATCTGCCATTTGATCAGCCCTCCAACTTAGTTAATTGAAAAAAACAACCTTGAATCTGCATCCAAGAATTCTTGTTCTCGTTGTCTCTCATTCTCTCTCCCTCTCCCTCCCTCCCTCTCTCTCTCTCTTTAAGACTTTGTATATTTTGTGGAATCATTATCTTTTCTGAGTTTGTGTCTTGAGCATCCCTATCATCATAAATAGCTGTTTATGGTAGGATTCTTTTTTGTTTATTTGCTCATTCTTCTAGTCAACATCTTGACTTAGAACCAGGCTCTGAACACGGCGAATGAAATATTTTGTCTCAGCTTGTATCTCTTCTGTGGTCTTTCTGCTACTGATTGTTGTTACTCTATGATCTCAGGAACAGCTCAAGCTGGGACCTACAACTTTTAGTCCACTTAAAGCAGTCTCTTTTGGGGCCTAGTCTGAATGTCACCCTCTTCGTGTGAGCTCTTCAAGTTCTTGCCCTGGGTTTGTATCTGTCAACCTGAACCCGGATGAAGCTCCAACAGAATACTGCTGGATTCAACCACTATTAGCTACTTTGAAAGCACTCCAGGTTCAGATGTAAGAACTGGCAGGCCCCCTCTTTGGTTTGAGATGACTATTAATTATATCTTATTTGCCAAATCTAATGATCCTGCCTCGCTCCTTATCCTTCCTAGCCTTTCTGCAGCTTTTGACACTGACAATTGCCTTCTTCTGTTTGATATTCTCTCTTCTCTAGGCTTTCATGACACTGCTCTCTCCTGGTTTTCCTCCTTCTTGCTGGACTGCTCTTTCTCTGTAACCCCCACTAACCATGAGGATCCCCTCAAACTCTGTCCTGAGCCACTCCGGTCCATCCTCTGATGGTGTCTGAAAACCTATGTCTCCCTCTGCACACTGAAGTGAAGAAGAGGTGGGAAGTATGATTCATCACTGGTCTTCTAAAATAATGGCTGCTGATTGCACTGATCAAAGTTCTTAAGTTTTTCTTTATATGTTCTAGTCATTATAGAAGTTGTTCTCATGGCTCTGATCACTTCACTTTGCATTGGTCCATACAAGTTTTCTCAAGTTTCTCTTTCATATTTCGTATCCGAGGCATTATTGCCTCAAAACAGTATCCAAACACATGTTGGATCCAGAAAACATATAATTGAGACAGATTTAGATATCATACTGGAAGAGTATGTAATATTTACTATGCTACCATCAAAATCATGAAAAGCAATAATGGTACTGATTATGTCGGCTGAATGAAGCAATCAAATATTACACAAATAATACTACAATATCACTGGGACAAAGGGTAGGCACAACTGAATGACTTTTATAGTATAATGCCAAATTACTTTCCAGAATGGGTCAACTAATTCATGGTTGCATCAACAGAGAATTAGTGTGTCTGCCCTTCCACAACACCCCCAACAACTGTCATTTTCCTTTTCCGCATGGGCTGGTCTAATAAGAGTGAGGTACAACTTAAAAAGAGGGTTTTTAAAAAAAAATTGCATTCCTCTTATTAATGATTTGAAGTCTCTATTTCCTCATATAGCTGTTTACAACTTGCATTTCTTTTAAAAATTGCTTCTACATATCCTTTTATCCCTTATTTGTTGATGAATGGCTCTCATTCTAACATATTTTAATCAATTTCTGATGTATTTTGGAAATAAAATGTTAACCAGAGAAGTTTATTTCAAAATATTTGCCCCGATTAACTTTCTAACTACATTGCTTTTTTTTGTGAAAAACCTTTCCAATTTTTTGTGTAAACAAAATTACTCATTTTTTACATAGGAAAGAGTATGGAATTTCGAATGAAATTTCTTGGGTTCATATCCCAGCTCTACCACTTACTACCTTGGGCAAGTCACTCAACCTCCTTTTGTTTCACTTTCCTCATCTGTAAAATGAAAGTATAGGAATAGATAACCTCTAGGGTCCTTTTTACTTCTAAATCTATTAATCATATGACCCATGTTTGATCAAGAACTCTTTCCCTGTCCATAGAGACGAAAATTATCTCTTTTTCTGATCTTTTGATTTATGGTATGATTTTTAAAAATTTCTAAGTTATATATACATCTGGATCATATTGGGGCACAAGTATAGTGTACTATATTGGTTTACACCTAATGTTTCTCAAACCACTTACAATTTTTACTAACAATTCAGTCAAATAGTAAGTGTTTAGCTCAGGAGGTGTGGTCCTCGAGTTTATCAAACACTGTGCTATTATGTTCAATTGTTAATTGTATATATCATATATAATGTATTACTTTATATTATATAAATCATATATTTCATGCAATATATTTCCACACTCCCCATCACATATGTGTACACACACATGCGCACATACACACACACATGCACGCACACATACACATACACGCACATACACACACACACACAAGAATTCCTTTCTCTTCTCATTCAATTATCTAAGTTTTCTAAAATTCTATTCAGGTCAATGACTTCTTTCTTACTTATTTGTTTGTTAAGACTGTGGTCTAGAGGTATATATCTATTAAGAATTAACTGTGGTGCCATTAAGGATAATACAGTTTTCCTGCTTATCTATTCTAATCATGTCTATTTTTAGTGTTGCTTTGTCTAAGATCATGACATATACTCCTGTTTTCTGAGTTCTCCTAAGGAACAATATATTTTGCTCTAGTTACTCCTTTTAACTGTGTGAATCTTTATGTTTTAAATCTGCTTCTTGTAAACAACACAGTGTTGGATTATGCCTTCTAATTCATATTTTGCTTCATGGGTAAGTTCATCCCATTCATCTTCACAGTTATGATTATTAATTATATATTTCTCTCAATCATACCCTCAGCCTTTTCCTTCTCTTGCCCTCTATAATGGCACCCTTAAAAAAGAAGTTGTAAACGAGAAGGAATGAAATAAACTCACATCGTTAATACCACGCTCCATAGCAAACATTGAAAGCACCCTCTCATATAGAGAAAGGACACCCATAGCCCTACTATTCCAGGGTGGTGAACTGCCTTGGCTTCATGTGTTCTTGATACATTAGCTTCATTAACATTGCACTTTAAACAAATGCCTGCTCTTTCTACCATTGGTACTCTGGCTAAATTTGTGGGAAAGTATGGCTTTGGTGTTTGGGGAAATGTGTTTTAATCACTACTCTTACTATGCCATTTTAATAAATGTCTTTTCTACAATGAAGGGAAAAAAGATGTTAAGAGATTTCTGGTTAAAATGACCAAATGAAAAACAAAATATAACAACAAAAAAAAAGAAAATATGAAAGATTATAGAGGAGCCCAGTTTTCCCATATATACTCCAATAAATGTCTTTAAAGAACACCACACAAAATAATGATGGAGCAATATAACAAAAGCAGACAAAGGGTGTTTTCAAATATTTCCTATGGAGCATGGTATTGGTGATAAATGTCTTCTCATTTTTATGACAGAGTTCAGACAAAAATGATCCTGGAATAGGTCACTAGGTTGTCATTTTTCTTTTAGGTTGTGAATATAAAATGAGATATTTGTAAAATGCTCTGTAAACCTTAAAGCATTATATAAATGCTAGCCAAAAATAATAAGTATCAATACATTTACTATTCTACAGATTACTGTATAGGTAGATTTAAAAAAACTGATTTTTTTTTTTTTGGTAATTAACTAAAAATAGTAGAATGGGAACACATCATCTATTGGGTCACTGAAAACATTCGATATACAGTTCCAACAGTAGAGAGGACAAAAGGGATATGTATGTCATCCTGTTCCTATATGATTTTGCTCTCTATTAGGTCTCTATATTTTCAAAGCTTTTTGCTCCACAAAGGTTAAAGATTATGAGTACTTGGCGAAGCATTTCTTTTGCATTTATTTCTTTCTCTTCTTTTTTTTTAACTGAAAAGCATTTATTTTGCCTCCATCCCACTTCTCTCTTCCTTTGGGAAAGAAAAACGAAATCCTTGTAACATCTTCCAGCAAAACAAATTTCCACATTCGCAATGTCTCAAAATGTACATTTCATTGTACACCCTGATCATATTACCTCTTTGTCAGGGAGTGGTTAGCATAAATCATTGCTGGTCCTCCAAAATTAGGATCGATCATCATATCGATCAGGGTTCTTAAGTCTTTCAAAATTATCTTTACAATGTTGTTATTATATAAATTATTTTCCTGGCTCACGTCTCTCTGTATCAGTTGATACAAGTATTCCCAAGTTTCTTTGATTTCTACTAGGTCTCTATATTTTAAAAGCTTTTTGTTCCACAAAGGTTGGAGATTATGAGTACTTGGTAAGGCATTTTTTTTCGCATTTATTTCTTCCTCTTCTTTTTAATTAAAAAGCATTTGACATTTTTCATGGCAATACAATATTCCATTTCATTTTTTTACCCTAATTTTTTCTGCCATTGCCCAACTGATGGGAACTCCCTTGGTTTCCAGCTTTTTTGCTACTACGAAAAAAGCTGCTATAAATGTTTTGGTACATATGGGTACTTCCCCTCTTTCTTTGATTTCTCTGGGGTATAGGCCACCTAATAGCATCACTGGGTCATAGGATATTTATAGTTTAGTAACTCTTTGGGCATAGTTCCAAATTCCTTTCCAGAATGGCTGCTTCAATTCACACCTATAACAACAGTACATTAATGTATTGTACTGAAATGGATTTTGACATGTACTAAATGAATTTTTCTTAATTGACAATTTTCTTAATTTTTAATTAATCTGTTATATCTCAGAAATTATGACCAACAGTTGGTCCATAATAAAAGTCAGATTCCAGGACACTTTGTTGTTTTGAGTTCATTTTGAGTTTATTATTATTATTATGAACGTTATGTGATGTTGCCTATTAATATTATTATGAAACAAATGGCCAGGTCATAAAGATTTGCTTATTCAAGAGGGATTTATAATGGTGATTCAGGATCAAGTCATGCCACTATAAATTACAGAAAGTAACTTAGAAGAGCCTGAATTGACTGGTGTACATTATTTTGTTTTGTTTTAGCCATAAATTTTTGCAAGGAAAAGGCTAAAATCATGCAACATATCACTGAGAATTACAAAGACTCAGCGCCTATTAAATACCTAGACACTATCCAGTGGTCAGAGTTACATTCTATAAGCTTGATAGTCTTCATAAGCTAAAAGATGACAAATCCGTCTACCACAAATACCAACCCCAAAACACTCCGAAGAATTCAACAAATAAATAGTCCTATTAGAGAATTATCACAGACAAAACTCTTAACCAAAATCAACTAGATTTAACATTGACCCATAATGATTTAAGAACATTTTAAATACATGTCATCGCAGTGAATACCCATATCTTCCAGATTACATGGCATGATAAGCTCTTAAACACATAGTTTCTTAAAACTTGTAGTGTAGTTTTAAGCTACTAAGGATTAAAATTGCTCTAAGATTTTTAGGACACCCTATAAAGACTTAGTGAAAGTGTGCAAACAGGAAGAATCCTGTCATCCTATCTGCAAGTAGCATAATCTCAAAGGTGCCTTCGGTGAGTCCTATATGACAACACTAACATTCAATTATAAAAACAATTGCTACCTGCACAACAATCCAAACAATAAATGTGAACTAAAAAAAAAAAACAGTAGGAACATTACTAACTGAATTCCATCAAATATAAAGAGAATGTGAGGGGCAGCTAGGTGGCGCAGAGAGTAGCGCACCAGCCCTGAAGTCAGGAGGACCTGAGTTCAAATTCGGACTCAGACGCTTGACACACTAGCTGTGTAACCTTGGGCAAGTCACTTAACCCCAATTACCTTGCCTTCTCCCCTGCAAAAAAATAAAAATAAAATAAAGAGAATGTGATCTAATAAAATGAGGCAATAATAAAATATGATGACAAAATAATAATGACCATTATTAAAGAAACTGAGGTTCAGAGAATTCAAGTGACTTACCAATGGTCATCTAGTCAATGTCAGAGGAAGGATATGAATCCAATCAGTGTTTCTTGACTCCACATTCATCATACTATTCACTACTACAGTGGTGTCATACTGTGGCTGCATATTGACTTAGAGAACCTCAAATTAACACTACCTATGTTGTATTTTTATTTTTTGTTGAATATTTCTCAATTACTTTTTAATTTAGTTGGGCCACACTGGAGTTTTTTGGGTAAAGAGTCTGACACTTCTGCATTATAACACTGCACTTTATGCCAAAGCAACGAATCTTTCTTAATTCCTTGTTAATTCATCTTGGATGCCTCAAGAAATACAGAGATGGTAGTGGTAAAAGTAATAGTATAAAGAATATAATTTTTCTTGAACTCAGAATTAAAGCCATGTTAGACCTATCTTCAAGACTAGAGGTCTACAAAACCCCAGCAATTACAGACCCTAGCAAAAGCTGAGATATCAGAACTTAAGATGACTTAAGGTTATAACCTTTAAGTTTTCACAAAAGTTGAATGATTTCAAAATGATCCTCTAAGTTAAACATTACGTCAACGATGCCATAAAATGCTCCAACATTCCACTAGTAAATTATTAAATTGTACTTAATCTGTTCAAGATTTCTGATGTGGCACGTTTCAGGTTTTATTATAAAAACATCTCATCTCTCTAGTCACTAAAAAAGCCCTATTTAATCACTTGCTTTTCAGAACAGTTTAATGTTGTTTGTAAATTTTTGCCAATACAGTCATCTAGTGGCTGATAAGATTACTGCAAATGAAACCTTTAATCCTCAAAACAAAACAAAACAAAATAAAATAAAATAAAATAAAAAGAGTGCTCAGGTTCTTTATTAGGGGCCAAAATTGTCACTTTTATATTTTTAATAAACGGCTCATATCTAAATGTCATAAGAAAATACTCCCACACGGATAAAAAATTAACTCTTATCTATAAGTGCTTGAAGGAGATGGGAGGGGACAGGATCAAGGACATGGGTGTAGTGGTTACTCTTGGCAAGAAGCATCACCCTCATTTCTGGGATGGGAGCCAAACAACAGTAAGTGGATAAAGTGGCACACAGATGTTATTTGAGGTATGACAAAGGGAAATGAAGGTGATCATGATGAAAAGCTTTAGGAAGGCAGGTCACTTGCTGGGCAGGCTGGAATGAAGTTGGGAGCCTGAGAAATTTTAAACCAACTTGTCTCAGAAGTCAATCAGAACTTAATAAAGAAATTGTCCTATAATTTTGAGGACCCCGTAGAAGCTGAATTACATGAATTTACAGTAGATGCAATGCATGTGCTTTTGAGACTTCTTTGAACTACATTCAATGACTCGAAAGTAGGAAAAAGGAACACAGATGGTCAAGGTACACGAACAGTAGAAAGGAGCAGAGTGAATGAATAAGAGTGAAAGACAATGCTTTGTTGAACTGGTTAACTACAGGACCAAGATTGTTAAAGGAAGTAGATGAGGATGGACCAGGAGTGATCACTTTGGAGAAGAGGAGAGAACATATGGTAGATTTAGGAGGAAAGAGGCAGTTGGAGGAGGAAGATAGGCAACAATAACAAAAGAGAAGCATTTCAATTAGGAAGTATTTAATAAACACATACTGTGTTCAAAGCACTAAGAATACAAAAACAAATCCCTTCAACAGTCTCTACACTCAAAAGAGCTTATAATCTATTGGGGGAAAGCAGTATACGCTGGGCTAAGTCATTTCTATGGGTCTGGGGTGGAGACAAGGGATATATAAAATAGTTATAAAGTCCTTTTAAACTTCATAACTTCACAAGCAGAACCATGAAAATGATATATGTTGACCACAGCAATGTAAATGGAAATAACCTCAAAACAACAAAAAATGAATGTTGTAAAATTACAGGGAACAAAAGGCAAGAAAAGACACTTCCCTCAACTCTTTGTCACTGGAGGGATGGCATATAAAACTAAATATCTTCTTAGATTTTTTCAGAGTATTGACCAGTTTGTTGTCTTTCTTTTCCTTTTTTTCTTTTCTCTAAAAATATTTTGTTTCATAAAAGGCTCTCTGTTGGGGCAGGGGAAGGATACATGGGGAAATTTAAGCAAGGGAAAGATAAAATATATCAATAAAAAACTTGCCAAAAAGCTTTAATAACTTGTTGAATACATGATAATGTATGTGTACATATACACACTTACATATATTACAATTAGGGTCAGATTTACAGAATATGTCATGTAGAATTGCAGTGTAAGCTTCTTTCAAAAATATATATATTGGGGGTGGTTAGGTGCACAGCAAGTAGAGCACCGGCCCTGGAGTCAGGAGGACCTGAGTTCAAATCCGGCCTCAGACACTTGACACATTTACTAGCTATGTGACCTTGGGCAAGTCACTTAACCTTAATTGCCCTCTCCCCCCCCAAAAAAAACTTAAAACTAAAAACATATATTTTAGTATATAAAATAAATATATATGTATATTATATATATAAATTCCATTCTCTTCTCTAATTACTTGTAACTAGAAAATCATACTGTTATAAAAATTGCCGTATCTTGCTATTAGTAGATTTTTCTTCTGACAATTTGCAAAACTTGTTTCTCTTTAAAATTGTTAAATTCAAATTCAATAACTACATGACTTGGAGTTTAAAGGGCAGCCTGCCCCAACCTCTGCCTATTGATCTATTGATTCTTGATTGATAATTTTGTTGTCTGCTTTCAAAAGTTTTGCACATTTTTTGGTATTACTTCTGTAATTATGATATTCAAACTTTTTTAAATGTCACGTTCTTCTGGAAGACCTATGATCTTTATGGAATCTCTGCACATCCTTCAAAGGAGAAAGGGCATGCAGAGGCAGAGGATAAGCTTTGGGTCTGCAGAGAATTCACATGTTGTTTTAACATGTTATCCTATGCTTCCCGTTCGCTAAATTTTTCTCTATCTCAGTATTTTGGGTTGCAGATCTGATATTCTCTCCCTTACGTCATCTACTTCGGAGAAATTCTTTATCATCACTTTTCCAATTCTGTTGTGATTTAATTTTTTTCATAGAGGTCTCTAATTTATGACCTAAACTGATTTATAATTTCTTCTTTTATAAATTATATTTCTTTTGTGAACTATTCTGGAGTTTGTTTCCATGACCTCTGAGATTCTGTCTGTCATCAGGTAACACTGGATCACTTTCTTTCTTATTATACCATTAGTTTCAAGTATTTAGGTTTATTAGTTGGTTTCTTCCAGCCAGGGGATCAGAGATGCCATTCCATTGTGTGGTGGTCCTGTGGGATGGCTTCCTCTCACTTGCAGGATCCTGCCTGTGCAAGGAAGAAAGGATATGCCATTCCCTCCTCCTATATCCTGGCCTGGCTTGGCCTGGCCTGCTGCAGATATTGGAAAGAAACACTATTCCACTGCCTGGGACACAGAGGTCTCCTAGCCCGAGATGCTTATCACCCTGAGAAGAAACCACAGGAAGGCTGACTTCCTGAGAATGTTAACAACTTTCCCGAACTCAGTGATTAGGAAATGCCCACCTGGTAATCCTTTCCTCTTCCCAGTGATCCGGTCTTTATAAAAATTCCAATCTACCTCCCCCATTCTTAAAAAAAAGCAAAATGCTACTAGTTGTCATCCTCCATCTCTTCTCATTCTGTACCTAAGCTCCTTGAGAAAGCCATTTATAATAGGTGCCTCTCCTTCTTTTCCTCTCACTTTCTTAACTCTATAATCTGCCTTTTAACCTCATCATTCAACCAAAACTGGTCTCTTCAGCTACTAATGATCTCTTTTCTTTTAAAATAAGTTTTTATTCACGTCTTTTTTTAATATAACCATAATTTCCTTTAGTATTCCTGAACTTCCTGGGGAACTACCACATATAATAAATATTATGTTAAAAGACAAAAAAAGAAAAAGAGGGAAAAAAGTACTATAATCAATATACTGAAAAAGTCTGAGAATATGTGCAGTACTTATGGACCTCCTACTTCTCTCTCTCTCTCTCTCTTTTTTGCAGGGAGGAAGGTAGGGCAATTGGGGTTAAGTGACTTGCCCAAGGTCACATAGCTAGTAAGTGTGTCAAGTGTCTGAGGCCGGATTTGAACTCAAGTCCTCCTGACCGTGCTCTACTCACTGCGCGCCACCTACCTGCCCCAAGGACCTCCTACTTCTGCAAAGGGGTTTGCTGGGAGTGTGGTCTCAAATGTCTTCTTCTGACCTATGTGTAAAGGCAATGAGTGAATGGGAAGATCTCCCCCCGCCCATTCACTGGGCTTTGGGGGCGGGGCTCTCAGGGTCCTGGGGGGAGTGGCTAGGACTGGAGCCAATGGAAGCCTGTGGTGGGAGGTGCTTGCTGAACAGTTGGAGCAGAGCTAAGAGGCAGTTGGTGAGGCAGTGGGTGAGAGCAGTTAAGAGCTGAAAGAGAGAGAGGAAGCAGACAGCTATCTGGAACACAGCTTGGAGATTGCGGCAGAAATGGTGGCGACAGCAGCAGGCACTACAAAAAGGCAGGACTGACCCTCATGGAGACCAGAGAGTGCTGAGCAGGGGCTTGAGGCCTGTGGGTGGTCTTGCTGGAGGCCCCTGACATTGGGGGGCGGGGGACGGGACCGGTATTGGCTTGGCTTTCTGCCATAATGTTTTTCTGTGTCCTCCCTGTCACTATTGTGAGATGGGCATACTGGTTTTGGAAGGTTCTTGCCAGGATGTCGAATTGGGGACACTGGTCCATGGGTCTGCTATACTTTTGAGTTTCAATAAATGCTTTAACTCGTCTGCCTTCTACTTAGAGAATTCCTTATATGCTGCGATTCTGGACCATTCAGGCATATTCATGGTTATCTTTGAAGTCATGAATTCTGCCCTAATGATATACCATATGGCTTCTTTGTAATTTTCAAACATTCACTTTTTAAAAAAATATGTACAGTTGATCTGTTTACATTGTTACAATTATTGTATATACTGTTTTCTTGGCTCTGCTTACTTCACTCTGCATCAATTCATGTAGTTCTTTCCATGCTTCTCTGTAATTCATCACATTCATCATTTTTTACATCACAGTAATATTCTATTACACTTATGTACCATAATTTGCTTAATCATTGCCTAATTGATGGGCATTTACTTTCTTTCTAATTCTCTGCTATCACAAAAAGTGTCATCATAATTATTTTGGTATTTATGAGGGCCTTCTTTTTAAAGCCTTCCTTAGGGTATATGCCCAATGGGATCTCCAGATTAGAGAATAGGAACATTTTAGTCACATTAAACAATTCCAAATTACTTCCCAAAATGATTGTACCAGTAAATAGCTGCACCAAAAATTAACCAGTGTGCTTATCTTCTAAAACCCCTCAAATACTGACTATTGCCACCTTTTGTCATCTTTGCCAATTTGCAGAGTGTGAGGTGAAACCTTGTGGTTGTTTTGGTTTGTACTTCTTTTATTAGTGATTTGGAGCATTCTTTTACGTGGCTGTTAAAGCTTTGTGATTGTTCTTTTGAGAATTGTTTGTTTACCTACTTTGATGATTTATCCACTGGGAAATAGCTTATATGTGTATAAATGTATGTGGTTTATAAATGTGTGTGTATGTAACATATGCTGGATACCGAACCCTTTTCAGAAAAATCTGACACAAAGACTTTTCTTCCCATATATCTGCTCCCGTTCTTATCCTAATTAATTCTGTCTGTGCAGAAGCTTCTCAGTTTCATGTATAGGTTACCTGTTTTACACTTTATAATTGTTTGGTTAAGACTGTACCTATTCACAGCTGTTAAGACGCATGTGATCTGCTTCTGCTCTAATTTTTTACAGTATGATCTTTAATATTAAGGTCATATACCCATTAACAAGGTATTGGGGAATATCATATAAGGTCTAAGTTTGTCTGCCAGACTGCTTTCTAGTTTTCCTGGTAGTTTTTATCAAAGAGGGCTCTTTCCTAAGTAATTTATATTTTCTACTTTATCAAACACTGGGTTATTGAGCTCCATTGGGCAACCATTTCATAATTGTCAAATCTAATGTCTTTTTGTCAATCCTCATTCTTCCGGGTCTAGAGTCAGGGACACCTAATTTAAATCTGACCTCAGACACTTAAAAGCTGTGTGACCCTGGGCAAGTCACTTAAGCTATTTTTACCTCAATTGCCTTAACTGTAAAATAAAGATAATAATAGCACCTTCTTCCCAGGGTTATTGTGAAGATAATATGAGATTATATTTGTAAAATACTTAGCCCACTTAGTGCCTGGCATATAGTAGGTCCTTAATCAATGCTTGTTTCGTTCCTTCTTGAGCTCTCTGTAGCCTTTCATAATGTCAGTTAGTCAGCTGATAAACATTTATTAAACTCCTACATAGCCAAGCAATGTGCTAAGTGCTGATACAAAAAGAGTCAAGAGACAGTTCCCGTCTTCAAGGAAATCACAATCTAATTGGGGAGACAACAAACAAACTATAATACAGGATAAATAGGAAATAATTAACAGAGAGAAGGCATTAGAATTGAGGAGTTTGGAAAGGTATTCTGTGGAAGACAGGATTTTAGTTGAGACTTAAGGGAAGCCAGTACATGGAGATGAGGACGGACAACATTCCAGGCATGGAGGACAGCCAGAAAAAACACCTGGAACTGAAAGATGGATTGTCCTGTTTATAGAACAACCAGGAGAGCAGTGTCACTGGATCAAATAGAATGTGGCAGGAAATAAAGTGTAAGAAGACTGGAAAGGTAAGAGGGAGCTAAGTTATGAAGGGCTTAGAACAGCAGAAGATTTTGCATTTGATCCTAGAGACAAAAGGGAGCCACTGGATTTGTGTGTGTGTTGGGGGGAGTTGATATGGTAAGACCTTGAGCTTTAAGCAAAATCACTTTAGCAGATGAATGGAGGATAGTCTAGAGTGGGGAGAGAGTGAGGCAGGAAGACCACAGGTAGGCCACTGCAATAGTCCAGGTATGAAGTAATTAGAACCTAGACCTGGGTAGTGGCAGGATCAGAGGAGAAAAGGGCATATATTCAAGAGGTACTAAATAAGTGAAATTGACACGCCTTGGCACTTTTGATGGATTAGATAGGAGAGGTGAGCAGGGTAAGGAGGAGATTGTATGCATGGGGGACTGGGAAGATGGTATTGCCCTTTACAGTAACAGAGGAATAGGGGAGTGAGGGAAGGGTTTAGGGAGAAAACAAAATAAGTTCTATTTTGGATATGTTGAGTTTAATATGCCTCCTGGATATCCTGTTCAGAATGGCAGCAAAGCAGTTGGAAAGGTGAGATAAGAGGTCAGCAGAGACAGCAATGCAGGAGAGGCATATGTGTGAATCCTTAATGTAGAAATGGTAATTGAATCCAGGGGAATTGATGAGATCATTAAGTGAAGTAGTATACAGAAGAAGAGGGTCCAGGACAGAACCCTGTAACTAGAGGGTATGACTTAGAGGAGGATCCAGCACTGTAATCTCCAATCTTCTGACTCTCTCTAGGTTTCTGTGACAGAGTGGTCCTCCTCCTATCTCCTTCTGTGTGGTTAAACAAAATTGTCTCATTAGCATGGCTTTTGTTTCTTTTGAGTGGAAGTACTTTCAGCTGTTAAGTGCTAAGCCCCAGGCCCAGGGCCCTGTCAGGTGTGAAACCTGTGTGGGTGTGGATTGGTGACTTAGGAGGGGCCAGCTCGGGAACCAATGGTCTCTGGTCATTGAGGCGGGGCTTGAGAACGCCGGAAGCTCGGCTG
>CM053626.1:117443290-117468783 GCA_028646595.1 Phalanger gymnotis | reverse complement strand
TGGGAAGGGAAGAGAGGAGAGAATTTGGAACTCAAGGTTTTAAAAAAATAGATGTTCAAAAGTAAAAAAGTTTTTTTTTCCATGCAACTAGAAAATAAGATGCACAGGCAATGGGGCATAGAGATTTATCTTGCCCTACAAGAAAGAATGGGAAAGGGGGATGGGAGAGGAATGAGGTGATGGAGGGGAGGGCAGACTGGGGAACAGGGCAACCAGAGTGTACGCCATCTTGGAGTGGGGGGGGGAGGAAATGGGGAGAAAATTTGTAATCCAAACGCCTGTGAAAATCAATGCTGAAAACCAAACATATTAAAAATAAATTAAAAAAATAAAATAAAAAATAAAAATAAAAAAGAATACCTGAATTCAAATCTGGCCTCAGACACTTAGAAGCTGTGTGACCCTAGGCAGTTGTGAGGATCAAATGAGATAATATTTATAAAACACTTAGCACAGTGCCTGGCACATAGTAGGTACTATATAAATCCTAATTTCTTCCTTCCCCTTCCCTTATAATCTAAATATGGAAACTTATTAATCATTGTCTGCACAGTTACTACCTGCACATAATGCATATGTATGCATTTGTATAAGCATAAGTATTGTTTTCCCCAAAATAAATCAAATTGTTTCCACCAAACTTTTTATGACAATTTCATACTGGTTTCTGAAAGACAAACTCTGAAAGTTCCCCAAATTTAAAAATATGCACAACTTCTTTATATATTACTGTTACTTATTAGTTTTGACGTTTTTATTCTTGTATATGCTTCACAAATGAGTTTCAGAGATGGCCCTCTTTTCTATATTCTACATTTCTAACTAACTCTGTTTAAAGAGCCAGGTGAATTATAAACTTGAAAAAAGTATTTTTTGAGAGGCTGGTAAATTAATTTGTTTTAAGATGTCAACATGTACTAAAATCTTTCAGTATTTACTAATCATGCTCAGTCTTATTTAAGGTTTTGTTTCTGCTATAAGCTTTTTAAATTTGCCAAACTACCTCATTTATAGTGAATTCAACTGGTTAATTTTATTTAAAAATTTCATCTAAGTTCCTTTTATTGGGGAAAAATAGCATACGCCTTATAATATATCCCCCCAACCCTGACACAAGTTGGAGAGAATACAGCGAGAGGTACGTAATTGCCTGTAGGTGGCAGTACAGCATAAAATTTATCTTTCTGAGCATGCATGAAATTTGAATCCATGTTATAAAGCTTAATAAGATACATGAAAAATTTAAATCAATGTATGGCTAACTGCGTTTATTTATAGAATAAATTCCATGCAGTAACTTCTTTGATAACAAAACCATCTTGCTTTCTTCACATAATTTGCACAACTTGTATACCATCCTTCACAGAACAAAAAAAGATGGAGGTCTTGTGACCTATACTTCTACCGTAGAAGTACCTTCATCAGTAAAATGACAGATCCTTGCACTGATTCAAGTATGTGCAGAGCATCATTTTAAGTACTATGGAAAATAAAAGATAATTAAGACATGGTCCCTGACACGGAATTCACATACATAAATATACTATCATTATGGTACAATTAGGTCAATAATTACCAGGCCAAAGAGAATAAAATCAGGGAACAAGAAGAGTTCAAAGTACTATGAAAGGTCAAAGAAAGAATGGATATCCTGGAGAAAGAAAAGAAGGATGCGCTGGGCCTTAACTTAAAAGATCACAAATCAGCACTTATTAAGCACCTACTATGTACCAGGCGATGGGAATACAAGAGTGAAATGGTCCCTGCCCTCAACAAGTTTATGTTCTACTAGATGTAATGGCTAAGATTTCAACAAGAGTAAAACCTCAAAGCTGAAAGGGATCGAAAGATCATATGGTCTGCTTTCTTGTGTTCATTCAAATAAATTATTCCCATTTTATGGATGAAGAAACTGAAGTTTGGAGAATTTAAGAGATTATTTAAACTCTCACTTTATCAGTACTGAAGGGGGCCCGGGATGGAACTTGAATCTGAATAGTATTTCTTTATGATAAAAATCAAAGCTACAAGAATCTCACCTATCAATTCACCAAAGCAAAATAGTCTCAGGAAAAAAAAATTAATAGATGAATCCTATAGGTTACTAAGGGTATGCCAGACTCCTATTTCTAAGAAACTCAGGAAAAAATTCCTGACGAGAATATCACTGAATCATTTAATGACAAAGCTGACAAAACTACCAAAATAAAGTAAAACACTTGTAACCTAAACCATAGAAAATCCTATAAATCTCAAATCATGCCTACAATGTGAATATCCATAACCAAACTTTGGCCACTAGTATATGTATCATAGCACCACTCAACACACTGTCCCACATGCTCCCTTTTCTACTTAAACAGAAAGAGCATTATGGAGTACTGTCTCTTTCACTGTCTCTAAGACCTGATAAAGTGAAAAAAAAACCTTACAAATGAGGACATTGAAGCCCAAGAGTGATTTGCTCCAGGTTGTTTAGCTAAGTAGTGGCATAACACACTATACCATTCACATTTAGGTTAATAGTCCAAACTTTTATAATGTAGAATAGCGCTTATTCTCTAGAAAGTATTAAACAGATTTTTATCACAGTACTATTTTTTTTAAATGGGAGGGGATCACAGTCCTAGAGAAAGGGCTATCTTTTTTTAAAAAATCTTTTCCTAAAAAATTTAAAATTTGCAACTTAAACTAAGAACATTATTGAAGAAAATATCCTATTCTATTTGGCTGATAGTAGATAAATATTGTAATTTTTTCTTTTCATTGATAAAATAAATAAAAATTCAATAAAAATTACATGGATAGCTATATATTTATTCAAACCTAAAACCTGGAATTTTCTATTAGCTATTACCGGTAGCTATAATTACAAGACCAGTGATTTGGAGGACCAATACACAACTCATATTCTACCTAACACTCAAGTACAAAACGGGACATTGTGTATTGTGGTTCTAGTCTATAAATTATTTTATGAATGCTGATTCTGCCACTATTACATTAATGAAGATTCCTACTGAATGCACATGACAAGTGGCCATAATAATATTCTTCAATTCTCTAAACATTTCAAAAATTATACTTATTAAATATAGCAATTCACATTTATATAGCACTTTGGGGTTCACATATGAAGAAAAAGACTCAGAGAGGGTGCTGGCCTATGGTCACACAAGTAAGAACAGGAGCTAGGGTCAAAACTATATCTTCTATTATCAAATATAAAACTTCTTCCACTATATTCAACGATGGGGGCAAAAAGATAGCTCTGGTTCTCAAGGATGGAAGCACCATGTACGTGAATAACTTTTATGTAAGAGAAAGTGTTATATGTGCAAACGCAAGGACTAAGGAAACTGCTATGAGAAATTTCAGGGTTAGAGAAAGCTTCATGGGAGAACTAACAACTGTGTTTGGCCTTCAAAAATAAGTTCCTAACGGAAGCACAACTAGAATGCTATCCATGTTTTACTTGTGTGCTATTGTATTTAGTTTTCTTACAACAGAGATCCTTATTTCTATAAATTTTAAATGGAGCACATGGCAAGGCACATAAATGTTTGACAATAAATTTTATGGGTTTAATGGGAAAATGGGATAAGACATTCATTTCAGAGAAGCTAGTTTTTTCTGAATTACCCAAATCAGGTAGATTTCTGACAATTTGGGAGAAGTGGTGAATTTTTAAAGCACACATTTAGAAACACAATTTTCGATCTTTCATATACAAAGATGCCACTGAGGGAGAAAGGAAGAGGAGAATGAAGTCCAAAGCAATCAACCCAGGTGCAACACTCAGAGGTAGAGCAAGCAGGGACCACAGATGGAGATGTCAGGTATCCACAATTTAATTCACTTCAAAAATTATTTGTTACCATGATAAAGGTATATATCATAAGGCAGTAGTTCTGAAAGTGTGATTTGAGGATCCTTGAGGGTTACTAAGAAAATTTCAAGGGGTCTGTGAGATCAAAACTACTTTCATAATAATACTAAGACATTATTTGCCTACTAAAATATTCCTCCCTTTGTCTAACAACATGTCTGTGTGAGGCCAGATTTTCTTCATATACTCCAACCAAAACACATAGCAACAGATTTATTACAGAAGCAGAAATGAGAATCCAGCTGTCTTCTATTAAGCCAGATATTAAGAGGAATTGCAAAAATATGCAAATGCCACACAATGCCAGTCTTCTCAGTAATTTTTTTTGTTTTGGAAAATAGTTATTTTTCATAAAAATGGGCTTGTTAGTTAATAAGTAATGGGCTTATTATTATTGTGGTGAAGTTTGGATAAGCAATGTATTAGCTCTCTAGTAAGGAAAAGAATCAGACAATTTGTAGCATAGCAAATTTTCATTGCCATCAATCAATCAATAAAGATAGATATATTAAAAGGGCCTGCTATTTACCAGGTACTGTGCTAAGTGCTAGGGATACGAAAAGAGGCAAAAGATATTGCCTGCCCTCCAGGAGCTCACGATCCGATGGGCGAGACAACATGCAAACAAATATACACAAAGCAAGCTATACTATAGATAGGATAAATAGGAAATAATCAATAGAAGGAAGGAAGGAATAAGAGGGGTTGGGGAAGGCTTCCTGTAGAAAGTGGGATCTTAGTTGGAGCTTAAAGCCAGGGAGGTTGGTAATCAGAGCAGAGGAGGGGGAGGATTCCAGCCAGAAAAAAATGCCTTCAGTCAAGAGATGGAGTGCCTCATTTGTTGAACAGCCAGGAGGCCAGTAATACAGTATTGAGGAGTTCATGTCAGGGAATGGAAAGAGTATACATTGTAAGAATAGAAAAGCAGACTGGGGGTAGGTCATGAAGGGCCTGGAATGCCAAATGAGCAGTTTGTATTTGATCCTGCAGGCAATAGGGAGCCTTTAGAGTTTACTAAGCAGGGGAGTGACATGGTTGGACACATGCTTTAGGAAAATAAATTCAGTGGCTGAATGGATTAGAATAGGGAGAGACTTGAGGCAGGAAAACCCACCAGCAGGCTACTGCCACAGTCCAGAGGGGAGATGATAGAGGTGTGCACCAGGGTAGTAGCAGTGTCAAAGGAGAGATGTTGCAAAGGTGAAATCGATAGTCCTTAGCAAGAGACTGGATGTGGGAAGTAAGAGATATTGAAGAATCTAGGATGACTCCTTGGTTGTGATCCTGAGGGACTGGGAAGATTCTGTAGACCTCTGAAGTACTGTAATTGGGAAGGTGGTGGTGATAGTGGGGGCATGAGAGGGTGGGATTAGCGGAAAGATAATGAGTTCTGTTTTGGACATACTGAGTTTAAGATGTCTATTGGACATCCAGTTTGGGATGTCTGCAAAGCAGTTGGAGAAGGAAGATTGGAGGTCAGCAGAGGAATTGGGGCAGAAGTGGTAGATATGATTTAGCATAAGCTTTTTTCGTGGTGGCAAAGAATTAGAAATTGAGGGGATGCCCATCAATTCGAGAAGGGCTGAACAAATTGTGGCAAGTGAATTTAATGGAATACTACTGTGCTATAAGAAATGATGAGCAGGAAGATTTCAGAAAAACCTGATCTAAGATGGTTCCAAAACAATCATGATGGAAAATGCTATCCACATCCAGAAAAAGAACTATGGAGTCTGAATGCAGATCAAAGCATACTATTTTCACTTCTTTTTTTCTTTCTCGTGGTTTTTCCCTTTTGTGTTGATTCCTCTTTCACAACGTGACTAATATGGAAATATGTTTAATATGATTATACATGTATAACCTATATCAGACTGCTTGCTATCTTGGGGACGGAGCTTGGAAAGGAGGAAAGAAAAATTTGGAATCCAAAATCTTACAAAAGTGAATGTTGAAAACTATCTTTAAATGTAACTGGGAAAATGTAATGGTATTAAGTGTTTATTTTTAAAAAAGAAAGAAAGAAAGGTTGCAGGCCAGCTACCTCTTCATTAAAAAAAAATTAGAGATGAGATGGCTTGAATTGAGGAAATAAATACTGAAAATTATTCATCCTGAATCCTATCTTTAGAAGAATTTTCTGTATGCTATGAAATAAACCTTCAGTAGAATAAAGCAGTTGCATTTATAAAAATATTTTAAAATATTTTTAAAAGATAATCATTAGCATAGAGATGTTAATTAAATCCATGTGAGCTGATAAGGTCAGAAAGCGAAGTAGTATAGAGGGAGAAAAGAAGAGGATCCAGGATAGGATTCTAAGGAACACCTACAGTTAGAGGGTATCACCTGGCGGAGGATCCAGCAAAGGAGATAGAAGATCTGTCAGACAGGCAGGAGGAAAATCAGGAGACAGTGATGTCTCAAAAACCCAGAGAGAAGAGAGTATCAAGGAGGAGAGAGTGATCAATAGCGTCAAAGGCTGCAGAGAGGTCAAGAAGCATTAATGATAACTGAGAAAAGACATTGGATTTGGCAACTAAGAGATCATGAGTAACTTTGGAGAGAGCAGTTTCAAGGAATGATACAGTGAGGAGCCAGACTATAAGGGGTTATCACGGTTAATTAAGTAGGGCTATGGAGTAGTGGGAAAATTTGTAGAAGAGCAGATTTGAACCTGGGTAGTTAATAGTCAGGACGCTATTGTGTAGTCCTGTAGTAGTAGTCTTTGTTTTCAAAGAGTCACTTGGGCCAAAGTGATCTCTCAAGATTTAAGGATGGGCATTGTAGAAATTCCTAGGAGTCTTACCTAATGCAGGGGTCTTTGTGTCTCTTGAAATGCCCACCTTGAGGAGGCAGCCAGAAAAGCCATGTGTCTGGTTTTACTTCCCTCAGTTATCCACAGTGCTATGATTTTGTCTAGGTAGCTACTTCGCTGACTCTGGGACTAGTATGTGCTGAAAAGCCTTTCTGAAACTGACCAGGATGCACCTCTGATACTAATAATCTACCCTATCGAGCTTGGGAGAGGTCTAAGAGTCCCAGATATAGTACACTTAACTCTTCTTTGAGTGTGAATTTGAAAAGCACAGGTGAAGAGAAGAATTAAAATTCTAGCTAAATAGTAGCTAACTCCTGCACAGAAGACTTTCTATATTAAACATAGATATACTGTACATTTTTGCCACTATCTTGACCATACTAACACCAATCTTCAATATAGTTTTATTTTACTGTACACAACCTTAGTAATTATAACTTTTTCTAAAGTTCTGCCTTTAAGCAGCAACTTTAAGCAAACTTTAAGTAACTTTAAGCAAAAAGTTTAAGGATGAATTTTTATAGTAGTCACTCAAGTGCCTAGAGTCAAAGTTCAATAAGGGGAAGGCTTTTTAGGTCTAAAAAATATTTGCAAAATGTTGGGCTGAAATACTGAGCCAAAAAAAAATAGATTCATCCTATGTGAGCAAATAGGCCTCTCTTCTGCAGCAAATAAAATGTTCTTTCTAACCTTATCGTTTAATAAGCCAAGATATTAGAAAAAAAACAGAGCACTGTTTAGAGGATCCATAAGAGAAATCCCCAAGTTCCTCCCTAAAAGGGAGGTACTTAGGCCACAAGCATTAAGCAAGAAATTATAAATTGTAAAATTTGGGGCAGCTAGGTGGTGCAGTGAGTACAGCAGTACAGTCAGAAGGACCTGAGTCAAATCTGGCCTCAGATACTTGACATACTTACTAGCTGTGTGACCTTGGGCAAGTCACTTAACCCGCAATTGCCTTCCCCCCTCCAAAAAAAAAAAAAGAAATTGTAAAATTTAATAAGGAGAATTACTAATCAATAACAATTTAAGGAAATGACGTATTTTCCTATATTTTAAATGCCATTAAATGTTATTCTTACCATTTATAACTAGAAAAGATCTTATAGAAATCACCTTGTTCCATACCCTTCTCTGTAGGATGAGGAAACTGAAACCCAGAGTTTAAGTGATTTACTTAATGGTAAATGGTTGAATAAAATGCAAAAGTGGGATTCAAATCCTGGACTTCCTGTGCCAAATCTTAATATGTATTAGTCATTTTTACTACACCCCCGACTTCTCTTCATGAAACAATGATTCATAAAAGGTAACATCATTTAGTCATAGGATATATCAATGTCATAGATAGTACTAGATTATCTGAAAGGATGTGGATTTGATTTTTGAGGGCACAGTCGAGTGATGGTAAAAATAGATATTAACTGCATGCAGTAGCAGCAGTGGCAGCCTTACTATTGTTTTGCCCTAGATTAAAAGGAGTTGTTTTTTAAAGACAAAAACTCAGCTTAATTCAAATAACTGGTTAATTTTTAAAACAGTTTATTTAATTAAAACAACCTGTAACTGACTATAGTAGTTTTTAAAAAAAAAAAAACTGAAAATTTTACTTAATTCAACCTTTTTGTTTCTAATCAAGTTTGTGTGCAGATAGAGCCTTAATCTTTCTCAAAGAATCAAACTGTAAAATTCCTTCACTTAAAGAGAACAAAATGTTATTAAGGGATTGCAAGAAATATGAAAATAAATTTATTTTAAAAGAAAACAAATGAAAGACTTAAGGGTTACATACAATAGGAAAATAATCCCCCTTGCTAGCAACCAATCTCCTCTGTGAAAAGGAAGGAGAGGGGGAGGAGAAGAAGAGGAGGAAGCGGTAGGGCTTCTAGATGCCTCATTTGGGGCCATTACTTCCCTTATTATCAGTTTCAACTCATTTTTTTTCATTAGCATACCCAGAGTATATAAATTAATACAGCAAAGGATCCCAAATGCTTTTTCTTTTTCGTTAAAGCAGTCTTTAGGGAAGTCAAAAGTTATTTATTTTCTCATATAAAGGAAGAAGAAATGATGACTTCTAGAGAAGAAAAGTAAAAAACGGTGAGTGTTATATAGAAAACTGAGCTTCTTAAGAAAGAAAACAAATGTTGGGAGTTGGTCGGTCAATAAACATTTATTAAGAACCTCCTATGTGCCAGACTCTGTGCTAAGTGCTGAGGGATACAAAGAAAAGGCAAAAGACAGGCTCTTCTTTAATGAAGCTCACAGTTTAATGGGGGAGATGAAAGGCAAACAACTTTATATTAGTCAGCATATACAAGATAAATTAAAGATAATCAACACAGGAAAGGCACTTGAATTAAAAAGGATGGGGAAAGATGTTTGTTTCGAATTTGCTAGAAAATTTTTAAATGAAGATATGATTTATAAGATTTACTTTCACTTTTCAGATCTCTAAATATTTAATTTTCTTGAAAGCACTAAATGCCTGCTAAATGGTACTCTTTTTCTGTTAGCAAAAGCAACATTTGGTTTTCAAAGGAAACATTCAATTTTCTCCCATTTCTTACTTAGAAGTCTCTCTTAAACACTACTCACCTTTCTTTTGTGGGCTAATGTTACGTATATACCGTATAAAAAAATCTCATTTATGAAGGGGAAAAAATACATCCTGGATGATGTCATGAACAAAAAAAAAAAACCCGACCTTTATTTCAAAGAGTATTTGTTGAAAGAGGCAAAGTAGTAAAAAAAAAAAAATCTTATAAATACTTAACCTTGGACTTAGTATATAAGATAAATTGTTAAGCAAAAAGCCTAAAACTAGAAAAATGAAACTGTACTTCTTGACCCAGATTGCCTTATGAACAACTTATTTTAGAACAAGGGGAAAAAAAGCAACAGAAGGACTTCTTATCTCTTACAGATTTGGGCACACTGAAAAATGATTACCTACAAATAACTTTAACACAGAAGGTAAGGAATATTTGACTTCCTATATGATTTTTAATAAAAAATTAAATTTTTCAAAGATATATATGTATATGTTTTAATAGTATGTTATTTTAAAATTGCTAATAAGTATCTTAGAATATATAGATTACAATCTACTCATACAGATGATATACCTTTTTTCAATAACATTAAAATGTACAGAGATCATAATCTGTGTTACTTTGCTTATTTTCATTTTAAAGAAAAAAAGTTTATGTAACTATTCTCTACCTAATGGTTTAAACTACAGTTTTTCATAATGCATACAAAAAAATCTATAAACACAGTCTGGTAAATTCTGAGAGTATGTACTTTAAAAGGACTCTAGTTTGAAAATGTAACAACATTCTATAGTTAAAAATATCAAGTATCTTTGAAAATCCATTTCTACTCTTCTTTTTTTTCTCATTCATCCTTCAAGAGGACTGTTAGCTTACAAAGCTTTAGATAGCGTCCTTAATAATACAATGAGAAATCTGCTAATCTATTCAACATTTATTAAGTATATACTTTAAAAGATCATACAGACTGTAAGCTAGAACCTCTATAGATAGCTAGGATCCTAGACCTAGCTACTTCTTTGGATAATCTTTTCCAAAGGTAATCTGGACAGAAGACCCCAGAGCAAAGATTGCAGTACCACTAGCTCCTACATGACCCTACTTAGGTATAAGGAAAGCATCTCATTCTTCTTACCTCTAGTGAATCACTTTATGAGACACAACATGCCTAGAAGACAGACAGAATTGAGAAACTGGAATTAAGAAGACCTGGCTTCAAATACTTCCCCAACAGTGGCTATCATATGTAAAACATTTTGCAAACTTTAAAATACTATAAAAATATCAAACAGTAGTTAGCAGCAGCACCAGTAACAGCTATGTGATCAAGAGCAATTCACTTAAACTTTCCTAAAACTCAGTTTCCTCATCTGTAAAATGGGCATAATAACTGTATTATAACTATTTGTAAAGCTCAAGGGATAATTCATGTAAAGTGTTTTGCAAACCTGAAGTGTGTTACGTTGTCTCATCTCTTTAATACATTCAATGTATACGCAGAGTTGTATATGTCTCCCTATTCCACCTACTATCATCCCACACTATTAATTTTCTCTGATTATATTAATAAGTTTGCACTTATTTATATAATGCACTGGTTATAGCTTGATGAAGAGGATGAAGATGATGAAGGCAGCATGGGATAGTGGATAGTTATTGTCAACTTGTATTCAAGTACCATCTCTTAAAACATACTGACGAGTGACCTTGGTGAAATCACTCCTAGTATCCCAGGCAACTCTCTAAAGACTATAAGCTGCAAAGAAGGTACCAATCTACATTGCTAGAGGGAGTTTCTCTACCAACAAAACCCACAAGCTGAACTAAAATTAAAAAAAAAAAGTTGTGTTTTTTTTTTCAATTGAGTCCAGGTTGAAATGGCTCTGGGACAACTCATTATCCTACCTACCATTATTTTATATTTGATGTTAGGTGGACTGGTGAGCAAGTACATAAAATAACTGCTTTTTTGTAATTAAAGCATTGGGATGTAAGCTTATAGTTTGTACTCTCAAAGAAAGCAGCTTCAGAACAAATTCTGGAAGAATCATTCTATTTCCAAATGGTTTTGATTTCTTCTGCTATGTCTCTATATTTTGAAAGCTTTTCATTCCATGTAGTTTGGAGATTGAGCATTTGAAATGGCAATATCTATTAAAAACATTCTTAAATTTTATGGATCAATGATACGTTCAGGCAATAGGTTAACAGCTTTGCCTATGATAATGCTCTAGTTCCAGTTCAACTTAGTGTTGAATTATCAAGGATATTTGAAATCTATATTTCTAATACAGCAATTTATTATCTATTAAGGTTATGAAACATTGCGAGATTCTGATACACAAATCTAGCCACTAGGTCAGGTCTTCCTAGGTATTCAGTAAGTGCTAAATTTTTGCAACCTATAGTGACACACTGCATTTTTTAAAAATTTCTTTGTGTAACCTACGTTGATCAAAAGTCTAAGATCCATAAATATAACCCATTAAGCATCTAGCAGCAAAGACCTGATCTTGAGTTGCCTCAATTACCCCTCCATTTCTATTAACAAACCTGGAGGACTCTGCCATTTGCTTTATGATTCTTTGTCAACATGGTGTTGGTTCAGTTCATGTGGATTTCCCTCACAGAGGTCCTTTTGATTCTCCCTTTGAATCTCAATCATTTTGTAGACTCTAATCTGAACATAAAACTCTTCTGTCATTCAAAGCCATATATAAATTGGCCCAAACCCACCTCTTTAGTCTTATTTCAGTACTACTTCTTTTCATGTACTCTATATTCTAGAAACTCGAGTCCTTTAATCTCATCCTGCCCTCTCCTTTATTCATGCCTTATTGCACTATGTAGAATGGCCTCTTCACCCAGGTCCATCTACTGATGTCAGGGTCATTCCTTCCTTCCAAGTCCAAAGCATGTGCTATCTCCTCTATGAAACCTTCCCTCACTTTCCTCCATGAAAGCCCTGTCCCACCTCCAGGTGAAAGTGGTCCTTTACTCCTAAAAGTTCTTGTAGAAATTGGCTTGGATCTCTCCTTTACATTTATCCCACTTTTTCCTGTATCACATGTATGCACACATCTTCATATGGTTACACTGCAAGCTTCTTGACTTGAGGGTCTGTATTGAATTTGTTTGTCTCCAGTGCCCGGTTCTGTGACTTTGCACAGCACTTAACAAAGGAGCTTAATAAAAGTTTACTAAATTGGAATGGAATTCCTCAAGCCAAGACAAGGTCAAAGGAACTTTTTATTTGTCTAAGGTCTGGTATGTTAAAAAAAAAAGGCAAAATAAATAAAACAGCAAAACAAGAAAAGTAATGTTGAAATGCATTGTTATCAGACTACAGATTTCTAACTCCAATTCTGTAACACCCTAGAATATAAACAGAATTGAGGTATTATAAAATTTTCCCCCAAAAGTTCAAAAGCACTTTACACTTTTGGTGAAAGCAAAGGTGGCCATGAGAAGCCAGAAAAATAAGGACTACAACTTCCTAAAAGATGATAATCACCGCCAAGTCAATGCAAATTCAAATAACCAAAAAGTTTTTGGTTTGAAAGATGTCTTCTTGTCATTAACTGATACATTTGTGCAAAAGAAGTTCTTCTTCAGAATTTTTACACTATTAGCCAGACTAGTTTCAAATAATGTTGAATTCTGGAGCCAGGAGAAGACCTGGGTTTGAATATTACTTGAGCCCATAAACAGCTTGGGAACTATGAGCACATCACTTAACCTCTATAAATCGAAGTTTTCACACATACAAAATGAAAGGAATGATGTCTCCATTATTTACCTCATAGGGTTGTCAGGATGAAAAAATAAGATTATAGCACGTAAAAGGTTTTTGTAAACCATAGAGTCATATAAATGGAAGCCACTATTATTATCACTACCATTCAGTAGTAATTGGCATTTCAAGATTTTAGTCAGGCTGTCATCTAGCGAAGTTAACTGAAAAAAATACTGAAAACTATGCTCTAAAGCCTGAAGGGAGAACCTACTGTTTAGGCACAGAATTCATCTTCTTGACTGTCCTCTCAGGCTCTATAATGCTTGATAATACTTTTTCCAATTTGATGCAGTATCCATCGAGTACCTGCATGATATATCAGTGTGCTTTGAAGGTAAAAGAAAAATGAAAGATCTATATCTTTGTCCTCAAAAAAATTATAATCCTGTTACAGGCTATGTAGCAGTTAAAATTGGCTACAGATCTGCATGACACTTAAAATTTAACCTGGAATCGAATTGAGGCAAGATCTTCTTAACTATTTCAAAAAGTTTCTAGTACTGCTAAAATAATCCAAAGTCTCTTTTAAGAACCCTGCACAAGACATTTTTTTTTCCAGAACCTTGACTAAATGAAGCATTTAAAGGAAATAATACTAATGATAGTCTTGACTTAATGAATGCTTTTGTAAGACTGAATTGTAAACTGTTGCGGGTAACCACAGCTAAAAGTACTTTTGAAAGGGCTGTTTGTAGCTCATTTGTGCATTTCTGTAAATTAGTTTTCATCCGTACTTTGCTGTACACTGAATTGTTATTTAGGTATGGTCCAACCTAGCTAATTTAGATATTATTATTTTGTAATTTGTGATCATTTGGATGGAGGCTAGCCTGTGCTTAACTTGGTGTAACAAATCCCCTTTTTTTTTTACTATAAGTAAATTTTAATATTAATATTAATAACATAAAGTTTCAGGAGAAATATTTAAAATAATCTGACCTTCAACAAATGTTCCTCAAACACTATTCATTTACATAGAAGAATTTTAAAATCATTCTTGCTTTTAAAGAGCCTTTGTTGCCAAAACTGTTAGCCTAATTTTACTTCTTGAATGTACTTTAAAGTAATAAAACTACATTGTGAAAGATTCTCACATTCACTGTCTACTAATCCAAACTGACCTTCCCACTTAATTCAATTAATTCAAATTATCAATCCTTGGTGGAAGATATTGTGTGTGTGTGTGTGTGTGTGTGTGTGTGTGTATGTATGTATTTAAATATATGAAGGGATCCAAGATATGCAAATATATGACCAAAAGTCTTTCGCCAATGGATATGTGGTCAAAGAATATAAAGAGTTCTCAAAAGAACTGCAAACAATTAACAACCATATGAAATGTTGCATTGAATCACTAATAATATGAGAAAGGCAAATTAAAGAGATGTAAAAAACAAACAAACCATTTTACCTTAGACCTAGAAAACTGGCTAAGATGACAAAAGATCAGAATAATAAATGTTAGAGGGGTTGTGAAAAGACAGTCAACTAATAACTACTGGTGGAGATATAAAATCATCCAACCATTCTGGAAAGCAATTCAGGATTATGCTTTTAAAAAAAAGTGACTAAAATGTTCATACCCTTTGACTTAGTCATTGCCTAGAATATCAATGATAGAAAGAAAGGTCCAATTCACACCAAAATATTTTTAGCAACACTCTTTTTTTAGTAGCAAAGATCCAGAAACATAGTGATTGCCTGATCATTTGGGGAATGGTGAAACAAATTGTGGGGTAATTAAAGTACTAGACTATTACTGTACTGTAAGTAACGATGAATATGAAAAGCACAGAGATTCATGAGATGACTTACATGAACTGATACAAAATGAAGTAAGCAGAACAAAAGAAGCAAAATAAACAATGACAATAACAATGTACATGGAAAGAACAAATTCAACAAAAACCTTTGGGAAAACTGGAAAGGAATATAGCAGAAATTAGGTATAGATAAACATTCAAATCATACATCGAGGTAAGGCTCCAAATTGGATGTGTGGCTTACTGTTGTTTATCCTTCATTCTCAAAGAGGACTATGGCATCAGGAATGTGATGACATGACTTGCGGTGAATTGGATTTAAGTGAGGGAGGGCTGTGCAAAGAAAGTCACCAGTCTCACTGTCTCCTCTAGAGCCATCTGGGTCCAGTAGCAAAATATAAATCAGGATGACTGGAGATGACCCCAAATGCAGTGGGAGGCCTTGGCCTTTTTAAGCTAAGGTCTTTCCCAGGTCTCAGCTTGGCTTAGACATAAAAGATAACAACATAAGCAAATTATAGTAACAAGGAAGGAAATATCTTTTAAGATCTAAGGAGAGGGAAAGAATTCATGACCAAACAAAGGATAGAGGATCACAGAAGAAAAAATGTAAAATTTTTCTTAACTAAAATTAAAAGTTTTTTACACAAAGCCAATGCAGCAAAAATTAGAACTTTGCAGCAAGTTTTTTCTAACAAGTAGGTCTCATTTCCAAGATGAGTAGGGAACTGATCCAAATGTATAAAAATAAGAGCCATTCCCCATATAACACATGGTCAAAGAATATAAATATGCAGTTTTCAGAGGAAGAGATCCAAGTCATTAATAGACACATGAAAAAAAATGTTCTAAATCACTAATAACTAGAGAAATGCAAATTAAAACAACTCTAAGATTCTATTTCACTCCCATCAGATTGGCTAAGTTGACCAAAAAAGGTTAACAATTTAGACAATAATAACAAAATTTTAAAGACAAACATTTTTGAAAGGCTTAAGAACTCTGATGAATGCAATGACTAACTAGCATCCAAGGAACTCATGATGAGCATGCTCTCTCTTTTGAGAGAGGTGAAGGACTCAGGATAGAAAATGAGACATTTTTAAGACATGTTCAATGTGCAAACTTATTTTGCTTGACTATGCTTATTTATTACAAAAATTTTGATTTACTTTTTCTATTTAGGGGACAGAGAGAAGAGTGAGGAGGGGAAAAGAAAGTGGATTTTTGTTCATTGAAAAAAATACAATTAGATTTTTCTTTCTGTTTCATTCCAATTTAGTATTTTATTTTTCCCCAATTACATATAAAAACAATTTTTTTAACATTTGCTTTTAAAATTGAATTCCAAATTCTCTCTCTCTTTCCCACCTCTCCCTCAACACATCAGCTGATGTGTTAGTTTTGCTGAACTTTTCCTGCATTTATAAGAGAAACATACTGAGAAATGATGGTGATATGAAAAGAGAAGATATTAATAAATATCTAAGTTTAAAAAAAAGCCAAGAAACTTTGCCTATGCTTCATAATACCAAAATGAGTTCCAATCAGTTACGATATATCTACAACAATCTTTTATGAAAATATCCTTATTATGCTTTAAAATTTAAAAAAAAACTCTCTCAAGCGCGCTAGGTGATTGATTTATGTCAGGTTCATAATTCTGTATGGATATACTTAATTTTTTTTCCATTTCTAGGTATCATGTTCTACAAGAAATAAGATGGCTACCCAAAATAATCAAAATCATTCTGTTTCTAACTTACAACCAGAAGAATACAAGATTGCAGCACTGGTATTCTACAGCTGTATCTTCATAATTGGATTATTTGTTAACGTGACTGCTCTATGGGTCTTCAGTTGCAGCACCAAGAAACGAACAACTGTAACTATCTATATGATGAACGTAGCATTATTGGACATAGTCTTTGTATTGTGTTTACCCTTCCGTATGGTTTATTATGGAAAAGGTAAATGGATCTTTGGGGAAACTTTCTGTCACATTCTTGGAGCTCTCACAATGTTTTATCCAAGTATTGCCCTCTGGCTTCTTGCCTTTATTAGTGCCGATAGATACATGGCTATTTTGCAGCCTAAACATACCAAAGAACTCAAGAACACAAGCAAAGCAATGCTAGCTTGTGCTGGAATTTGGATAATGACTCTTGCAACCACCACCCCTCTATTATTTTTAAATGAAGATCCAGATAAAGATGCAAACCCTCCCAGCTGCCTGAAAATTTTTGACATAATCCACTTAAAAGCAATTAATATGCTGAACTTTGCTCGTTTGATACTGTTTTTCTTGATTCCTCTTTTCATCATGATTGGATGCTATTCATTCATTATTAATAGTCTCCTTCGTGGCCGGACTTCTAAACTGAAACCAAAAGTCAAGGAAAAGTCCATACGAATAATTATTACTCTCATCGTACAAGTGCTCGTCTGCTTTGTTCCCTTTCATATCTGTTTTGCTTTTCTAATGTTGCAACATGAGGAAAACAGCTTTAATCCATGGAGCACCTTTACCACTTTCCTCATGAATCTCAGCACATGTCTGGATGTTATACTCTATTACATTGTCTCAAAACAATTTCAAGCTCGAGTCATCAGTGTCATGCTATATCGAAACTATCTTCGAAGTGTACGCAGGAAGAGTTTTCGATCAGGCAGCTTACGGTCACTAAGCAATATAAATAGCGAAATGATATGATTGGTCATTTTTAAAAATCAAGTATTAAAGAATTTCTTTTTAACTACGAACATAGTCAAAGCATACGTTAAATATACTATAAAGTGACACTGTAATAACATCCCTCCTCTTATAACGTATCTTAGGAATGTTTTGTATTGAACTCATTATATGATAAAGAAAAAAAAATCCTTAGCTATTTTAATAGCTATTATATTCATTTTTCCATACCTAAAACCCTTATATGAATTCATGCTAAAAAGATACATGATTTTAATGTTTATATTCAGGCAGTTAGTAGTCAAATGGAATCTCGGATTTGGAAGATGACATCTAGTCCAGCCTATGCTTGAAGATGAAGCCTGCTATAAAAACATTTTTCACAGATGGTCGGTTGTTTAGCCTTTTTCTGAAGATCTGCAATTTGGGAAAATCAAGTACTTCCCAAAGTAGCCCATTCCACTTCTGGATAACTCAACTGGAAATCTTTCCTTGTATCAAGGCCAAATTTAACTCTTTACAAATTTGGTTCATGGATTCTACTTCCACCCTCTGGGACCAAGTACAACTAGTTCATTTATTATACCAAGTCTAATGGTTGATTCCGTCAAACAGTTCATTTTAATGCAGGGGAAGGGGGAAAGTGTCTCATTGAGCTAATCAACTAATAGCTGTTTATGTAGTTAAACTGCTTTATGTAGAATTTTTCCACTAGGTAATCTGGAACTGAAGAGTTAATTCAATACATCATCTAGAACAACTTATAATCCAAACATTCACTGGAAAGGATTTTGATACTAGCAGCTGCATCTTATCTCTGGTGTAATGGAAAGAGTACCGGACTTCTAGAGGCCGGAGACCTGGGTTAAGGAACTTATTTTCTCTGTGCTTCAATTCCTCATCTGTAAAACAGGCCTAGGAATTAATGACCTCTAAGGCGTCTTTCAGTTCTAGACCTATGATCCTATCATTCTAGGTCCTCGATACCCCACTTAGCAGTTGCAAGTCCTTTGTTTGCTTAGAGCCTCTCTTTCCTCATCAGTAATATTGTGGTTTTCAGTTGTGTCTGACTCTGTGACCTCATTCCAAGTTTTCTTGGCAAAGATACTAGAGTGGTTTACCATTTCCTTCTCCAGCTTATTTTACAGATAAGGAAACTGAGGCAAACAGAGTTAATGACTTGAAGGGTCAAACAGCTAGCAAATGTCTGAGGCCAGATCTGAACTCAGGAAGAAGACTCAGGTACTCTGACTCCAGGCCCGGCTTTCTAACCCCTGAACCACCTAACTGCCCCCTATCAGTCATATAGGGAAAATGATTGTTGTGAGGAAAGCACTTCATAAATTGTAAGTGACTATTTAATTAAAGGCTGCTGTAATTATTGTGGTCCCTATTTCTATAAAGTTAAGTAAGACTGAGAATACATCTCAAAGAAGGGAGTATAAAAGCCATGACTATTTGAGTCTATTTTTACATAACCTTATAGGAAAAATGGTAGCAACAGGGCCTCCAATGTTTTGACCCATATTACATAATGACATAATTTCTTTTTCTATCATTAGAGAAGGCTACTACCACATGAGGGAATTCCTTTTGCTAGGTTGAGTAGAATATAAATTTCTTGAGGGCAGAATTTCTTTGTACCCCAGGATGTAGCATATATGATTCTTGGGCTTAGCAAAGGATTAATAGATATTTACAGGATTGAATTTCAACAGTTGAAGCTGATTTATACTACACTAAATCACAAAAATAGCTTAATTCATTTTTAAGTGCTAATGGAGAGAAAAAAGTGATTCCACAACTTCTCCACTAAATCTATTTTCCAATCTAAACCACATTCTTTCCCTAAAAGACAACCAACTTGAAACCAAAAAAAAACTCTATGTTCGATGTAATTTGATAATAGGTCAGTTCCCATTCAATATAAACAAATGAGAGACAATAAAAATGTTTAGTCCATCAATATAAACTTTTCAGGAACTTAAAAAAAAGTTTAATTCATTCTGTATCAAACCAACATGTTTGGACCAATAAAGAATCAGTCAAGGTTATTATGAAATTTAAGACAAATTTTCCTTATTAAAATGATAATTTAAAAATATATGGAAAATGGAGTTTTGTTTAAATATTTAACAGGGTATAAATTTATTGACAGTATCGTAGAAAATACTTGAATTATTAAAATTTAAGATAATAATTCTTTCATTTCTTATATATTTTCATTAAAAGCGTATCAGCATGTACAACTAACTCTGTTATTCATTTTTATCTACATCTGGGGACCTGACATTGAAGGATAGGTCTAATTGCTAACATTTTTGGTAAAAGACCATCCCCATCCAAGAGCCACAAAGCTATCTGTGGAGGTTATGCTCAAGCAATCTCTCTGAGCCTCATTTTGTTTATCTGTAACACAAGAAAGCTGAACTGTACTGTACTAGAGCACCTTCCAGCTCCAGACCTATGATCTCATTAACAAATGTTTACAGTAACCCTCTGAACATCTAAAATAACATTAAATTGTAAAAATTTTATTTGGAGCAGTTTTGAATACTTTTAAACATGTGAATATTCTAGAGAAACAAAGTTCAAATAAAACGAGGAAATCTTTTCACATTTGTGAAGGTTTTATTTCTCAAAAACAGTGTGAATATAGATTCTTCATATACAAAATAAAGCTTGGAAGAAAAATGGAATGGAATTAGGATTCTGGGTCACGTGACTAACAAGATGGAGGCCTTCTCCAATCCTCACACTCTCTCCTAAATAGAAATTATATACAAAAGATAAAGTAATTTCAGCTACCTTCAAGGTCTAAGACCTCAAAAAACCTAATGAGGTAACAACAACTCAATGAACTAAAAGCAGATAATGAGCTTATTCCAAAATCTTTATCACTACATTTTAGCAAATAAAATTTAGCATTTTGTATGATCTGTACAAGTCAACCCATAGGCTCGCAAAAGAATTCAACTCCTGCCTGCCCTCTCCTCAAAGCCATCCAATTCCAATACTAAAAGAAGTCAAAAACTAGTACAGACTAGTAGACAGTATGCTATGCTCCAATAGTTTTGAGCCAAAGAACTGAGAACCAGAAGAAACTGGGGCAGAATACTACTATGTGTTATTTGTCTCCACCAGGCTTGGAGGGAAAAAAGGACTGGCATCCATCTGCGGCCAGTTCTGTTCCCCCTCCTCCACCCTTGCCTCCCCACTCACTTAAGGCAGAGATCAAGGCCAATGAAAAGTGAATACCCCAGAATGAGAAGAGACTGAGACAGCGGAAGTGAGTAATAGGGGAACATAAGGGAGAAGGACTGAAATTACCAAAGATCTCAGGCAGGAGGAAGAAAACTCAATTCAAGCCTTTAAGCACAAGGAATGGAATTAGGAGAATGAACTCCACCAAAACCACTTGCCAGGTACACTTGTACATATACGTCTTGTGAGTTCCACTCTAAGACCTTATGGGGTAGAGCTACAATCAGCATATATTCCCTGCCTCGTCACTTTTGATTAAGTAAAGAATAATTAGATCATTATTTTTCAAATTTTTACCAAAAGTAAACATTTTTTTGACATTAACTTAATTTGGAAAAGTATACACCTTGCAAAAGTTTATCCATATGGTGAATCATGTCAAACTATAATCTGCACAAAGACATTTGGCAATTTCCATCAAAATATTAAACCTCATTACAGGCTTGATACAGTACTTGTGGAGGTGAATTCTGGGCTCAGTATAAAGCTGGATTAAACATAGCAGGCTTTTGAGCAGCAGACTCATAGTTCAATTTAACAAACGTTTAAGACTACTGCATGCAAGGTGCCATGCTAGGTGACAGAGCATCAGGGCAAGTTTGACAAGTGGCCCTTTCAAGTGGAGGGGGCAGCTGTATAACCTGGCACTGGGGAGAGACTGAATGAGCTGAGCTGAGCTGAGCAGAGCTCGGGTGAGAATGCTCACCTGCATCTCAACCCTAGAGATACTGGAGAAGTCATGGAAAGAAAAGATAGAAAAAATGTAGGTATCATCAGCAAAGTAAGTGAGCTAGGGAAAAAGGTCCAAAATATTATAGTAGTCAATGGCAACTAATGAAATACAGACAGAAGGTTCAGAAAACTAGACTATCACCAGTACTAACTTGAATACTTATTTTGAGGCATTCATACACCATTCATCATTTTGAATACCACTGTAGATGGGATGATCATGAATGACAAGAGCTTAAGGAGGGAAAGGGAAGCCTCAATTCACAGCCTACTGCCTCAGATATGAGTCTACAATGGTGGTAAACTAAAGTAATAAACATCACTTCTGCTACATGCTAACCACTTTCTGGGCACAGCATCAGGCTTTCAGGCAGGAAGAGGATATTTGAGGGAGACAATTACCATAACCAGAGAATCAAAAGACCATGTCCCCGCTATGCACTCTCTTGCTCCTCTTCCTTGACCCAGTCAACCGCATCTACTCTCCCTATGAGCCTGAACATGTACCTCAATCACTCTATCACTGTTCGTAAAGTAATATACTAAAATTCTCTTACTGAAACTCATACCTTGCTCTGAAAGGTCTAACTGTGAAAACTTCAAAAATTATCATTCTTCAGAAATTTACATTTTGTAAAACGTATTTCATATTTGAAATGTATGTGTTTAAGCTTTAACAATTCTGCAGGAAGAAAATTCACAAGTTTTAAGAAAGGTATACTATGCTACATATAGGTATACTATACCACATAAAGAATTAATCTCATCTATAAGAATATATTAAGGGAATTAATAACTACCATCTTAAGTATGGAAGTAAAAGTTGCAAGAGAAAGTAACTCATCTTAACTATGCTTCCAGAACATACTGAAAATGTGAAAACACAAAGTGTCCCAAAAGTCTTAATGAAGTTTTAAGTTTTAAGGGCTTTGGGGGATACTCTGTAGTTAAACATGACAGATTTTCTTTTTATATCATCAAATGAATCTACATGGGAAAAAATAAAATATTTTTTCTCTTTTACCGAAATTTGACATTAATCTTTTGGGACACCTTGCATTTAAAGACAACAGATTTTTTTTTAAGCACCAAATGAATCTACATTGCAAAAATTAAAATTTTCTTTTTCGACTGGAATTTGACAATAACCCTTTAGTATAATCTAATTCTAAATTAAGCAAATCTATTAGGAGTTACTTACAAACCAGAAGGCAAGTTAGTGGCTGTGATACCAAATGAATACTGCATAGCTTCCACAAGGACGAAGTCAAACAAAGCTGACAAAATCCAAGAACCCAATAAAAAGGACTGTAAAGAAAGAAGAAAAAAATTTCGCAAACGAAAATACTTAAGTCATTAACTTAAAATCAGTTCAGCATACTACATTAAGGATATAACTTTTTGTTATTTTCATATTAATATTTAAATATCTGTGGCAGGCCCTTCTTCTACAGAAGCAGACAGCATCCTTCCACATGGTTTCATGAAATGCTGAGGGTTGAAAAAAACAATCGTAAGGTGGCTGATGAGCTTCTCTGAAATTCACTAGCTAGGCTAGTCTTTAGAGGATAATCCAACAACTCTTTGGTACTCCAAATCTTTCCAGATCGGTGGGGCTTTCTAAAACTTCTATCCTAGGCACAACCTTCAAGAACCCAAGGTCACCTGCATGTCAGAATGAGGCATCACTCTGCAGTGCAGACCAAATGGCCTTTCATCTGCTCTTCATGCAAAGATGTTCCATCTTCAATATCTGTGTCATTCTATATGACTGAATGCCCTCCTCCCTCAACTCCACCTCATATAAAACTCCTCTTCCTTCAAGATGCCATTTCAAGTGCCATTTTCCACATGAAGCCTTTCCTGATCCCCCAACTACTAGTGCCCACACTCCTAAGTTCTCTTATAATTTAGTTTGTGTTTATTTTCATTGTGTTTATTGTGCATATACTTTTGGGTGTGTGCTTGTCTTCATTATTATTAGCATTTAAGTTCCCTGTAAACAGAGATTGTTTTATTCTTTCCATCTACATCCTCAGCACCTAGCACAGTACCTGGCATGTAAGAGGTGCTTAATACATGCTTGTTGACTGATTAATAAATCAAAGTTGAAGAATACAAAAAACTATACATATGTGAGACCAGAGCAGATTTCTGACATGAATGAGACAGCTTTATTAAATTTCCAACTCTCTAAGGTTTTCTAGAGTTTATTATATTTCTTTTGTTCTGAGCTAAGAATTTTTAAAATATTTAAATTAGCCTTGGTAATGTTCAATTTCCAAATAATACATATAACAATTTTTAAATGAACATGAAAACAGTAATTTTAAAAAATGAAAACTTGATCTTGAGAGCTCATAGCTAGCATGGGAATGACTAGGACTTCACCCCAAGATGATCTGGGAACATGCTTCCTCCCCCATGGAAACCCATTCCCAACTGTGTGGTTTTCTGCCAACCTGCCACCCACAAGGTTCTGCTGCCCATCTTCCCTTCCAAACTCTTTGAGGACACAGGACAGACAATGGGAATCTCCTGCACTTCTGCACCCATATCTGGACTCTTCTAAAACACCACCATCTTACCAGTGTCCAATCACAAATAGGATAGACTGGAAACAGCACTGGATTTAGAGTTAGGTGACCTAGATTTTAATCCACTCTATGCTACTTACTGTCTGCACAACACATCATCTCTCTGGGCCTCAGTTTCTGCACTTACAAAATGAGTGGACTACATCCTCTAAGATCTCTTCTGACTCTAATGCTGTGAATCTATCAACTGACTTTGTCCCAGATGCAAGAAGTGCATGTCATGGCTCTGATGATCTCAAATAAAAGAACATTGAATCTATCCATCTTTATCACAAGAATCAAAGGATACCACTCCCTTTTCCCTCACCCCCATAAATTAAGAAGGTAGATTGGGACTCTAAAAGGGACCACTGAGCATGCAAGCTCTTCACTGTATGGATGAGAAGATGGAGGCCCAGAATGGTTGGGGTTTACCTGAGCTCACACGGGTGGTACCAGGATCAAGATCCAACCCAGATACAAGATTCTCATGTACACCCAGCACAGAGCCTTATTCAAAGGATAAATGGTTTGTGAAGTGAATGTTCATAACAGACTTACTGCAAATTTCCTGCTGCCATATCTTCTTTCAAATATCCTAAAGTTATATATGAGCAGGCTACTACAAAATGTATCTTTCAAATCAAGGCAAATTATTCTTCCACATATCAATCTCCAAATCTAAAAAGTAAAAAAAAAAAAAAAAGCACAGAAAAAAGGTCAGGATATTTCAAATTCTTTTCAATTAAAATTTATTACATTGAACTTAAAATATGTTTCATTTGTACTCTTTGTAATATATTTTAAAGAAAAGAAAGGGAAAAATTCTTGAAGGTTGAGGTTTTTCTGTTACAAAAAAACTGGCTAAAACATAGCATAAAACTTTTTTTTCATAAAACAAACTGTTAGGAACAAAATGGTTATACAATTATATTTGAATGAAAGGCCTGAAGGCTATGTATTTTTATACAACTGATTGAGGCAAGCCGTGCCTTGCTCACCATCTATAATTTTGAGTTAGCAGTATCACTCATACTTGACGGGTAGAGTTCTTTTAACTTTTCAGAGAACATCTTCTCTCATCCTCCTCCTTCTCCTCAGTAGGATTCTTCTCTACATCACAAAGCTGATTCATCTTGAGTTTATAATCTATGAAAATCCCCAAGTCACAGGATCACAAACTTATAGCTGGAAGAAAGCCTAGATCATCAATCCAGGCCCACTTTACAGATTAAAAAACTGGAGCTCATGAGCCCAGCGCACACGGCGCGAACAGACCAGACGTGGACCTACCAGACCAAGAGACGAGCGGAAAGTGCCCTGGCATCCCGAAATACTGAGCTGTGGCATGTACCAGACCTCTCAACCCACAAAGAGCAAAGACAGCAGAGAAGGTTAGTGGGAA
>CM053626.1:117424746-117442790 GCA_028646595.1 Phalanger gymnotis | reverse complement strand
AGGAAATGGGGAGAAAATTTGTAATTCAAACGCCTGTGAAAATCAATGCTGAAAACCAAACATGTCAAAAATAAATTAAAAAAAAAAACCTGGAGCTCAGAGAGATTAATTAACTTGTCAATGGGCCACAATCTAATGGAGACAACAAGTAAACAAATATGTACAAGCAAGATATATATAGGATAAATAGAAAATAATTAACAGAAGGAAGGCACTACAATTAAGAGAGCTTGGGAAAAGCTTCCTGTAGAAGATGGGGTTTTAGTTGGGACTCAAAGGAAGCCAGGAGGTAAAGATGAAGAAGAAGAATATTTTAGATATTGAGGACAACCAGAGAAAATGCTCCAAGTTGAGACAGAGTATCTTATTTGTGGGACAGCAAAGAGGCGTGTCACTAGATCAAAGAGTATGTGGTAGAGGAAGAAAGATGTAAGAAGACTGGAAAGGTAGGAAGGGTTAAGTTATGAAGGAAGGTTTTATATATGAACCTGGAGATGATAGGGTACCACTAAAATTGAAGGAAGGTGACACGTGGTCACACATGTCCTTTAGCAAAATCACTTTAGTGGTTGAATGGAGGATGGATTTGAGTAGGGAGACTCGAGGCAGGCAGGCTAGTGGGACAGACCCACTAGCAGGCTATTTCAATAGTCCAGGTGTGAGGTAATGAGGAGCAGCATTAGGCTGGCATCGGTGTCAGTGTCAAGGAGAGAAGGGGTTTGTTCAAGAGATAGTACAAAGGTAAAATTGACAGGCTTTGGCAACAGATTGGCTATGAAAGGTGAGAGACAGTGAGGAGCCATAACAGAGCCTGAGAGGATGGTGGTGCCCTCTATAGTAATAAGAAGAGACGATTTAGAGGGAAAGATAATGGATTCGGACGTATTGAGTTTGAGATGTCTACTGTACGTACAGTTCTATCTAGGTGTGTGAGATGTGAGACTGCAGGCCAGCAGAGTGTGGGGCACGATAAGTAGATTTGAGAATCCTAAGCTTTGAGATGAGATCACCAAGTGAAGCTATAGAGAGAGAGTCTTCTCCCTCTTCTCTTGAAGAGGACCTAGGACAGAACCCTAAGGGACATCTAGTTAGAGGTCGAGACCTAGATGAAGATCCAGCAAAAGAGACTGAGAACAAAACAGTCAGAGAGTGGGAGGAGAACCAGGAGAGAGTGGTATCCTGAAAACCTAGAGAGACAAGAGTACTGAGGAAAAGGTACTCAACAATATCAAAGGCTGCAGAGAGGTCAAGGAGAATGAGGATTGAGAAAAGGGCAACGGATTTGGCAACTAAGAGGTCACTGGTAAATGTCGTGGGGGAACGATAAGGTCAGATTGTCCAGAGATTGCCAGATTGTCCACAAAGATCTCATGATGGACTTAGTTAAATATCTGGCTGAAATCCAGGTATACTGTATAAATTCTTTTGATGTACAGAGATCACATATCACTGCCCTAGTATTACTATATCAAAAATAAGAAGTTAAAAAGGCATCTAGCAGAGTAAAGATATTAGAAAAGTAGCATGATAGAGTAAAATGAAACTCAATTCTTAAAATCAAAGAAAGAAAGATAACCCAGACCTCAAAGGTCGACTAACCTAACGAGTACCCGAACAAAAGTCTCCCAAATAGCAACTCTGCCAAAATGTTTATATGGTCTTTACTCAAAGTTACATTCAATAAAGAGGAATGCACTATCTCCCAAGACAGCCTTTTCCACTTTTCAAATTGCTAACATACATATTTATCTGCATACTGTGTAAGAAAAAGAGGCTGGACTGGTTCTAAGATCTTTTCCAACTGGATGAGTGTATGATTTTACTCCAGTGTCACAATGTGCTTTCAGACCACAACGTTGTACAATAAAAATTTGCTGTAGCACAGGAAGTATCAACATCAACAGACCACATCAAAACTTCTATCACATATGGAGTAGACTTATAAAAGCATTCAACCCAGACTTAAATACTAGCAGATGTTTGATATGTCTGCAGGTCTAAAGATGCTTAATAAAATGTGAAGGCTACTACAAAATACAATAGTCATCCAGCTTGAAAATAAACATAGCATAATCATTAGTCAGGGAAAACTGCTAAGAGTCTTTATAATTCACATCATACAACTATGTTCAAAGTCACAACTAGAAAACTTAAAGCTGAAGTTAAACATAAATCTCCTGTTCACCTCAACAGTCTCTCTCAACTCAACAAACTGTAAATATCAACCAAAGTCCATGAGACCACTGCCCCACACAAGTAACTGTTCTGTGTACAGAATATTGATTGCTCTGCACTCGCCAAATGTTCAAACACTGACTTAGTCTAAAGAAAACTAAAGGCTTTTACCAGACTGAAATAGCCAAATTTTACAAATCCTTTTTAAAAAAGAGATAAAGAACTAAAATTCCAAGCTGTTCATTAACCGGCTTCATATCTCTCCAGTCTCCCCTCACATTACTCCCCAATCTGATCATTTTGGCAAGGCTGTTATGCTTCTCACATGTGCCTTATAGAGGCACAGCCTCATGTTCACGCTATTCTACTGACCAAGAATGCACTTCCATGCACTATGATTTCCAAAACTTTAGGACCCAGAATAAGACTTCTTTTTTTCCAAATACTGTTTCTCAATTTAAACACCTGCTGGGGGTTCTTGTTAACAGGGCTGAAGGAACTTTAGATGAGCCAGACACTGCTAAAAGACAGAGGTCCTTTTATTTGGCATATTTAGAGGAAAGGCACATGGCATTCTTGCTGTTGACATCCAAGACAGCATGGAGGTGAAGAAGCAGGGGCAAGGGAATAGCCCACCAACCCCCAAAAACTGGCACCAGAAGTGACACCCTCAAAATAAAGCAGGGTAGAACCCTTCAACCTAGGACCTAGCCTAACAGAAAGACAGGAAGGTGCAGGACAGGGATATAACCAGGGATATTGCCATGAAATTTTGAACAGAGTGGTTTTCAAGCCACAGCAGGAGGAGGGCAAACACACTAGAACTTAGCACCCATTCTATATACCAAGCTCTCCCTGGGACTCCTGGGTCCATCTTCGTAAGTGCAGCTCTGGATTAGGACAGCTCAGAGATCAGGACAGCTCATGTGTTTTATAGCGAGGGGTGGAATCTTACTCAGGCTGGTGTGATTGGTTTGCCTATCATAAGGTCACACAGGCAAGGGGTGGCCAATTAGCCCGATAACTGAAAGGTTCTTGACATAGACAATGTAGATACAGGAGACTCCAGAAAAGGAGACAAGAAGGGAAACAGCACCAAGCAGGAGAGAGGGCATGCCTGGGGCACCAATGGGTTGTAAAATAAAAATGACTTCCTGAAAAAACAGAGGTTTTTCCTGACTATAATAATACCCCCAAAGTAATCACTATCTTATTTTAAACTACAATATCATTCTAAATTATAATGCATTTGTTTCTTTTCGAAATGAAAATGCAACAAATGCAGTTGCAAAGTCTGCTCGCCAGCCAGAACTGAAGCTCCTCCAGAAACTTCTCTTTCTTCTGTAGTCACAATAACACCTAATGGGCACAGCTAAGAGCAACAGAAAAAATTCCAAGTGACCTGAATGTAGAAGGAGGACAGCGTATTTCTTACAAAAGCACTGAGCTGAAAAGAGTGTAAAGAAAAATTATCTGTAGGCCTAGTAAGGAAATGGCTGAGTGCCACATCACACTTCGCCCTCACACTTTTACTCACAGATAGGCACACCATCAGCTGTAACATGTTCACAACTAAGAGACGAAAACATATCCTCCAAAGCTACAGTTTCATAGTCTTTCCAGTCTCGATATTGGCCAAATGTCTGTAAATTACTTTAGCTCAGGACTCAGAATATAATAGGTCCTTAATAAATGCTTGTTCCCTTCCCTTCTAACTGTAAAACCTCAAATTAATATAATTTTTCGTTTCATTTAAATCAAAGAGCTGGAATAGACTTCAGAGGCAACCCAACCTACTTTTGGATAGGCTTAATTTCACTCTGTGGAACTTCTACCCATTACTCAGTCACAGAATCTCAGGGTCCATCTGGTCTAAACTGTACCTCTATAATAATTCATTCTACAAGTGCTCGTCCAACCTTAAGCACTGGTTCTGAAGTCAGGGCAGCTAGGTGGCACAGTGGATAGGGCACCAGGCCTGGAGTCAGGAAGACTCATCTTCCTGAGTTCAAATCTGGCCTCGGGCACTTAACAGTTGTGTGACCCTGGAAGAGTCACTTAACCGTTTGTTTCAGTTTTCTCATCTGTAAAATGAGCTGGAGAAGGAAATGGCAAACCATTATAAAATCTTTGCCAAGAAAACCCCAAATGGAGTCACAAAGAGTCAAGCAAGAATAAAACAACTGAACAACAACAATCTAAAGTCAGAGTGCCTGGGTTCAAATCTCAACTCTGACACACCTATTTCCTGTGTTACCTTAGGCACATCTATCGTGGATGGGTCTAAATCTCTCCATAAGCAAAAATGGATGTAGGAGGGCTGGGTCAGATGGCTTGTGAGGTCTCTTCCAGCTCCACATCTATACCATGTTCTCTTTTTTGAAGACTGTTCAAGACAAACCCACAGCCTTCCAAGACAGTCTATTCCACTTTGGGACAGCTCCAATTTTTTTATCTCTGCAATTTCTCCCCGTTATCCTTAGTTGTGTCCCACGAAACCAAGAACAAGGCTAATGACCTCCCATAACAGCTAACATGTCCTCCTCTATAGTCTCTCCTCCAGGCAAAATACTTCTTTCCCTTAGTCCTTATATGTGTCTTCATCATCCTGGTCACTCTCCTGTAGACACTCTTCAACTTCCCTAAAACATATTACTCAGACCCAAACATGATAATCTGGACATGTTTGGACCAGAGCATAGTAAAATCAGCACCCTGGCCATTACACCTCTCAAAGCAAACTAAGACAGCATTAGCTTTTTTGGGGCTGCTGTATCACACTATTGACTCATTCACCCAGGTCATTTTTTAGATGAATTGCTGCCTAGCTATGCCTCCTTTCATTATAGATCTGATTTTTAAACAAGTATAGGACTTCATTACATATAAGATTTTTAAACAAGTATAAATTTTATTAAGTTATAGTCTCCCTAAATCTCCCCTTTTTCAGAACAAATGCCCCCAGCTCCTTCAACCTATTCTTGTATGACACAGTCTTGCAGCTCCTCCCCATCCTATTCCTCCTCAATGGGGTGCTCCCCAGTTTATCAGTCCTCTCATTCCACAGATGAAGAAATTAAGGCCTGGAGATGTTAAACAACTTGCCAAAGGCCACACAGCTTGTCAGTGACACAGTAAAGGCTGTATCTTCCTCAGGTCATAGATTTAGAAGTAAAAGGGCTACTAGGAGTCATTTGATCCAGCCTCCTGACTTTCCCTGGTAGTAAGCTGCAAAGCCGGAATTCAAACCTAGGCCCTCAGATCCACCTGTCCTATCCACTGCACCATGATGCTTATACAACTGAATGATATTTTCTTCATATAAGGGAATAAGTATGATGTAAAAAACGATCTTGGTAAAAATATCAGTCAACCTGATTTGGAAAACTATCATAATGACAGATAATAAATGACAGCTTTGATGTATACATGACTTTTCTTATAAGCGTGGTACATACAACAAGGCATTAGTTCTGCTTTGTATTTTGTGTGGACGTATTGGTAATAGTGGGGAGAAGAAACAACTCCAGAAAAATAAACAACTGTCCCTTCATCCTTCACCCTTCTCTTTTTCCAGGAGGTTTTACACAAATGATTAATTACTCACCTGCAAGTCATTCTTTACAGCTTGTAGATTATATACAAAGAAATTCTGATAATGTTGAAAGAGCAGTGCCAATGAAATCGAAAGGGCGCTGGGTACTAGTAAAAGGCTCTTGGACAAAGGTGCCTTATCTTTTAAAAGAGAAGAAAAGAAAAACAGAGTCAATATTTTTCCTCAGATAAAACAGTATCAATACAAAAAAAAAATCCCAACAAAACAAAGAATTTCTCTCTGTTACTGCCAAAACTAATAAAATTTAATTTCCTACTGAAACACATTTTTAAAGCTCTCCCAATTCACCTGTAGAGGAATATTATCAACAAACATTATTAGGAAGCAATTCTCATCCACCACCCAGGATTTAGATGCCTTATTAATCATTACCTCTTGTATGTATTCAACATATATGGGCTACAATTTCAATATAATCCTTTTACAAAATGTTAACCTACAGAAAGCAGGGGTCCTTAACCTTTTTCATAGACCCAAATGGAAGTCTGGTGAAGGTTATGGACTCATTCTCGGTATAATGTTTGTAAATAATTGAAAGAAATGATAAATTTTAGAGATTAATGAAAATAAAGACGCATTTTTTCCCATTCAAGTTCATAGCCCCTTTGAAATTTATCCATGGAATCCTTAGGGTGAACCCCCAGGTTAAGAACTCCTGTTATGGAGGGGAAAAATAATACAAAGGCTTACTTCCTACCAAATCTAACAGTTTGTAAATCATGATATATTTATATGAATATGCATCATATTCCATAATCTACGAGAATCACTGGCTATCAGAATAAGAAGGGACCTCAGAGATCACTCTAGCCACTCCCCCACCTCCATTTTACAGATCCAGTTCAATACAACAAGCATATGATAAGCACCTACTATGTGTATGGCCTTAGGGACACAAAGACAAATATGAAACAACTGAAGAAGCTGTATTCCGCTGGAAGCAACTAAGCTGACATCCGCCGGTCACCCTGGCTTTTTCACAGGGCCATGACAGATGGTACCTGCTACTACCGACACAGTAAAATAGCTGAATGAAATTAAAATGTAATGACACCATGTAAGACTCCCATTCCATGCTGGTTGACTAGTTATAAATGAGGTACTTTGGTCTGCACCCTCTTAGTGCTGTTGAACCGCTGAGTGACAAACACTCAGCAAGTCTTATATAAAGTGCGACTGTTTTGCACTATCTTTGTCTAAAGCTTTCTATACTCACCTTCTGGTAAGAGAGTCAATTTTACTTCCCTTTTAAAAACTGATTCAAAACAAATAAGGCAGTCGACCTGTATTAAATACAGTGATGATCTCTAGCTGCAAACCTTAGGATGAACATGACGATACTGTTCTGCTGACTTTACTAAATTGATATTTTCACTTGAATCTCAATTACTCTACTTGGATGCTACTTGATTGATTCTGCTTTTATATGAGCTCCATTTATAACAATATACACAGGTCAGAGACTGCAAGAGATTCAAAGAGTTCTTCACAACCTTATGCAACGCCTGCTTTGTTCTTTCCAGTCAGACCTGTTCATCTTGTTTGTATATCATTATCTAATTTCGACAGGGAAAGCAAATTTTTCAAACAGGTGAAAGAGTAAAATGAGAGTGCAGTGCATGCACAAATCCCATCAGCTTGCTCAACTGATGCAGCCACTCACATGGAGGATATGAGGAAGATGGCTCCCAGGAAAATCATAGGGAAGGACTGTGAAGAAATTGGGAAGCATGTGTGGATATGCTGTAACTAATTCCAGCTGGCTAACCATGTGGTTGGGAGGGGACTTTTCTGACTCTCTGTGTAGGCAGACTGCAAATCTAGGGGAACTCAGTAACTCTTTGCTCAGGGCACCTGGTGCAGAGATTGGAGCATCCAATCCTTTGGGTCAAGAGGTCAAGCCACAGGAATCCAGGCCAGATGTCACAGCTAGCACAGCATTAATGCCCAAAGAAGGGAACCCTCTTCCCAATGCCCAAAGAAGGGGGGGGGAATCTCCTGGACCCATGTCAGTAAAAGTTGAATAAAGGGGTTATCCAGGAGCAATGCCACCGCTGGGATATAAACTTGGTAGGACCAATGTTATTCACAAACTGAGGTAAGTTTAAGCCTAATTGCCCAGAGACTGAGGTGATATAGGAGAGAATATATTCAGATATATGGCTGGAAGTGTTTGTATATTTGTTTATGTTATTATCTTTGTAGTAAACATTCCTTCATAAAAGCTATTATGTTAAGTGTTTAAATGGAACTGAAGTGCTAGTTACAGGCCCTGACAATAAGAGCAACATCACTGGTGGGGGCTCTAATATAGCCATAGAGGAGACATTCTAAAAACACAGCATCACAAAATCACAACATCCCTTGTCCTGAGAGACTGAGGGCAGAGAGCACACATTACACCCCTTTTCACTGGCTCCTTCCCTTAGGACTACAAAGACACTTTTCTTTTCACCCTAAAACAAATCAACCATAGTGGTCATATTCAGATGTTCAATACTCCTGACTAATTAAACTACTCATTTTAAAAAACGTATTCCACACTTTCCCACTTCTCTACCTTTGCTATTCTGTATACCTAGAATGCTCTCCCCCACAACGCCATCTTTTGAAATCCTATCCATATTGTGACATCTAAGTTGTGTTACTTTTTCCATACAGCCTTCCCTCGATGCCCATCTAAAAGTAATCTCACCTTCCATTCTGTGTCTCTCTTAGCAATCTAATAAGATTTTTCATTTGTTTTGAAAGTGTTTATGTAAATATCCTATAGGCCCCCACTAGACTATAAGCTTCCTAAGAACAAGGAACATGCCTATGCTTCACAGAATCACATTCTCACAGTCAAAGGAACACTGGTTCATTTGTAACAGAGTAAAGGACTCCAGGATTGATCAGGAGAGTGCAGGCTTTATGCAGCACCAAAGGTGGGTACTTTTGGAAGAAACAAAAAATGCTGGGGGAATACCAGCTTCCTCATCTCTAAAATAAAGGCTTGGCCTCTATCAGTGTTTCTCAACTCCGGAAACAGGCCACAAAGGAGTCTATCCCCTTTTGCTGTCATTGTTGCTCAGTTAAAATTGATTACATGATTGACTAGCTGTGTGACCTTGGGCAAGTCACTTAACCCCAATTGCCTTGCCTTTCCCCCTCCAAAAAAGAAAAAAAAATAAAATAAAAAAATTGATTACATGATCAAAATGTTGGCTTCTTACCAGGCCAGAATTAAACACTAAAACACACCTGGAGCATTCAATTGTTAGAATGTATTGGTAGGTTGTTGTTTACTGTTGCTGTTTCACTATAAATTTATCTCGTTGCAATATCCATCATATATAAATCAGGAGTTTGAAGAGATGAGTAAAATGTAAATAACCAAGGCCCACAAACCTAGATAAAAAACCAAATCCCTAATACACGAAAAATGCCAATACAATATTCTAATTTGTATTTATAACTAGTATATCTGATATGGTCTATTCAACGATATCAATTTTTTTAAGTTATCTAGTTCCAGGGTTGAACTAATGGATCCCTAAGATCCCTTTAGTTCTCAATTTATCCTATAATCAAATATTGTTCCTGACTATAACATATTTATCGATAAACAATTACACCCATCTCTCCCAGTAAGTTGTTTGTAGTATTAGCATATTTAGAATATTTTTTAAAATTTTACTCTTTTAGATCAACGGGTCTAATTGTTCCTTGATACTATTAATAGCAGTCACTTTAAAAATCATGTTAAACGATTTTATCCTAAGTATTACATCAAAGTTTTGTTTAAAGCAAAGGGTTCCACTACTGCAAAGAGTTTGAGAGTCACACTGGCCTATTAGCTCTAAAATCCCTTCCAGAACTAGACTGGTTTTTGTTCATGTGATTTTTCCCTGGGGGCGATTGCCACATTTGCAACTGTTTCTGTGGTTTGTGAACTTGATGACGTATATAAAAATAGCCAAGTTATTTCCTCTACGTTATGGTTTTCCAAACTTTAAAAATGAAATAATCATAAAGGTGATTGACTACATTCTTCATAAGAAACATATACAACGAGGTTTTAGTAAAAATTGGAGCTTTCTATCTCTGGCAATGGAGATAAAAGCAAAATCTATGCTATTCAACAGAAGTCTAGGACACTATTCTAGAGTACATGATTAGAAGAGAAAAGTTAGGGGTAACAGTCATATTATAAATTATGTTACATAAAATAGTCATTATTGGAAAAGCCTAGGAATCCCACTTAAGGTACAAGATAGAGGAATTTCTTAAATTTTAATCTTATGGATAAAACGGTAGCAGCCACATTATGAGTGCATATATGACTGCATATATATGTTTTCAGATATGTAAAATACTTTACATACATTATCTCATTTGAGCCTTACAATAATCCTGTGAAGTAGACGTTGGTATCCTCCTCATCTGATGAAAGAGGAAACTAAGTCTGAAAGCGGGTAAGTGGCTTGGCCAGAGTCACTTAGCCAAAAGTGCCTGAAACAGGATTTAAACCTGGGATTTCTGAAAGCCAAGCCCAGTGCCCTTGCTGTGTCACCTCTACAGTGGTCCAAATCACTGTGGCAGGTCAATCACTGACCTAGCACACTTAACTCCCTGAGTTTCAGAATCCTCATTGTAAAATTATGGGTTGGTTTTTGGGAATACTACTCTCTCCTGGTTTTCTTCCTACCTAGCTGACTGCTCCTTCTCTGTTTCCTTTGCTGGATCCTCCTCGAGATCACATCCTCTAACCCTAGGTGTTCCTCAGGATTCTGTCTGGGGCCCTCTTCTCTTCTGCCTCTATACTACTTCACATGTGATCTCATCAGTTCCCACATATTTAATTACCATCTCTATGCTGAGCATTTTCAAATCTACCAATCTCTCAGTTGACCTCCAATCTTTTATCTCCACCTGCCTTGCAACATTTCACACTGGATGCCCAGCAGACATCTTAAATTAAATATGTCCAAAACAGAACTCATGATCTTCCCTTAAACACTACCCCATCCCCCACCTTCCCTATTATAGTAGAAGGTAATACCATCCTCTCAGGCTCACAGGTTCCCACGCTAGAAGTCATCCTAGATCCCTCACTATCACCAATCCCCATACCCAAGCTGTTGCCAACACCTGTCCATTTCACTTTGTAACGCTTGTGAAATATGTCTCCTCTCCTCTGACACTGTCACCTCTAGAGCAGGCCCTCCTCATCTAATGCCTGGATTACTGCAAGAGCCTACAGATGGGTCTGCCTGCCTCTATTCAGCCACAGAAGTAATTTTCCTAAAGCACATGTTCAACTGTCACCCCTCCTCCCACTTAATAAACTCCCTATTGCCTCCAGGAGCAAATATAAGATGCTCTGTCCCATATTCAAAGCCCTTCATAATCTAATGCTCCCTGACCCCACCTCACAACTTTCCTGGTTTCTTATACCCGACTCCTGGGCACATACTCTTTGAACCTGCGACACTGGTCTCTTGGCTGCTTCCATGAACAAGATACTTCATCTGTCTGCTCTAGGCATTCTCTCCAGCTGTCTCCCATCCCTTGAAAGCTCTCCCTCCTTCACTCTAACTATTACTAACTTCCCTGTCTTCCTTTAAGTACCATCCTACCTTATACGGCAAGCCTTCCCCAACCCCTCTCAATTCCGGTGCCCCCATTAACTGTTTCCTACATATTCTGTACATAGCTTTTGCTTTGTATATATTTGTTTGCATGTTGTCCCCCATTTGACTATAAGTTCCTTGAGGCACTGTCTTTTACCTGTTTTTCTATCCCTAGCATTACTTAGCACAGTTCCAGGTTGTTGAAAGTAGGCTCCTGATAATTGACTGATTGACCAGATTACTCCAGATCCTTGTTTACAACAAAAAAAAATGGATAGAAAAATAACAAAAAACTGAAAATGAATGCTGCTGAATTACAAAGAACAATCTGGACCCCAAAGAAGAGAGTAAAGATACCTTCCCAACTCTTCTGTAGGGAATAGCGGGGTAAGGTGGAGTGGGTTCATGGGTGGGAAAAACTACATATAATGTCAGATTTTTTTTTTCCACGTATTGATTGGTTTTGTTGATCTTCTCTTCTTCCTGTTTTTCTTTTTAAAAATTCTTTGTTATAAGAGATGATTCTAGGAGGGAGACACAGGAATACAGAGGGAAATTTAGATGATGTTAAAATAAAAGATAGCAATAAAAACTTATTTTTTTAAAAAAGATAAATTTGTAGTGGACAATCAGCACAGTTCTGTGACCTCCTGCAGCTCTGTTGAGCAGCTGTGAATAGGCATATACAAGGAAAATGGTGGGAATTATTCACGGTAGAGATATACGGTAAGGTGTGACAGATGATAGGGAGAGGATCAATGGATTTGAGACTATAGAGGTGAACAGATTCACTAAAGGCTCAAGACTGGGAAGGGATGAGAGTACACCCTGTGCAGGGTTCAATGCCTGGGAAAGTATTGAGGATAAGGAATAGGGTTTACAGTCATAAAGGAATAATGGGAAGACCAAAGATAATGATCAATTAAAGAAATTCCAGAGTTCTTGTCACCACAGACAGGTGTTGACAAGAACAAGAGTATGACCATCTCTACACACAGCTCAAGTGGGGTGAAGGAGTAGGTCTCAGGAACTGAATAGATTAAGAAATTGGGACCTTAGGCTATTAGAAAGAACATCAATATGTAGGCTGAAAATCTGTTAGTATTAAGAAAGAATTAGGGTAGAAAATGAGACTATGCCTGACACTGAGGAAAGAGGGGAATGTTGAGAAGATAACTAGAATCTGTAATGGGTGATAAATCTGGATAGTATGAATCTCAGAGAGCAAAATGTCGTCTTAGTGACAGTGGTAAAGGGAGAGTTTGGAAGTGTCCATGTCAAGGAGGGGCAGATAGCGACCTGAATGCCTCACCAGGGCCAGTGAGTCAGGAGATGAGAGAAAGTGTACGCCACAGAGGAGGAGCTGGAGAATGGGATGGATGGGATTTAGGCACCCAAGGGTGTTTGTTCTTCAGCATCTCTGAGATGGGGAGGGTATAAAAGAATATGTTACATTCGACATCACTTTAACTGCCCCAGATTTTGCCTGCTTGTCTCACATTCAGTTCAGTGCTACTAATTTGGATCATCTTGACTCTGGACTTTCATTTTTTTAAATGAAAAAAAAAACCAAACACAAAACAAAAACCAAACTGCTTTGACTAACTTTAGACTAACTCAAAGTATTTATTTCTACCTTTAAGGAATTCCACCTTAGCTATCAGAGCTTCTGGTTATCCTATTCAGTGCAAAGGAATACAATCTTCTTATTATTCTCAAATATTATGCTCATTCATGTGTCAGTAAAAGTCGCAAAAAACAAAAACAAACACCTTTAACACAATAATTTTGGGATATATCACAAAGTATTATTTAAGAAAACAAAAAGGTACTTGCTCTCTTTCTTCAAAGATGTCCATGGCAACATTATTTGAAATTTAAAAAAATGAGAAGCAAACTAAGTGTCTAACGAAAGGGAAACGTTTAAAGTAATTGTGGTAGAGTAACGTAATAGAATGTGATGTCACTAGTATTGGCAAATAAAAGGATCATAATATAGAAAGAACTTTATGAAACAATGCAAAAGAGAACCAGAAGAGCATATATACATCCTACCTCCTCCAGCTGTGTGATCATGGACAGGTCATTTAATTCCTCTTAAACTTAGGTTTCTTCATCTGCAAAATGGTGATGATATTTGGACTAGCTACCTTAGAAGGCAGTTATGGGTTCACAATCACCCATTTTTGACTAACGGAAAACACCCAAACCTATTTTTCTTCCCCGTGTACTTCTCCCTAGAAATAGCAATGTTAAGTAAGAACCATAAATGGTCAAGGCACATGGACAATTCTCAAGGAAAGAAATCCAAGCTATCAATAGCCATATGAAAAAAAACGCTCCAAATCAGTTATAGAGAATTAAAGAAATTGAAGAAGTAGTAAAGAAATTCTGAGATTCCATTTCATATTCACCAGATTGGAAAAGTTGACAAAAAGGGAAAATGACAAATGCTAGAGGGACCGTGGGAAAGAGTCACATTGATGTGCTACTGGCGAAGCTATGAATTGCTATAACCATTATAGAAAGCAATTTGGAATCGTAAAAGCTACTAAACTAAGCATATCCTTCAATCTAGTGATGCCACTGCTAGGCCTATATTCCAAAGAAAGAAAAGGTCCTATACATGCAAAAATATTTATAATAGCTATTTCTGTAATGACAAGGAATTGGAAACTGTGCTTCTCAATTGGGGAATTATTGAACAACTTATGGAACCAATAAGAATGTAATGGAATACAGTTATTCTGTAAGAAATTGTAACAGAGAGAGTTTCAGAGAAACCTGAGAAGACTTGTATAAACTGATGCCAAGTGAAGCAGGAAGAACCAGGAAAAGAAGTTATGGTATGGCCACACTGTAAAAGTAAACAATTTTAAAAGATTTAAGAATTCTTATCAGTGAAATGATCAACTAGATTCCAGAGGATGGATGATGAAGTGCTACCCACCTCCTGACAAAGATATACAGAATGTAAAAATATAAAGAATGACCATTGGTTATAATTCTTCTTTACAACTTGACTATTGTATAAATAAGTTTAATGTGAAGATATATACAGAACCTATATGGGATTACATGCTGTCTTGGGCGGGGGGGAAAGAAGGAGGGGGAGAAAATTTGGAACTCAAAAACTTGTGGAACTGAGTGTTGTAAACTAAAAATAAAAAATAAATTAAATTTAAAAATATAAAGAATGAAACGCAGCTTTTAATGACTAATATGGGAATCTGTCCTGCTCAACTACACATATTTGTTATGAGGGTTTGTTGTTTTTATATTTGTTCCCCAGGGTTGGGGATGGGAGAGAGGAGAGATAAAAAAAAATGCTTGATAATTGAAAAAAAATTAAATTAAAAAATTTACATACTTTTAAAAAAATCACATATAAAAGAAATCTACCATTTCATATACAATCTTTTATTCTTCTTTGTATACAGAAATGATGTTTGTTGATAATTAAGTTTACAATTTTTTTAAAGGTTCATTCATAACATAGGGATGGGAAATTTCTGACTAGTATATAGAAGCCTTTCATTTTTTAATCTTGAACTATATTTTTCAATTGCATTTTTTGCCATTTTCCCCTACGTTCCTCTACCTTTGCATTGAATTCAACAAGAATTAACATATATGTTGACTTAGTTCTTTAGAAGATCTCGCCAAGTTCTTCATAGAATTCCTCTGTCTCATCTTGGCAGAAATATAAATTGAAATTATGTTCTTAGTGTTCTTTTTGCTTATGTTCATCATAAGGAAATAAGATGGAACAACCAAATGAACATGAAATGATGTTTTTGTTGCCTGATTAAAGCAACTACACCAATTCCTTTATTTGCCTCTCCAAAGACATCATAAAAAAACAAGATGAGACAACCAAGTGAGCATGAAATGATATTTTTTGCTGCCTAATTAATCCAACTACACCAACTCCTTTATTTGCCTTTCCAAAGAGAACCTGTGAGCCATTCTTCCATTTAGATGCAGCTGCATTATGTCTTCTGATTTCATTTTGCATAATAATATCAAGATTGATATGGTTCAGGTTCTCAAGCAATACATCTTGTTGGTCAATGGACATGGATCTCCAGTGAGAGTAAGAGACAGAGAGAGAGAGAGAGAGAGTAGTGAAAATCAACCTGATTTAATTATCGATTGCTAATTAGAAACTGGATATGAGGCAGAGGAAAGAATGTGAGAGCTATTTTCCTGTCCCTCTCTGGTTAATATTTTACCAGCCTTTAATGATCCTGTATTTGTACCAAGAAATCTTAAATATTCATTTCCCCTTACTTTCGACATAAACATTTTCAAAGTTTGATGTAGACTATTAAAATTCAAATTATAAACTGCATTTCCTGTTTGAATCAATGATGTATTAGTCATGAGTTGTATACATTACATATAATTCTCTTTTTCAAAAAAAAAGTGACATTTGGTCTATTCAAGAGAAAGATCTGATCACACTTTGATTTCCCAATCTTGCTACTTGTTTTTATTTTGGAGGAAAGAAGAACCAAGAGTATCGTAAGTGTCTGTGCCACAGTCCTTCCTGCCTGCTCTGCCTCCTATAATGTAAAGACTTACAAAGCCACAGGGTTCAACTTCAGAATGCAGATAAGGAAACTGAAGTTTAGTGCAGTTAAGAGATTTATTCAAGGTCACACAACTAAATTAGCACAAATTAATAGAAAAAAAAAATTAGTGGGCTGAGAAAAAGGAGACCTGGGTTCTATTCCCTGTTTTGCCACTAACTAGGATGGTCTTGGAAAAGTCATTAATCTTCTATGGACCTCAACTTACTCCTCACCTATACAAACAAGGCTGGATTACATAATAGCCAACATCTCTTTTAGCCCTAAAATTCTACTTTCTATAACTAGAACCCAAGTCTTCCAAACTAGGCCTCATGATGTGGATTTTATCACTGCTCAACACAATACTCATCTTCTAGAACTGTCTTCAGAGAGGGTTTACAAGCCCCTGCCCCTATGATGAGTCACAAGACTCTGAAGGGTAGGGGATCCTCACATGGCTCCTCCCCCATACTATGGTGTGACAACTTTCCAAGCTGTTATTGTTCTCCTTATCCCCGTGACTCACAGTACACATCTGAGGAGGCAAAAACCTTTCCCCACTACTGCTATGCTTTTATCTTTCTTTGTATCACCAGCACCTTGTGCCATACTTGGCACAAAGAAAGCAATTAATGCTTCCATATTGACTGATACCCTTTTCTCCTCCTGATGAACTCCCATTCATCCTCAAACTCTTCACTTCACACTGTTCCCATCTTGCACTAAAGGAAATTTGTGTCTCCGTAAGACACTGCATCCCTGGCAAGCCTCTTGACATGACCAATGATCTATTAACTGACAAATCTTAATTGTCTTCTTGACCTCTCCTACAGCATCTGGCACTGTCAATTTTCTCCTCATAACACTCTTTTCTCTAGGTTTCTATATCTGACTCTATCTTGTAGCTGTCTAACCTCTTCTCAGTTTCCTCTGCTTGATCTTCATGTATTTCACACAGCTAACCCTGGGTGTCCCCCAAGAGTCTATCTAGGGCTCTCTCCTTTGCTCCCTCCACTTCACTGGGTGATCTCATCAATTCTGATGGATTCAACTATCTTTTCTATGCTGATGATTCAAATCTACTTATCTAGCCCTAACCTACCTCCGAACATCCAGACCCAAATCTTCTATTGCCTGGACATTTCAAACTGGATATCTTGTAGTGAAGTGATTATAAACTTTCAGACCAAAACTTCACCTCTTCCAAACTTCCCTAATGCTACTGATGGCACCACCATCCTCTCAGCTATCGAGTGATCTTCCTAAAGTACAGATCTGACCACGTCATCCTCCCCATTTGAAAAACTCCAAATACAAAATCCTCTGGCATTCAAAGCTATGAATAACATGGTTCCCTCCTGCCTTTTCAGTTTTCTTAAACCTTACCAACCTCAACATACGTGGTGATCCAGTGACACTGGCCTCCTCCTTGCTGTTCCTCACACAAGATACAACTTCTGACGGGGCTTTTTCCTGGCTGTCCTCCCCACAAGGACTTCTCTCCCTCCTTATCTCTGCCTCCTAGCTTTCCTGGCTTCTTTCAAGTTCTTGCTAAAATCCCATCTTCCATAGGAAGCCTTTCTTCCTTAACTCTAGTGCTTTCCCTCTGTGGATTATTTCTAGTCTGTCTTGTACATAATTTGTTCGTACATAGGATTCTGGAGGGTTTTTGCATGTTGCTTCCCCCATTAGACTGTGAGCACAGACTGTCTTTTATCTTTCCTTGTATCCCTAGTGCTTAGTAAAGTGTCTGGCACATAGCAGGCACTTAATAAATGTGTGCTGACACACCCTCTCCTCTCATGTTGTGTTGACAAGCAAAATGGTCTTTGTTTTCTTTGAGTAACTCAGTGTATTTTGCTGAGCCTTGCTAAGTGTTAAGCCCCAGGCCCAGAGCCCTGTTGGGTGTGGAACCTATGTGGATGTGAGCCTCCCAGGACCCTGGGGGGAGTGGCTAGCACTGGAGCCAATAGAAGCCTGTAGTGGGAGGAACTAGCTGAATGGTTGGAGCAGAGCTAAGAGGCAGTTGGAGAGGCAGTTGGAGAGGTTGTTGGTGACAGG
>CM053626.1:117396021-117424646 GCA_028646595.1 Phalanger gymnotis | reverse complement strand
GGACACAGCTTGGAAATTGTGGCGGAAGTGGTGGTGATGGCGGCAGAGACAGCTACAGCCAAAGCTGAAGCAGGAGTTGCGGAAGCAGAGCTGACCTGAAAGTAGAGCTGACCTGTGTGTGGACCGAGGAGTGCCAAGCAAGAACTTGAGGGCAGTTTGTGATCTTCTTACTGGTAGCATGAATATGATTTGGTTTAATGCCATTATGCTTTTCTATGGCCTCCTGGTTACTCTTGTGAGGCGGACTTATTGGGCCTAGAAGCTTGTGATCAGTGTCAAAATGGGGAGGCTGGTTCATGGGTCTATTACTGTGGAGCCTAAATAAATGTTTTAATCCTTCTGCCTTCTACTTAGAGAATTTCTTATATCTAACGATTCCAAACCGTTCAGACATATGTATGATTCTCTTTGAGATCATAAATTCGGCCTTCCTACTACATATGTCTCCATGAAACATCAGGCCTGAAGGAAAACCCAACATATTCCTTTCTTCTCATTGACACCTCCACACCTTTCCTTAGCCATCATCACTTGCCAATATCTTCCCCTCTGAAATTCACCTCACCAATACATATCATTTCATTCAGATTCCAGTAAAAAAAAGAACATCATAGCTCTAGATGAGTCTTACCATCTAGTCCAATACTGCTATTTTACAGATGAGGAAAATTTCGCAGATGAGACTAAATAAAAGTTATATATGACTTGCCCAGTCACAGTTCTGGCAAGTGATACCTCATTTTTTACCCTAATTGATATCTGTATTTTCCTAGGTTCTATCCTAACTCATAATTTTGAGATTGCCTAGCAAAATCATCTATCTTACTTACTTGGCTTGACTTCCAAAGCCTTTTAGCTTTTCCAAAAAAAAAATCCAACCTCAAAAATGGAAAATTGTCAGTACCGAGGACTTGAAAAAAAAAGTGCCATAGATTCTGAAAACAATTCCAAAGGAAGACTTACAAAAGGTCTTAACTATGTAAATCTCTCCATGCTTCTTTATATTCATCTGTCATTTTGTATGGCACAGCAATATTCCATTACATTCATGTACCACAATTTGTTTAGCCATTCTTCAGTTTGATGAGCATCTAATTTTTTTTCAATTCTTTGCTACCACAGAAGATGCTGTTATAAATATTTTGTTGTATTGTGGACTTTTTTCTTTTTGAATACCTCTTTAGAGTATAAGACTAACTACAGACTCTAAGTTAAAGGGTATAGATTTTTCATTCACTTTATTTAGACAATTACAAACTGCTTTCCAAAATGCTTTTATGGATTAATAGCTCTACCAGCAATGTACTAGTATGCCTATCATCCCACAACGCCTTCAACTCTATTACCATTTTTTGTCACCTTTGTCAACTTATAGGGTATGAGGTAAAATTTCAGGATTATTTTGATTTGCATTTCTCCTATTATTAGTGATTTGGGACATTCTTTCATATAGCTGTTAATATTTTGCAATTCTCCTTTTGGAAACTGTTCATATCTTTTGGCCATTTGTCTATTGGGAAATGACTTTTGGACATATATATTACATACATACACACACACATATACATATATATATATATATATATGCATATATATATACACATACATACATATAGGATATCCCAACAGTTTTAGTACAGTATCAAACTATTTGGTACAGCTTTAAACTATTTAAACTATTAAAACTTTATTAAAAATTATGCTTCAATAGCTTAAAACTACATTAAGACTTTTGGGATACCCTGTGCATATGTGAGTATATGCATATATGCGTGCATATACACATATATATGTATGTGTATATGTGTTAGGGGTCTATATATTTTAGAACTCAAACCCTTATTTGACATATGATACAAAAATACTTTTCCCATTTGACCACTTTCTTCCTTATCCTAGATGCATTAATTTTGTTTGTGCTGAAGCTTTTCAGTTTTATTGAATCAGTTATCTTTCTTTTCTTTTTGCAACTGCATCTATCCCTTGTTTAGTTAAGAATACATTTCCTTCCTATGGCTGTGGTCAAATAATGCTTTGTGTAGTGATAGAACTGTTGGAATAAGTGACATTTACAGAGTGCTTTAAGGTTTGCAGTGTGTGGCACACACATTACTTCATTCAATCCTCATGACATATTATTCCCATCTTACAGATGAGGAAACTGAGGCTCAAAAAGGTTAAATGAATTGTCCACAGTCAAATTTTATACAAGTTTTAGAGGCAGAATTCCACTCCAGGTCTCTCCAGACTCCAAGTCAAGCATTCTTTGTATCACCCCACGCTGCCTCTCTATACATATGCTCTCTCAATGAAAGACAATTCAATACCTTGGTTACTCAGATGTATAAATTCTGTTAAGATTTTGGTTTTTTTAAATAGTGATGTTATAGTTATACTTTACAAGATTTATTTATTTGTATGGAAGAAAACCTTTCTACAACTCAATCCTGGATAAAATCTGTAAAAACACTATGGCAACTTGCTTTCATATTATGTTGTCACTGGCATAATACTATGATTATCCCAAAGTAAGTCATCTACCTACTAAATTTTACATACAAGGGACATAAAAATCTATTCATACTAATGACATGTAAATCAAAGTAGTTCTCAAATAAATTACTATGAAGAATTAATACACACACATACATGCATAATGTGTATAAAAGAATGACTGAAATATAGTTGAATGTGTTGATTACATTCTAAAAGTTACTTCAAAAAATAAAAGTTTCACTAAACTCCTTACTAGTATGCACTCATAATGATAGGGTGAGTCACTGATTAATTTCCTATCTTAACCAGTGAAGAAGGAAGTGGTTCAAATATGAAGAAACCAAGCAACGATCAAGCAGAAACTAAAAAAACGTTTAGCCCACCTTTCTGCCATAACACTTCCCACTCTCCAAACAAAAAGTAACAAATAATGTGTCTAAAAGGGAAATGCAAAAACTTGGCTAGTACAAGTATAACACGTACTCATAAAGGTACTGTATGTTATTTATATATGGTTCGAATATTATAATCATATATTATATAAACATATAAGTATATATTTTATATGCTTACATGTTGTAATATATACAGAGTATCCTAAAATTCTTAGTGTAATTTTAAACTTAATGAAGCTTAATGACCAGTCTTTGGGCCTGGTCATTCAGTAAGCCCTAAAACACCAATCACCTGCCCACAGTTCTCCATCTGATCTATGAGAACAGTATGACAGACTTGGCCAAATACTTTGCTAATATATGGTAAAGCATATCTGTTTCTCTGATCTACCAGTCTAGTAACCTTGTCAAAAAAGGAAATGAGGTTAGTCTGGTATGATCTGTATTTGAAGTTCTGCCTGCTCTCTATGGTCACTTATTATTAAAAGATGGATAAATGTAAATATTCTGCTTCAATAACACTTCCACCTAAACCATTGTAAAAGCCTCCTAATCAGTCTCCATACTTCTGGTCTGCCCTGTCTCCAGCCCATTCATCACACAGCTGCTACAATCTGCTTAAGGCAAAGGTCTGACCAAGTGAATCACCTGGTTAGGAAGTTACAACAGCTCCCTACTGCCTCCAGGATGACAACAGCTGCAATAACTAACATATATGTAGGGCTTACTAAGTGCCAGGCACTGTGCTAAGAGCTTTAGAGTTTTCCTTGTTTTGGGATAAAACACAAACTCCCTGCCCTGGCACTTAAAGTTCTTATAATCTAGCTCCAGCTAACTTTTCTGGGCTTGTTTCACATTATTCCTTATATAGCATTGTAAGTTCTAATATTCTGCCTCCCCCTTCTGTCCCTTTGCACATGCCACCTTTCCTGTCTTTAATGTTCGTCCTCCTTGCCTCTCTCTCGTAGTCTTTCAGGGTCAGCTCAGGTATCAACATTTCCAACATAAAACCTTCTCCTGATTCCCCTTCTCCAGTTATTAGGGCCTCACTCCAAAATTATTTTGTCTTTATTTGGCATACACTTTGTACTCACCGATAGTCACACTGAATGCCACCAGTAGATTTTAAGTTCCTTGAAGGCGGATGTGGTGGACCATTAGGTCTTTGTATCCTCAAAAACTTGCAAAAAACAGGTACTGAATAAATGACTGGTGAATTAAATTGAGATGTACTAAATATGGACTTTTAAGCTACTTGATAAATTTTAGATGTGATTCTTAAACCTGAGTTTAATTAATAAAAATCAATTGCCACAGTACTGTTAGAACTCAGTTACTGAAAAGCTGTAATAACGTAAGAACACAACCCTCCACAAAATCCTTTTCTAATGCTTCACTGTGGCTGGAACTGGCCCTCCCTATGCCAGAGAAGTACGAGTTCTGGCCGTTTCTGCCTCAGTAAAAAGGCTTCGTGCATGCAGAGTGAAGCTCAGCAGCAGCAGGCTGCCCGCTTGGGGATGAAGTCTTTGGTTATGGTGACCTGTGAAACAAAGAAGAATACAAAATGCCGTAGTTCACTACAGCTCCCTTTTACTTGTGCAGTGATGGTGGCAGAGGGACAGAGTATTAAAAACTGCAGTCTTTAAAATGTCGATAACTTTGAACTTGGCTGTTAGTATTATAAATCTCTGTGAGGTGCCTGCCCAATGACCAAGGAGTGGACATGCTACTGGAGGAGCTGAATAATAGCAGTCTTGACATTCTCACCAGATGAAGGAGGTTGTAGCTAAATAAAAGAATGATTCACAAATTCTCCTCAAAAGGATGACAAAAGCAGTAGGTGGAGGAGCTGGTTTTATCATATGACCAAAGATAATTTCATGGATAACTGATCTAATATTGCCATGTTTATGACAAATCTTTGCAAAAAAAACACAACAAAAATAATTCCAGTTCATGCACCAAGATCTACTGCTGAAAATGAAAATAAAAGAAATTCTTCAAAGAACCTGATAAGTCTTTCTGAACTTTCTCAACATGTAACCAACATTTATGTTCCAGGCACTGGGCTAAGAGCTTTATCATTATTATCTCACAAAAGCCTTGGAAGGTAGGTGTTATTATTATTATCATTTTACAGATGAGGAACCTGAGGCAAAGAGAGGTTAAGTGACTTGCCCAGCGTCTGAGGCTGGATTTGAATTTGGGTCTTCTTAAGTCCAGGCCCAGTGCTCTATCCACTGAGTCATCTGGCTGTCTGAGTGCTGTGCACTTTGAAACTCAGCAACCTGACGACAAAAGTAGAAATAAACGAGGATGGTGAAAAACACATCAGAAAGCACGGGGGCTAGATAATAAGGGAAGCCGAAACTCAGACCACACAGACCCATCCCTCTGCATCATGAATGCTATCTTGAAGCAAAGAATCTGTGGGCAATGGACAGAGATGACAGAACAGTACCACAAAAAAAAGAGAGATCAATATTTTAACAGAGAAAAAGACTCTGTATTGATATTATTGACTCAGTCATCCCTAAATCAGGTAGGAATAGTGAAGACCACTGAGCAGCTCAAGCGAAGCCAAAATTAGTATAAACTAGAGGAATGATCATGAGAAAAACATGTGGCAAGCCAGCTGAAACTCAATTTTGACCCATTTAGACAAGTTATTAATCATGAAAAATGGGTAATGAGCAGTTAAAATGACATCTACACCAATTATAGTAATCTTATACCTAAATATAACTAACGTAAATTAATTGCCACAAGAAGACCAGAATAATCTAGAGGGGACTTGAGTCAGCAAAAATTTAATTTATTTCCCAAACAGAAAAAGATGCATGCCAAAGGCAACACTGGCTTAAAATATAAACGCTTTTGTAACATCGTACCAAGGGGATGATAATAATATAACATTTATAAAGCACCTACTATGTACCAGGCACTACGCTAAGTGCTTTACAATTATCTGATCCTTACAACCACCCTTGGAAGGTGTTATTATTACCCCAATTTTACAAATGAGGAAAGCGAGGCATACAGAGGGTCACTGGCTCACCCAAGGTCAAACAACTATAAGTGTCTGAAGTTGAAATTGAACTCAGATGTTCCTGACTCCAGGCGTGTTCTACCCCAATGATGGAAGATTATGATTAAAAGGGCCTCATAAAGCTGAGAAACTAGCTCAATTAAAACCTTGCAAGACCCAGCAAGACCCTTCCGCACAATGCTGCCAAAATAATTTCCTTAAGCACAGACCTGGCCATGTCACTCCTAGTCAATTAACAACTTCTTCCTAGGTCACTTGGATCTGCATAAGCATCTCTGTTCGGCTTTTAAACATCCAACATAACCTCCCCCAACTTATCTTTCCAGCCTCCATCAGCATTACTTATTACTTCCACATTCTGGGAATCAGCCAAACTGGCCTTCTCGACACTCCACAAACGCAACTCTCCATCTTCCATTTCCAAGCCTTTTCATAGTCTCTTTGTTCCTTTAACACAGAGCTCAAGAGGCATCTTCTGCACCTGGCCTTTTCTGATCTGTGCCACGCCCCACCCCCCCAATTGCTACTGTCTTCACTCCCAAAGTACTTTGTATTTAATTACTTGATAAATATTTTCATTTCTTCACTTTATATTTACGCTGTGTATGTTTTGCTTGTGTGGAGAGCATGTTTTCTCCTAACGTTACTGCTTTTTACTTCCCTTCTTCAGGATTGTCCTTCACTCCTTTTTGCATTCTCAATCAGCTGTCCTTTCTTTTGTTCCTTTAGGGAGATCCGCCACTACAGATTCAAGTTTTTCTATTCTGCCAATTATTTCTTCAGTGCAAGTCATAAATTCTTCTCTCCAATTCTCATTTCTCTTTTAAACCATTCAGGAAGAGCATGCTGTGGTTCCAGCTTCTCAAAATCCACAAGGTACTCTACCTCTTTAGGTGTTGAATCGGTTTCCTTTGTTTTAAAGTATTTACTCATAGGATGCCTAAATTTGTTTACTAGATCTGGAGGCCATATTTTCTGCTGCTGTTAATGTCTTCCCTGTTGGTTAATCTGCTTATGCTCAAAGTCTTTGAGTTTTATTCCTCCTGAGCTGTTTTGTAATTTCAGTGTTTTGGGTTTTTTTCCCCCTTATTTCCCCTTCTGCTCACTTTCTGCCTCTGTCTGTTCGTGGTTTCCTTGGGGACTGGAACCAAAGCATCTCAGCCACCTTCCACACTGGGTAATTCACAGTTCATCACCAGCCTTAGTTTCTACCCCAATTAGATTTCTGAGGAGACAGAACTAGCCACAGCTAGATGCTGGACTTTTCCCCTCAGTGCAGCATAGGAGGGAGAGCTCCCCCCCATTCCCCACTCCCCCAGCCATGACATCTTGCCCTGTTTCCTCTGTTCCTCAGTTCTCTGGCCTAGAGGTGCCAATCACTGCCCCTCTGCTGCTACTGCTGCTGGGGTGTCAGGGTGGAGAGCTGAGCTCTCTTACAAGGCCAGCCCCATTTCCTGTTCTTCTACTCTTCTGCTAACCTCTGTTGAAGCAGAGATCTCTGCTGTAATGGTGGCTGTCTTGGCCTCAGCAAATTTCTACAGTTTGGAGGCTGGATCTCCATGGCATTAGAAAGGAACTGGAGGGACAGAGTGTGGAGTGACATTCTGTTGCAAGCCCATGAGTTGGGCTTGTTTTTACCTTCCTTGGATTCTTGGTGTCCTAAACCATGGAGATAACTGAAATTATCTCTTATGCACTTCATGTCTGATTATCTCTTGTGAACTTTATGTCAGAAGAATAATTTGTTTTGGAGAGGTTGAAGAAGTTGTGAGGATAAGAGAAAAATTCTGTTATGTGACCCAGAAGTCCTATTGTATATATTATGTGTACTTGTTGTCTCATTAGACTGTAAGTACCTTCTTAGTAGGGAATATTCCATTATTTGTATTCTCACTGCCTAGCAAAGTTCTTAGCACATATTAGTTGCTTAATAAATTCTTATTAAGGATAAAATGAAAGAACAAACAGAAAAGCAAAAAAGTTCTAGAAAATTTTTTATAACAAACTGATCTCACTAGCAGAGTAGAGCCACCATAAGAAGACTCAAATTTCACAGTCCCAGATGTGCTTATAAAAGGAGCAATAAAAGGAACTAAAGGGAACAAAGAAAGGTAAAGCAGCTGAACTGAACTAAGATAGAAACTAGTGTATATAGAAGTGAAATACTTGAAGGCACTTAGGCAATGATTTATAAGACATCTAAAGGCAGAGAAGACACCACAATCTCAGATTTTACTAATATTTTTTAAAAAAAACCTGACAAAATAACCACCAACCGACTTACCCATCTACATCAAGTTTTTATAAAAATCAAATATATACATATATATATACACACACACATACATGTGTGTATGCATATATATGTACAGATATAGGTATCTATCTATCTATATATATATATATACACACACACACATACATACATACATACACACGAACACACACTCATCCTCGATGGGCAGATCAGCTGGTAATAGGCAGCCTTTCACAAGCAATATTTTCCAGTGGAACGCACCTCTTTTTCCTCAGATAACACTCTAAAAGTGGAAGAGTCCATTGCAATTATGGTGTATTATTTTTTAAAAACTGATTTTTCAGAGTAGAACACTGCTTTAAAGGTTCCTTCCACCAAGATGTTGCCCACCCACTTACGGATGTGACTATCAAAATGATGAAGAACAAGCTGAGAAGCTGCTAGAATTAATGGAAAGCAAAATCATAAAGAATCCTTGAATGATATGAGACAGTCTTGTTAAGCAACTCTCTGATCACAAACATTAGGTAAGGAGTTAAAGAGGGAGATAAATGCCCGATAAAGTTGACCACTATTGTAATGAAGGAAATCCAGTTCAAAGTCCAAACAAAGGGAGACTCACTATGCCCTTAAAATGATAAAAGTGTTGGTCAAATCCAGTATCGGTACAAAGCAGAGCTTCCTGGAAGAGATCTGTGGCCATTCCAAAGAGTATGACCTGAGCATCCACACAGTTAAGTCCAAATGTACCAAAATATGTATCTATTGCCCTGCCTCTGCTATGCAGCTAGATGGCGAAGCACACATTTAATGTGGGAGACAACACACAACAACAATGTACAAACAAGATATACTAATGATAAACTGGAGCTATGCTCCTTATCATTAAGGAGGATCAGGAAAGGCTCCTTGAAGCAAATAGAATTTTAGTGGACACCTAAAGAAAGCCAGGAGGCATTGACAAAGAGGGAGAGAATTCCAAGCATGAAGGGCAACAGTGAAAATACAGAACAGGAAAATGAAATGTCTTGTTCGAGGAGAGCAAGGAGGCCAGTGTCATTGGATCACGGTGGACATGGAAGGGAAAAGAAGAAGAGGGCCAGAAGATGAAGGGCTTTATGAGCCAAACAGAGAATTTTATATCTGATGCCGGAGATAACAGGAAGACACTGGAATTTATTGTTTAGGGGAATGGTGAAACTTGTGCTTTAGGAAGATCATTTTGAAAAATGAGTGGAAGATGGACTGGAGTGAGGGGAAACCAGAGGCAAGGAGAACGACCAGCTGGCTATTCCAATAGCACAGGCCTGAGCTGAAGAGGACCGGTACTGATTAGTGTCAGTGTCAGAGGTAGGAAGGAGGCATATGTGAAAGATGTCGCAAAGGTAAAACCAACAGGACATAGCAACAGGTTGGATATGGGGGTGAGAAGGAGTACTGAGAAGAACAAGGTTTCCATCCTGGGTAACTGGGAGGCTGCTGGTGCAAGAGAGAAATGAGGAAGAGGGAAGAAAATAACAAGGTCAGCTTTGGACTTATCAAGTTTAAGATGTCTGCAGGACATCCAATACAAGGTGTAGAAAGTGAACAGTAAGTACTCCAATGATATACTTGTAATGTAAGAAGACATTGAAGAAAGCTTCAAGCATGCAGACTTACTTTTGTAAGGTTCTTACATGTGCCCCCTTCTCTCTTCTGACATTGCCACCACCCTGGTGCAGGTTCTCCTCACCTCGCATCTGAACTATTTTAATAGTGTGCAGATGGGTCTTTGGGCCTCAAACCCCTCCCCACTCCAGTTCATCCTCCACTAAGTTATCAAAGTGATCCTACTAAGGTGCAGATCTGACCATGTCACATCCCTATTCAATAAACTCCAGAAGCTCCATTATCACCTCCAAGATCAAATACAAAATTTTCTTTTTGCATTTAAAGCCCTTCATAACCTGTCCCCCACCTTTCCTTCCTCATGCACTTTACACCATATTCTCCAGTACCTGATTCCCAATCTCTTAGTCCCATTCCCTTCAAACTCCCTATCATCACCACCACCGATGTCACGCACTAAAATTACCCACTCCCTTCCACTGGAACACCTGCTCCATAGGCAACAAATCTGCTTTCATCTTATATCTTTTCCTTTCCTGCTCCTTCCATCTTCTGGCTCTCACTGAGACTTTGCTCCCTACCGATGTCTCCCTGGCCACCCTTTCCAACACTGGCTGCGGTTTCACTCGTTCCCCTGACTCAATGGTAAAAGCTGGGTATTGAAACATTCTTTACTCCCCATTGTCACTTTCGGGCTCTCCCTCTCCTTCCATCCCTCAATAACTTTTGCCCTTTGGAGATTCACTCAATACACATCTACTCTCTAATCAAAATTCTGTTAACCACTGCCTACCAACTTTCGGAACACTGTCCCTTTCCTCAACGAGTTCAGTGCCTAACTCACATTTTTTCTTTACTCCCTGACCCCTGCCCTCATACATGGGGACTTCAACACACCTAATCTCACAGTTCCCTAATTCATTCACTTCCCATGACCTCCTCCTCTTCTTCCGACCCACCTAAATTACACTAAAATATGGCCATTCCCTTGATCTGACTATCCACACTCCACTTTCTTGTTAATGAACTCTGAAATTCCCTTCACCTCACCACTCTATTGTCACTCCACTCTCCTGCCTTACAATGCCAATCCTTACTCTTTGTCCACACAGTGACCTCCAAGCCCTCAACTGCTCAGTTTTTCCTGGTCATCACCCCGTGCACTAGTACGCTCTGCTCCTTTCTCCACTTTATCCCCTTGGTGAACCAGTTCAACTCTACACTGTCCTCCCCCCTCCCCCCTTGCATCACTGATCTTGACCTGATGAGCCTCGGCCTTGAATCAATCCTACTATTTCCTGCCTTCATTCCTGCTCACATGCTGCTGATGAAGTTGAAGAAAAATAACACAACCTTTCTACGTCTACTATAAATCTGTGTTACGTAACCCGGGGCTCCAGTGCAACAAGGCAATCTTTTTCCACCTCCCTAATTAACTTGCTATCCTACTCTCCACAGTGGCTCTTCCAAACCTTTTCATCCTTCCTGGAACATCCCATGGTTTCCTCTCCCTCCACGTTCTGAGCTGAGAACCTTGCTTCATATTAAATTGAAAAAATGGAGGCCATTTGCTGAGAGCTTCCTCTTCTTCCCTCCTCAGCTCACAACCCCCAGAAGCCTTCTGCCACTCTACTTCACCCCTGACTCACATAAGGAGGTAGAAGCAAATCCCTCTACATGCGAAAGTGATCCAATTCTTGTCCAGCACAAAGGCCCATCTATAGTTGCCATCTCACTTATCTTCAATCTCTCCCCATCTACTGGCTGTTTTCCTGCAGCCTACAAACACCCAAGTCTCTCCCATCCTCAAAAAAATCCTCATTTGATCCACCCATCACACTAGCTGTTATCCCATACGGTTCTCTCCTTTTGTAACTCAACTCCTTGAAAAGGCTATCTAAATAGGTGCCTCTACTTGCTTTCCTCTCACTCTCTTATTAACTCTCTATGCTCTGGCTTCTGACCTCATCATGGCGACTGAAATCTAACAGCATTTTCTCAAACCAAATCCTTCCCGACCTCTCTGCAATACCTTGTACTTCTCAATACTCTCCTTCCTAGGTTTTCATGACACTTCTCTCTTCTGGGACCATCCAACAAACCCCAGGTACTCCACGGCTCTGTGTCCTCCCTCTGTACAATTTCACTTGGTGATCCTATCAGTTCTTGTGGATTCAGTCATCCTCTCTCTGCTGATGATGCTCAAATCCATTTAGCCCAACCTCTCTAACCTCACATCTTCCACTGGATTACACATCTTGAACTGGATGTCCTATCGACATCTTAAAGTCCAAAACCAAACTCATCATCTTTCCTCACAAGAACCCAGTGAAGTAGGTATTATTATCATCCCCATTTTATGGTTGAGGAACTTGAGGCTAGGAGAGGTTAAATGACTTGCCCAGGGTCATACAATAAACAGGAGATGCCTAGAATAGACATAGAACAGAAAATAGAAAGCACTGGTCTGACCGCGTCCCTCCCCTATTCAATAAACTTTACTGGCTCCCTATTTCTTCTAGGATCAAATACAAAATGCCCTTTTGGGTATTCAAAGTCCTTCATAATCTAGCCCCTTCCTACTTTTCCAGTCTTCTTAGGCCTTACCTCCCCTCCCCAACACATTCTCATCAATCCAGTGACACTGGCTTCCCTGAATGTTTCATGAACAAGTTACTCCAACTCTGGGCCCTGAACATTTTCTCCATCTATTCTCAATGCCTAGAATGGACTCCCTCCTCAACTCTGCCCACTGATTTCCTTGGCTTCCCTTAAGGCCCAACTAAAATCCTACCTTCTACTCTCTTTAATCCTTGTGCCTCCCCTGTTCATTATTTCCCATTTAACCTCTTTGTAACTTGCTTTGCATATATCAGTTTGCATGTTTCTCCATTAAACTGTAAGCTCCTTGTGGGCAAGGACTGTCTTTTGCCTCTTTTTGTCTTCCTGGAGCTAAGCACAGTGCCTGGTACATAGTAGGTGTTTAATAAATGTTAACTGATTGGTAATTGAATGTAAACAAAAGAAAAACAGAAAATAGAACAGAAATAGAACAGCTAATATGGTAAATGAAACTGGCAGCCAAGATACTTGGCGATTTTCTTAGCATCATAGTGAGCCAATGATGAAGATGACATTTTACATTTCTACCGGATCATAAAATTTAAAAGTTGTCTAGTCCAAGCCTCTCATTTTACAGATGAAGAAAAACAGGCCCCAGAAGGTTAAGTGATTTGGCGAAGCTCACGCAGACAGCAAGTGAACTGGAATTTAAACTCAGTTATTTTCACTCCCAATCCAAGACTCTTTCCATTGTATGAAGGGATTTCTTCTACTCTTGAACCATCCCTCCACCTTTGCTGACCAAACCATCTTTTTTTTTTCCCACGCTGAAATATATGATATACCATCAGTAAAGATTATTCACATGTGATATCAACTTGTTGGAACATGACCAGTTTTTAAGCAATAAGTTTATTTGAACATGTCACTGTATTAGTAATACATGAAGTTAAACTTGTTTACAGAATGCTATAGGTATGAGGATGATAATGATAATATTGATAACAATGATGATGATGAGGAATGTCCTTGACAACAACTTGTAACCAGATAAGACCCGAGGCCCCTGAATCAATCAATCACATCCCAGCCCCTAACTAACACCTGACCACAGAGGGACATTCCCAACTAGCACCTGTGAAGTACCTACCACTGCATACCCTACAGTAACCCTGGAGCTAATTAACATGCAGACTTGTCCATCAACCAATTCGAGCTACACTTAGCCTATAAAAAAAACCACTTTCACCCCAGCTGCCTGCCCATTGGGCACATTACCCCAAATAAATGCCTTCACTTGATTTGGAGGCAGTCTGAGTCTGAATTCTTTCAAGATGACACCATGATATACACCCTGCACCTTAACAGTGGGAGCACTCTAAACGCTAGGCTTTAAAACTATTGGAAAAAAGATTATTTTATTGTTAGGAATGGAAATCATTATTTGATTTATGTAATTCAGTTCTAACATGAATTCCAGAAATGAAGTCATTAAATATACAGGGCATGAAAATTAACTTAAGGATCCCAATAAGGACCTACATCCTTATTGATGTAGGTACTCCTTCCTTCACCCATGCAGATAATAATTTTCTCTACAACACAAAAAGAATCTTCATGGGTTGCTATTGCTAAACAAATTAATCACCTGATGGCCAACTTTGTGGAAGGCTCTCCCCATTTAGTTCGGCTGGCCACCTTCTCGAAATGATAGCCCATAGATATTTATTAAGCTCCTCCTGCAGAGTATGTGCTCCACTGATATCAAGTACCCAGGATCATCTCTATAACCTGATAAGATAGGCACTGGAGTATAAAACTTTAGTTGAAGTAGCATTCTAGAGCACATGGAATAATATAAAATGTGAGCAGGTGGGAAGAATTGTCACAGCTTTGGTAAGTTTCTATGTTCTTACTCAAATGCTCAAACAGATGCTTCATCTTATCAATATGGACGTTTTCAGTATTAAAAGATCACAATCCATACTTACTCAGGCTTTGCAACTCTTGCCTACAGCATCATCACCTAAAGTTACCACATCAGTAAGTCAATAAACATTTATTAAGAACCAGTTACTGTGTGCCAGGCACTGTTCTAGTTCTAGGGATACCAAGAAAGGTAAAAGACAATGCCTGATGTCAAGGAGCTCACAGTATAATGGGGAAGGCAACATGCAAAACCTACATACAAACAAGTTACATACAGGATAAACTGGAATTAATTAACAATGGGAAGGCACTGGAAATGAGGAAGAAAGGCTTCCCACAGAAGGTGGGATTTTACCTGAGATTTGAAGGAAGCCAGGGAAATCAGGGGGTGGAAATTCCACACAGAGGGGATAGCCACTGAAAATGTCTGGAGTAGAAAGATGGAATGTCTTGATCAAGAAACACGGAGGTGGCTGGTGTCACTGGATCACAGTGTATGTAGGAGAAGGACGTAAGGCATAAGAAAACTGGAAAGGTTGGGGGAGGCAATTGGTGCTAGGTTATAAAGGGCTTTGAATACCAGAGGTTTTTATATTTGGTCCCAAAGGTGACAGGGAGCCAAGGGAGTTTTATTTACTAAGTAAAGGAAGGTGATGCGGCTAGACCTGCCCTTCAGGAAGATTACTCATGACGGCTTGGTGGACAATGGACTGGAATGAGGAGACACCTGCAAAAGACTAGCCAACAAAGAGACTATTGCAAGAGTCCAGACATGAGGTGATAAGGACCTGCACCAGGGTGGTGGTAGTATCAGAGAAGGGAAGGAGTAACTGGAAAATGTGAAGGTAAAACTGACCAGCCTTGGCCACAGATTGGATGGGGCAGGCAGGAGAGAGAGGAAAGAAGTTGAGGATGACACCTAGGTTGTGACCCAGGGTAACTAGTAGAATGGTGGTACCCTAAACAGTAACAGAGAAGTAACAGAAAAGAGGGTCAGATGAGATAACCTGGAAAGTGCTTAAAGCACCATATAAATGTTTACAATCATTACTCCAAATCTTGAAGAGCTACTTAAATGCTATTATTGTTTATTGGAAAACCTAAAGCATCATACAAATGAATGAATAAAGCATTTATTAAGCACTTACTAAGCACAAAACACTGTTAAGTTCTGGGGATAGTAACAGAAAAGTCAGACAGTCCCTGCTTCCAAGGACCTCACATTCTAATGGAAAAGACCGTATTTCAGTTCCAAGTCAGATAGAACAGTCCCACTGTCCTTATAGCGCATTATTATATCATTATTTTATAACTGCTAGCTCTTATTATGATGTCAAAGCTTAATTGGAGTTTATTTAACAAACAATATACCTCTAGAGAATCCCAGGATCCAGTCCTGTACACAGACTCCCAACTGTTAAAAGGCTGTTCTCCTCTGCCCTCTACCTGCTGACCACTAGCATTCATTCAAGGAAAAACCTACAGTACCAAGCAGCAGAAATCAGTTTGCCATCAGAACAGCCCCTCACTAGCTTTTAATTTAAGCACACAAAAAGCAAAGATCGCGGTCAAGCGGAGAAAGAGGGAGAAGATACAGCCGTGAAACCCATTCCCGAACCGGAGAACGTAATAGTCTCTTGGACCTCTGGACAAAAGGTCAGCGTGGTCTGATTAGGGCCAGGGGTTAAAAAAGGATGAAGCAAACACTCAATGAGGGTCTCCCAAATGAGGGCACTTCCCACGTCACCTTTGCAGCCTAGAACGTGAGGGGACCTGGGGAGGGTACAGGTGAGCTTTGGGGGGAAGGACAGCCTAGTTCATGCTCCAGGGGAGGGAGGTGGGGGGAAGACGAGTCCAGCCCCACCCACCCAGCCGACCCAGCAGGATCGCACGTGAATGCACCCTCCCTCCTGCTAGGGCGCGGGTCTGCGACGGATCACGGCCGGGGTCCCGGTCAAAGGGGCTGGCCCAGCCGCTTGACAGGAAGCGAGGAGCTCTGGACGATTCCCGGAGCTCGGAGTCCCTATTTCCGAGACAAGGACCAGAGTGGGGTAGAGTCACGCCCACCCCGGTGCCCGAGATGACTACCCCCCTCCCGCCCCGCCCCCAGTCCCAGTGGAGGGGTGTAACCGGGGTGCTGGTACTCTCCGCCCCTCCCACACCACCGCCCGCCCCAACTACACACCCACTTCCCCTTCCCCACCGCCCAGCCCAAGCCTCCTCCGGGGCAGAGCCAGGGGGCGCGGCCGGTACTCACAGAGCCCACTTGAACCGGTGCTGGTGAACATGGTCACGCTCTCGAACCCCCGCTGGGGGGAAAGTCTAGAGATAATGCAGGGGGAGGGGGAAAACGGGGAAGAAATGGGGGAGGGGCTCCTGCCTCGTGGGGGAAGGGAGGGGGCGTGGAGGTGGAGATAAGGCGCCTTCAGCGCAGGCGTAGACACAGCGGGATCTAAAATACCTCACGACGCCGCTACCCGCGATCGGAAACACGAGACGCCGGTAGCGGGTCATTACGCATGCGCAAGCTCCCGGGCGCACATGCTCCGTCGGCCCGCCCCTCTTCCTGCCGGGGAAGGTGGAGCTCTACGTTTCCGGGGTCTTACTTTAGTGAATCGAGTTGGGGGGCACGGGGGAAGGTGTGGGAAAGACGGTTGAAAGGGGGCGGGACCTTCATTGAGTAAGCCTCCAGAGGGAGGGAGGGGCTGGGAAGTGAAAGGGCGAGACTGGATCTGATTTGGGGTGATCCTCCCACCTTGTTCTAGCGCTACACTCTTCTAGTACGGTCGGCCCCACCCTTGTTAATAAGTAGAAAAGATCCCCGTATTCCCTCCCTCCCCGCTTCGCGTATTGGTATATTCGGAACCGCAGGATCGCCTCACTTCCCACCCCCCCCACGCCTCCACGCAGTTGGTAGCGCCGGTTCGTTCGTCGCATGTTCCGCGAGGTTTAGTCCGGGCTCATTCTCGGATGAGAGCAGAGGGCCCCTTCAGTTCCGGGGTTAGTCCCAGTTCAGGAGGTCATCACCACTTTCCTTCTCCGAAGAGAGCTGAAGTTACCCTGCTGCCTTACTTCAAGCCCAGAGATAATTTCCTTTCTCTCACATCGGAGGTCTTCAAGGTCTCGGGGCTTTGCGGAGTGCGGGGAGAGCCTTGTCTCCCTGCCCGGGTCTGGGCCCCCCCCTCCCCAGATAGCCACACTCTTATCCTAGCACTAGACTGCCTGCCCCCTCCCCGGACCCCGGAGGGGAGAGGTTCGCCGTGAGCTCGCCTTTTAAAGAGGGGAGTCCCAGCGCCTTGGAACGTCATTATTAACGCTGCTTCTTCCAAGAAGCCCACTTGACACCCCCCTCCCCCAACGTTGGTCATGAACTTGTCCAAGTGCACAGATCTCCCGGAGACCTTTGCTTCTCTCGTGGCCTGTCAATATCATGCATTATTTTGTATCAGTCCTTTCGTGCTTGTTTCACGTTGTCCTATGTAAGCTCTTTGAAAGCAAAGGCTGTGTTTTGGATTTGGATTCAGAACACCTGGGTCCAAAAGCCCGGCCCAGCCACCTAATAGCTGTATGCTTTTGAGCTAATGTAATTCCCTGGGCCGTCCTACCTTGAACTCTTGAAATACTTTTTGCATCTATGTCCAAGGTAACCTTGGAGATACTTAAATATAACGCATAGCCATCCCTAAATTGAATCCCCGCCTGTCATACATGTTATATGGAAAATTCAGCTATCCTTTAAATTTAAATTTTTGCCTCTGAAGGGTGGTAGCAGGGTGGGATGGGAGCTTGTGGCTTAGTAGGTGAAATACAGATTCGGAGCAGAAAAAACAAAACTTAGGACCACTAGTTCTTCCCTTTTGCCTCCCATTCTCCTCCCCTCATTTCTGATAGTGAAGAACATATAGGCCGAGAGGTTGAGTCATATGTCCTCATGGTTTCTATTGGTAGCTGGAAGAAATAGAGTCCAAATCCATGATCTCAGACTCCAAATTCAGTGCTCCTTTCATTTTAACTATAAAATAGTATATTAAATATATGAACAGAATGCTGAGTGTATATGCCTGCCGTCTGCCTAAATCCTTTTACTCTAGTACATCTTCTAAGCAATGTAAGGAATATAGTAGCTTCCCCTCTATCACTAAATCAAGGAATTTGGGGGAAATAAAAACAAACACCAGAAAAAAATCAGCTAGGTAGAACACCAAGCCTGGAGTCAGGAGGACCTGAATTCAGATCCAGCCTCAGCAGCTTAGTAAGTGTGACCTTAACTCTGATTGCCTCAGTTTTCTCAATTGTAAAACGAGAATGATATCACCCTCCCAGGATTGTTGTGAGGATCAAATGAAAATATTTGAAAAGTGCTTAGCACAGTGCTTAGAACATAGTAGGCACAATACTTAAACTACCTTCCATCTCTTATCCTGCATTGGGGAATTTGAATGTCAGCCAAACTCCCCCTATGATTCCCCCAGGATGAGTCAAACCCAGGTCTAACCTCACAACTCCCTGCCGGAAAGATCTGGTGCTATGTGATCCTGATGTGAACTTTTTAAGTCCGCTGTGCTACACTCATGTTGGGGTGCCCAACTCCATCCAGGACCCCTGCAGACTGCCTTGTGGCCATTTACCCTGACCACTTCTTCATTTTGTGAGTATTTCTCCTCAGTAAATCCTGCTTGCTTCACTTTCTCTGTCTACTACATTTTCAGTGGCCTCAGAGGGATGACCCATGGCCATTGTCCAAGGCTGTGACTAATGATCAGTTATGCCTAAATCCCAAGATTTTTTGAGTTAGGGGATATAGTCAGCAAGAACTGGATTGCTGCCCTATGGGCAAGACCCTTTCCTTCTCCCCAACACCAGGGCTGTGACTTAGGGGCCCTGCCCCAAACTGTCTCTTGATTTTTTCAACCCTGGCAACAATTTTCAGTTCAATAAATGTTTATTATGTAGTGCTATGCATGAGATACAAATAAGAAAAAGATAGTCCCTCTCCAAGAAGATTACAGCCTAAAGGGGGAAGGCACTAAAGGAAGCTGGAAAGTGGGGGAAGGATGAGGGGCAGGCAGCAAAGCTGTGGGGGGAGTTTAGTGCTTCACCCTCCAGAGGGAGAAGCCAAGGGAGTTGGGAAGGTGTTGAGTATGCAAGGCTCGATTAGCAGCACTGTGTTGAGATTTGAAATGATCAGCTTATCCCAAAATGGGCATCTTGTTAAGGGGAGTTGAAACAGAAATGGCCCATAAGAGAGATTGCCTCTTTTCTCTGCTCTGGACTTCAGGGCATTCCCTGCTGTGGCATTCCAAACCTTTCTAAGTCTGGATTAAAACACTCCCACTTGCAAGGGATCTTTATGAAGTGAGTGGAGTTCTTCCTCCATTCTTACCCCAGATACTTAATAACTATAGAAACTTGAGCAAATCCCATAACCTGTCAGCCTCAGCTTCCTCATTTGTAAAATGATTGAGTTGAACTTGATATGATGCAGTGCATAGAGGACTAGACTTAGAATCAGGAATACTCATCTTCGTGAGTTCAAATGTGGCCTCATATACTTGATGCACAACCCTGGGCAAGTCTTTCATCCTGTTTTCCTCAGTTCCTCATCTGTAAAATGGGCTAGAGAAGGAAATGGCAGATGGCAAATTATTTCAATATCCTTGCCAAGAAACCCAAATGGGGTCACAGAGTCAAAACAACTGAAATGACTCGACAACAACAATAAAGTCCCTTCCAGTGCCTAGGTCTGTGACACTGTGACCCAGTTAGGCTCTTTAAAAATTAGAAATTCATCCCTGGACTGGGAACTGTTCTGAGGGTGTGCTAATGATGTCCCCACGATAGCTTTATAATGAAAAATCAGATCAGGCACTAGGTAATTAGATGATTATAATCCTCCTGTCCTAGATTATAAGGTCTTTGAGGGCCTCAGCTACTGTTTGGTTTCATTTTTATATTACCTATGCCCAACTGATACTTCCTTGCATCATAGGGTCTTGTTGACATGAATATTCCCTCCACCAGCACATGAGAGGTTGGGGTGAACTATGGTTATTTCATATTGTGCATAGTATCAGACAGAACCATTGTGTTGGTTTTGCTGAATTTTTTTTTCCTTTTTCAGTCTTTTTAAGAAAAAGAGCAGACTTGCTGGGGAAGATGAAGAAGGACATATTTGGAAATGAATGTGATGTTAAAACAAAAGGTATCAACAAAAAAAAAATTTCAAGTCTACTTGTTCTTGTCTAATGTTTTCATGAAAAATACCCTTGATTGTATATGAAACATTCTCATGTTTATAAAGATGACGATTTAGGCATACACATCACTAGTTACTGATGTTTTCCAACCACCTGTTTTGGTATCTTCAGTGGTACAGAATTGGTTCCATGAATAATCTTTCCCATTCTTTTGAAATCTTCTCTTCCTTTAGATGTCTTATAAATCAGTGCCTCTGTGTCTTTAATATTGTTGCCTCCTGAATAGATTTCTTCAGTGTATATTTGATCAGCCGTCCAAGTGCCGTTGCTACTTCTAAGGTGGTTAGGTACAAATGCGAGTGACTTCATCTCCAAGGAAAATACTTTAATACTTAACTCTATGATTTCATTTATTTAAGTGCTCCCTCCAGTGGTGCTGATCCAACCCATCTTCAGTTTTTCATCCTTGGGTATGGCCAGTTTTCAAGCACTGCCACAAAGGCCTGCTCTAATCATGGTACAGAGATGGTTCTGGGTCCTTGAAAGCTATGTATGAAATGTATAACTCATATACGTGCATGTTATGTATAACTCATATACTGAGTTATACCACAGTATAGTATAACCTGGCAGGTTATACTATACTAGAAAGGTTTTAAGACAGTCCTGTATCTTTTCTAAGGACTGGCCAGGTTAAGTACTCAGATGCTTATCATCAGTACTCTAGCTACCAGATAAAGAATTCCTTGGCCATGGCAACAAACATAAAGCAAAGGTTTCAGAACACTATAGAGATAGGCATTCCACGCCATTTTTTCTATTTATATCCATTTGTTGGCCTTCCAGTTTAATCTGTAAATGTTCTCTTGGATGATACGGGTTAGCTGCCAAGCTTTCTACAAACTTCCATTCTGATCAGCAGCATATCATTTTTATGAGGTAGTAATACTTGTAATCTTTCATCCTCCTCCAAAATGTTTTGCAAATGTCTCTGTCCTCTAAAACAATGCTTCCCAACTTGTGTGCTTTGGATATCCACCTACAAATCCACAAATAAGAAAACATAATCTCCAGAGTCTAAATGTCTCCTATGTGTCGCAATTGTGTATGTAATTACTGTTATGATTAATAAAGTATAAATATTTTAAAATATGCATGTCAACTCTTTAAATGTTTTTGTTCAACCAATACAGGTGCTAATAATATCAATAATATGTAGGGTTGTACAAAAAATTCATATTACAGAGGTGTCCACACTTCAAAAGTGCTGCTCTAAAACTAAACTATTGCTCCCGAACATTTATTGCCCGTGAATTTCTTTGTCTCTCCACTTCAGCTTTATTCCATCTTCTAATTTGCTGCTATTTTGACATTTGTTCTTACTAACCATATACTTACATGTGTATAGAGCTACAAGAATTCTGAAATAATAGTTATATTTATAACTAGTAACTTTTGTCAATGTATAGTCATTCAAAACAGGCATTTAATGTTTGTCAAATGATAATACCACCAGTTCCTATATCACATGAAACCCATCAGGTTCACGTCTAGATGCAGCAAGACACGATGAGCTACATCCTGAAGGTCAGTCCTACAGATCACTTCTTGCTCCTTGCGGCATCCAGCTACTAGCTGGGTATAAAAACTAGATGCCAGCTCATCCAGACATTCGTTCCCCTAAACTTTCAAACCTCTCAAAATTGGAGGCTCCAATCTCTACACCTAAAATGATAAAAAACAAACAGAGGCCAAGACCCATCTCTATGCCCAAATGCCCTAGTAGTAGAGAGAAGGCCTCTCCCCTTATAGCATGTTTCTTACCAGATACCACCAACGAAGGAATCAAGCTATGCAATCACCCAAAGAAACTAAGAATCAAACAGCTTTTGGTTCATAGACGTCACAGTCAGAATGTCTACACAGGCTTCATAGTTTCTCAGAGGCACTTCCATTCCATGACCTCATTCTCCCAGAAGCAGGGTCCTCAGCCTCTCCACATGGGTAGATGCCACCTGAGGCTCTATGTACTTGTGCCACACACATCCCGTAAGTGTAATGGGGGGTTAGATTGGAGAACACCCCCATGGACGTAGCATATGTGGCAAGATGGGCCTGTGCCTAGGTCACTTCTAGTGACACATGTCCTGAGATACTTCCTAGGTTACTGAGCTTTCCACTTTGACCATTTCCAATGAGATTACTTTTGACCTCTGGTGTAAGAGCATATACCAGAGGCTTCTTGTTAGTCTTTAAGTCCCCATGATTGGGATAGAAGGCCTGTGCCAAGGAAGATTGGCTACTGAACCAGGAAGAGATACCCACTCAGTAGATTTTAAGATTGACTCTGTACTACCCCTGCCCCCTTCTTGTCTATTGAGGTAATCCTGGGTTTATAGATAATAAATCTAGAACTAGAAGATACTTTACAAGTAATTTAGTCTACCCCTCCCATTTGACAGATGAGGAAACTGAGTCTCAAGAGAGGATATATGGCCTACCCAGGGCCTACCGACATAAGAAGGACTAAGGCAAATTTTGAACTTTGGTTCTGTGACTCCGCATCAATGCTCTTTTCCACTGTACCTTCTCTGCCTCTCAGGCAATGTAGCACAAATTCTAGCAGGTTTTACCAATGCTGGAAAGCCTTTACCTCTATACTGGGTAGTTAGTGACTGTAGAGTGAGGACCAGCCCATCTAAGTTCTAAAATGTTCTTCACCTGATATTCACCACTAGATGATAAATTTTTTTGGTCCTAGAAAATCATAAAACCGCCTGCTAAGGCAAGGAGGGCATTCCATCATAAGCAAAGTGGGGAAGTGCAAGATATATTTGGGACTTACAAGTAAACCAGTTTATCTGGAAAGTAGGGTTTGGGAAGTAAGTTGTGAGTGAATGAAATGCTGTCTCAGCCATCTTACGTGAACAAGTATCCACCCATCAACTTTGACCCTTACATTTTTTGGCAGTTAAGAAATATATCCAGGCACCTGCTGAGATGTCACTTGGCAGTTAAACATATTGACTGGTTAGTAATCACTTGCTCAGATCTCTTGGTGTATTCCATGATAATGTAGTAATAACTTCATAGTCGGACCAAATTACTTTTCCAAGAAGCACGTGCCTGTGCACACACGCGCACACACACAGCTGAAACTGCTTAACTATGTGCTTCATATCCGAGAGGCTTTTGGGAGTTGTAAGCCTCTATTGTTTTGCAATTTTGCAACATCTTCCCTGATCCAGTACCAATTATTTTTAAATCACAGTTCGTTAAAACATATTTTGATTTGAAGCCTTTGCAATGCCCCTGAAATAACTGGAGAGCCCTAGGGTGTCATAAATTTGCAGTTGGGAATCCCTGTCTTGGAGTCCCCAGCTAAAGATGTGGGGAAAGTGGGAAAACGGACTATGCAAAGATAGAGTTGCCTTGAGATCAATGAGAGAGCTGCACACACATACCATTGTGTCTAAACAGGAATTAACTGATTTTGGTTTTTTGTTTGTTTTGTTTTTCAGTAGTTCAAATTCCCAGTGAAATTCAAGCCAGTCACTTATTGATACCCTCAAGTGAAGAGAAACTACTCAGCCAATGGAGCCTTTGGGGTTGTACTTATATTAGCAATTGATTAGTATTCCTCGTCTTGGAATATTTTATCTAGTTTGTTTTGAAATTACTTTTTGGCATAACTACCTATTTGTATCATATCCAGCATATTGTTTACTGAAATAGAAGATCCGAGCTATGATTTATTTAGCATAGGGAACTCAGTGGTATGGAAACCTCTCCCAATTTAGATGTATGGTTTTTATCTTCAGCCTCAGTGTCATATAATTCCAATCCTTCCTTTGACATGTAGGGAATTTCTTAGTGCTCCAGGCAAAACTCCAAACTACCAATTGCTGCTGAGCATCATTGATAGGAGTCTCATCAAATGCTGAAATCACAAGTCTGACCTTTCTCTATCCTCCAAGAAAAACTACCAAAATAAACATTTTGTGAATTTAAAAGTAAAGAATTTAAATTCTTAATAAAAAATAAATCCTTTTATCAAGATGCCATTATAATGTTAGGCATACATCTACTAGAGATGTTACTTAGTCCTTGACTAAGGACCTTTTTAATTATCCTTCAAGAACTAGAAACCAAAAAAGAAGGAAAGGATGGGTGCCCTATAAAAGTTGGTGAGGTATTGGGGTATATGATATAGAAGAATATTAATATCACATATTAGTCCCATATTCTTTAAGTCAAGTGAAGAAAGTATTTATTAAACCTACTAATTGTGTTAAAGGTTGGAAATTCAAAAAGAGGCAAAAACATGGTCCCTGCCCTCAAGGAACATACATCTTGAAAGAAGAGATAATATAAAAAAAAACTTAAATACTACAAGAAACATACAGAGTAGATGAAAGATAATCCTAATGGGGAAGGCACCAGCCATTGGGGGAACCAGGCAAGTCACAGCTAGAATGTTAGAGCTAGAAGGGCTGGACTTTCTAATCTAAACCCCACATTTTGCAGATGAAGGAGTCGAGGCCCATGGTTTTGCATCCAATTTCATGCCAGAAACATAAGAACCAAGTTTTCTGCCTTCCAATCCTAGTTCATCCTTGGCTCTTGTCTTTTAGTCTCCCAATAGCCACTAGCTTGTTTGATTAATTTTCTCTTATGTTATCAATCAATTAAAAGTGTATGACCCAAACAGCAGACTTCGGCAATAACTATTCCTTATGATTTTTAACAACTCTATCCCTAGGTTCGCTATGTAAGCATGTATTTGTACTTGAATGAAATCTCATAACCTGAAAGAATGAAGCTCTAATGGTGAATTTTAGTTATGAGGGGCTACCTTATGAAGGAGGCAAATAGACTTACTTGTAGATCTCAGATCACACTGAAGGGTCACCTTGCCACAATTTAATAGTAATGAGATAGGCTTAAGGCAAGATGTGTGAAGTTTTTAAAAGAGGCAATGGAAGCTGAAAGAAAAATGAGATTTTTAACTAGGGAATGAATGAAGAGGGGCCACTCTTCTAAATATAGCTGGCTGAGAAATGCTCCTGGAAAAGCAGCTAATAATAATGGAATAGAAATGGAAAATTCAGACACATTTCTGAACTTCTTTGCTTTGAAATTATATTTTTTGCTTCTTTTATAAAATATCTTGGTGACCATAGTAGTTGATATTCAAATGTAATTTTAACTCAGTCCATCCTAGTTTGGGAAAAGTACAAAACTTTAATTTCTCCCTTATGTGTACGTAATATTTGGTGGAAGAGGGAGCAAGGGTTGGACTTTTTGTTCAGTTTTTTTCAGTTGTGTCTAACTCTTCATGATCCCTTTTGGGGTTTTCTTGGCAAAGATGCAGGAGTGGTTTGCCATTTCCCTTTCCAGCTCATTTACAGACAAAGAAACGAGGCAAATGAAGTTGTGACTTGACCAGAGTCACACAGTGAGTCTTCCTGACTCTAGACCCAGCACTCCATCCTGAGAGCTGGGGTTACTCACACTGGAGGCATTTTGACAGTTTTATGTCATCAAGAGAAACGTTTTTTGCTCCTAGCTCTTAATTTATTTTACTTCAAATTTTTGGACTACTCTGGCTACTTTACAGAGTATGCTAAAGTAAAATAGGGTCACGCTATGACAAGTGACAGTTCTAAAAATGTCAGACCATTTAAATTCATACTTGAGCTGTGAGGTCTCTGTGCATCACCGCCGGTTGACTAGCCACAGATAACGGGCCTTTCATCTTCCTTCAGTGCCACATCTTAGACATAGAAAATTTTTTTTCTGTGACTGAGCCACCCTGAGGGGAAGGAATGGAATGCATGTGGGCCATTCCTGCTGACAGCAGAGGCAGCTATATAGCTTCTTGGTTCTAAAATAGCCCGCATAATTCTCCTAGTACCTGTAACAGAGACAAAGGAATTTAAGAAGTTGGTCTTGACAGGATAGAAGCAGCAATGCAAGGAATGATATTCAAGTAGGGATGCAGACATGATGGTCAGATATGCCACTCTCTGGCATGAAAGGCTGTGGTTGCCAGGCTTTGGTTTAGCCTATGATTATAGAATGGCAAATGCTCTATATGACATGGATTGTTGGTAGAAGAAAACATGGTTGATGTATATGAAATCAGCCTTAACAGAAGCACTTTCATCTAAGATTCAGGTTGCTTATTGTTTGTTGTAACAAATTTTAATAGTTTTTATTCTATTTAATAGTTTTTTATAATAATTATATATAATAAATTATATATTATATAATATATGTGATTGTATATATTATGTATATTTATATGTAATATATAAATATATATGTATATTATATATATATAAATATATATAATTATAAAAATAAAACTATAATAGTTTTTATTCTAATCAATAGAAACCAGCATAGTGGGTACAGCCTAACTGTCAGAAAGACCCAGATTCAAGTTTTCCTTTTGATGGATATTAGCTGTGTGACGTTGGGCAGGTTTTTTAACTCCTCAGTACCCTGATTCATGATCCACTATATCTTGATGTTCCACCAACCTTTAATTTTGGGTTTTTTTTTCTTTTCACTCAATTAAGTCTCAGGTATTTTAAGTCACTTTTGTCTATCACATGGAGACAATACTGTGATGATTCTAGCCAAGACCAAGTTGTAGTTTTAATACAAAGGCTGAAGAAAAAGATGAGATTTCAGCCAGAGAATGAAAGAAAAAACACATTTTACATGAAAGAGGGCTTTTATGGAATGTTTATTGAGCCTTTAATAGGTGTCTAGCACAGTGCAGGGTGCTTAAGGGACAGACACAATTGTATAGTGGATAGAGCTAACCTTGGAACCAGGAAGTCTTGGGTTCAAATCTCACTTCTGGCCCTTCATAGCTCTGTGACCCTAGATAAGTAAATTAACCTCAGTTTCACCTATAAAATGGGTATAATAGTAGCACCTGTTTAAAAGATCAAATGATAGAATGACTGACAATTACTTCAAAGCACCATAAAAGTATCAGCTATTACTATTTTTAAATCTTTTACATTTTCCAAGTGCTTTTTTTTTCTTCTTGAAGCACCTTAGCCTCATTTACTTCATCCTTAGCTAAAGTCACTCTATGGACTGCTCAAACTCCCCAACAGCCTTACAGTTCTAAGTTCACCTCCGCATCCCATTTTTTAGCTCTTCTTTATGTTTTGTGTTACCCTATTAGAATTTATGTCTCTTGAGAATAGGAACTGTCTTATATTTGAACTGACAGTGCTCGGCACGTAGCATTTAATAAATGGCCTATCTATATGACAGAGAAGCATGGAAAGACATCAAGTAATGTGGCACGAAACCAGCAGAGGAAAGACGATATACACAATTATTACAACAATGTAAATGAAAAGAACAACCACAAAACGATCAAAACTGAACAAAGCATGAGATTTACCAGAGGGTTCCAGGAGCTCTGTCTCAGTTCCCACAACTTAAATGTAGGGATGCCAAGAGAAGCTTGTATTCAACCCCTGGATTTGGCCTTAAGCACAGAGCCAACCAGAGGGGCCAAAGACATGTACTCAACACCCAGAGCTTCCGTATAGGCTACCAACTCCATGGTGTTGGAAAAATGACTATCTCTACCCCTACCAACTCTAGGAAGATAAAAAGCCTGGGATGTCCAAGACACAAATCTAAAGAGGAGAATAGTAACTTCAAAATACCTACAAGCAAACAGTGAAAAACATAGCCTGCCCACAAAATCAACAGATTTGCTTGCTGAAATTATGCAAGAGTTTGAAATGATATTATATGAAATGAGAGCAATAGAAGAAAGAAATGGAAGAGAAATGAGAGCTGTGGAGGAAAGAATTAGAAAGATAATTAACAGTTTGTCACAAGACATACAAAACTTTACCCAGGCAATGATTAGATCAAATTTAGAGTGGACCAAATGGACATTACAAACTCCATGAGACAATAACAAAAAAGTTTGTCAAAAGATTTTTAGAAATAGAAGACAATATAAAGTATTGTATCAAAAACAACTGACCCCAAACAGAAAAAAATACAGGAAAACAAAACAAGAAGAGATATTTTAACACTCACCAGATGTATCAGTAAGGCAAGATTCGTGACCTTGACGATGA
>CM053626.1:117379074-117395521 GCA_028646595.1 Phalanger gymnotis | reverse complement strand
ATATTTTATTTTCCCAGTTCCATATAAAAATAATCTTAAATATATATTTTTAAAATGTTGAGTTCCAAATTTTCTTCCCTCCTTTCTCCCCTTCCCTTCCATTGAAATGGCAAGCAATTTGATATAGCTTACACATGTGCAGTCATGCAAAATATATTTCCATATTAGTCATGTTATGAAAGAAAACACAGACAAAAAAAGGAAGGAAGGAAGGAAGGAGGGAAGGAGGGAAGGAAGGAAGGAAGGAAGGAAGGAAGGAAGGAAGGAAGGAAGGAAGGAAGGAAGGAAGGAAGGAAGGAAGGAAGGAAGGAGGGAAGGAGGGAAGGAAGGAAGGAAGGAAGGAAGGAAGGAAGGAAGGAAGGAAGGGGGGGAAGACAAAGTTAAAAAAAGTATGCTTCAATCATCATTCAGACTCTGTCAGTTCTTTCTCTGGAGGCAGATAGCATTTTTCATCACAAATCCTTTGGAATCATCTTGGATATTTGTATTGTTGAGAATAGCTAAGTCATTCACAGTTGGTCATCATAGAAATATTGCTGTTACTGTGTACAATTACAGTGTTCTAGTTCTGCTCACTTCACTTTGTATCACTTCATGTAAGTCTTTCCAGGTTTTTCTGAGAGCATCCTGCTCATCTGTCTTCTGTGTATTTTTTAAAAATGTTTCTTTGCCCTCGGGCAAAGTCACCATCTTTTTCCCCCAGCTTCATTCCGGGCCTTTCATATGTAGACAGAACAACAATGCCTTTTGAGCTTTGAACCCCATTCCACCCCACACATGGAAAATTTCTCACAACAACCAATCAGAATGGTTGAGAAATAATACATTGCTTTTAATGGCTTTCCAAAAGCACTTTAATATCTCCTGTCTCATAATAGTAGATTTAACATATAATTATTCACTCATTTTGACATAGGTTACTTTTCTTTCTCAACCCAGGACATGAGGTTTAATATTTTTTCCTACTGGACTCTATGCCAGTATAATGCAAATTCTTGCAGCTTCTACTGAACAGGGTAAAGCTTTGCACATTGGTCCAGAGATTAATTAATTGTATCTGCTTTGTGCTGACCAGCCAAACTAACGATAAGAGAAGCTATTTTTCACCACAAAGTTGCAAATCAAAGGTTCGGCTGGGCACTCAATTTTGCTGCAATATAAAGATTATTCTTTGGGATATAAGGAATTGGTTTCAATCAGAACTAAGGTGTTCTAAAGTTCTGTTCTAAGTGAGTCAGGTAAAATTAATCACAATACCTGAATGTTGGTTTGTATCTCATATTACTGTAAATAGAGAGCCCAGAGGAATATGAAATCTATGATTCTACCTTTAGGCAGAATTTCACATATTTCCAGAAAGATAGTCATAATCTTTTTCTCCAAAATTGCAGAACAGAGCTAATCCCTTCCTCCAGAGCCTTCCAATTTACATTACATACTGCCAAAATAAATCTCATTTCCTACTACTCTCATAAAGAATACATATATAAGGATGAGTGTGTGTGTGTGTATGTTTGAATACATATATATATATTTGGATATATATTCGATATATAATTTTTTTTCATTTTTTTCAGTTGTATCCAGTTCTTCTTGACCCCATCTGGTGTGTGTGTGTGTGTGTGTATGTGTGTGTGTTTTGCAAGGATACTAGAGTGGTTTGCCATTTCCTTTTCCAGCTCATTTTACAGATGAGGAACTGAGGCAAAAATGGTTAAGTAAATTAGTTGCCCAAGGTCACACAGCTAGTAAGTGTCTGAGGCCAGATTTGAACTCAGGAAGATAAAGTCTTCCTGACTACTAGGCCCAGCACTCCATCTATTGCGCCACCTAGCTACCAAGTATTCATTAATGAATACTGTATATGGTACACATAATGAGCACACACATATATATATGTATATATATATATATATATATATACACACTTATAAAAGAAATCTACTGTCATTAATAGTTGTTTTTTGGATACATGCTTGATTTCATAGTTCTGATCTATATTTAACTCTTGTTAGTTCATTTTGAACCTTCTCCTCCACCAAAAAAATGTAATGGCAGACTGACCAATGAACCTAGTCCCTACAAATATATATTTGTCACTGATATAAATCAGTGTCACTGACACAATTTTCCACATTGAAGAGGCTGAGGGGCCTGCTTCTGAGAGAGCTGTGAAAATGTGTAATTGGAGGAACTTTGGAGCATCCTACAATTGTTTTCGGATTGTTAATCGCATGTTGGATAGGAGTTTCTTGATTCACTGCAGCCACAGGGCCATAACTGAGGCTGTGGAGGGATAGGAGGGAAACGTGGCATTCAGCAAATATCAGCCTTTTTCTTGTGGTTTGACATCTTCTCAGTTGATCCCTTGCTAACCATGTCAGGTGAGAGACAATGTTTTAAGGAGAGAGGCCTTGTATCCCCTCCCTCCTAGGTCAACATGTGACCCTGGAATATAGGCCTTTTCTTTCATTCTAAGTGAAGGAAAGTGGAGGGTATGACCTTTTGAGCTTTTTAAAAGGTGAAGAGAGCAAGACATTCGGTGGTCCAAGAATCCAGGAATCTGAGAATGTCTGGAGTTGAAATCAAGGCAACCCAGAATCAATGAGACAAAGAGGCAAGAGGGGACTCATCCTAACCACATTTGGTAAATTTGGTAGGATCAATATTATGTAGGACTGTGCTCATTCTGAGTCTACTCTCCCAAGAGACTGAAGCTGTATAGGGGGAGAATATGTCCTCAATGTGTTGGGGAGAATATTTGTATTTCTCTTTTAGCTATCACTTCTTTGTAAATATCCCTTTGTTACGCTAATTAATGTTAATTATTTAGGCATGGGCCGCTAGTCATCGGTGGCTAACAGTGGAGTGACCTATCCAGATTGTTGGCTTAAGTATTAGAAAAGACCTACCTTACCCCTTCAGGGGTACCCCTTCTACCTTTGGAGTGGAGTGGAAATGTAGTTTTGTTCTGAGGAAATGAATCAGAAAGAATACTTGTTACCAAACCCACCCCCCCCAAAAAGCAATATTAGGGAGACAACATAGTACAGTAAAAAAAATGTGCCCAATTTGAATTCAGAAAGAGAACAATTACACAAATCCTGGTTCTCTTATTTACTAGTTGTATGACCTTAGGTCATCAATCTTTGGGCCTTGGTTTTTTTTTTTTCACATATAAAGTTAGGGTTTAGGATTCTGTGACTCTCAGGCTTTTCCAGTTCTAAATCCATGATTGAGATTCCTCATTCATGTGCATTAAAGAAGACATTTATTTTGGATCTTGACAATTACATAGAATGGAATTTAGGAGAACTTAAGAACTGGCTTAAGAATATGTGCTTTGCTATGATTTAACCATGTTTTACCGTTAATCTGTGATAGGGCCCTGACCCTGAACCACTGTGACAAGTCATTAAACTATAAATGGGATATAATATTACCTGGTTACCAAGGCCATGTCTAGACATAACGAGGTGTCATAAAAAGTTAAAAATAACGAAAGAAGCACAGTAGAACAAAGAGCCAGTTTTGTAGTCAAGAGCACATTCCTGAGGAAAGGTGAACCAGATTAAAATATAATGGGAAATATTTAACGAAATAAATAAAAATACATTCGTTGTTGTTCAATTGTATCTGACTCTTCCTGACCTCATTTGGGGTTTTCTTGGCAAGAATACTGGAGCAGTTTGCCATTTCCTTCTCTAGCTGATTAAGGCAAACAGAGGGTAAGTGACTTTTTCCAGGGTTACACAGATAGTTAATGTCTGAGGCCACATTTGAACTCAGCTCTTCCTAACTCAAGGCCCAGAACTCTAGCCATTAAGCTACCTAGCTGCTTCATAATAGAACATAATGTTAATGTGATTTTCTAAGTTGATATGAAGCTAGAAGGGATCCTTATATACAATTTAGAGGCCCTAGTTTCTATTTGACTTTGACCCCACCAGTGAACAAGACCTAGATGTTTTTTTCTTTTTTAAAAAAATTTTTTTTTCAAGACCTACATTTTAGCCCTGCCTCTGACATACCTGGTTCTGTGTCACTGGATGACACTTAACCTCTCAGTGCCTCTCTGCAACTTTGTAGGATCGTGAATTGCAGAGTAGGTAATGTTCCGCATTGGTAGGTGGTACCTCGAGGTAAGCTAATTTTGTACCAAGACTAAGGACAGATGGACAGTGCTATTTTGGTGTCCAAAAAAATGTTAAAGAAAAAAAAGACAAATTTCTAAAACATAAAATAAACAAACCCAAAAAACCTCTAAAGGACGGCTTCCAACATGTTGGACATCACACTTAGCGTCTGTGGAGGATGTATGGGAGGATGCAGACAATGACAGCACAGGATGAGTAGTAGAGGGTTTGATCTGTGTCACTGCAGAGGCTGCTAAGTGGAAGAATGGATAGAGAGCAGGGCCTGGAGTCAGGAAGAAGACCAGAATTCAAATTCAACATCAGTCATTTAATAGCTATGTGACACTTAACCTCTGTCTGCCTGAGTTTTCCCATCTGTAAAGTGAGAATGATAACAGCACCTACTTCCCAGGGTGGTTGTGAGGTTAAAATGTGAAGACAGTTGCTTGGGCCACCAGGTCTGATTCCAAAGACTCGTCACCAAAGGGTCATTTTCTCTTTGGCTCTTTGCCTCTGCTTGGAGCTAATCCAGGAAATTTTCCAAAATATAATTTAGCTATAGCTAAGTGTAAGTTTTCCTAAGTGCAGGTAACAGGGTTATTAACTCTCTGGCACATTGGCACTGGTACGGGTACACAATATATAATCTGGGTATTGGGAAGGAGACAGTTTTTATTTTGTCTCTCAGAAAACATATTACCATCAAGACTCACAGGAGCCCATGAACAAATACAGAAACATAAAGTTCTCAAAGGGCCATCCAGGAATGGAGTGAAACTTGGGGTTTGTGAAAGGGCAAATATCTGTCATTTTAATGAGTCTCTACCAAAGAGTCCTAAACATTCTCCCCAAGACTTGGAGAACCACTTTGTGGTTTAGACTCTCCTCAGAAAGTAAACATTCTTTGGAGCTTATTAATAGTATAAATTCCTCACTTGACCTACACAAATAATTCACTGCATTTGCTTTTCAAGTGGGATCCTGCACAGGACAATGTGAATTCTTGAAGGGCTACATTTCACCATGAAATCTTCCTCTGGAAGGTCTGGCATCTTAACCCTTGAACTCAGGAACCCTAGAACTTGAAGTTGTCCACAAGGCCACTCCCAAATCTGGTACTCACCAAGAAATCTCCCTTCTCTGGCTAACAATTCCTATTTGGGGATGATAAGGCCTAGGGAATTAAAACTTTCCCCTCTTCCACACCGATGCTTGGGGTTCAAAAACAAGGTCTTTGAATTTTCTCTTAGACCATGAGCAAGCATATGCTATCGCTAATATGTGCTTCTGCCTCAAGCTGCCATTACTGTTCCCAGAGGTGGAAGAGGTAGAAATCTACTCCCCAAACACACACATATTGCTGCCCTCTGGAAGAAAGTACAAGGGAAAAGGTGAGAGAATCATGGAAAACAAAAGCCTCAGAGAGTAGGTCTAGCATGCTTTTAGAGGTTAGGAGGAAGCAAGACTGATGTTCATTTAGTCACTTTATACAAATTCTTTGGGTCCTATCATTGCCTCTAAAAAATTACTCATGATTATGGTATATGAATGTAATAGAATATTAGTGCATTAAAACCAATGACAAAAGGGACTGATTTGGAAAAACCTGAGAAAATGTCGTGAACTGAAGAACAGTGAGGTGAGCAGAACGATTTATAGAATTATCATAAGACAAACAAAAAAACCAATCCCACTTTGAAAAACTTAAGGACTTTGATCATTGCAATGACCAGTTACAACTCCAAAGAAATGATGGTGAAGCATGTTTCCAATGTAGTGACAGTAAGATGGATCACATGTTTTTGGACATGGTTAATGTGTGTGTTTGTTTTGCTTGGACTATACTAATTTGTCACAAAGGAGAATTGTGGGGTTTTTTGGAAGGGGAGAAATTATGAATAACAGGTGTGCTATTGATAGTGATACTAAGAAAAAAGGAAGAAAAGAAGAGATCCTCAAGGAAGCATTTAAACAAAATGTGAGGCAGAACCTAAGAAGGAAATTCAGGGGACAACACATTCAAGTGAGAAAGCTTTGATACTAACATGCTGAACTGAGTATATACTTGGGGAAAAAAAAGACATGATGAGATTCATGATTTCACACAAAATCCTCTTTTCTGTTCTTTGTTCATGGAAATCATGTTTGTCAAGTTCAGAATAACAAAAAAATTACTTTTAAAAAGATAAACACCCTCCCAAATTGTGGTCGATGCTTTCTAATTTCATCAGTAATGAGGTTGAATGGGAAGTCCTCAAATGACTCAAGGATTCTCCTGGTCCACTACCCCCTCCCACCTTGGGCAATTAGTCAACAATGACACAAAAACTCTGAATTTCATGGTGTTCCTCCATCAGAGGGCAATTATAACATTTGAAGAACTTACCTATATTTGTGAGATTACCTAAAATGATTTTTTTAACTTCTTGAACACAGACATCCATGACTACGTAAAAAGAGCTGCCAAAACCAAGAATATACCCTCTAAGAAAAGGCAAGGCACATTGCTTTGGTCAATCAAATCATTTTGATTTACTTGAATATATGCACAGTTAGCTATTTCTGCTCATTATCTGAATTATTCACTTAATAGAGAGAGGAAGAGTCCTACTCTGATTACCACACTACACAATGGAAATCACTTAAGTTTCCTCAGATGTACAGTAGGTAATACCCAGCTCAACATCTCATTCAAACTACCCCAAACAGTCTACTACTGCCAATACTTCAGAAACGATAGCAGAGAGAAAATTGGATTTGGGCACGCAGACCCAGAAAGAATAGACAGTGATAGTTTTGGGGACGGACCTCATTTGGGCCATTGTCTGGTGAGACTGCAGTTAGTTTTCCTCTGGGCTTCTAAAAACAAGAGGCTTGTGGTCTGATTACTTTTCAATTCTGTAGTCATTATCAATGAGGGCTTTTCTGGTTCCTCTTTTCTTGTTAAGAAAATTGACCACCCAGTCATTTTGTCCCAATTGGGAGCAGCATCTTGGCCCCAGTGCAGGGACATATTACTAAATGTTTACCAATTAACTATCTGAATAATACACTTTTAAGAAAGTGAAGCTGGTGACTTTGCACAGCCCTCCCTCACTTAAATCCAATCCACTTGTATGTCATGGCATCACCTCCATCATGTCACGGTCCTCTTTGAGAATAAAGGACAAACAAAAATCCTGTGAGTAGTAGGAGCTGCCCCACTGGGGACCCAACTGGAACTGGCCAGTTGAGCAATGCAACTTTTCTTTCTTTTTTCTTCTTCCTCTTCTTTCCTTCTTTCCTTCCTTCCTTCCTTCCTTCCTTCCTTCCTTCCTTCCTTCCTTCCTTCCTTCCTTCCTTCCTTCCTTCCTTCCTTCCCTCCGGAGGTATGGGCAGAAACTCTGAGGGTCTTCCCCTCCCAGTTTGATTTTATTTCTGGACTAGATTAAAGAGGCCATTCTTTGCCTCATTTTTTTTAACCTGGTCTTAATCACTGAATAGATGTTGCTTCAGTCAAACTGAGATCTGCTAAAGACCTTCTAATTTAAAAGGCCAAGGTCTTCCACCACGTCTGAGACCATCTCCAGTCGTCCTGATATGTATCTGGCCGCTGGACCCAGATGGCTCTGGAGGAGAGAGTGAGGCTGCTGACTTTGCACAGCCCTCCCTCACTTAAGTCCTAAGAGCCTCACAACAACCCTGAATGGTAGGTGCTACTGTTATCCTCATTTCACAGTTGAGGAAACTGAAGCAAAGAAAAGTTAAATGTTTTGCCTACGACCATATAGCTAACAAGTATCCGAGGCTGGATTTGAACTGTAGTCTTCCTGAATCCAGGCTCAGCCTTCTATCTACTATACCACTTACCCAAATGGGTATTTAATGTTACTAATTTTTCAAGATTCTATCAATTTGTGAAATGAAAATTTTTTTCTCTCAATTTTTCAAAGCTTTGATCAAATATCTAACAATAAAAAGTTTCTGTAATACAGACGAATATCATATGCCAGAAAAATAAATTAATATAATACTGTGACTAAATTGTATTCATTAAGCAGTCATATGGGAATGTTACATCAGGAGTCAAAATGATTAATAGCAGAGAAGTGTTGGTGATATTTAAAAAAATCCTCCTTTTCACACAAAGAGATCTTATTATCTCAACTCCTAAACTCAATGGTGAGTAAATCTTTGGATCTAAAATGCACTATGGCTTCTTACTACAGAACAGCATGATTTAGGAACTGATTGACCACATAACAAAAAGCACTGCTAAGTCACAAGCCACAAGCGGTTCCTCTGTATATATTTGTTTGCATTAGATTGTAAGCTCTTTGAGGGCAGGGACTATTTTTTTGCCACTTTCTCTATCCCAAGTGTTTAGGACAATGCCTCACACATAATAGGCGGTAAATGTTTATTGAATGATTTTTTTTTTATTTTTTCCTTTAACACATAAAGAAAAATGAGTTACCAACTCAGGTCAAATTCTCCTTCGAGTCTAAGACACTTCCTGCACTTGACTAGATTTATAACCCCAAATAAGAAGCAAGCATGTACTGGATGTTAAAATAAATAACTGCTGCATAAAAAACAGGAAATAAATCTTACTTTCCTTGTTGTAATCATTTGTGGAGATGAATAAACCCTTTTAAATCTTTTTTTTTAAACTAAAACCAAATCATTCCTTCTCCAAAGTGGCACTGATATTTTTCAACCAGTTGATGTTATCATTTCGATTTATTATGAAAGAAATTGATGCTTCCCTCAGTAATTCATTGTCCAAAAAGGTCACAGTGAAAAAAATTCAAAGTATATATTTTTAAAAAATCTTCTAAATATTCCTTTCCTTTCCCTGAGAAGTATAGAAATGCTAGATCTCTTATGGCATTTTCACCACATGTCTTGAAGCATATGTTTTCATAGACTCTAAGCCTTAGTGGCACATACTGACTGATATCTTTTAAACATACATGGGAGTCAAAAAATTCCTTATAAAACCTTCAATTTTGTAAGAAGTGAAGAAGGCTAACAAAAAAAGCTCTTCATCTAGTAAAGTTAAACGTAGGGATACAATCATTTCCGTTAGGAGACTATTCCATTCCCTTGGTCAAAGATACTTAAAATGGATATCATGTGTTGTATGCTCTTTGGAAGAGCAGTCCTCCAAAAGGGCAGATTCCAGCTCGATGTTGTTGTTCAGTAGTTAGCGACTCTTTATGACCCCCTCTGGGGTTTTCTTGCCAGAGATACTGTAGTTTGCATTTCCTTCTTTAGCTCATTTTACAGATGGAGAACTGAGGCAAACGGGGTTAAGTGACTTGCCTAGGGTCACACAGCTAGTAAGTGTCTGAGGCCAGGTTTGAACTTAGGAAAATGAATTTTCCTGACTTCAGGCCCACCACTCTATCTACTGTACCACTGAGGTTCTACCAATGATCAGAACTATGCAAAAGGGGAACGGACCACAGCAGGCGATAATGGGTCCCCAAACCCAATGATTGTCTTCAAACAACAATTGTCTTCAAGTACAGAGCAGGTGACTGTTTCTGAAGTTGTAGAAAATCAGAGCTTTTTGTATGTTTTGATCCCTCGAGGATCTGAATTCTGATAAGCATGGGCATTTCCTTTACCAAAAGCATTTGTGATTCCCTCCATATGTTAGTGAATGGATTCATGAGTCATTGCGGCCAAAAAAAAATATTTCCCAGTGACCAACCTTCCTCTGGTGATAAATTTAGAGGTACTTCAGTAACTCAGTGGATCAGCGATCCTAGGCAGTTAGGTGGCGTAGTGGATGAACATTGGACCTAGTCAGGTCCTGGCTTGGATGAGTACTAGCAGTGTGACCCTGGTTGAGTCATTCTGTTTCCTTATTTGTGAAATAGAGATAATAATAATGCCTCCTTCTTAGGGTTGGTGTCAGGATAAAATGAGATGATATTTGTAAAGGTTTTGCAAATTTTAAAGCATTATATAATTGTCGGCTATAACAACAATAAAAATATCAAAGTATGGACACCTTCCTATAGCATAGATCACAATCTGTCCACCTCTTCTATTCCTGTGTGATCTTTGTCAATGTCCACCCATAAATCCTCCACAGAAGTCCTCCCCACCATGTTGGAAGGTCCCCTAGACCTTTTACATTTCATGGGCACCAGTGTAACATTTAGGTTATTCACCTTCTATCTCTCTCTCTCTCTGCTACATGATGAGCTCACCTCTTTTAAAATCATAACCATAATGAACCATTTCCTGGACATTTAAAATCACTTCTTGCACTCATGTTATCATTGGTAATATGCTGCAATCTACTTATATGTGTTATACCCTTCATTATACATCATTCAATCTTCAATGTCCTTTGGTTCACTGGAACTTTGATTCTTCAGAAATGAGATACTTCATTTATAGCAATTAGCCTCAGTGGAAGGATATTTACTGGTGTAAAATTGAGTAATAGGCATTTTATTATCCACTTGGTTTCTCCTGTGTGGATTCTTAGCCTCTTCTGAGTGGTTATAGAGACTTTGTAATATTCTAAAGGTTTATGAAATCACCATAATGTCATTTACAAATGTCCTTACATATGTAATAAATTTTTAAAATCTTCCTCTCTCCCTCTTTGATATTGATATTTATTTCTTTTTGTTTTGTTGTTGCCATTTGTTTTTATATTATATTCATTTTCAAATAGTGTCCCAAAAGTCTCAGTGCAGTAGTGTTACAGCTTAAAGCTGCACCAAGACTTTTGGGACGCCCTGCCTATTCCTTCTTCATTCCTTTCTAAGCAAGCTTTCCCTTGAAATAAAAAGTTTTTAAAAAGAAAATAGTTCAGCAAAACTTTGTGCCAGTACCTAGTTACCACATCTGACAGCATAAGAACATTTTAGGAGATGCATTTTTTTCAACTGTTCTCTAAGGCCGAGCATCCTTCCCTTCCTCCCTCCCTTCTTTCCTTCCTTCACGGAAATTTAGTGTAATGCTTATTGCAAAGGCTTAGCTATAAAGTCCTATATCTGCTTATACCTGCTATAGTGATTAGGTTGATCTATAGGCTTCTCAAACTGTAAACATTTACAGGTAAAAAGAGTGTTGCTAGCATATGTGAGGAAATGCGAAATTGCTTTTTTACTTGCTGACAATACAACCAAAAATGTTCACGATTAAAGGAATACAATTGAGTTTGAAAAGTTAGACCTATGCCCTATATTTATAATAGGAATAATATATTGTGAATTTTTCTTAAAAAGCAGGAATTTTGTGGAATTTCCTCTTAAGCCCTGAAAACAAAATGGAAAGAGAAGTCTTTTGGAAAATGCAGGATCTTTAAATATTTATGCTAATATTGTCATTGGGGTTATGGGGTCAATTCAGTGCAGCTTTTGATAAAACTAAAACAAAACGCCATGGCTTTTCAAATGACCAAAAATGTATGGATTTTCTATACAGATTATTTTAATTATGAAAGTGCTTATTTTTTTTAAATGTTTTATTGATTTTTTTGTTTTCTGTAACAGTTATTACACCCCATTCTACTTTCCCCTATACCAAGAAAAACAGTTAAGAAAATCAATACACATAGGAACCATGGTTGGAGACCACATACTTAGTTTTTTAAACCACACATTTATTGATATCATTCATTTTACATCACTTATATTTCCCACTGTATCCTTACCCACTCCCATCCCTCATACACAAAACTGTACTTCAAAATAAAGAACTTTTTTAAGGAAGAAAAAAAAGTTCAGCCAAACTAACCATCACATTGGAAAAAATCTGACAGTATATGCAGTTTTACACATTGGAGGCAGAGATTACCCATATACTTTAAATGAAGGACTTTACTTTTTGACAAATAACCTTTTTCAAAGTCCTAAAAATTTGTGTTTACCTAATTGCTTCTGTGGGGCAGCTACCGGACACAATGGATAGAGTGCTGGGCCTGGAGTCAGGAAGACTCCTCTTCCTGAATTCAAATCTGGGCACAGATGCTTACTAGCTATGTGACCTTGGGCAAGTCACTTAACCCCATTTTCCTCATCTGCAAAATGGGGACCCAATGGAGAAGGAAAAGACCAACTACTCTAGTATCTTTGCCAAGAAAACTCCCAATGGGGTCACAAAGAGTTGGACACAACTGAAAAACAAAGATCTTTAAGAGCTGATGGCTCACTAAAGGATATCTTTATTTTCCATATCATTTTTGACTTTTCAATAAAACTTGACTTCGTTCATTTTAAAACCAACTTATAAGTGGGGAGCATGATTAGAGGAGTAAGATATAAACTTTAAGAGCCTAGAGTTACCTCCATGAGACAATAAAATTGAATGAAATGAGACGATTTAATAGAAAAGTTAAAATGTTACTTTCCCTGAGAATTTCATGGTAATTAGGCAAGTTTTATTTTGTAGATTAGTGCTATTATGATTGGATGTTCTAACTTTTTAATTTTAAAATAGCTGATGGGGCAGCTAGGTGGTGAAGTGAGTAGAGCACCAGCCCTGAAGTCAGAAGAACATGAGTTCAAATCCAGCCTCAGACACTAGCTGTGTGACCTTGGGCAAGTCACTTAACTCCAACTGCCCTGCCAAAAAGCAAAAATGAAAAAAAAGAAAAAAAATTTTTAAATAGCTGAAAACAAGAAGTCAGATAATTTAAAAACATAAGTTAGAAAAGTACTACATTTATCACCATCTCCATTTTACTTAGGAGAAAATGGAGGTTAAACATAATGATTGCCATCAGTTGCAGGTTGGATGACAGCTCTGGTAGTTTAACTAAGAGCTTCTGACTAGAATCCCAGTGATCAATCCTTACGCCGTCTCAGATACACTGTCTCCTTTTCAAGGCCCTTAATGTATTTAATTCTCACAACAACCCTGGAAGATAGTAAAGCAGGTATTACGTTCCTCATTATACAAGAGAGGGAATTGAAGCTTGGAGGGATTAAGTATCTTGCCTCAAGCCACATAGCTAGTTAGGCCCAGGGGCAGAACTAAAATCCAGGTTGCTTTAATAGTCCAATGATCCTTCCATTAAGTCACAGACTGTGCTTTTCACAGAATCTTAAAATTGGAAAAGTCCCACCGTCTATAGGAAGCCCTCTCCAACCTCTCTTAATTTCGGTGCCTTCCCTCTGTTAATTATTTCCTATTTATCCTGTACATAGCTTTTTGTATGTATTTGCATGCTGTCTACCCCACTAGACTGTAAGTCCTTGAGGCAGGGGCTGTCTTTTGCCTTTTTTTGTGTCCCCAGAACTTAGTACAGTGCCTGGCACATAGTAGGTCTTTAATAGATGTTTACTGACTGATTGAAGAGGATTCAGTAACCACCTAGCTCAAGCTGCTCATGAATGAGAAACAACTTAACAATACACCTGACAAATGGTCAGGTTTTTCTTTGAAGACCAAAGTTCCTAAGAGAGACCTTAAGAGGGGTCCTTGTATTGCTTCTTCTGGGCACCATGTGAATGCTTGCCCTGTGTGAGTTCTTCATAAAACAGACTTTGTGGCACGCCTACGTTTCACATTCAAACAACATGGCCAGTCCATCGGAGTTGTGCTCTCTGAAGTAAAGCTTGAATGTTTGGCAATTCAGTTGAGAAAGGACCTCAGTGTCTGGTACCTTATCCTACCAGGTGATCTTCAAAATCTTCCTAAGACAATTCAAATGGAAGCAATTCAGTTTCCTGGCATGGCGCGGGTAGACTGGCCAGGTTTCATAGGCACACAGCAATGAGGTCAGCACAATGGCTTGTTAAGAATTTTGGAACTGAATGTGTGACGTGGGAGACACTGGCAGAGGACCACTCAGCATGGCATGCCCTCATAAGAGAAGGTGCTCTATGAGCAAAGCAGAAATGAAATAGCTCAAAAGAAAATGCAAGATGTGTAAATTTAAAGAATCCACCCCAAATGTTCACACAGGCTATTTGTGCCCTACCTGTGGTAGAACATTCCAAGCTCACATTGGTCTGATCAGCCACAGTTGGACACACTGAAACTTGACTTAGCATAGTGATGTCATTTTGGTCCTCTTTGAGAATGAAGGACAACAACCAGTTTGAAGACCTGGGGTGGGGGTCAGGGGAGAAGAACAGGCCCAGCACTCTATCCACTGTGCCACCCAGCTATTGTTAGGAAGATGTTCCCTACATCAAGCCTAAATTTGCCTTTCTATATCTGCTATCTGTTGTCTCTACCCCAGCCCTCTGGGGTCAAGTGATACAAGCGTAATCCATTTTTTCCATGATAATCCTTCAAATGCTTGAAGACAATGATTGTGTCTTCTCAATTCTCATCTACAGGCTAAGTATCCCTAGTTTTGTTAACCTGACCTTAAATATCCCTTCATTATCCTAATCAAAGTAGGCTAGGTGCTCTCCAGCTTATCAATACTCTTCCTAAACTGTGCTGCCCAAACCTAAACATGATAATTCAAACGTGGTCTAATTAGGACAAATTACAGTGGCCTCATCACCTTCTTAGGACACTGTGTATCTCGTAATACTTAGACCTTATTAGGATTTTTGGCTACCTTGTAATTTTTTTTTTTTTAGTTTTCAGTTCCAAATTCTATCCCTCTCTCCCTCCCCAGTAAGCAATCAGATATAGGTTACACATGTGTAATCATGTAAAACATTTCCATATCAGTCATTTGAAAATTAAATACATTTTATTTTCTCCCCAATTATGTGTTAAAACAATTATTTATATATATTTCTAAAAAATTTGAGTTCCAAATTTCATCTCTCCCTTCCTCCCTCCCCTTTTTTGCTACCTTATCCACTATTAACTCATAATGAGTCTGGGCTGTGAAGCGGTACTGTTCAGGTGAGCAGGGTTGTTGTCATTCACTCATAATGTCCCATCCCTCTTTTCTGGGAGCAAGGCTACTCCTCCCCTACAGTGTGACTGTCTTGCCAGTTACTCCTTTGGTTTCTCCCTTCTGGAAGGGAATCTTCTTTACAAACTAAGAAAAAATAGCAGAGACCTCACTTCTGTCCTAGACCAGTTAAGTCACAGCCTACCCAGTCAGTGCAGACTAAGGGATTCCATTATAAATATTATCTCTCTTAGAGAGTTGTAAAAATGAGTTAACTATTGTCTTTCTCAGTTCTGAGAACCCGACTTGAAGATTGCTGGACATAGAGCAGCTTCAAAATCTTGCTCTCTCAACAGCACTCCACAAAAATGCCCCCCCCCCATTAATAGATGCCTGCAGTTATCAGCATTTATCACAATCACCACTTGAAAGATAAATTAAATATTTGAGCAAAAAATGATAAACAAAATATATGTGAAACAAAACTTTCCCTATACCCAAGGGAAAAGACATCAGTTTCCCAACCTTTCCACAATGGGAAGGGAGAGAGTTTAAAGGGATAAGAAAAAGTATAAAGTGTTGCCCCCTTTGGATTTGGACAATTTTATTTCTGGAAAGGGGTAAAAATAGGCACAGGTTCTGTGAGGACCTCCGAGAAAACAGAGCCTGTAGTGGGGCAGGGGTAGGGGAGAAGTACTTACTGAAAGCAACTGAAGGCAATTTATAAATGACTATCATGAGGATTTTGAGGTTGATAGCTGGGTAACTCTGATAATTAGAATTTTTGGTGACTGTAGGACAATTATATCTTGACTATATTTGACAGAAATGTGAATTTGGGTTTCTTACTCTAAGAGAGAAGAGAGTCACTTCATATGAGGAGATTCTGCTTTGAGACAAGTCTGTGGTACCTGGTCATTCTCTTCTCTTGGCTTGTCAACACGCCACAGTGCTGCCCTGACTCTCAAAAGGGATCTGTCATCTTTGGCATGTTTTCTCCTGTGTATGCTCTGAGAACACAGTCATTGGGACACAATAATACCTGAGTCGCAGGCTCAGAATTGCAGATAATGTTCACAGTCCATTAAATTGAAAGAGTTGCCCAGAGCACTAGAAGACTATTTTAATGCCAAAGTCTAGTCAAAGTCTTCAGATATAGCCGCATAAAATGGTTTGTATAACTTGAATTCACTCCACTGGTTTTGTAGAAAAGGTCAGACAGTGAATAATCAGTTCTAAGACAACAGGTCATAGTGTTATGAAACGGTCTGAATTTCCGAACAGGCTTAGTAAAAGATGAACTTTTTGGAAAGTCAAATGTGCTAAAAGATGTTACAACTAGGTTCTTCTGAAAGTATCAACGACTTTTAAAAGGTCAATAAACACTAACTGCTAGTGTGGAATTCACCTGTCCTCTCTCAACAACTTAGAAAAGTACTAAGGGTTTAAGCTTGAGGTATAATGATGGTTGAGTGACTTTTCTGGGGTCACA
>CM053626.1:117330415-117378574 GCA_028646595.1 Phalanger gymnotis | reverse complement strand
CACACAGGTTTCACACCTGATAGGGCTTTGGGCCTGGGGCTTAGCATTTAATAGGTGAAAGTACTTTCACCATAAACAAAAGCCAAACTCCTCAAGGGCACCCGTTAAACTAAGCCCATTTTGCCTTACTGGCACATGTGCGTGCAAAACTAAGTTTTAAATCTTGGATTTTCATAAGTTTCCAGTACTTATAGTAACAGAAAATTAATGTATAAGCCCCCAAATTGTTCCCTAGAGTCATTATTTTTGCCTAACTCAATAAAGTCTGTAAGAATTAGGAATAAATCCCTCTAAGACACTTATACCCTAGTTTGCCTATTTTAAGAAGGAAGTAGACCAAATATTCTGACAGGCCAATGAGCTTTCATCCTTTAAACCTTAGTGCCATGTTCTGTGTTACTGTGGATCCTAGCATTAACTCCGTTTACTAAATTAGTATAAGTTGTGCTCCCTGGTCCCCCAAAACTCTAGGCTCACATTTCATTTACTTCTTTTTCAGTCATGCACGACTCCTTTTGAGGCTTTCTTGGCAAAAACACTAGAATGATTTGTCATTTCCTTCTCCAGCTCATTTTATAGATGAGGAAACTGAGGCAAACCGGGTCACAGTACCAGTAAATGTCTGAGGCCAGATTTGAACTCAGTAAGGGGAGTTTTCCTAACTCCAGGCCTGGCACTCTATCCACTGCAACATATAGCTTCCCCTCTAGGCTCATATGGACTATATCTAATCCTGAAGGCCTGATTTCAATAGGGTCATTTTCTCTCTTTGAGTTATTGCCCCCATCTAGCGTTACTCCGGGAGAAATTCTTTATATACTCAAAATATATGACTAGATCTTCCCAATATAGTAAAAACAAGAAAAAAGTCACTCTCATATAAGCATGTAAGGTACCATATGCGTATTAGATAGAGGAAAGTCTTTATTTTACACTATAGAAAACGTACCTACAGATATAATAGAAACACACAGAGCTCTCGAACTGTCCCCCAGAAAAGAAGTGAATTAGGTTGTTGGGATAACACCCTGACACTTGATGAAATTCTTCTCTTTTATGAGGTCAACATACACAATCTTTTCCAGACTTATAATGCTACCCTTTTTTTCTATACTCCCCCCACTCAAACATCTCCTGGAGGCTTCTCAACACTCAGTCTCCTTCCCACTAGAACTATGCTGTCCAAGTAGCTCACTGGTTTTACTTTCCAGTTATGATGCCAAGTAGGAATGATATAGACTGTTCTCTTTCTCCAAGGAGCATTCTGTATCAAGACACCTGCTTTCCCTCGAGAAAGTCCAGAATCTGAAGTCTTGCACTTGTGAATTCTCAAACTTTGGGTTATTCATAAAGTAATTTACAAAGCTAATACTTCCCTCTCCGACCAAGTGAGTATACACATGTCCATTTCCACTATGTGCTTCCATAGGAAATCTCTCAAATCCCCCATTGCTATCTTCTCTTAAGCTTAACCTACTCTCAGGATATTTCCTCTCAGGCTGAGTGCAAGCCCACATCTACCTACCGACGGTCATGTGCTTCTGTAAACTTCTTGAGAAAAGGGATTGTTTCATCCTTTGTATTTATATCTAGTGCCTAGCACAGTGTCAGGCACATAATAGGTGCTTAATAAATACTTGTTAATTAATTCAGGCTTTGTGATGTACGCCCCCATTAGCTGTTTCTAAGTTAAACAGCGCCCCTTTACCCCCGAGATGGCACCGAAGGTGAAGAAGGAAGCCATCATCCCCCCCAAGACAGAAGCCAAGTCCAAGGCCCTGAAGGCCAAGAAAGCGGTGTTGAAGGGTGTCCACAGCCACAAAAAGCATATGATTCGAACATCCCCTACCTTTCGGCAACCCAAGACACTAAGACTAAGGCAGCCCAAATATCCTCTGGAAAGTGCCCCTTGGAGAAACAAGCTGGATCACTATGCCATCATTAAGTTTCCCTTGACCGCTGAGTCTACTATGAAGAAGATTGAGGACAATAACACCCTAGTCTTCATTGTGGACATCAAGGCCAGCAAGCATTAGATTAAGTAGGGGGTAAAGAAGCTGTATGACATTGATGTGGCCAAGGTCAACACGCAGATCCAGCCTGATAGAGAGAAGAAGGCCTATGTCTGACTTGCTCCAGACTACGATGCTTTAGATGTTGCCAACAAAATTACAGTCATCTAAACTGTGTCCAGTGGTCCGATTCCACCTACAATAAAGTTTTCCAGTATAAAAAAAAAAGTTGAACAGCAGAAAGAGAAATATCCTATCAACATAATAACCATCCATGATTCCAAAGGCATGTTATCAATTTCCTGACAGAGAGGTGATAAACTCAGGGTGCATAATGAGAATTGTTTTCCCCCGAACGTGACCAATGATGGAATTTGTTTTGCTTGACTCTGCATATTTGTTACAAGGAATTTGTTTTTCTTCTACTTTCTTTTCCAGTGGGATAAGTGAGGTGGTACTGTGGATAGAGGATGTGGCCTAGAGTCGGGAAGACTCATCTCCCTGAGTTCAAATGTGACATCAGACACTGTCTAGTTGTGTGACCTTGGGCAAGTCACCTAACCCTGTTTGCCTCAGTTTCCTCATCTGTAAAATGAGCTAGAGAAGGAAATGGCAAACCACTGCAGTATCTTTGCCAAGACAACTCCGAACAGGGTCACAAAAAGTCTGACACGACTGAAGAAAAGACTGAACAACAGGTATAGAAGAGAGAGAAAATAAATTTCTGCTGGTTAAAAATGTTTATTTTTTTTAAGAAACTTTTAGATGTGAAATTTTTAATTATTTTCTCCTTACCACCCTTTGGGAGAAGGGAACAGGAAGAGGCACATTCAGAAAGTTCTGAACAGTAAAGAAAGACCACCAGGCTTCCTTTCATAGGCAATGGTGAGTCAAAGGGTGGCTAATTCTCAGACGGCAACTCATCAGGAAGTACTCCCAAGCTCAGAAACCCAAACAGAACAGTGGGCATACTCCTCTTCTCTGAAGAGGGAACCCTCATTTGCCCCCAAACAATGGACCGTACCCTTTAAACTCATCAGTTTAAGGAACGCTTCAAATGGATGATTCACTTCTCTTACATAAGCATGGAACAGAAAAGCAATAGAGCGTTATCTCTATAGAATGATGAACCTGGTGTCAGTGCCTGGGCTTAAATCCCATCTCTGCTACTTACTACTAGTGGGAACTTTATGAACTTCTGTGCTTTCATCTGTTTAAAAAAAAAAGAGGTGTGAGACTTAATTTTTCCTCCAACTCTAATTCAAGTTACTTAATAATAATTTAATAAATACACCCTATTTTCTATACATAATTACATTCTAATTTTTACTTCTAAGTGATATCTAACGATACAGCCAGAACTTCCTAATGTTAAAATGACTCCCTAGGATTTAGATAGGTATTTCAAAAACATTCTTTAACTTTGTTTTTTAGAACTGACCTTTATTCCATGGTATCATTCCATGGGTGTGTGTACAGAGGGGCCAAGGGCAAATTCAAACTCGGGGCTCAAACTATCTGTAGTGGTCTACTATCCACTCGGTCCCAGAACCTACTCTTTCATGTTCCCAAATCATCTAGGAATCCGCACCCAGAGGCCTCAGATGAACCCAATGATATTCACACCTCATTGACACAAGCACTGACTCATATTCTAATGACAACTACTGACTCACAGATCTGTTCTTTGCCCATACTCATATTAACTAATTGCTCTCCACATCCTCAAAATAGCATTCTACCACTGATACCGAGAGATTGTCTTCCCCATCACCTATTCTATGTCAATCTCTCTTTAGTTTTGGATCGTTCTTCAAGATTCTTATTTCATATCTACTCTTTGACTATCCACATTTTAATGGAGAAATCAGGTTTATTATACTTTTCCTTTCATGTTCTCTACATGTTGTAATAAACTCCTGATATGAATGTTTTAAACCTACTTCTACACTACTAGTAGCAGGAGAATGTCTTGACATTCTCTTATGCCCCTAAGAGTAATCAGTAACCATTTTAGGCATTTGTGAAATACCTTGTCTTTCAAGTTGGGTATCCCTAAAGATGCAAATCTTGGATCCTGACTAGATGGACAAGCTGTCAGTTGACAGTTACCAAATTTCACCTCCAGGGTGAAGAGGAATAAAAAATGGTAAATGGATTTTTAAATCTGGAATGGCCTATATCAGTATTAATTTATCCATTTGGTTTCTATAGTGCTCTTGACTATCTTTAATGGTTTATGAATTTGTGCAATAAGATCTGCTAGAGTGTGGGGTGGAGATTTATCTCAGTAAGTTGATAAGCATTTATTAAGTGGCTACCATGTACCAGTCATTGTGTTAAGCTCTGGGGATACAAAGAAAGGCAAAAAACACTCTCTCTTCCCTTAAAAAATTTACAATATACTTGAGGAGACATCTCGTTAACAAATAAGTGCAAACAAGCTATATGCACGATAAATTGGAAATAATTAACAGAAAGAATTAAGAGAGATTGAGAAAGATTTCTTATAGAAGATGGTTCCCCAAGTATTGCCTAATATACTGAATTAGTCTGAGCCATCCAGCAGTACCACATATTTTCCATATTAGAGAAAGCCTAATTTGAAAAGTAGTTGGAGTTTCTAGTGGAAGTCCCTAAGGATCCATGCAAAGTGGAGGACATTCTGCAGAAGAGAATTCTCACGCTAATGAAAGACCTCAGGTTTGTAGGGACGTTACTGTTGCTTTATCCCCAGGTTTTCTATCCTGGTGGCCCCTCTCATTAATATGCTAAAGCATCCAATGGACATGAGAGGTGGAAGTCACATTTAATCAACTGAATAAATGGTTCCTCTCTACTCCTGTTTTGAAATTTCAAAATCCATAGAAACTTCATCATGGAGACTGATGTTAACTTGAAGGGTACCCTACATGCCCCCCAAATAGTGTCCAAGTGAGAGACCAGCCATGGTTATACCTCCAGGAAATCCTTGAATGTAGAAGAGCAGGTTTTGGTATCTTTCTGTAGCATATCCATTCCAGCAGACATTTCAGTAAAGCTGGTGCAAAGGTCAGTGAGCCTATTTTCCATCATTTAGGTGTTAAATTCTGTAGCTTACCAGCTAGACTTAATTGCTTGCCCCATATCTGTTGTCGTTTGTCCTTTGTTTTCAAAGAGGAGCGATGACATCACGAGGTGATGTCTTGACTGGAGAGTGAACTGGATTTAAATGAGGTAGAGTTACACATTGTCAGCCTCGCTGTCTCTTCCATAGTCATTGAATTACAATGGTGAGACAAAAGTCAAGATGACTGGTGATGGCCTGGGATGCAGTGGATGACCTTGGCACCTTCAATGTCTGAACAAGCTCTAAGCACTCCACAATGCCTGCTTCCGCTGCCTTCATGGTCATTGGAACGAATGTTGTTATCTGCCCATTCCGCCAAGGAAAGTCTTCACATGCTTGGGATATTCAACCCCCTAACTCACCAATGGGTTTGAGGCCTATAGATTACCTTCAAACCAATTAAGCCTGTCTGCCAAGATGATTTACTGGGGTGTGGCCACTGCTCATACTATACTTTCTTGGAGCCACAGGTGAGAGTTGGGTAGCGGGTGGACACCAAAGATGGATGAACAGCATTGAAAAGGGCTCAGCAAGCCCTCATACCAGAGATGCTAGTCCTCCCTGAACACCCTATATACCCAACTCCATATCTACTTTGAGTTTGTTAGAGATTAACTTAGTATTACCTCAGATTTCTACTGTATTGATTTTATAATATAATTAGTATTTATGCTACACTGATTTTTAGAATTGTCAGTATTTGCCTTAAAAATGCAATCTGGGCAGGGGCGGGGGATATGATGCCATCCTCCGGTTGTTGGGGCCCCGGGGCTGCCTGGGCCTTCTCCAGGGGATGAGGGCTCGACCTCTTGGCCCCTTGTCCTGCTGCCGCTGCCATGCCCCGAAAAATCGAGGAAATAAAAGACTTCCTGGTCACAGCCAGTAGAAAAGATGCCAAATCTGTCAAGATCAAGAAAAACAAGGACAATGTGAAGTTTAAGGTTGATGCGGCAAGTACCTGTACACGCTGGTCATCACAGACAAAGGGAAGGCAGAGAAACTTAAACAGTCCCTGCCTCCTGGTTTGACTGTGAAGGAGCTAAAGTGAAGGAATCATTCAATGTTCCACCTGTGTTAAAATGTAGGGGGGGAAAAAGAAAAAAAATGCCATCTGTTCAAGTCTGAATCCAGCTTAGAGATGTAGTTTAAAGGGAATGATTCTATTGCTTTCATGTAATCAGCTGGTATATTTCATGTAATCCACTTGATAATGCATATTTGTCTGTAAGATGCTAACCAATTTGATGATATTTCATTGAATTGGCCAATTATATTGGTGTTACAGGCTTCCTTACCGTCTGAGAGAAGACACTGAGTAGAAGCCCAGACTCCGATAATAAAAGCACAGGAATAGCGTTTGAATTGTCTGCACAGTTTAGTGAAATTATAAAGATCCTGTTCCATACAATTTTGCAATCCCTATTTGCTTTTAGTTTATAGTTTTTTTAATGAACTATTCCTACCATCTGTTGGAATGGTAGCCTGCAGCTGGGGTTTCTCCTTCTTCAGGGAGTTTCTTCTGTGGTTGACTGACCCACCGACATGCTTAGGGGCTAATCAACACTTTTTCAGCTATTTTATTAGGTCCACAGGCCTACTGTTGGGTACAAAAAAGCCCTCCAGGTGGCTATCAAGTCTTTTTTCTAATTTCTGTCACCCCTAGGCTCCAGTTGAATTCATTTCGATTGCTCACAGCTAATATAGTAATGCAATTTACCACAAAGTCTTGATAAGCTTCAAGGAAGCACTCAGTAACTCTAGAGGAGGGAAGGCAGAGCTGACAACCTTTGTCCTAAATGCTTGCCACTCCAGCAAAGATCCATGGCTAGTCATGATTGATCTAAAAGAGTCATAGGATCATAGATTTAGAGATGGAAGGCATCTGTGAGATTTTTTTTATGCAACCTGTACTTTTTACAGTTGAGGAGCTGAGTCCCAGAAAGGACAAAGGTCATACTAATAGTGTTCCAAAGGTAATCAAATCTCTCTCCCACCCTTGAAGAAGACTCTCATGTCATCTATGACACCTGAATATTTCACAGAATCAGGGAATTTTAGATTTGGAAGAAATCTTAGAGACCATCGGTCATCCAGAACAAGCTCTGATGTCATGATTTTAAACAATTCTTTCTAATGGGTAGGAACACACCCAAAAACAAACAGGAAATTCAAGGCATGGTTGGTACAGTGGAAAGAGCACTGGATTCAGAGCCAGAGTATCTAGGTTCAAATCTCAGCTTTGCTACTTATACCTTGCTACTTATGACCTCCTGTTACTTAACAGTGCTAGGTCTGTTTCCTCCTCATTAAAATGAAGAAGTTGGACTAGGTGACCTCTGAGTTCTATCTACCTCCAAATTTATGATTCCATGGTCATTTCCGGAGCCTTGGGTACTCTTGGGTGGAACTCATTCCTTCTGATCTCTGGCTCATAGCTGATTTGGACCCTAATATGATTCTCTTCTTTCTGATTCTTGAATCATTCCCTAACCACATACATTCTGTTACTTTCCTGCTTCTTTATTCAGAACCCCTTGATAATGCCAGATAAACCATGCTCTTTTCAACCCCCTCCAGGTAATTAATAACTAGGATTTGGCTGGCTTGTTTGTGAGTCTAGTTCCACATTTCACCCAATGATGTAATCCCTTCTATAATGTATCATAGTCGGGTGGTCATCCAAGCTTCTGTTCAGACACAAAATTACAGTGAAACCATTTCTTCACAAAAGCTACTCATTCTGTTTTTGGACTTCTCTAATTACGAGCAACTAGGTGGCACAGTGGGCTTGGATTCACAGAGACTGTTCTTCCTGAGTTCAAATCTGACCTCAGACATTAACTAACCTATGACCCTGGGCAAGTCACTTAACCCTGTTTGCCTCAGTTTCCTCATCTGTAAAATGAGCTGGAGAAGGAAATGGCAAGCCACTCCAGTATCTTTGCCAAGAAAACGCTAAATGGGGTCACAAAAGTCAGACACAGCTGAAACAAAAGAAAAACAATGGTTAGGAAGCTCTTCATTGTAAATTCCGTTTCCTGGGCCTAATTCTTCATCCTGGAGCTACTCAGAATAAGGCTCATCCCCCTTCCACATGGCAATGCATTATATATTTGAAGATAGTAATCATGCCCTTGTTAGAGTACTACTTACTCTATGTGCTCAAGGAGCACATACTTAAATCATAATAATGGTTCCAAGGGACTCATCTGACTCCTTAATTTGTCCCAGGTAGATATGTAAGACTAGTAGAAAGATTTGGAGAAGTAGGAATTTCTTTAAAGACTTTATTGTTTTCCTCCCTTGAGAGAGGCAGCCCTAATAGGTCTGACTGGTAAACTCCTTGGCTAACAGTAAGAACAATGAAAACCAATATGGGTTCCACAATGCATATGATGAAACACCTCTTCCTCCCTAGCAGGAGACAAGGATCAAATGTCACATATCCTGTCACCTGCAATTATAGTTTCTGTTGATTTTATGTAAATGTTTTTCATTGTGACAAAGGAGGATTCCTTTTTAATAATAAGTTTATTTTTTATTTTGAGTTTACAACACTCAGTTCTACAAGTTTTTGAGTTCCAAATTTTCTCTCCCTCCTTCTTGCCCTTGCCCCCCCAAGACAGCATATAAACCAATGTATGTTCTACATATACCTTCACATTGAACTTATTTACATAATAGCCCAGTTGTAAAGAAGAATTATAACCAATGGAATGAATCATGAGAAAGAAGAAATGAAACCAAAAAAGAAGGGAAAAAAAGAGAGCACAAAAAGTTTGCCTCAATCTGCATTCAGACTCCATAAGTCTTTCTCTGGATATGCATAGCTTTTTCCATCGTGAGTCTTTTGGAACTGTCTTTGAACCTTGCATTGATGAGAGGAGTCAAGTCTATCAAAGTTAGTCCTTATAGATACCGTGTGCCTGTAATAGTGTATAGTGATTTCCTAGTTCTGCTCCTTTCTCTCAGCATCAGTTCACATACATCATTCCAGGTTGTAATGAAGTCCATCTGTTCCTCATTTCTTATAACACAATAATATTCCATTACATTCATATACCACAATTTGTTTAGCCATTCCCCAATTGACAGACATCCCCTCGATTTCCAATTCGGCAAAGGAGGATTTTTTAAAGGTAAAAGTAAATATTAGGAAGGAAATATTTGTGATATAAAAACCAAAAGGTATGTATAAAACTTTTTTAAAAGTAAGTAGAGTATAGATATATAAATAAAGTAGAATATATGAATCATAGCTTTATTGCTAGAAAAGACCCTAGAGATCACCTAGTTCAAATTTATCATTTTACAGAAAGGGAAACCAAGGCCCGAAACTGAGATAGGTCACATGACTTACTCAAGGTCATAAGAAGTCATAAGTATCAAATCTGGGTTTGAACACAAGTCCCCTGAGGCTAAACTCACCACTTTTTCTACCGTCTTATGCTGCCATCTACTATATATAAGCCTACTAGCCTTAACTCCTTGAGGTCAGGGATTTTGTCTTATTTAAACTTCTTCATATCCCCAAGCACTTAGAGTCTAAGTGGGGAATCTGTGGCCTTGAGGCCACGGATGTAGCCCTATAGGTCCTCAAGTGTGGCCCTTTGACTGAATCTAAACTTCACAGAACAAATCCCCTTAATGAAAGGATTTGTTCTATAAAACTTGGACTCAGTCAAAAGGCCACACCCAAGGACCTAGAAGGCCACATGTGGCCTCGAGGCCTCAGGTTCTTCACCCCTGCTAGACTATGCTTTGCCAAGTGCTTAGTAAATGTTTATAGGTGATTAATTTGGCTCTTTGTGACTCCACTCCACTGATTAAGCTGGAGACATGAGGCATTATATAGTTGATTAAAAAAAGATAAAAGTAAATGAAACTGACTCAAGATAAAATAAAATAAAAGATTTAAATAAATGAATAAGCAAAACAATGCAAATCAATCTGTATTTCACTAGCCGAGACTGGCAGAAGGCACAAGACATGCCTGTCTCTGCCATCTATATCCTAGTTTAGTCCTTGAATAGTTGATAAGTTGCTTCTGTAGATCCAGGAAAAGAAACTAAGTAGAGAGTCTGCACTTTATCCAACAACCAGTTGTAAGGGGATTGGCAGAAATATGACTAGGTTTGCAAGGGCAGTAGGAAGAAAGAATGGGGGAAAAATAACATTTAATACATCCTCACCAGGGAAACAAAACTGACAAAAATATCTTTGTATTGAAGTTTGGAAGAAAAAGGTAAAAGCCGGAAGAGACACAGAACCTCAGCTTAGTGTGTTTACTATGCAGTAAACTGGCTGCAATGCTCCTTGACCCAAGCCTTTGGAGTTCTCACTCAATCTTTCTCTGCTTTCAAAGAGAGCCAAAGATGTCGTTCATCTTCTCTACCTTTCTTGTTCTCTCTACCCAACCAAGAGTTTCAATGCACCAAGAGGAGTCTAATGGCCTCCCAAGCCAGGTACTATTTTCCCATCTTCAAATATATGTTCTCCCTGCAAGTCGCATCCTTCATCTTTGTCCCGCCTTTTCCCTTGATATGTGTATTTCTGTTTTCTCTCACAAACGTTAGTCAGCCCTGTTCGTCTCTCTCTCTCTCCAGGGTGTATGTCTTCTCTGTTTGACTCTAACTTGCAAGCGATTCCTAGAAATTATGAAAGCCGAGTTCCACCTGCAAAATAGTCATCTGCTAGGGCTAATCCACCGTTCCTGATGAGCAAGCAACAACGTGAAAATCTACCGGAAGCAAAATTTCCCCAAAGTGATCAATGTACCTAGTTTAATTCTGAGCACTTAATAAATGTCCACTTTTGCTTTTAAAGAAGAATTTGCATGAATGCAAGTTGTTGGCTACAAACAGTCAAAATCAAGATTGCCAATTTTAAAAGATTCTAAATCTGTAAGCTTCTTGGAAAATGCATTTGAAAAATATTTGCCTCTGGAAGGAGTCTCAGTAACTTTCCCTAGGTGTTCTCTTCTCCAAACTAAACAAGCCCAGTTCCTCCAACCATTCTTCTTTATGAAATGATTGCTAGACCCTTCACCATACTTATGATTTACATAGCACTTTAAAATCGGCAATGCTTTCTTCACAGCAGCTCTGTGAGATAGGTAGCACACATTTCCAGAACACATTCTGCATTTCCCAGCCTCTTTAAATTAACTACATAATGGAACTGATTGCCCCTTTAAAACTGATTCTCTCTCTCTCTCTCTCTCTCTCTCTCTCTCTCTCTCTCTCTCTCTCTCTCTCTCTCTCTCTCCCTCTCCCCCTCTCCCCTTTTCTCCCTCTCTCCCTCTCTCTCTCTCTCCCCCTCCCTCTCTCTCCTTTCTTCTCCCTGTCTTTTCTTCTCCCTCTCCTCTCCCTGGCTCCTTCCTCTCGCTCTCATTTCTCTTGCTGTCTCTCTTCTGTCTCTCTATTCTCTATCACTCTTTCTCTGTCTCTCTCAGTCTTTCTCTCTTTGTCTCTCTCCCTCCCTCTCTCTCTGTCCTCTCTTTGTATGTCTCTCTCTGCATCTCTCTCCTCTTTGTTTCTGTCTCTTCTCTCCCCACACCTCTCTCTGTCTTTCCTTCCCTCTGTCTCTTTCTCCTTCTCTCTGTCTCTGTCTCTCTTTCCTCCCTCTCTCTGTCTCTCTCTCCTTCTATCTCTGTCTCTGTCTGTTTGTCTGTCCTCTCTCTTTTATCTCTCTCTGTCTTTCTTCCCTTTCTCTCTTTCTCTGTTCCTCTGTCTCTCCCTTTCTTTTCTCTCTCTCTCTCCCTTTCTTTCCTCTCTCTCTCTTCTGTCTTTTTTTTTGCTTCACTACCTTAATAGTACTTTATTTTTTCCAATTAAATTCCAATGTAAAGATAGTCTTCAACATTCACTTTTATAAGATTTCAAGTTCTAAATTTTTTCTCCCTCCCTCTTTTCCTCCCTCCTCAAGATGGCCTGCAATCTGATATAGGGTAAACATGTACAATCATATTAAACATATTTCCACATTAGTCATGATGTGAAAGAAGAATCAGAACAAAAGAGAAAAACCATGTCTTCTCTCTATCTTTCTCTTTCTCTCTTTGTCTCTTTGCCTCTTTCCTCTCTGTCTCTCCTTTCTCTAATCTCTCTCTTTGTCTCTCTCTTCTGTGTCTCTTCTCTCTCATCTCTTTCTCCCTGTCTTTCTTCTCTCTGTTTCTCTTCTCCCTCTGTTTGTCTCTTCTCTCTGTACATGTTTCTGCGTCTCCCTCCTGTCTCTCTCCTCTCTATCTCTCTGTCTTTCTCTCTGTGTCTCTGTCTCTCTCTCAGTCTCTCTTTTTCCTCTGTCTCTCTCTGTCTTTCCTCTCACCTGGCTCTTTTTGTCTCTTTCCTCTCTCTGTCTCTCCTCTGTCTCTCTCCTCTTTCTCTCTGGCTTTCCTCTCTGTTTCTTTTCTCTCTCTTTGTCTCTCCTCTCTATCTCCATCTCTCTCTCTCCTCTCTCACTGTCTCTTTATTTCTCTCTGTGTATCTATCTCTGTCTCTCCATTTTGTTATATATTGGAACTGAGCTAAATTGTGAACCTCATCCTTCCCCTTCCCAGAAATGGAGGGTCTTTAAAGAGGATTATGTCTTCTAGGTGTTGGGGGTGAATGTATGTTTGTTCTTGTTACATCTTTGAATTAAATATTCCTTTATAAGAACTGATCTGATTATTAAATGGTTAAATGTAATGAAGATGCTTGGACCCCCTAAAATTTGAGGAACACTATCGGTAGGGGGTGAGCCAACTGAAATTACCTTGAAATTACTTTGTATTATTTCATATGTACTTTGAATTTACTTCCTTCTGTATTTGTACTATCTGTCCCCTCTCCCAGCAGAATGTAAACTCCCTGAGGGCAGAGACTCTCGTTTTTGTCTGTATAGTCACAGTGCCTAGCATACATCCATGCTGGTAATAGGCATCATCTCCATAGGAATACCTTGCAATTTTCCTCTTAAAATATTTACTAGAACAGAATATTTTGTCTAACAAGTTACTTTTGTCTAATAAGTTTTCACTATTGCTGTATAGGGCCATACTTGCTATTTTTGCTATCTTATCTCAGTATTGAGATACGTCTTTTTTATTACATGAATTGTTATTAAGTCATTTATTCCTCAACCCAAACTTCTACAATACATTTTTTTGAGTCTCAGTACAAGATTTTACAATGATTTTTAAAATATATTTCCCATTAGTTTTAGCCAAGCAAGATCTTTCTGAAACTGATTCAGCCGCCACCCGCCATGTCAGCTATCCCTCCCAGCTTTCTGTTGTTCTTTTGTCATGTCTGATTCATTGTGATCCCATTTGGGGTTTCTTGGCAAAGATACTGGAATGGTTTACCATTTGCTTGTCCAGCTTATTTTACAGATGAGGTAACTGAGGCAAACAGGTTTAAGTGATTTGCCCAGGGTCATGTAGCTACTGAATGCCTGAGGCAAGATTTGAACTCAGAGAGATGAGTCTCCAGGCCCAACACTTTACCCACTGTGCCACCTAGGAATTTGAGAAGTATGTTCTCTGTTTTCTTCCAAGTAGTTTATAAAAATATGTGATAGATTAGGAAGAAGTACAGAGCCCTTAAGCATCTCAGTCTTCAGACCTCCTGTCCAAGATCCCAATAGTTAATCATTCACCTGTTTAAGTCTCAATCTAAAATCAGTGAATTTACTATATTTTTCCCATCCCCCCTCTGACCTTAGAGTCTTGGTGTTCCCTCTTATCACTGGCCTCTAACTTGAGGACAGGAATACTGTCTTTCACTTGCCTCTCAGAAGGCCATTGTGCCTGGAATCACGGAAATCATACATTTAGAACGGGAAGGAAAATTAACGGCCACCAAGTCCATCCCCTTCGATTTACTGATGAAGAAACTGAGACACTAAAAAGTGAAGTGGCTTGCCCTGGATCACACAGCTAGCGAGAGTGCGACATGAGATTTGAATCTAGATCTTGATACCAGCCAAGCCTCGTGCCTTATCCAAGAATATGGCAAACGCATTCCTGCCATTCTCTCCTTGAAGTTAAGAGGAACACACAAACTACCCAGGCAGCTAAGGGACTCAGTGGTCTGGAGTCAGGAAAACCTGAGTTCAAAACTGGCTATGGACACCTAACTTCTGCCTCAGTTTCCTCATCTGTTAAATGGAGCTAATAACAGCAACAATTTCCCAGGGTTGTTGTGCAGATTAAATGAGATAATTGGTGCTTAATAAATGTTTGCTCTCTGTCTTATGTTTGATCATCTCCATCAAAGGTGGGGACTACATCTACTTATGAACTATACCTACGTTTTTTAATACAACTTGTGATATTTTTTAGTGAAAGTCAGCATGAAGTAGTTACCAGATAGCTAGCCTTCGAGTAAGGAGGACATGGGTTCAATTTTGGCCTCTGGCTCATACTGGCTGTGTGACCCTGGGTAAAACTTAAAGTCTTGGAGGTTGCTTGGTGGCACAATGGATAGGGTGCTGGATGTGGAGTCTGGAAGATCTGACTTCAAGTAGTGTCTCATAGGCACTCATTGGCTATGTGACCCTGGGCAAGTTACTTATCCTCTGCCTGCTTCAACTGTAATAATAATAATGTTAATGTATTATTAATTTAATTAATTAATAGTTAATTAATATATCATAATAACACCTATCTCCCAGAGCTGTTATGAGGATCAAATGAGAAAATATTTATAAAGTGCTTAGCTTAATACCTAGAACATAAGTGCTTAATAAATACTTATTCTCCCACCCCCATCCTCTCCCCCACTCTCAGTCCCACCATTCTCCAAGACTATAAATTACAGAAGAACTCTCTTTACAGAAGACTTGCAGAGGCCCTGATGGAAGGAGTTTCTTCACAGGCTCAGATTGCTGCACTTAGATTGGATTCCTAATAGTTATTAAATAATTGATTTTTTCCCATTCCAGTTTGTACCCCAAATGGCTTTAATTTTTCCAACTCTTTTAAAGCAATCGGCCTTTGCACAAAGTATGATCCGTAAGAATTTCATGCTTTAAGAAAGCCTAGAGAAAAATCTGATAGTCTGAAAGAAAGGAATTTAAAATGTGTCCTATTGTTTCTATAAATCTGAGTTTAGGAGGAGTCAGGAGCCGGCTGCCAGCTACAAAGCCTCAGGCAAGCGGCAGAGTCAAGCTTTGTGACTCAAACATCCCTTAATTCTGAAACCGAGCCAATAATACTGCAGCAGCCACCCTCAAGGAAAGGCTGTGAGTATGTTGTTCATAAAGGAAGTTGAAATTGTCCTTTATGCCGGGTGTGGTCTTAACTATAAGAATGATTATATTTTAGTGGCCCGGGTTCCAGTATATTTTACATTTTTCTTGGCTCAGGTCGCCGGGACCAGGAGCTGTGAACTATACAGAACTTAAATGGAAAATCACCCTTGAACTGCAGTGTCTATAAAAGGCAGTTTTCTGGCAAGAGAAGTTGGGATGAGTTCATAACTAATTTGTGAGTACAGTTTTCCCCTTCAAATGTGGAAAGACATTAGCAACGTGCCCTTTTGGGCACAGAGGGAGAAAAACCTTCCCCCTGCCCACTTCCTCTCCTGGTTCTTATTGGCAAAGCTCATATGGAAACAAAGAGTCTTCGAAAAGGAAGTTTCAAGATCGGAGAGTCCGCAGTCCTAGTATGGGAATGTTTTCAACATCACCCCTCACAAATTGTAATCCATCTTTAGCCTGAACCAGGGGTGGGGAACCTGTGGCCTTGAGGCTGCCTGTGGCCTTCTAGGTGAGTCCTCAGGTGCAGCCTGTTGACTGAGTCCAAGTTTTACAGGACAGATCTTTTTATTAAGGGGATTCGTTTTGTGAAGTTTGGATTCAGTCAAAGGGCTGCACTTGAGGAGCTAGAGGGCCACATGTGGCCTTGAGGCCACAGGTTCCCCATTCCTGCTGTGAATACCTTCAATGGTGTTCCATTTGGGGGAAACAGCTCTAGCTGCTACAAATTTTTTTTTTTATATTCAGTCAAGCTCTATAGATCCCTGTCAGTTCTACTTATTAGTACTAGTTTATAGGATCATGGAATCCTATGGGACCTGGAGCTAGAAAGGGTCATCTACCCAAGCCCCCTCATTTTACAGATGAAGAGGCTGAGATCTAGAAAGGTTAAATGACTTGCCCAGCATCATATGGGTTTGCCTCCAGCTAGATTTACTTGATCCCTCAGTCCTAAAATCTTTCATTTTAATTGAACCCAAGAAGCATTTGTTAAGTGCCCTTTATTTGTTGGGCACTGAGGATACAATACTATAATGAAATACTTTCTGCCTTCAAACAGCTTTTTTTTTTTTGGACCACAGGATCAATTGAATTGTCCTGTGTAGTTATTATATTTTTAAGAAAAATCAATGATGTCTTTTGTTTTTATATCACCTACATATAACAAAGAATAAAAAAGAGGGAGAGGCAAAGTTTCAACAAAAGTAACAGACATCAATTGATCAAATGTTACGTGCAGTATTACCCTCTGCACCTAGGTGATGCAATGTATAGCACTGGACTTGGAGTCAGGAAGACCTGAGTTCTAATATGGTCCTAGACTCTTACTAGCTATGTAACCCTGTATTAAGTCATTTAGCCTCTGTTTGCCTGTTTTCTCAAGTGTAAAATGGTTGTTGTAAGGATCAGATGGGAAAATATTTGTAAAGCATTTAGCATACTGCCCAGCACATATTAGGAGTTTAATAAATGTTGATTCCTTCCCTTTATTCCCTGACCCATGGACCACCTCTGCAAAGAAAGAAAAGAGGTGCATCCTCATACCTCTTCTTTGAGGCCAAGCTTGTCATTATACTTTCATAGCATTTAGTTTTCTGTTGTTTTGTCATTGTCCTTTCTATTTACATTGTTGTAGTCATTGTGTATACTGCTTTTCTTTTTCTGCTGCCTTCATTTTGCATCAGTATATATAGGTCTTCCCATACTTCTCCATATTTGTTATGTTCATTGCTTCTTACAGCACATCTCTATTCCATAACATTTATCTACCACAATTTGTATAGCCATTCTTCAATTGATGGGCATCTGCTTTGTTTCTAATTCCACAAAAAGTGTTACTATAAATATTTTGGTATACACACACACACACACACACACATATATTTCATCAACCTTTTTGGGTCATCTGGGGTCTTATGGGATCTAGCAGCAAGATATCTGGGTCAAAGGGTATAAATATTTTAGTCACTTTCTTGGCATGGTTCCAAATAGCTTTATGGAGTGATTAGATAAATACAAAATCCCACCAACAGACAGTTAGTACGCATGTCTTTCTTTCTATAACCCCACCAACAACGACTATTACCATTTTTGCCCCTTTTCAGTGTATGAGGTAAAACTTCAGAATTGTTTTGATTTGTATGTCTGTTATTATTAGTGACTTAGAACAGTCTTTCACATAATTTTTCACATCTTTTATAGTTCTTTTGAGAACTGTGTGTTTCTGCTCTTGTTTTTTGACACTTATCTATTGGGGAATGGCTTTTGGTTGTATATATTTGTGCTAGTTCCCTATATTTGGGATATCAGACCTTCATTAGAGATAATCTGATTCAAACAATCTCCTTTTTTACAGACAAGTCCAAACTTTATTTAAAATTACATTTAATTAACCATTTTCCTTTTTATCCTAATTGTATTGTTCTTATTTGAGTAAAAACTTCTCAAATTCATGTTTTACAAATTATTTGATTTAATTTTTGCTATTTTCTCTATCCCTCGTATGGTTAAAAATTAACCAATTAATGGTTGTATATGTATATGTAATGTATATGATCTGGTTCTCTTCTCAGTTTTTTATGGTATAACCTATAACATTCCAGTCAAATATCCATTTTGAACTTATTGTGTTGTATGGTATAAGGTGCTAGCCTAACCCTGCTTTTGCCAGACTGCCTTCAGTTTTCCCAGCAGTTCTTACCAGATAGGGAGTTTTCTCCCCAAGTTATAGATGTTCACAGGTTAATCAAACCCGGAATTTACAGTTTAACTTGTATTATGGGTATATTTATTTATGTCTAATCTTCCGGCTAAAACTATAAACTTCTTAAGGTAAGGGACTGTATTCTCTGTGTCTTTTTTTTTACCTTTGTATTCCTCGAACTTAATATATTGTCTAATTCATAATAAGGGCTTAATAAAAGTGTGCTAAATTGAATTATTGCTTGAAAAGCCCCTCCTCCTTTTCTATACTCTCTAGTAAATTTTTTGTTAAATCATATGCCATTTAGATTATTATCTTAAGTCTAAGGAGAATTTTCTTTTTGTACCATAATCAGAAATTCCTCATTTTTAGTAAAATTATTCTGCAGAATTTTTTGCTTGAAGCATGGGTAAAGCAAAGCACTGATTCATTTCACATGTCAAGATATTAGGAGACACCCTGTTTTCCAGAGCTAAGACCCAGCAAGCAGGCTGTGCCCTGAGCTTGGCATAACAACCAGCCTTTGCTTTTACCTTTCAGTACTGATGGTCTCTGACCTTGGGCAAGCACCCACAGGCCCAGACAGGAAAACCTGCTATGAATGAGCTTTTCGTGCCTTGCCTTACTATTGCTCTTGTACCTGGCTGTAGTTGCTACACTGCACTGACTTTTTGTCTAGCCACAAGCATATAAATCAAGGTTCAGCGCCACTGCCTCTGGTCCCCCCACTAGGGGCAGGGCCCAGGCCCATGCGTCTCATCTGCCTCCTTGCTTGCCAGCTGTTTCCCTCAGTTTAAAATTAAATTTCTGTTTGGATCCTGACTCTCCTGCCTCTAGCCTGCTCTGTTCATCTCCAGCCATCCATAGGTTAGAGGCCGGTTTGGTCCAGTTGACACGTACAACTAGAAACCTCAGGCTTGAGGAAATTTCAGGGTATGGTCCATTACGTGAAGGGAATGACACTAACTCTAGAGTCTAACTCTAAATTTTAGACTAGACCTATGATTTCGTGAGCATAAGGAACTCCAGATAAGGAAACTTCCTGTGTTAATGTTGACCAGATCTGCCTTGTAACTAAGTCTTAGAGAGCTAACCTGTCCAGGTCCATAGTCATGTAACCACATCATGTTTGAGATAGACTGAGAGCCCAGATATCCCTGACTCCAAAGCCAGCTCCCTATCCCCTGCACCGCCCTGCTTTTCACATAGCTCCCTGTGACTTTATAAATACCCAGAACTAAGGACAGCAACATTATTCTCACTGTGGTTATGATGAATACCATAGTGGTTCACATACACTAGCAGGTCTAAACTCTCATATTCAGAAGTGTGTATCAATATTTTTAGTCTTATTACTATTAAAAATTGTCTCCTTTGAAAAAAATAAAAACTTTTCATTTTTCCACTTTTTGGGGTTGTTGTTGTGTCACTGTAATTTTCAATTGGGCAGCTAGGTGGTGCAGGCACTGGGGCCTGGAGTCAGGAAGACTCATCTTCCTGAGTTCAAATCCAGCCTCAGACATTTACTAGCTGGGTGATCCTGGGCAAGTCACTTAACCCTGTTTGTCTCGGTTTCCTCATCTGTAAAATAAGCTGGAGAAGGAAATGGCAAACTACTCCAGTATCTTTGCCAAGAAAACCCCAAATGAGGTCACAAAGAGTTGGGCATGACTGAAATGATGGAACAACAATGTTCAAACAAAATTCTAGAACTCAATTTAACTAAGTTTTAGTTTCCAAGGTCATGGAATAAATAAAATTCTATGTTTGGTGGGAAAATCTTACATTTTAGAAACCAAAGTTTTCTCCTAGTTTAAAATAATTTTGGTGGCAGAATGATGATGATAGTTATTATTATTGATTTCAAAACATAATTGTTGGCCGGTGTCCATACGACATGAGACAACCCCACCACAAAAGAGAAAGGAGAAAAGCAGGGAGAGGGGAGCACCATGGAAAAGAGAAAGCAGTCTCCTTTGTCCAATCAGAAATCCACTCTAGGTAATAGAGGTTTCCCATGAGATGAACTATTTCTTTCTCTTTAGATCACACAAGCTAGTCAGAAGACCCTGGATTCCCTGAAATTTTTATAAAGAAAGTAAGATGTCTCAGCTTTAGTTTTAAAATATCAATGCATCTGCTAATGATACTAGATTGTAAATCCTTGAGAATTGAGTTGAATCTTTGAGAATTGAAATTATTTCTTATTCATCTTGGGTCTTCTCAAACACTTGGCATTGTGCCTTCCATTTAATAAGGACTTTCTGATTTAAATTTGTTCAATAAGGGCTTATTGAATAGACTGAATCCATTGGCTGTGTGCATAAGTGCATTTTTATGGGAAATCCATTAATATAAATATATCTCTTTTCTCATTTCTCTTCCTCTATACTACATTACCTGCTTTTAAAATTGTAGCATCTTTTGTCTAGCTTTTCTGAGTAGGGAACCGCCTTGCTAATCAATATTATTTTACTAAAGAATGGTTTTTTAATATTAAGTTAGCTGTACCTCTGTTTTTTTGACAACCTTCTTAATAACTGATGTAAAAGTAGGTTACGTCCTACTTATGGAAGAGGATCTGTACAAACTGAGGGACACATGCAAGAGGCTGTGTTAAGGCTGATAACCTAATTTATTTTGTTAAATATTGGTGTAGGGGAGGGAGAGAAATTAAGAACATTGACACATCCTTTATTCAAGGTTTTGGAATTTTGAGAAGAGAATAGAAGACAATGATGATGAAAATTTATAAGAAACAAAATGTAAGAGAAGGAAAGAAAATCAGGTGCTTCAGGAAATAAACGCTATAGGTTTGCGAAAAACTGAAATATTTGATAGTAATCAGTACCCTCTGGTATTCAGTAGATACTTCCACCTTGAGAGATCTTTAAAATTTTTATTTATTTTATTTTTGATTTGTAAAATAAAACAAGCATTTCCATAGCATAGTAGAATAAAAAAAAGATTGCATGTGAAACTGCAAATCTATTATGTATGACTTGCTATTCCTTTTAAATATATAAAAAAGTTATTTTGTAAATTTCTTTTTTTCCTCTTCCCCCCACCCTAGAGATGGCTACTATTAGACCCAAATAAGTGTGTGTGTGTGTATATATATATATATATATATATATATATATATATACATATATATATGTGTATATGTATATATATGTATATGTATATATATGTATATATGTAAAATCCTTCTACACATACTTCTATTTATCAGTCCTTTCTCTGGATGCAGATAGTGTCTTCCTTCATATGTCTTTCATAGTTAATTTGGGTATTTATAATAGTCAAAATGATTTGGTTGCTCAAAATTGTTTGTAAGACAATATTGCAGTTCCTTTATACAATGTTCTCTTGGTTAGGGATTTAACTTCATGATCTAGCATCCTATTTTTTGTCCTGTCTGTGCCCTAAAGAAACATTCTCATTGATGGGTTTGATCCCTGAAACAAAACATCACTAGATATCTTGGCAACCTCTTATCTCATCACTTTTTTCATCTTCTGTGAACTTTACAGAATCTTCCTTCGGTGACTTTCAGAACTTCATTTGAAACTTGCCCCTTGAGATCTAAAAGCTGCCTCTTTTCATGGGAGAGAGATGGAGGATTATGTTGCAGATGCTGTCATGTACTCCCAATCCCTGATAACTTTAGCCATTCCGAACCACTTAACCCTCATCCCACTGTAATCCTAAGAATCGTATTTTTTCCACTTTTGCCTCTGGGCTGCTGATTACTGTTGGAGAACATCATAAAATTGTTCTTCTTTCATCCCATAAAAATATGTGATGCATAACCTAATCTGGTCTCTCACTGATTCTTAGCAATCTTTCAATTAGCTTCTCCTTGATTCCTTTTTTTTTTAAAAAAATTCTTCTTTTTCTCTTCTTATTTCATTTCCCATACTATTTCAATCCTTGTGCTCTCCTGTGGGTAAACCTTAAAACCCACTCCTATTTACCACACATTACCTAACCTTCTATTTCACTGAGAAAAGAAATCAAGGTTATCCAATATCAGCTGCCTCAACTCTCCTTCTATATCCCTTAATACTTAACAGCTTTCCTCATTCTTTCTCCTTTTCTCCTCCTCTCAGAAAATCAGATATATTTACCTTGATTTAGCTAGGCTCTCTTTCTGCAACCTTGATTCCATCCTCTTCAGCCAATTCCAGAACCTTGCTCCAACAACCATCCCTTCTTCTGGGCATCTTCAGGCATCTTTTCACTTACATCTTTCTCATCGGTCTGAGCTCGTATGTGCTCAGATTTCTTCAATCCTAAATGCATCCAGTCTTTCAGAATAGAAGCTCTGAGTTTGTACAGAGCAGGTTCATAAATCAACCTTTGGCTTGTGTTTCCTTCCAGAGTTTCCCTTGGGAGTATAAAAACTTGTCTCATGTCTAAGTTTCCAATTCAAAAGGAGAATTTCCCATGTAATCACTTGGAAATAATACATCTAATATAGATGTGATATAGGCTTTATTTAACTTGACCAAGAAATCTGAAGACTCATACCAAAGCTTAAAAACAATCAAAACAACGTTCTTTCCTCCTCTTGTGGGCTTTCTTTTCCCAGGGATCTATATCGTTCTTCAGAATTATAGTGTTAGCCTGAAAGGGCTTTCCCCAACAAGGGAAAAACACTCTGGACTGCTAGAGAAACTAGCAACCCTTCCAGGGAGGCCTACTTCTGTGGACCAATAAAGTTCTCTAGATTTAAGGTGTTAACTACCCGAAGTTAAGAATTTCCATAATTTTTAATTAAGATACATATTTATAACATTCAAAAATGACTGCTTTATAAAATTATAAAGTTTATTTAGACAATAAGATAAACCCTAGGCTTACAATGCAGCTCTTAAGATAAAATTTTAATGTTAAGCACAGTTCTATTAAGAACTATTAATAGATTCTGGATACATAGCTTCGCTTAAGAGGAAACGCAATGAAATTATACATTTTAATGAACATCAATTTCAAAGCAGAATGTCATCTGGGTCCTAAATAACATTGAAGGAATTTTCACTCAATGGGAGAGCTCCAGTTTTTGCACAACAATAAAAATGGAAAAAATATTTGGGGTTGCTACAGAGTCTATTTCTTTCCCCAGAAAAATAAAGTCCACACAACTGGAAATTAAAGTGAAGGGAAAGGTTCAGATTTGCTACTTTATGTCAAGGTTCTGTCCTTGCACATTGACTCCTTTGCTAAGTCTTTCGCTTGATCTAAGAACTTGATTTTGTCTAGGAATTCATCCATTGGGTCCAGGAAGACTGGTCTAGGAACTCTCCTGGCGCTGTGGCCTTGGTGCTTCACTACTGCCAGATCCCCTTGGCATGGGCCAGCGAGTGAACCAGGAATTCCTTATTGCTCTCTACAAAATGACTAATGATGTCTCAACTGACAAATCTGATGGTCATTTCTCTGTCCTCCTCCTTACCCACCTTTGCTGAATTCGTCATTTTTGTTTACTGTCTCCTCCTGAATGTCTTTCTCTTCTGGGTTTTCATGACATTGCTCTCTCCTGATTCCCCTTCCACTTATTGGACCACTCCTCAGTCTCCTTTGCTAGATCATTATCCGTATTGATCCCTATAGGAGCTCCCCAAGGCTTCTGCCCTGGGCCTTCTATTAATCTTTCTCTAAATTCACTGTCTTGGGGACCTCATCAACTCCCAAAGGTTTAATTATCATTTCTAAGGGGATGACTCAAGATTTATATACCCAGCCCCAGTCTCTCCCTTGAGTTTCAGACTCACATCACCAAGCGCCTATTGGATACTTCAAAGTAGATGACCAACCTTAAACTTAACACGTCTAAAACTGAACTCATTATCTTTTCCTCAAAACTCAGCCCTCTTCTAAACTTCTCTAATTCTGTTAAAGGTACCACCATTCTTTTGGGCTCCTAGGTTTGTAAATTTGATGTTACTCGGGACTCTTCCCTCTCCCTCACCCTACATATCCAACCAGTTGCCAAATATTACTATTTCTTCTTCTATACTATGTCTCATTTTCAGTCCCTTCTTTCTTCTCACAGAGCTACTACTTTAGTTCAGTCCCTCATCACCTGTAACTTAGACTTGGACTCCCAACTAGTCTTCCCAACTCATTTCTCCTCCCTGCATTCCACCCACACCAGCCAGAGGCACCATATCCTTCCCCTTCTCCATTTAATGAAGAGGTTCTTAACCTGGGGTCTGCAAATTTTTTTCCCTTTAATTTAATAACTGTATTTCAAATAAAATTGGTTTTCTTTGTAATCCTGTGAATTTGGCTTTCTGCAATGTAAAATATTCTGAGAAGAGGTCCATAGACTTCGCTATGCTACCAAAAGAGTCAGTGACACAAAAAAGTTAAGAACATCTACTTCAGTGGTTTCTTATTACGTGTGGAATAATGTTTAAGCTTACCTGGGCATTCAAGGTCCTTGGTGATCTAGGATCACACTATCTTTCAAGCCATATCTCATACTACTCCTTTCTTATGTTCTTTATACTACATTAAAACTTGTGTCTTGCCAGTCTCAATATAGAGTATCCTACCTCCGTGTCATTACCCCCTCTGTGGCTGGTAGTCCCTATGTATCATGATTTCCATATGATGAGATCCTACCCATCTTATACAGTCCTTTTCCCTTATTCTTCTTTGTATCTTGAAAAGATTATTCATTGAAGATTAAGCACAAAATAAGGAACCCATCTCAGGTATTGTTTCCCCATGAATCTTTTCATGATCCTTCAGCTAGGAATAATCCTCCATTCCTACCCCCCTACTTCCTATGTCCAACTGACTTTGCATAAAATGCATAGTTTTATATTATATTTATTTGTATATGTTTTCTATCCTCTTACTGGACCATAAATTCCATGAGGACATGATGCCTATGTATATCAAATAATGTAATATATATATGTTATACATATATGATATATAAAGCATTTTTGCAAAATGTAAAGAACTTTATAAATGTATGGCTCACAGCACAATAATAATGATGATAACTAGCATTTATATAGCACTTTAAAGTTTACAAATTTATATATATACATATATATACATGTAAAGCATTTTTGTGAAATGTAAAGAACTATATAAATGTATGTCTCCCAGTACACCAATAATAATGATAACAGCCAGTGTATATACCTTATCTTCCTTTCTAGATTCTAAGTTCCTGGAGAGCAGAGACCATGTGTTCTTCATCTTTGTATTTCTCCGTGATGTCACAGGGCTCAGGACACACTGTAAAGTGCCATGCTGTGGGGCTCCTACCACCAAGCCCTGAGACTTGGTTCACTGATGCCCTCTTCTGGACTTTTCTTGCTGCCTTGCCTTCTCCTCTGCTCTTGAGTTTTCCTGCCAATCAACTTAGTCTGTGAGAGAGGACAAAGCTACTTTCCTTCTCTTGAAAATAACTCACAATTGGATTTTGCTTATATAAGATATATGTATATTATATATATATATAATATATATATATATAGTATCTTATATAATGTTTTCCCCTTATTCTTCTTTGTAGCTTGAAAAGTTTGTCTGCTGATGATTAATATCACAATAAAAATTTAATTTAAAAAGCCCACAACCCTGCTTACATTTTTAATAGTTTACTGTTATATACAAGAGAGAACTATATAGAAAGTAAGGCTATAATAACTAAATAAGGGCATAGTTTGGATTGTTAATTCGCAAACTTAAGAATAAATTATAGTCTTATGTGCCAACCCTAGGAAACTATACCTTACTCTTTTTAGCTCTTTCTTGCTGTGGGAGAATCAGGAGGAATGTGGAAAGACTTGGGAGTGCTTTGGGTTTGAATTTGTTCTATGACACTTACTATGTGAGACCATAGTCAAGTCACTTTATTGGATTAACTCTTAATTTCTTTGTTAAAAAAAGGATAATAAAAAACAATAAAAATAAAATAATAAATCTATATTATATAATATATATTTATATATATTATATATAAATAAAACATAAAACAGTAAAAATGTGAATAAAAATAAGATCTAATAATGGCTGCCACTTGATAACACTGTATCTCTGATTGCCCTTTCCAGCATTGGTTATAGTTTCACCGATATCCCATGATTCACCTTCTGGTCAAAATATTCCTTGCCCTCCATTGCTATTTTCAGACTCTTCCTCTACCACCATCACTTGGTCACCTCTTCTCCTTTGAGTGTCTTTCCATCTAACTTGAGCAGCTCATTTAGATTTCCAGAGGACATTTTCCCTCCTTTCTCAATTAGTTCAGTACCTTGGTCAGAGTCTTAATCTCTACCTCAACTTCTTCCTTTATTCTAAGGGTCTTCAACACACATACTGATGTTCCCTCAAGTACCATAACTTTCCAATTGCTCAGTCTACTTAACTATTCTCCACCTAGTCCTCCATTCCATTTCATCCACATAAAGGGATAGTAATACCTTTGCTCTTGCTGTCACCCACAAGAGTTCCCCTTCTAGTTTCAAGAACTCTGAATTTCCTTTATCTGATCATAATCTTTTATCTTTCCATTTCTACTTATGCTTCAAATTTCCAGAAACTACTCTTCATCTTCACCATAATCTCTTATCTTTCTATCCTTCAGTAGTATCCCAGGCTATCATCCATTTTTTTTTCTGACTGTGCTCTCTTCCCTTCATAATCTTGACCTCTTGGTGAACCATTTCAACTCTTCACTATCCTTCACTCTTGAATCCTTTGCTCCCTTGTCATATCTTGTCTAACTCCAACCCTGGATCATTCCCACAATCTTCCTCCTTTATTCTGGAACTGGGGGAAATCACTAAACTATGCTGAGTGGGTGTACTGCAAATTTAAGTGAGCCAACCTCAAATTGGGTTTCATTATACCAAGGTAATCCTACTAGTCCTTCCTAATTGATTCCTGACGCTACTCACCACAGCAACTGTATGGAATTTTCTTCTCTCCTTAAGCCTCCCATTCCATTCCTCTCCACCCCGCCGCCAACTTTTGCTGAGGATCTCATCTCTCTCACTGGGTGATCTCTTCAACTCCCAAGCTTTCAATGATTATCTCTATGAAGAGGATTCTCTGGTCCTACTCTCTCTCCTGAGCTACACTCCCAAATTATCACCTGCCTTTTAGATCTTTTGAATTGTAGGCATCTCAAACTCAACACGTCGAAAGAAGATCTTAAGATCTTTTCCCCAAAACCTTCTCTGCTTGTCAGCTTACCTATCATTGTCAAGGGTACCAACATCTTTGCAGTTATTCAAGTCAGAACCTTGGTATCACCTTTGACTCCTGTCTTGTTTATCTCATCCATCCAATTAGTTGCCTAGTTTTAAAATTTCTTTCTCCATCACATCTCTGGTGTACATTCTCTTCTCTCTACTCACATGTCTGACACCCTGCTTCAGGCCTTCATTGCTTCTCACCTGGATTATTGAAACAGGCTTATAATTGTTCTCCCTGTCTCCGGTGTCCCCCAACTCCAGCTTATCCTGCACCCAGAATGCTAAAGTAATTTTCCTAAAAGACAGATCTAACCATGTCACTCCCTTATTCAATATATTCCAGTGGCTGGCTGCCCATTACCTCCAGGATTATAAATAAATTTGTCTGTTTGGTATTTAAAATTATTTACAACTTGGCAATTTTCCTACTGCCCTCCACATAGTCCACAATGATCCAGCTACATTCACTACTTCTTGTTTCTAGCATATGACGCTCCATCTCGCATCTCTCTGCCTTTTTCTTGTCTATTCTTCATTCCTAGAACACTCCCCGCCTCCCACTCCAAACTCTGAGTTTTAGAATCTTTGGCTTCCTTTAAGACTCAACTCAAGCTTCTTGCAGATTTCTCATGGTTCCCCCAGCTGCAAGTTCCATCTCATCGAGGGTTATCTTCCATTGACTTTGTATTTATCTGATTAATTTATGATCTCTTCCCCATTAAAATGTAAATTCATCAAGGGGAGGGATTATTTTTTGCTATTTCTTTGCATCTTTACAGCTTGGCATAGAGTGAGTGCTTATTGATTGTCGTCGTTTGACTTCTTGGCTCAACTTGAGGGACATCAAGGCCTAAAAAAGAATGCCAGAAGCATAGGCTCTGAGTTACCAAGTTCTAGGTTCAAGTTTTATCTCCAACACACCACCGGCTCTGTTACCCGAGAAAAACCGTTCAATCGCTTGGTTCCCCCAGGCAACTTTCTAGGGCTAAGTTGTAAAACAGTCACTGATTAGTATTGGTTGTAGGAAATTTCCAAGTTGGGAATTCTCTGTTTTGTTCAGTCATTTTTCAGTTGTATACAGCTCTTTGTGACCCTTTTCGGGTTTTTCTTGGCAAAGTTATTAGAGTGGTTTGCCATTTCCTTCTCCAGCTCATTTTAGAGATGAGGAAATAGAGGCAAACAAAGTTCTGTGACTTTCCCAGGGTCACACTGCTACTACATGTCTACAGTCACATCTGAACTCAGGAAGATGAGTCTTGCTAACTCCGGGCACCACAGCTCTATCTACTGCACCATCTAGCTGCTCTCGGGAATTACCTACGTAGGTGAAATCATAGGGCCAGTCCAATAAACACTTCGCTCACAGGATTGTTATGAGCAACAAATGAGATAATTTAATGTAAAGTACTATATAAATGTCAATTATTTTTATTCTTCACTAGCTCCTTTCTGCCATGTCATCTACTCCATTGTTAGATGTGCTCTATATCACAATCAGATACAGTCAGTCTGGCACAGCTGTTTGATGACTCAACCTTATTGAAACTAGGGTTTAGGTGAAGGACTCTAGACCTTTGAGATGGGTGTTCTGTTATGAGATCCCTCTAGTTCAGTTTTTCTTCATGAACTTCACGCCTATGTTTCCTTTGCCCTCAATTTACCATCTATTACCCTGGCAACACCTCTTGGCTTCCAGACAAGAAGGATGTGTCCCTTTTTAACTTCTCACAGGATCTCCTCAGGTTCCAGGTCCATCTGGGGATTACAGTCCTCTGGCAACTTTAGCTCTTTCCATCTCACTCTCTATCCATCCCTTCAGACGGATGGCTTGTCTGGGTGGCTTGCCTCAAGCAAAATTCTCAATAGTCAAACTTGAGGGCAGGGACAATTTGATTTTTTTTTTTACCATTGTCATCGCTAACATCATTCCTGGACCACATTAGATGCTTAATAAATGCCTGTGGATTGATAATAGCTGTCTCTGACCTTGGTAATTTTGTTTCCTGCTCCACCAGTTTTCTTAAACTCATCCTAAAGGCTAAGCATCTATGGCTTCTTCATTGAGCCTGGCTCTCCCTTCCCCCCCCCCCCACCTTCTATTCCCAGCAAAGGGTTCCTTCTTTGCCCAAATGTTGACTCAGTACCTGTACCTGTACCTCATGGCATCTGACAAATGACTCCCTTTTTATTGCCTGAGATGAGCTGACAGACACATTCTAGGGCTATTTTCCCTGCTGTCACCCTTCAATTCTCTGCTTCCCCTTGGAAGCATAGGGCTCATGTGCCTAATATATATCCCCAAACCCCCACCCCTGGGTGACTGGCATCCAAGTGTACAAGTTTTTTAGAAAAAAAATCCTTCAACAGACGGTATATATCAACCCCTACACCCTTGCGCACATATGGACAGAGTCTGTTATCATAAGGTATCCCTCATAGACTTAGGGTACCATAGTTTCCAGTTACTGTATTTCACTGCATAATCGTCACAGATTTTATGACAAGTTTGTTCTGCAAAAAAGCAGGATGCCACCATTATGTGAAGCTGTTTTTTTAATTGTGCCAGTATTACTTAAAAATCATTTGTTACTAAACTATATTGCTGGCAGACAAACTGTACAGTTTAGCTTGTGGGCAAAGGTGCAAGTCTTACCATATCATATGGCTTATTCATGGCAACTTTGCCTGCCTGTTCCCCTTGTGCCTCTGGCTCTTTATAGGATTGAGTGACAAAACCGTTGGTTTTAGGAAATATACTGACAACGCATGTGTTCTGAGAATTCTAGGTTTGCAGCTCGCAAAAATGGACATCCATATGCCACGTTGCTGCTCTGTTTATCTTTTAAGTGGGGTGATGAACAGAATTATAGCATGTGACAATTATGCAATGAAAGGTTATAAACCAGTTTTTGGACTGAAAAATATGATGTGACAATTATGTGATGGTGTTGATTATGTGGTGAAATACAGTAGTATATTTACTGAGTGGGTGGATGAATGACTGGAAGAATGATTGCATGAATCTCCTGAGTGGTTAGAAGTTCCACAAAAAAAAGCAGGAGGACATATTCTACCCTGCAGCAAGAGGATCATACATATAGCTTCTTGTGGTAAGTTATGGAGACATATGGATCAAAGATTTTACTGGTTATTTGCTTGTTCAGCAACAGCAAACTTTCCATAGGGGATTCATAGCCATCTCTCCCAACTCCTTATATAGATTATATATATTAATGCACTATAGATGTGTATTATTTGGGAGAACAAACCTCAACATCTGAAATAGTTTTAGAAAGAAATGCATTAGGTCATTTGGTAGAGGAGAGCAAGTCAGAAAGGATGTGTAGGTCCCTCTAGTCCAGAAAGTTTACATTATATAGGTTTTAGACAAAGGTACCCACATACAAACCACACTTACACAGTTAAGCAATTTTACCAAGATTACAACTTGAAAGCAAGGCAGATTGATATGAGTATTAGTAAATATAAATATTCAGTAAAATTTGGGTGAAGCCAAAATATAAGCTTAGGTGGACCCAAAATAAGACCTGGGTTTGGAGACCCAAAATAAGAATATTTGGGGTCAACTTGGGATCTGGAGGAACCCCAAAATTTCCTATAGCCGTCTCTGGCATTCCTGGAGAGTTACTGAGGTCAGTGTTTAAATAATCTCTCATCACATAAAGTTAGATTCAAACAAAATTAACAAATAGATTCAAACAATGCTAAATAATAATCCACAGTGAATGACCTACTGTAGACCCTACAGCTGCGCCTTTTCCACTTCTTCATGAGTCTACATAGCTGGCAGTCCCAGTGTTCTCTTGGCTAGACAGGCATGAGCCTGACCAGCGTGAGTAATAGCTGTAAACTTCATAAAGAAGGTCTTCCCAGTCCTTCTACAGGGCATTACTAGTATTCTCATGGAACTGAAGGAGAGAAATGAACCTAAGAATCATAGATAAAAAGCCTTCACATTTCTGTTAACATTTCACAAGTTAACCATATTTCTCATTAGTACAGATGATTGAGAGCTGTATTTGAGTCTGATGTTGATTTTAATTGTTCACAATAAGTGATGAGTTGGGAAATTGGAAAGTTTCTCTTTTTTAAATGATTCCCTTGCATCAACATCAAATTAAGAAATAAGTGCTATAAATAATGATAATAGGCATTTAAGCATACATTTATTTGTAATTATGTTTGTGTCCCACACAATTATTTACAATTATGTATAGCACCTGAGGGCATTTCACTCTCCTATGTGGGGCCCCTAGAAAACTTTTCTCAGGTTCAGAGTACTTTGTGGTACATACATACTTGAAACCATAGCTCACAACTTCTTCATCCCCACCCCCACCCCACTGATTTCTTTACTTTAACCAGATAGCTAGAGAACACAATTAATTCAAAGAAAAGATTTAATAAAAGAGCATGATAACAAAAGTAGTAATAAAATATTTTTCTTGATAAACCTGTGGCATAGTCTCCCACAAATATATACACTCTCACTAAAAAGACTGAACATATTTGGGGAACACAAGTGGAAGGGCACACACATAGGGAATATGTGTGACTAGAATACATATAGAGGGACTATTCATATCTCTAGTGTTGCAGAGATGACAGTATCTTCTTCTGATGCCATCACTTATTGCTTGTTGGGCCAGTTCTCTGCTAGATGTGGCATGTAGTCTATGTTCTGTGGGTCAGTGATTGATCTCTTGATCGATGCTAGGCTTTGCTCCATTGAGCACGAGGATGTAGAATTTTCTTTTGCTGATTTTCTCTATTTCTGCTGGAATCCTCAGGAATATCTGAGCTATTCATCTCAGCTCCTATCTGCTATAATGTAGTAACTAGAAATTCTCTCCTTAATACAGGCAGCCTGGTGGACTCTCCCATCCTAAGGCTATATAAACCATCACGCCCAGCTAAAGTAACTGCAGAGGCTATACAAACCACCGCACCCAGCTAAAGTGACTGCAGAGCAAAAGCCAACAAAGTGTCCCAGGCTAAGATTAAATTTTCTCTTCTAATTCCCTGTGTCTAAAGCTGAATCACAGTCCTTCGTAACAGACAACTATTTGACTTAGGGTTAGAAATTTCCAGGCTACCGTCTGGGTTGTCATGTAAGAGAATTTGAGCCAGGATAAAAGCTAAATGAAGAAAGTAACATTATTCTTTTTCACTTACCTGGCCCATATTACCATATTATGGCTCATATTATGACTTTATTATCTATGAGTAATCAGCAACACCACTTCTGAGGCTTTAAGGTACACTACCTTACTTAAACCTAAGGAATCTTTTTATTTGAGAATCCGTAAGTGCCTTATACAGTAGGAAGTAATTATACTATTAACCAAGATGCAACCCTTGGACATCTGAAAATCCATCCTAAACCACTCCGTAAGAAGGGGGCACCATTACCTCCCCTTTTTTTGGAGTTCCATAACTTTATTCTCCTTAACAAAATAAGATAATGAAGAATGGGAATAGTGTCACAGAACTCCAGTAGGCAGAGAGTCACAGCTTGCCCTATTCATATGTTCCTCAATTAATGCTTCCATTATCACCTTCATGCAAAAGTGCTTCATGCAAAAGCATTCCAAGTATACCTCCATGAGAAAATTGCTGCTGAATTGATCAGAAATGTCTCCTTCCAAGTACAGTCCAAAATGTTTCTTCAAAAATTCCCCCATAGTAGGATATCCTGCTCTGATGTTAGAGGACAGGAATTATAGGAAACTTCCAGATGAGGAAATTTCCTCTACCAATGAAGGACAGCACCTTCTCAACAACCTGTAGTCCTTGCCTAGAGCTTTGCGAGATTAAATGACTTCCTGGTGACTTTGTTTAACCCTCCCTCACTTAAAATCCAATTCACTTGCTTGTCATGGCATCACCTACACAATCATGATCCTCTTAGAGAACAGAGGACAAACAACGACAGCAACAGAGGTCACATAGTTCACACTTGTGAGAGGAAGGAATACAAACCAGGTCTTCCTGGCTCCATGTTTGACTAGGAACTACACCAAGTTTTCTATCTCAGAACTATAACTCAGTATCTCCAAGACCTTTAGATCCTTTGGAACTGCTATATATGGGAATATATATAGGGTATGGGAAAGCACCAGGAAGGGCCCACCTGACTCACTCCAACTGGGTGCACTGTTTCCTACTCCTTCCACCCCTCGACGCCCCCACCCCATTTGAATGTCTTCCAAAAGGTGGGGCAGTTGGAGGGCTCCATTGGGACTGGTAGATGTAGAACCATTTCCCCCCATTTTCTGTATTGAAAAGGAAGTTGGATGGGGGGAACATTAATCAAAAGCTAGAAAAATACAAAGCAAACTGTTATAATTAGTTTGAAGATTTGCTTTGCTGTTTTTGAGAGACAAAAATGTAAATAAATGATTCAACAAATCTGATGTTAAAATCTGGAACAAGAACACCAATCTTTCTTGAGTAAGTTGTAAAAAATAGTTCAATGCTTCAATTCCAAATTATGGCTGATTAAGAAAGAAGGAGGGAGTGTGAAGAGTCAGCAAAGGGAGAAAAAGGGGAAGAGAGAAAGAAGGTAAGGAAGAGAGACAAAAAGGAGAGAAAAGAGAGAGTTAAGAGCGCCATACTGGGGGGTCAGAAGATGTGAGTTCTAATCCAGGTTCTGCCAATAAACCACTATGTAACCTTGGATATGTCATACATTTAACCTCCCTGGTCTCAGCTCCCTCATCTATTAAATAAAGGTTGTGGACATAGAACAGTAATTAGCAATTTTAGTACCCCATCCAATGGTCAAGGCTAGCCCAGGCAAGTAGCATCAAATAGGCACCAGTTATTCAGTAAACAATCATTTATTAAGCTCTGTGCTCTTAGCACTGTTCTAAGCACTAGAATTGTCCTTTAAATCAGCTTTGTAATTTATGATGTAAAAGTAATACTGGGTGGAATAAAGACAGATTCCATTGAGCAGGAAGGTGAATTAGTTACCCTAGCAATTTCTACCATACTAAAAGAGTGCCTATGTTAAACTTTTTGGTGTCCTTAAAACTTCAGTGCCCTGAGGTAAAGGACATCCTGCCATTTATAAGGTTCTGTCCATTTTAAGATTTCTATTAGCTGCACACCGCACACACGGAAAAGGAGAGAGGGGTGTTCAGTTGCCTCTAAGGAGACTGTTCTTGCATTACTAAAGTTAAATGCCGATACTCTACTCTTCACTTGGGCAGCTAGGTGACGTAGTAGAGTTCTGGGCCTGAAGTCAGGAAGACTCATTTTTGTGAAATCGAATCCAGCCTCAGACACTTACTATCTATGTAACCCTGGGCAAATCACTTAACCTTGTTTGCTGCAGTTCCTCATCTGTGAAATGAGCTGGAGAAGGAAATGGCAAAGCACTCTAGTATCTTTGTCAAGAAAGCCCCAAATGGTGTTATTAAGAGTAAGACACAACTGAAAAACTGAATGAACTCTTCACTTAGGCTCTGAGCCTTTGAGTACTTATTATCTATAACTACTTTCCCAAGATTGTATTTCTTCGGTCTAAATAATGCTTATGTACTATACAGATTAGATGCTTGAGATACAGCAGAGGTCATATTTTTTTTCCTGAAATGTTAATTAACCAGCCTTCAAAGCTTTTTAAATCTTAAACTTTTAAAGTTCCACAGACAAAACAAAAAAAAATTCTTTTCTGGTTTACAGTAGCAATGACCAGAACAATATCTTCAATACACTCAGAGAAATAAGTCGAGGACCAGATGTACTCAGGGGCTGGAGATGGTTCAAGTTTTCTCAAGGCGGCGGCAGGGAGGAGTGGGGAGAGAGGAGGGCAGTGTCAACAGGGCTTCAGGCTGAGTATGAATCCTTTTTGAGTCAGCTTACAAAACGAATGTGAGAATTAATACAAGGGAATATCATCTAAGACACATATGTATGTACCTCTGTTCTGCTGAGCACCACTTTATTTCCTGATTTAGTTCATTCTATCACAGAAGAGTTACCCTTTTCCAGTCAAAGGAAGTATTTACCAACCATTTCTAGAGATTTGTTCTTTACCAAGATTTCCTCAGAGTGTGGGATTCCCAAGTGAGGAACCTATATAATTTATTATCTTAGAGAATTGCTTGGGGGCACTGAGAGATTAAATGACTTTTGGGGGGGGGGTCACAGCTAATGTAAATTAGATATGGAACTTAGTAACGATAATAGCTGGCATTTAAGTTTGTAAAACACTTTACATATGTTATCTCATTTGATTCTCAAAACCTCATGAACTAGGTGAAAATGATGAGGTTTGAGGGGGATTACCTCTCAAGGACCAGAGTACTTGATGAGGTTATCTGGAATGAATTCATGCACCCAAGCATTCTTTAAGTCAAGGTGGCAAAGATTTATTGTTACAATTTTCAGCAGGCAAGAATTCTTAGGGAACCTGCAACCTTAGAGGGATACAGTTAAAGTTTATATAGGATAAACTATAATAAAACATGTACCAAATATGCTAACTAGGTGATTCAGGAAGGGGTTAGGGAGTAGTCAAGGAGTTCTTAAAGGAACATGCACATTTGGTATCTACTGTGCAGGCATTTTACCCAGAGTTCACTGGGAAATAGCCCAAAGGCGGGTTACAGGGGGGTGTGGTTTTAGACCTGAAACTCACTAAGTCGACTAACAGTCAGGGCTGACTGAGAAATACCCATGCTGCCCCCCCAACAATGTCTTGTTAGACAAGATAAACACAGGGAGTATACATATATCTAAGGCTAAGATATACATAATATGTGTGCATATGATACGAGATGCATATGATAGTCCAATGAGTAGTAATTATCTCTATGAACCAGTACACAGCCATTTTAGCCAACACACAGCCAGTTCAAACTAATAAATTCTATAGGTACCGCTGGCTACTGTATCAGGAAGAGAGATAAATGTTTTGCTTGGGCATACTGTCCTTGGGCTGGGGAGAAACTGTTTTGAGGACAGAGAGAAATGTGATTTTGGAATTGGGATCCAAGCACCCCATCACTATTATTATCATCTCAATTTTATAAATGAGGAAACCGAGGCTGAGAAAGTTTCAGCGACTTACCCAGGGTTACACAGCTAGTGGGTATCTGAAGCAACAGTCAAACTTGGGTCTTCCTGACTCACAGTCCAACATTATCTGACCTAGCTGCCTCTAGGACTCCCCTCTGCTTGATTCCAAGGCCAAGTTTCCATCTATTACTCCATGGAGATTATAGTCCATTGGTGTTGGTCCCCTTTGAGAATGAATGATAAACAATAGCTCATTTCTTCTGCAACATAAGGAAGGAACAAGCATTTATTTAGCACCTACTATGCGCCAGGCACTGTGATAAGTGCTTTATAAAATATTATCTCATTTGATCCTCACAACAATCCTGCTGTTATTATTCCTACTTTACTGACGAATCTGAGTCATACGGAGTAAGTTAAGTGACTTACTCAGGTTCAGTTAAGTACCTAAAATACCACATTTAAACTCAGTTCTTCTTCCCCTGTACCCTCTAAGTACAGAGAATATTCATCACTATTTCAGGCTTTGAGAAGACTGAAAAAAACCATCCTTTTTTGGCATTGGAACTAAACTGTTATTTGCATATGCTAATAACTGTCATTATACAGTATTTGTACCCTCAGAGCAATGCCAGTACTATGGCTGAAATGTCAGTCACTTTCATTAGAAAGCCTGTAGGCCTTAATTTTCAACTTGTAAACACTTAAATGCATGTAATGGTTAAAAGCTAGAGATCATAATTGAGACACTAGCTACTGGCTTTTTCTTTTATTTACTTGGAACATTTTCCCTTTTTTTAAAAAAATAGAGCTAAAGGGGTATTTGACGTTGTAGGCGTTTTCTCCTCAGGATTACAATCACATGGACAGTATTAGTAGCCAGAAAACTTGATTCTCTAGAGACTTGAGTTGGAGGCTCCACAAGAAATGGAGATAGGAGAAACATGGCCGCTGCTATAGAAGAAACAGGAAATAAGAATTGTTTCAACCAGGCTAATGAAACCTGTCACCTGCAACAAAGATTCAGCATATATTCTCCCTAAATTCACAGGGAGCAGAGAGAGAGAGAGAGAGAGAGACAGAGAGAGAGAGAGAGAGAGAGACAGAGACAGAGAGAGAGAGAGACAGAGAGACAGAGAGAGACAGAGAGACAGACAGAGAGACAGAGAGAGACAGACACAGAGAGAGAATGGGAAAGGGAAGAAAAAGGAAGGAGAAAGGAAGGCAAGGGAAGAGAGAAAGAAAGAAAATGAAGAACATTCGAAAAAAGTAACATTATTCTCAATTACAGTAATAATTATTCTCAATTATAGTAGCAGGTGTGATGTGAGAAAGCCCATGAATCAAAGGATAACCCTCTGGCAATTAAGGTGTGGTTCAACAACTCACCAGTTGCTGGTTGCCAAGAGCTGAATTCATCTGCTTGGTGCTTCTGCAGACTCGTTTCTGGGCACAGTTTGTACCTAGATCTGGTGACCGAGAGTCTGGCAAACACACTTAGCTTTAGTGGCGGTATTTCAAGAGGCTGAGGATGGAAGTAACAGAAAAATGCAGAATCCTTCCTGGCCCTCACACAGCAAACTAGGAACATGGACTCTGAACTGTGTGGTCTAAAGTACATTGATTTGAAGGAGAATGCGATAGCTAGATTTAAGATGTTTCCACAATCCATAACTAGGGCCTTTACCATACATGAAGGAAGGCACTGCATGCCCCATATCCTGAGATATTTTCCTCTACTAACTTCCCTGAATTAATTTTAACTGCTTTCCCACAATCTAATTCTTAAAATAATGGTCATTCCTTAAAGGTATCGGTCAGATAAATCAATCAGCCAACAAGCATTAATTAAATACATTTTATGTGTTGGGAGTTGTGCTAAATTCTGGGGATACAAAGAAAAAAAAATGAAGCATTCCCTGCCCAAATAGTACATATCCTATAGCTGCACCTAGAAAAGCAGAAAATATTTTTAGTCAGTAAATACAGTCCACTCCATCTTGTCATTAATTCTCTGCTATGGCAGTTTGTACTATAATAACGGTTAAAACCATTGTAGCCATGTTACTGTAGTGCAACTCTAATTATGTTACTGTCCCACTCATGAACTATCAATAACTCCTCACTGCCAACAGAATCAAGTTGGAATTTCTCAGCCTAGCATCCTAGACTCTTCACAATATGTTCTCAGCTTACCTCTCCAGATTTTGAATCCATTATTCCTTTACACACACTCCATTCTCTGTCTTTACTGGGCTAGTCATGTGATCTGAACACAATTTCCTGCTTTTGTGGCTGTTCACTTATTCTAAAATCCACAGCATCTCTTCTCATGCCTGTCCTTCCTAGCCTAATTCAAATACCACATTATCAGTGAAGCCCCCTCTGATTCCCTTCCATCCGGACCCACTGTCTCCCTTCTTTGAACTCTGTACCTTTTTTGTGGTACTCTTGGTACTTGGTACTTGGCTTTGTGTTTTTTGTCTAAGCCCTCCAATTAGATTATAAGCTCCTTGAGAGCAGGCATATATTCATGTCTCTGTCTCCCACAGAGAGCAGACAGGAGATAAAAAGTTTTAATTGAATTGAATGAGGGGTTAATGACTCATACTGAGTGAAAGGTGCTCAAGATATTTAGAACCTGTGTATCATTATTACCATACATTATGTAGAATCACATAATTATAGTATTTAATAATATGGTGAATATATCATCATCATCATAATTTTGCTTACATACAAACTTTCAAAAGCTAAAACAACCCTGGACCTAATTAATTCCTACAATATACTTGCGAAGTAAATGGGGTGCAGATGTTATCAAGTAAATTCATAGATGCAGAATATGGAGAATAGATCTATGAGTGGCCCTAAAGACACTTAGCATTTTTCTAGGGTAGGACTAGAATTTGGATTTTAGATCCATCTCTGATGGAATGTCCAGATTTCTCTTCATTATTTCCTACATGGTTGCGGCACATAGAAGAACAGGTAGAGAATTAGAAAATTCTCTAGGGTTTTTTAATGACAAGGAAGTTACTAGAACAGGACCAAGCAACAAAAGGAAATCATTATCATTGCTAATCTACCTGAAGGCACTTGATTAAATCAGAATGGAAAATAGTTTCCTTGGAAAATATTTATTCAGGATTTGGCAGTGACCTCTGCAAATTTTCTAAAAGAATCAGAGCAAAAAAAAGTAAAAATCTGAAAAAGAAAGAACTGTAAATGAGATGTTTGGATTCCCTTCTAGTTCTAAATTCCTCTTATATTATAGTAATTTTTAAACTATATTTTGCCTCTTGAAGTATACATATATTATATATATGATATATAAATACATCATATATATACATATATGTGTGTTATATGTATATGTGTGTGTGTGTGTGTACGTGTTGTTGAGTCATTTCAGATGTATCTCTATGACCTCACTTGGGGTTTTCTTAGCAAAGATACTGGAGTGGTTTGCCATTTCTTTCTTCAACTTGTTTTACAGATGAGGAAACTGAGGTAAACAGGGTTAAGTCACATAGTCACATAGCTAGTGAGTGTCTAAAGTCAGATTTGAAGTTAGGAACATGATTCCAGGCCCAATGCTCTATCCACTGTACCACCTAGCTGCCCCCCTCAAAGCATATACCCCACCACAAGTTAGAAAAATGTTAACCAACAAATGCTTTTTTTCAAGGCACATGCCTAGAAAATAATGCCCTGGGATAAAAGGAAGAATAGTAAAGCTAGATGGGAAAAAAAAATAGTTACCAAAGAAAGGTCTGATGTGGTATCATATAATGTCTAATCTAAAATAACTTTGAGATAGTGATTCCTTTCCTCTTGGGAAGAAAGTATAGGGTCTTCAAGCAATAACAGTTCTGTTAAGGAAAGGCTGGGCATGTCTGTTTACAGAAAAGAGCCCTTTCTTGTCACTAGAGACTAATCAAGCTTAATTATGACACAGAGACTCCATTCACCATTGGCCAACAGATGTGAACCTTAAAAACGGCTGATTCCAAGCTGCTCTCTTTGCCTGAGCTTTTGGAAATGACTCCAAACTAAGAAGGAAGGAAACAGATGAATAGAAATAGAAAGGAATATGGACATGCATGACAAAGGTGACAAAAACTTTCCCTTTTATTGCCAGAAGAAGAGAATTTTCTCTTCTGGAGAAATTCAAGGCAAAAAAAATTTGTAATAAGAGCTGAAATGTATGTAGCTTTACAATTCATAAAGTGCTTCCCCTACATTATCCAGTTAATTCTCACAACAGCTCTACTGAGTAGATAGTGCAGGTACTATATTGCCCTCCATTTTAGTTTTCTTAATTGACTTTTCTTGTTTATTGTGAACTTATCAATAATCAACAAACACAAAGATGCCCATAAACAAACAAATGAAAGAACAGCATTTGGATCGTATGAGAAACTGTGAGCTTGTGCTATGTAAAAATTCTCATTTTTAAAAGAAATCTATTTACATTAAATTTGACTAGGTACTCTTTTTTCCTTTCATATCTATTGCTGCCCAATAATCCCCCACTCCTTCACCCCCAGCCTCCAAGTAGAAGACCTTCTTTGTAATAAATACACACAATCAAATTAAGTGAACCAACACATTGGCTTTAATTGGGAATGCATGCTTTACTTGATGCCTCTACTCTACCTATTTATCTTCCATTTTACAGATGAAGAAACTGAGGCACAGATGAGTGGTAGGCCTGGAGTTTGGACCTAGGTGTTCTGATTCAGAATTGAGTGCTCTTTTCGCTCCAGCACTGAGTTGACCAATTATGTTAGTATCGCCTTGGAAGTAAGGCATACTGCTACCCATAAACGCATTGTTGGACAGTTTGGTTTTTATAAAGCCATAGACTGACAACTAGGAAGGATCTGAAAGGTCATCTAGTTTAACACTCTCATTTTTGCACATGAGGAAACTGAGGGCCATTGACTTGCCCAAGAACCACAGGTAATAAATGGCAGAGCCATTTCTAACTCTGTTCTAACTCTGAAGCCAGCCCAGCCCGCTCTCCTCTTACTACTAAGAGTCATTTCTAGAATGAGGGAAACCAGAGCTTTGCTCCAAGATCTGGCTTCTGGGGAGGTGCTGCTTTCTTCCAAGGTGAAGAGGAGGAGCCACTTACTCTGTAATGAAGAGATAAGACCCTCTTGGTAGTCTCTGCTCCTCATGTCTCTCCTACAGGGTTGGAAGGGGAGGTGACCTGGGGGAATTTGAGGGAGTCAGGAAGCCAGAGGCAGAAGTCAAAGGGGAGAGAAGATAAGATTTCAGCTGAGTCTTGAAACCAGAGATGGTCAGAGGTAGAGATGAGGAGGAAGAGCTTTCCAACAAAGACATGCACTCAGGAGATGTACACATACACACACACGTATGCATATACATCTATTACTGATGTCTGATATAAAAATAAAAGACATTAGTAATATATGCATACATAATATACAATACAAATATAAACAACCTATGTATATACATAGAATATATAATACACCATACATACACATAATATATACAATACACACACATATACATGTATATATATCACTGATATGTTATTATATATTTATATTTTATTATATTACATATATTATGCATTATATAATATATATTATTTGTTATATATTTATATATCTTACTGATGTTTTGTTTTATACATACATATATGTGTATGTATACACATACACGTCTATGTGTATGTGTATATACATAGATATAATATATATGTGTGTATATATATATAAAATATAAAATATCTTTTGATATATAATAGCCATTTCTAGATGGCTATTAGATATAATACATAGATACAATATATATAGATATAATACATAGATATAATAATAGATATAATATATATGTGTGTGTATATATATATATAATATAAAATATCTTTTGATATATAATAGCCATTTCTGAAAATCCCTTAACCTTTATAAAGTGAACCTACCTCCTAAGATTGTTGGGAAGTTAAAATGGAATAATTTGTAAAGTGCTCTGCAAACCTTAAAGGTCTCTAAAATGTTAGGTGTTATTTTATTAGATATATTTATATAAACAGATAAGCAAAACCCCCAAATACAGTAACTACATGTAACAACATGTCACATATTCCTAGTAATCCCTCATTTCTCTGAAGTGAGGAGATAGGGATGTTTCCTTATTATGACTCAAGGACTCCTAAGACTCTTGTTTTTTCAGTGATTCAATGTTTCCCTTCTGTTAGTGGTCTTTTCACTTGCATTGCTGTAGTCATTGTGTATGTTATTCTTTTTGTGCTGATTATGTCACATTGCCTCATTCATATAAATCTTTCCATGTTAAATTCTTCATATCTGTCATTTCTTACTATATCATAATATTTTGTTACATTTATATGTCCCAATATTTTTTTTAGCAGCTTATCACTTAATGGGCACACACTTAGTTTCTACTTATTTTTTCTGCTACCACAAAGAATATAGTATAAATATTTTGGTTTCTATTGGACATTCATTTCTGTATTTGGTGTCTTTAGAGTATATATCTCTTTAAAAAAAAGTTTTATAGGTGCCTTTTTTTTGCACCACACTCATTTTCTGCTACACCTCCACCCCCAAATGAACCCTCTTTTGTAATAAAAGAAAACACTTCAACAAAACCAACCAATTTAATGACTACACCTGTCAGAATATACAATACTTGACATTACATCTCCAACTCTGACACAGCCAGCCTCTTTATCTCTTCATGCCCGGAGTTGCACTGTAACAATGAATTTTTCAAAGGCACAAATTCTATAGTAAAGGTGGAAGAAAAGGAGGCCGGGATAAAATTATAGTTAATATCTCATTTTTTGGGAGATCTCCTGCCTGATAAGCTCAACTATCTAGGAATACAATCAAAAATCAGGAAAAAAAAAGGAATTAAGTGATCCTGAACAATCATAATAGATATTACAAAGTCCAGTAACTAAAGCTCATTGACTTTGTTTATAGGCATTCCTCTAGCTCTTACTCAGCACCTGTCTACTCTTACTTTACTTCCAAATGCTAACAAATTTGGTCATCTATTTTTCTAACTCAAATTAAAAGTTTCAAATTAGAAAACCTTTGGAGAAGGGGGTAGTGAGGAGAAGGGAGGCCAGAGGAGGTGGTGAGCAGGCAACCTTTAATAACTTCAAAGATGGAGACTGCCAAAACCAATTTCATCTTTACTTTTTCTGCAACTGTATTTATGAAATTTATTCATTATTTCCCTATTTTTTCCCCAAGCATTTTCTCTGATTGGATGTTTTTCTCTTGCCTTTCGCTATCCTTTTTCCTTCTGCCAACATTTCTCCTTCCCCTTCCTCCAATGACTGTAGCATTTTATAAAGGCCTCACTTCTTAGAAATGTAACAGATAAATGATCTTGTTTAAATAGCGGTAGAATAAGACCTGCGGGCAATGAAAAGTCCAATAAGTTAACAATGATTACATCAGCAGCAGCATCCTCTGATAAAAATAACAGCTTCTGGAAGATTTTTATGATACAATTCAATGGAATGTTAATCATACTTAGAGAGGCCATCATATCGGCTTGTCTGTTTGCTTGTCTGTCCCATGTTTCCCAACCTGAGATAAAACTCAGTGACTGTATTGCTTCAGTCTGTCAATCAACTAACGTTTATTAAGCACCTAATATATGCAAAGTGCCATGCTAAATACTGGGTATACAAAGAATGGCAAAAGACAGTTCCTGCTCTCAGGGAGTTCACGGTCTAATGAGGGAGACAACATGCAAACATTTTGCATTTATTAAAAATGTATGTTTTCTATTTGGAGGTGAGATGGAACCACTGCGGGGGAGGGGATTGGGTGACATGGTTAGACATAGGGTTTTAGGAAGAACAATTTAATAGCTGAGTGGAGTATGGACTGTAATAAAACCAAATTTCAATGATTATTCCTATTCTATGCCATTCTTTGATATTTTTAGTGAAATAGTATCTGTTATAATGAGCAGGACACCCCATTCGCAGGTTTAATAAGAGAATCTGCTTCCTACAGCCTCTAATAGTAATGATAATAATAGCCAATAACAGCTAGCATTATATAATACTTTAAGATTTGCAAATCACTTTACGAATATCATCTCATTTAATCTTCACACCAATGCTGGGAGGGTCAGAGCTATTATTATCCCCATCTTACAGATGAAGAAACTGAAGTATGCAGATTAAGTGACTTGCCCAGGGCAGTAAATGTCTGAGGTCACACTTGAACTCAGATCTTTCTGACTTCAGGTCTAGCATTTGTGCCACTTAGCTGCATCAAAGCTGTACATGACAAACAGATATGTAGTTGTATGAATTTGTAAGTATTTCTGCTATCATTTTTTGGACTGGATCTTTGATTTCAGTGGTTTAGGGAATGCCCTCCATCAAAACAAATTGGCATCTGCCCTACAACTCATAGTCTTAGGCAGGGGGTGGAGAACTTGCAGCCTCGAGGCCACATGTGGCCCTCTACGTCCTCAAGTGTGGCCCTTTCACTGAATCCACACTTCGTAGCTATAACTCATAGCCTTAGGAAGGTTTGCTCTATGAAGTTTGCATTCAGGTCTTGACTTATGTGTACATCAGATTTGAGTGAGGCAGAGCTGTGCAAAGTCATCAGCCTCTCTCCTCCAGAGTCATCTGAGTCCAGTGGCAAGACAAAGGTCAAGACAACCGGCTATGGCCCAGAATGCAGGGGGTGACCTTAGCCTTTCTAAATTACTCTCATCTGGAGGAATCAGGGAAGACTTCATGAAGGTGGCATCCGAATTGAGTCTTGAAGGAAGGGAGAGCCATCAACAGATGATACCATAGGATCATAGAACTGAGAGCTAGCAAAAGAGTTGAGGCTCAGAGAGGATGCCTTGTCCAAAGTCACAGAGGTAGTAAATAATTAAGAACTGGGATTCTAACCAGTCCCCTCACTTCAATTGGTTGACTATGCCAAGTAGTTTGGCCAGATTTTGCCTAGAATGTCAGAATCAAGAATTTATATTCCTGAGTTTCTAAGTAAATGGCCTAGATGACCAGGGATATAACTTGGGCACGGACTTAATCTGTATCAGAGTGGGGATAACCAGAGGCAAGAACGCAAGTTAGGAGGCTAACCCAACAATCCATGAGAGACGTAATGAAGGCCTGAACTAGTATGTTTGCAGCAGTAATGGAAAGGACAGAAGAGAGACCACAGCCCTGCCAACGTCAAACCAACAAAAGTGGCAAAGTCAAGGAGGTTATGACTTGAGTGACTCAGTTCATGACGCAACTAAAGGAAAAGGTCAACTCTTTATAGGAAAAAAGAAATCTTTTCTGTGTTTCGCTTTTTTTTTTGTTCTTTAAAATACTATTCATGTATTTTTGTTAATTACTAACCTGAAAGCAAAACTCTGACCCAGCCGTAAAAACGAGGCATCTGCTACCAATATCTCTGCCCAGGCTTTCACTGAGGACATGTTGCTGTCTCTGGTTTTTAGCCAGAGCAAAAAGACTTTCATCATCTGCAAATCAAACATGAAGATTCCCTCCAAGAATTCCACACAAGTTAGCAAAAGCAGAGAAAAAAATGATTATTTCACAAAAATATATTCTTAGTGCCATTCCTAATTATGGTTAAAAAAAATACTAAAAATGCTTTCTATGCCTCCAAATGCTTACCAATAGAATTTTGATGCTAACTAGAAAAGTATAGAACATGCTAAACCATATAAAAATTATTTTGAATACTGGTCAAAAGAAGCAATAAGAACAAAAAGAAGGAAAGATCTGAATCAAGAATTAGTCTGGTATATTTCCCCTTATTATATCTTCTAAACCAATCTTTCGAAAACTAATACAAATGAATCATAGGTTCCTAGATCTGGAACAAGAAAGAACCTGAGACATCATTTAGTTCCATGGTGTCAAACATAGTACCTGCTGGATCCATTGTAACAGCAACACTCCCAAGTGTACCAGAAACCAGATTAAAATGTAATTGGGAAATATTTAACAAAATAAATAAAAATTCACTAGAAGATAGATAATGTTAATATGTGATTTTTTAAGTCAATAAGGGGCAGCCAGGTGGCACAGAGGATAGAAAGCCAGACTTGGAATCAGGAAGACTCCTCTTCTTGAGTTCAAATCTGGCCTCAGAGACTTCTTAGCTGGGTGACCCTGGACAAGTCACTTAACCCTGTTTGCCTCAGTTTCCTCATCTGTAAAATGAGCTGGAGAAGGAAATGGCAAACCACTCCAGTATCTTTGCCAAGAAAACCCCAAACAGGGTCACGAAGAGTCAGACATGACTGAACAACAAAAAGTCAGTGTGGCCCCAAGGGATCTTTATGTCTGATTTAATGGCCTCCTTTTCTATTTGAGTTTGACACCACCGATTTAGTCCAGTGCCCTCATTTTGTAGATGAGACAACAGAGGAGGCCCAGAGAGGTTATAATTTTCCCAAGGCCACAAAGGAAGTAAATGGCAAAGCTCAGAGTTTACCTCCCATCTTCTCACTCCAAATTCAACACTCTCTCCACAGCACCACACTCCTAGCAATAGCTGGCATTTTACATACCACTTCAACATACGCCATAAGCTTTCACATACATCGTGTCAACTGGTCTTCAAAACACTGTGAAGTGTGTGTTATTGTTATCCCCTTTTTACAGGTAGGGAAACTGAGGGTCAGAGGAGTTAAATGACCTGCCTGTAGGGTAACACAGCTAATAAATGCCCAAGGCAAGATCCAAACTTGGGTTCTCCAGACCTGAAAGTTCTTCCCAGAGCTCATTCTTGTACTGTGTCAAAACAACCCTATTCAGAAATTGTGTGATGGTGTTCTTTAACTTAATTTCTGCCCCGCTCCCACCTCCAAGTTTTTGGTAGATAAAAAATGTAATCACTAAAGTATCTGGATCTAAGATGTAAGGCCATAAGAAAAAAAAAAAGAACAGGCAATGTTTAATAGTTTCTCTCTGCCCCTTCCTCTGTGGAGGGAAAACAGGTTAGGGCAGGAAGTTCAGCTGTGAAGGTAAGGAACTCTTGTTAACTGTTAGTTTTCTTCTATAGCCTGAGGATGTAGTATAATGAAGGAGGAGCTTGTGGATTTCAAACTTTATTAAAAGGTTATGTGAAGTGGATATGGAATCAGCCATCAAGTTTACTCTTGGGTAAACTATAATATTAAATGAAAAAGTTTTTGTTATAAATGTGTTTAAGAAAACAGAAAGTATATGCAACATATAAATATTTGGCTAAATCTTCTTTAGCACAGATTTAGGGTAACACCCACTGTACTTACTGTAATAACTGGAATTTCTCTCTACAACCGTTTCCATATAAATATTTGGTTGCAAGGGGACACTTTCTGGGCAATTTGACAAATATGACTCTAGTCATCGAACAGACTGGTCCGTGCAAAACTCCCCCTTTCTCTTTCTCGCGTAGTAAAATGTCTGTATTTTCCCATTTCATTTTTGCTAAACCCCTTCCTCCTTTCCTCTCTTCCTCTCTTCTTCCTTTCCTCCCTCCCTTCCTTTTCTTTCCTTCCTTCCTTCCTTCCTTCCTTCCTTCCTTCCTTCCTTCCTTCCTTCCTTCCTTCCTTCCTTCCTTCCTTCCTTCTTCCCTCTCTCCCTCCCTTCTTCCTTCTTTCCCTCCCTCCCTTCTTTCCTTCCTTCCTTCTCTCTTTCCTTCCTTCCTTCTTCCTCCCTCCCTTTCTTCCTTTTCTTTCCTTCCTTCCTTCCTTCCTTCCTTCCTTCCTTCCTTCCTTCCTTCCTTCCTTCCTTCCTTCCTT
>CM053626.1:117312330-117329915 GCA_028646595.1 Phalanger gymnotis | reverse complement strand
TGATTGGTAGTAAATTGTTCTGGTTTGACTTACTTTATTGTGCATCAGTTCATATGAATCTTCCCAAGTTTCTCTGAATTCTTCATATCCATTGTTTCTTAGAGGATTATTTTCATCACATTCATATATCACAATTTGTTTAGCCATTCTATAATCAATGGGCACCCTCTTTAATATTTTCATATATATGGGACCTTTCTCTTAGAGCCTTTTTTTAAGGCTACAAAAATTCCATCTCCAATCAGAATCTTTCTCTGAAGAAGTGAGATGATTATAGATTTTATGTCAGTGAAGGACAAACACATTGAACTAAACAGAAGTCTACTAATTTAGTCGTATATGTTTACTGATTTTCTCCTGGAACAATTTGTAGGTGAATTATCTTTTTCATATATTTTTTAATTTCACAAAGAGTTGATCACCCTGGGTGATTTACTTAACCTTTCAGTGGTCAACTCTTTAAGACTACAGGTTTCAGATAAAATGCTCACCTGCAATGAATAGGGAGTTTCCTCATCTGAGATGTCCCTATACCAATGAAATCACAGGTCAGTCTCTATACTTCATTTGTACATAACGGAAAAAAATCAGCTCCACAGGACCATTCCTATTTTAAAAAAAAACTAATTTCTTTATTCTGAAGTTACCATCAAAGAAGCAATTTTATATACAAAGCAGAGAGGTCAAGGAGAATGAGGTTTGAGAAAAAGCTATTGGATTTGTCATCTAACAAATGATTAATAACTTTGGAGAGGGCAGTTTTGGTTTCATGATGAGGTTGGAAGTCATGAGTTAAGAAGAGAATAAAAGGAGAAAAAATGGAAGCCCTTGTTATAGGCCTTTTCCAGGAGTTTAGCTACAAAGGGCAGAAGAAATGTAGGACAATAGGTAAAAGGAATGAAAGGATCAAGTGAGAGTTTTTTTCAGGATAGGGAAAACATGGGCATATTTGTAGGCAGTATTGAATGAGCCAATAGACAGGAAGAGATTGAAAATAAGTGAAAAAATGCTAATGATTTATGTGGATTTACTTTATATCCTGCTATTGTCTTAAAATTATCACTCGTTTCAACTAACTTTTTATTTGAGTCTTCGGAATTTTCCAAGTATACCATCATATCATCTGCAAAAGAGACAGTTTTCTTACCTCATTCTCTATTCTGATTTCTTCTATTTCTTTTTTCCCTTATTGCTATTGCTAGGATTTCTAATACAACAATTGAATAATATTGGTGACAATGGGCATCCTTGTTTCACACCTGATCTTACTAGGAAGGCTTCTAGCTTATCCCCATTACCATTAATGCTTGCTGATGGGTTTAGGTAAATGCTTTTTATCAAAGAAAAAAAATGAAAAAAAAGTTACATGATAATTTTATGGTGTGTTTAAAAGGAATAGCAAGTTAGACATAATAGATTTGCAGTTTTATTGCAATCATCTTTTTTATTCTGTTATGGAAATGCTTGTTTTATTTCATAAATGAAAAAGAAAATAAGTGAAAGAGTAGGGATGGCAGAAAGGATAATCTATTGAAGAAAAAGGAACAGAATGGGATCACTTGAACAAGTAGAGAGGTTATTCTTGGTCAGGCCACTTTATCATGTGGGAGAGAGATGAAGGAGGAGATAGTGGAAGAAGGCATCTGAGTGATAGATTAGGTAGAGGAGAGAGGAAGAAGTTCATAGTGAATGGCCTCGATTTTTTTCTGTAAAATATGGTAGATATTGTCTACAGACTTCCAGGTCACTGCTCTCGATGAACTCTTTCTCAATGAATTTGGTACCTGGCACAGGTACTAGATTTTCCTCTCCTCCACAACTCTTGCCCTTATACTAGGGGACTCGAGACTTTCTCTCAAATACCCCAACCTCTCAGTTCCTCAACCTACTTATTTCCTATGAGCTACTCCTCTACCTCACCTAAGCTACACTGAAAGATGGTCCTTACTCTTCATCCCAATCCCTTGACCCTTCAATTTTTTCCCAGGCCATCTCCCTTAAACTAGCCACCCTCTTCTCTTCACTCCATCTTGATCCCTTGGTGAACTGACTCATCTCTACACTGTCCTCTCTTGAATACCCATTTTATCACATGGCTGATTAAGCCAACCTATGCCTCACCTTTGCATCACTCCCACCATTTGCTGCCTTTGCTCCTACATAGATTCTGGAAAGGCTGAAAGGTCTGGCATCTTCCATCCGCTCTAGGGGACTTCTTGCATGGGGAATCTGCTGCCACCCACCTCATCGCCTCCTCAGGTGAGAAGACCTTAGGCTGCTCTCTAGGGCTTCCTGTCTTCCATCTCTCACTAGGGATGTAGCATTATTGCTGTATAATTTTTCCTGGTTCTGCTCATTTCACTCTGCCTCAGTTCATATTACCCAAGAGTTTCTGCCATTGTCTCTTTACCATGTGCAGATGAACACAGATTCTGCTTGCTGATGAAAAGATTTTTAAATTGAACACATGTAACAGGACATTATTAAATCCATCAAAACTAGAAAATGATGAAGCAATAAAATATCACTTTTAAACTTCTGTAATGTTTGGGTTGGCCAATGTTTGGGTGCAGTGAATTCATTTACATGCAAAATACCTGGACTACGATTAGACCTCACCTTCCCCACCTACCAATATCTTCACCAACTAGTAAGAACAACATTCCCAAGGCTCCCACCTTCACTAAAAAGTTTATAGATAGTCCTTCTAACCACTCCCTACATATCATTAAAGTCAGTCATGGATGGACAAGATGTACTAGAAATTCCAGAGTGTAGACTCATTATAATCTAACATCATATTTGCCGAATTTCTTTTAGGAGTATGCTGTTTCTTTTCTTTATGTCACAAATAAATGGCAACAAGGGCCTAACAAGACAATAATCCTAAAATGTCATTGTTCTGTTGTTGATTTTTTTCCTAAGGCATTTGGGTTGGGTCAACTCCCCACTGAAATAGCTTGGGAGAAAAATCAGTTTGTGAGAATTGGCATTCTGAAAAAAAAAAAAAACAACAAAAGCTCATACAATAAACAGGGCTATTTGCCATTTCACACAGACTTGCCTCTTTTGGGGTCTTGTTCTTCATTCCTCTCTGGGGGTTCATAATTTTAGCTCAGTTAGGCAATATTGCTAGATTGCAACTAGCATGCATGCAATTCATCACTCCCATGTTCTCTCAAACAAAGTCTATCAGTTCTGGAAAATAATGAATCAATTCCCCAACCAGAGGTTTGGGAAATGGAAAAAAAAGACAACTGCTTATATAGAGTAGTGGTATTGGGGGGTAATTAATAGGAGACTTAGTCAAAAGAAATGAAGGAAGGCCTCCAGGGCATAATGTGAATCCTTTTATGTTCTTTTTTCCTTATTTTTAATTTTTACTTTCAGTTTAAAATTCTCTTTGTCCCTCTATCCCTTCCCACCCATTGAGAAGGCAAGAAATGAAATACCCATTAAGTCATGCAAAACATATAAGAAAAAGAAGCAAGAAAAAAGAAAGAAAAAAATATGCTTTAATTTGCCCTCAGAGCCCACCAGTTCTCTCTCCGGAGATTGTTAGCATTTTTCATCAGGAGTCCTTTGGAATTATTGTGGATCATTCTATTGATAATAATGATGTTGATGACAGCTAACATTTATATGGCACTTACTATGTGTGCCAGATACTGCGCCAAGTGCTTTACAATTCTCATCTCATTTGACCCACACAACAATCCTTTGTGGCAGGTGTTGTTGCTACCTCCATTGAGGAAACTGAGGCAAACAGGATTAAGTATCACAGTTGCTAAGTCTTTTCACAGCTGACTATTATTACAATATTGCTCTTACCTTGTACCATGTTTTCCTGGTTCTACTCATTTCATTTTGCATCAGTTCATAAAAGTCTTTCCAGTCTTTTTCTGAAATCATCCTCTTCATCATTTCTTACAGCACAATAGTATTTCATCACCGGGTAGCTAGGTGGTCCTGTGGGTAGAGGCCTGGGCCTGGAAATCAGGAAGATTCACCTTCCTAAATTGTGTGATCACTAGTTGTGTGATCCTGGGCTAGTCACTTAATCCTGTTTGCCTCAGTTTCCTCATCTATAAAAATGAGCTGGAGAAGGAAATGGCAAACCCTTAAAGTAACTTTGCCAAGAAGACCCCAAATAGGTTCACCAAGAGTTGGACGTGATTAAACAACAACATTCCATCACAATCGCCTATGACACAGGCATCCCTTCAGCTTCACATTCTTTGTGTAGAGGATCCTTTTATAGCATAGCAAAGCGTTCCAGAGTATGTAGATAAGAGGGTGAATCGATTGTAATCTTCACTTTTCTAGGGGGTGCCTACCATATAAGATCACAGATCTATTTAAGTATTGGGAGCCAAATGAATACAATGTCAGTCAATCATAAGGCGCAGGTGCTAGAGAGGAAGAGTTGTAATATTTGAAGCAGAATATAGTGGAAATAGTTGGACTTTAAGTCAGAAGTGGGTTCAAATTCCCCCCTCTGGTGGTACACATCACCTTAATTTACCACCTTCTGACCATGCACAAGGCATGTATGTGTTAAAAGGGGAATGGAGATCAAATGAGATAAAGCATTAATGTAAAGCATTTTTTGGTAAACCCTAAAGTCTTAATGTAAACGTGAAACTCTTTGAAGTATAAGATAGATCACGATTTGGGATTCTGTTCAAATTTTGCCTCATGAAAAACAGGAAATTTCAGTTACTAATAAAAGTACCTCAAGTTTTGTTAGTATTTTCAGTAAACAAATTCAAGGATGCTTTACAATTTGGTTCATTAAAATTTTAAATTTCTCCTTGGAAGTAGATAGGAATTTCTGTTAAAACACCATCTCTACGATCTAGGATCAGAGATATGTAGATGCAAGGGACCCAGAAGGTCATCTAGTCGTCTTTGATTTTGCATACGAAGAAACAGAGATTTTAAATGGCTTGCTTAAACCATAGTTTGAACCCGGGGCAAATTGTTGCCAGATTGCCCCCCCCACCCCCCCCACCCCCCTCCCCCGTCAGAAGCAGAAGCACTTGGTAGACGATGAACCCAAGTGTATTGATTCCCAGTTGATCTTTGAAAGAGGGAGAACTGGAGCAAAAAACAAAACAAAACAAACCCTCAATATACAATTCCTGGATCAAAACGTTGGTTGTGGGGTGGCCTTGACTGATTATTCTAAGTCCCAGGAGAAAAGGGCCAAGTCCAGGAAGGGTTGCACACTCCGCTTTACTATTAGTTTGAGATTAGTTTTTATTATGGTCCTGGCTTGTTTTTCTTTTCCTTATCCATCACTATATCCTGCAGGCACGATCCAGATAACAATTCGACTCAACCAGTACTTGAGCGTGTGCCCAGTCTCCTATCCACCACCCCACCCCTCCTTATGCTCCATTTCGTTTGAAATGAGGCGATCTTTGTATTTAAAGGATGGAGACTCGTTTCCTGCCTCTTAGAGCCAGAGGACAGCGTCTTGCGCTCTCGTGGAGCAGGACTGCATGCTTCAGCCTATATGGGTCTCAGGGACCGGCTTTTCTGTTTCCCAGTACCAGGGAGGTGACAGAAACGCAGCCGGAAGTTCAGGACTCCAGCTCTCAGCGAGTTTGATCCCCGGGCAGGTAATGCGGCTGCCGATCAACACGGAATGGGCGTGGCCTCTTCTCCGGTGAATGCAGAAGACTCGGGTTTCTACTTTGCCAAGAAAGGGCCCAAACTCCTGAGCATGCGCCACAGCCCTCGCCCTGGCCCCGTCTTAATTGCATTCTCCAGACTATTCTCAGTGGACTGTCCATGTGAGGATTGATGGTCTCTGCCTTGGCATCAGTAGAGAGGAGGCCAGAACATTGGAGAAATTGTAAGTGGAGGAAACGCCAAAGAGCTCCTTCCAAATTCAGACAGGGACAGATATAAAAGATGTCACCAATACTGGTAAAACTTTTGGTAATCCAGTCTAAAAATGTCGGGTCTTCCAATTAGAGATATCCGCCCCTTCCCCCCACACCAATTCACCTCTCATCTCTTGCTTCTTCTTTATCGGGTTCAGTCCATTCTCACTCCTACTTGTCTCATCCCTCTTTGAAAAATTTATTTTAACTTTTCAAGTAACAAGTATTTTATAATTTTATAATTAATCTGGCTCTCCTACTATCTCCATTAATTAAATTAAAAATTACTAACCAAAGAACACATCCCTTAAAACATTTATATAGGCTGGCAAAACAAATTCCCATGTTAGCCATGAAAATATATGTCTATGTAAATATAGTCTGCAAAACAAATTCCTGTAGTACCCACATTGGAAAATGTATGTCTCAGAATTTTAAGTTCATCACCTTTCTGGCAAGAAGTGAGTAGCATGTTTCATTTTCATTCTTTGGGCTCAGAGTTCCAAAGTCTTTCAAAATTGTTTTTCTCTCTAGTGACATCATTGTATAAATAGTTTTCCTGGTTTTAATCACTTCATTCTGCATAGTTCATAAAGATCCACCTAGTTTCCTTTGAAATTCTCCATGTCATAATTTCTCATGGGAGGATAATATTTCCATTGCATTCATATACAACAATTTATTTAATGGTTCTCCAGTAAGAAAACAGCCCCTTAGTTTCTAAGATTTGGCCTGCTAGTCTCATCACACAAACTCATAGGCTAGGGAATGGGAGAGAGTTGTGGAGATTAGAGATAATTAATATACTCCATATACTGGCTTGTCATGAGAATGTTTAAATCACCCGGTAGGAAGAGCTTCTCTTCTGAAAGATATGAATCATACACCTTTACAATTACACAAGGAATTGCAAAGTGATGTATTATGCCATTTGATCTTGACAATATTGTACACACTGAGTCAAAATATCTGAATTCAAATCCCAGCCCTGTTGCTACCTGTGTGACCTTGGTGAAGGTCACTTAATCTTTCTGGGCCAGTTTCCTCATCTGTAAAATAGAGAGGTGTGGTGGGAGTTGGACTAGGGGCCTTCTATCTCTAAACCTTGGCTCCTATGATCCTACAACCTCTCAGCTGCCTAATTGGTACAGCACTGGACAGCCAGTATGACCTGCCTGCATTTGAATCCTGCTGTGTCCACAAGGCACTTCATGCCTTAAGAGGCCTCTTTTCTCATCTGTAAAATGAAGATAAGAATACCAATTTCAAAGGGTTGCTGTGGGGCACAAACGAGACTATGCATGGAAAGTACTTTGCAAAATTTAAAGAACTCTATAAAATTAAAGCCCCAAACTGAAACCCCAAAGTTAAATGACTTGCCCAAAGTCACAGAGCTCGTAAGTAGTAGAATTGTTACTTGAATCTGGATGTTCCGATTTCAGGTCTAGTTCTCTTTATACTATACCTAAGCTGCTTCTCTAAATAAGATCTCTGTTTGCTACTGTCTGTTGACTTTACCTGCTCCCTTCTCAATGTTTTCTTTCAGGAGTCCTTTTTTTTTTTGGAGGGGGGAAGGCAGGGGAATTGGGGTTAAGTGACTTGCCCAAGGTCACACAGCTAGTAAGTGTGTCCACTGTCTGAGGCCAAATTTGAACTAAGGTCCTCCTGATTCCAGGGCAGGTGCTCTACTCACAGCCTCACCTAGCTGCACCCAGGAGTCCTTTTTAACCTGCATGAGTCTCATATACTAAAAGCTCTCCTCTTGTCCAACCTTCACTACATGCCCTGGAAACTGACTGCTTCTTTGGGGAGCTTTCCAGAACCATCTAGACTTAGGTGATAAAATAAAATTCAACATACTTCATTACTTCTCCCTCAAAGTCTCCCTCACAGAGTGAAGTTAAAATTTAAATATGGATACAACACAAAGAAGAGAATTATTTTGGGTAGCAAGCCCATTGGATAGAGACTTTATTTAACTCTGGGATCCCTCTTCCCCCTTTATAAAAGTTTCTGATTGGGTCCACTTGAGGTTTCACGAATGTTTCAAAAAATAAAGGAAGTTCACTACAGAGCTTATACATAAGGTGAATTTCACCAATGACTTCACCTACAGCATAGTGAAAGTAATAATATACAACTACAACCATTTAAATAACTACCCTAAGGGTAGTAAGCAAAGTACTTGTAGTTTCATTATAAAACATTATAGCCCTTGTTTCCTTTGACTCCAGGAGTCAAACACATACAGTGGTAGGTTTTTCCAGCCTATGTTTTGAAGGGAGAATTACTGCTAGTGAAGAAGCTAAACCAATCAGTTAAGTGTTTATTAAGCATTGTTAAGTGCTGGGTGTACAAAGATAAAAATGAAACAGCTGCTATCCTCATGGGACTTACATTCTATTAGGAGACGACATATACATATATACAAAACATAGAAGCAGAGACTAGATCTGTGATTTTATTAGTATAGGGAACTCCAAGATGAGGAAACTCCCTCTGCTAATATAGTTCGGTATCTTCTCTGCAAATTATAGTTAGTTGCTTAACCCACTAAGTTAAATGACATTCTCAGGGTTACAAAGGCAGAAGTGTCAGAAACAGAATTCTAACTCATTTCTTCATGACTCCAAGGCCAGCTAGCTTTCCACTATGCCACAGCTGCCTCTCATACCACTCTTTTCTAAACATACAAAATATAACACACATGTTTATGTATAAGTAAACATCCATAAAATATACAAAATCTATACATAAATTGAAGAAAATTTGGGGGGTGGAGTACTAGCAGCTGGGAGGATGAGGACAGGAAAATTTCAATTTATCTCAGGTAAACAAAGGTATAGTTCACCTATTTATTAAACAATTATTTGTTAAGTATCTTCAGTAAAGAACGAAGCACATAGAGCCCTGGACTTTGAGTCAGGAATCAAATCTGCTGTGAGACCCTGGGCAAATCACCGAACCTTTCTGGGCCTCAGTTTGTCATCTGTAAAATGAGAGGGTTGTAGATGGCCTTTAAGGTCCCTTCCAGCTCTCCACTTATGCTCTTGTCACGTTTCATTGTCATGTTGAGGTGACTGCTCTTGAATTCTGAGATGTCCTACCAGTCTACATGCATATCTTTTCTTAGAGGACCAGCCTTATTTTTAGCTACTGCGACTCTTGAAGACCATCTAGTAAGAAGAGGAGATGAGGTATTGTTGGAGTCGGTAACCATACAAACAAAATTACATAAACCTTCCATTTCTCTCATGAGGAAACAAGTCCAGGAGGTTGTGACTGGCTCAGGATCATACAGACAAGGCATTTCAGAGGTAGGAGCTGAATCCAGGTTTTCAGACTCAGTAGCCTCTTTCCACTGTATTAAAGAAATAATAACGGGGAGAGGGGTCTACTTTTTGACCCCACACCAACAATACCATTTTAGTATACGAAAGTTCTCAATATACCCCCATGGCAGATACACTACTCTCTCCCTATAAGAGGAATTGTAGTCCTCTTAGCTACTTTCCTTTCCTCTTGGGAAATTATAATTGAAAGTTCTGTGCTTGGGGTAGCCTTTCTATAATGAAATCCCCAAGTAATGCCCTGGATGTTTTGGTTACGTCCTTCAGTAAACTGTGTCCTGAGTCTCCTTCAAAGGTCATCTTGCTCTTTTTAGTCCCAAACGCCTTTTTATCTCGGCCCCTCCCCACCCCGTTCCCCCTTTTGCAGGGTAAAGTCTCAAGCTTAGGTATTTTTTAATCAGGTTTCTCCCTGTATTCTTCTTTGCCCTCTCCGCCTTTTATTTGAACTGTTCTAATTTGCATCCCTTTTGGGGAGCCCTTCTCATCCGCACACCTCACTCAATTCTCTTAGCTCTTTTTCGCCCCCGGACTAGCCCAAAGACCAGGCGGGTACCCTCCTTCCCCAGCCGGGTCCGGAGTGGGGTGGCAGCGTGGTCCTGTGAGCTCGCCAGTTTCAGGATGGGGCTCAGCTCCGCCTACTCCACTCTGCGGCCCCGCCTTGGGCCGGACACTCCGCCCAGAGGAGGAGGCCGCCGGCGGTGAGAGCTGGTAGCATGGGGGAGCCGGGACAGCCTCAGGAGCAACAACAGGGAGCACTGCCCGGAGTGAGTGGGGAAGCCGCCGCCGCCGGCCGGGGTGTTAGCGGAGGAAGAGGAGGCAGGACTTGGGCTTGACAGCGGCGGCAGCGGCAGCAGCGGCGGCGGGGAGGGGACGAGCCGGGACCTGCGCAGCCCACGAGCCCGCCCTCTCTTTCGGGATCCCCGGCAGGAGCCTGGAGCGAGGAGTAGCAGGGAGAAGCTGGGCCGGCTGCGGTGGCTGCACCTGGCGGTGGCCGGATCGACGCGGACCGGGACTCCGGGAGGAGGAGGAGGCGGCGGCGGTGGCTGCGGCTGCCAGGAGGCAGAGGATGTCGCAGCCGCCGCTGCTCCCCGCCTCGGCCGAGACTCGGAAGTTCACCCGGGCGCTGAGCAAGCCCGGCACGGCGGCCGAGCTGCGGCAGAGCGTGTCCGAGGTGGTGCGGGGCTCTGTGCTCCTGGTGAGTGCGAGAGCTGAACGGAGCGCGCAGGGCTGGGCGCAGGTAGAGCGCAGAGGGGCAGGGGCGGCGGCGACGGCGGCGGCGGGGGGCGCGGGGCGCATCCCCAGCCGCGAATCCCCTCCTCCCCACGCCACGCTCCCTCCTTCCCTCCCACTGCTCCCGTCAGCCGGTCGGGATGAGGCGGAGCCGCCAGTGGAGCTGGGGCTCGCTGGGCTAAGAGGTTGGGGTGGGGAGGAGGAGGGGGAGAAGTCCAACGTGGGGGTGGGTAGGACCGGCCAGAACAGGTCTCCTGGAGCCATCCAGACCAAAGAGGAGACCCAGGAACAGGACCCCCATTCCCTCTAGCACCTCCCGGTCCTCGCTCTGGAGTAAATTTCATGGAAGTGACCTAACTCACCTTTCACCTTCCCCGTCTCAGAGGAAAGGAATGCTCTTGGTACCCTCTCATCTTTCACCATCTGTCTTCCTCTTTTAGTGGAGGACCAAAGCTGATATTTGGCACTTGTGGCCTTTTTCTATCCCTTTTCTCCTCATCCCCCTTCCCTTCTTTCTTCCCATTCCCAGGCCTACTCTGTGGGGAAGGGACGCCTGACACCTTTGTGCGCCAAGCAAGAAAGTGACCTAGAACCCTTTTCTCTAGTCCCCTCCCTTGGATACCTAAGGAGGTATGCCCCACACTGTATATAAGGGGCCTGTTAACTCTAGCCACCTGTGTGCATGTAGTTCAGAATTGATTTAGATTAGCTGTTAATTTACGGGCATGCCCCAAATTTGTGCATCAAGCATGGGGAAAAAATGTCAAGAGTTCAGCAGAAGGTCTTCAGACTAGAGAAAAGGAAGACAGCTATCTCTAGGTGTTAGGAGTTTTAAGTCAACTTTTCCATCCTCAGCGCGGTGGATGCTATATTAGGAAACTGGAGTAAATTATGATAGACTTGACTTTTTAAGTGGTAGTGATTCTGCAGGAGCTGTCCTAGAACTTCTTGCTAGGGTTTGGAAAGCAGCACGTTATCCATCTGGAAACTTTTAGCCGCTCATATGTATTGTAAAAGGCTTTTGGTATGTCTTGAAAGGAGTTTGTTTGTGGGTGGGTACTTTTTCCTTGTTTGTAAAAGGAAGGTTCTGGGCACTGAGATAGTATGTGTGGGGTGTTTCTAGGGCCGGGGGTTCTTACACAGAGTTCTGTGGAGGGATTTCAGGGAGGTCCATGAACTTGGATTGGAAATAAATGACATCTTTATTTTTACTAACATCTTGACTGAAATTTAGCACTTTTTAAATTATTTAAAAACATTATTCTAAAAAAGGGTCCAAAGATTTCATAAGACTTCTAAAGGCATCCATAACATACATACAAGAAAGTTTAAGATCCCCTGCTTTACGAGCAGAGTACATACACTCTTAATATAGGTAAAACATTTTTGATACTAAGATGCTCTGTGGAGTTCACAGTCAGAAGCTGAAAGTGTATAAATGATACATTCATGGAGAATGCAGGAAAAACTCCTCTAATTTCCATATTCAGTTTGTTAAGTTTACATATCAAGATATTTTATTTTTCTTGTAATTGGCAAGTTTAATCACTCATTTAAGGCCAATAAACTGTTACTAGACTGATAGGAACAGTAAGCCAGTTCCTCCCCCTACTATGATCTCAATTGATTTGTTAATATTAATTATAGCTAACATTTATACAGTGCTTATTACCATGTGCTTGGCAATATGCTAAGCACTTTTTAAAAAATTTTATTGTTTCTCTGGGGGAAAGGCAGGGCAATTGGGGTTAAGTGACTTGCCCAAGGTCACACAGCTAATAAGTGCTTCAAGTGTCTGAAGCCGCATTTGAACTCGGAGCCTCCAGACTCCTCGGCTGGTGCTCTACTCCCTGCGCCACCTAGCTGCCCCTGTGCTAAACACTTTACAATTATTATCTATCTCAGTTGATCCTTACAACAACCTTTTGAGGTAGGTGCTATTAGTATTCTCATTTTGAAGATGAGGAAACTGAGGCAAAGAGAGGTTAAATGACTTGCCCAGGGTCACACAGCTAGTGAGAGTCTGAGATTAGATTTGAACTCAGTCCTTTCTGACTCCAGACCCTGCACTCTCTCCACTGCAAGAAAGAAGAAGGAACAGAGGAGACTAACCATCTTAACTTGTTGATGAGAATAATATAGTTGTGTCCAAAGGTTCTGCTGCTATGGGTTGGTACAATATTTCAGTTGAGTAGCTTAGTGGTGTTAAATGGGAAAATAAATCAGTTGTAAAACTGCTAAATAATTTTGATCGTTAGTATGTTTTCCTGAATCTTCTCAATGAATAGTATATAGATGGGGGAGATGGGAGGGAGAGAAAGCAGATTTTCATTTGAAAAAAATTTTTTAAAAATTTAATATTTAGATTAAAAAACAGCATTTGGGTTAGCCCCACAGTTTTTCAAATGCTTAAGAAATTAGATTATTGCCTGTATTGCTACTTTTTTTTTTCATTCTTAACTTCCTCCTTTTAACTGAAGGATGCTATCCTCATTAGGGTAGCCTATTATATCAAAAGAAAAGCAGCATGTGAAGTGGCAAGAGGGCAGGATTTGGAATTGGGGGACCCAGGTCTGAATCTCTGCTCTAATACTTGCTATCTTTATGAACACAGAAAAGTCGTTTATCCTCTTTCTCAGTTTTCCTGTCTGTATAATACTTGTAGCACTTCACAGGTGTGCGAGACAAGGGCTTTGGAAACCTTAAAATGCAATAGAAACTTGAGTTTTTATTAATAAATCATAGATTTCTTTAGGAATAGAAGGAAAAACATCAATTTATAACTCTGCCACTGTTTTAATATGTCATTTTTTTCTTTAATATGTCATATTTCTTTCCTCTGAAGAAAGTAGATATCATCTGGGGTTGGAGTCAGTAGAAAAATAGGTTCAGGCTCCATTACTAATACCTGGGCAAATCACTTAATCTTTTTGAAACCTAATTTTCTTGTCTTTAAAATGGGGGTGATAATACCCGCAGTACCTGTTTCACAGGGTTGTTGAAAGTATCAAATGAGATCATGTATGTGAGGTGTTTTGACAGCCTTCAAGCACTAGATAAATGCTAGCTATTGTTATTGTTTTAAATAATTATATGTATTATTGTTTGTAATAAAATCATTAGGGTTGACAACAAGACATCATTATTGTCATTTTCTAATTTGCTTATCCTGGATGAACATTAGGCAAATCAGAGACCAAATCTGTGGCTATAAATATTTGGGCTTCATATCTGAGGATGACCTGCTTCAACTCCATTTGTATGTATGTCCCCAATATGACTTTATGACCTGTAAATGGTAATCTGTTTTCCTTAGATGTCATCTTAAAAATAGATATGTATATAATATTATATATTATACAATGCTGTATGTATATGTACTATTATATATGCCATCTTAAAATATGTGTATGTAAAATATAGATATATATTATATATGCCTGTATATCATATATTAAATATACATGCATGTTATACATGTACATAATATATGTATATTATCTATTATACTATTGATATATCTATGTTATGTATTCATATTTTAAAATTACCATTTATAGGTCATAAAGTAATTATATCTATAGATATATATAATACATATGATATAATGCTGTATATAATATAGACTATGTAATGCTATATATACTATATGTATATCTATATTATATATGCATATGTTTTAAGATGACATCTGAGGAAAACATCTACCATTTATGGGTCATAAAGTCATTATATATCCATTATGAATTACATACATATGTATATATACCTGTGACAGTCTTTAGGCATGTGCAGCCAGGGCCCCTGTTGTTTCAACACTAGTCTTCTCTGAATGTGACTATTTATCTGATAAAATTCATGCTTTAACAAGTACAAAATGCGCTGAGTCTAGAAGGCCTATTCAGAAATAGGAAGGGCTCACAGTTGAAACAGAAAACGTATTTCCAAACCATGCTGTGACTTCCAGCTCGGGAGTGTGTGGCTGTGAGATTCACTGGAAGAAGATCTACAAAGTTATCAGGGATATGGTGGGGAGAATTGACACCTGAGGGACTGGCACATGGTCAAAGCTCCCCACTCGTAAATGCCACTTGGCTCAGTCCTCACACCTTACCTCCATCACGTTCCCTCCCCTCCCCTCCCCCCCATTCCTCTTGCTGTGCACCACTTCCTTCCAGGAAGTTATCTCTACCATGTGTCAATGCCTAAATCACTCAGTCCACCTAGTAGCTCCAGGCTGTCAGAGGCTTTGACAAGCTATGCTCTCTCATCAAGGAAAGTCCAGTCAGATGAGGCCCAGGTACCTCCTAATGTGCTGTATAAACTTTGTTGATGATGGTTATAACTAATCAGCTTTAAGCACCAAGTCCCTTCTTAATTTTAGTGAATTAATGGGCAGCTAGTTGGTGCAATGCATGGAGTCCTGGGCCTGGAGTAAGGAAGAGCTGACTTTTGTGTGATCCTGGACAAGTCACTTAACCTTGATTTTCCTTAGTTTCTACATCCGTAAAATGGGAATAAATAATAGCATCTATCTCACAGGCTTGTGGTAAAAATCAAATGAGATAATAATTGTGAAGCACTTATGCCTGACACATAGTAAGTACCATATACATTTTAAGATATTATTATTGTTATTAATTTGGTGTCTCCCTTTAACATAGTACAGTGGTCAGGGGGCTGGTAAATACTTAAAAAAAATAAACAAATTGACTAATAATGCAGCTTTGCAGAGAAGCTGAAAGAACATATAGTCCCCAAACATTTCATTAGTTCTTTTCATATTTAATAAGATCACAGATGAACATTAGCATCCTGTGAAAATATAGTGCTAATACTGTAAATTAGTTTCAATTTTGAATAAAATTCTTATCCTTTCACACTTTTATTGGACTCAAAGTTTGTAGGTCTGTGTTAATTTGTTAGGCTATAAAAAAGCCTTTGGCATAATGAAGAGATTGTGCCAAAGCCTCAGAGTCAGGAGACCTGCCATGGAGTTCTCAACTCAGCTCTCTAAACTGGGTGACTTTGGGCGAGATGCTCTGTGCCTCAGTTTCTTCTTCTGTAAATCGAAGGTGGTTTCTGAGGTTTCTTCCAGCTCTACAGTTCTGTGGTTCTAAGTCATTTGGCTCAGTGCGTAGAGTTCCAGGTCTGCACTCAGGAAAACTCATCTGGAAGACAAATCTGGCCTTAAAACACTTACGAGTTGCATGACTCTGGGCAAGTCACTTAACCTCTTACATCCTCAGATTCTTTATCTGTAAAATGAGGATAATAATAGTTGTTGTGAGGATCAGATGAAGTTTACATATACATGCTAGGTATGATGACGGGACACCTTAGGTGGTCAAAGCTTGCTGGGCCTGGAGACTCCTCTTTCTGAGTTCAGATCTGGCCTCAGATACTTATTAACAGTGTGACCCTGGGCAAATCACTTAACCCAGTTTGCCTCAGTTTCCTCATCTGAAAAAAATGAGCTGGAGAAGGAGATGGCAAACCATTCCAGTATCTTTGCTAAGAAAACCCCAATTGGGGTAAAAAAGAGTCCGGCATGATAGAGCAACACAAGTAATTTATAATAATAATAATTGTTGTAGAAATACATACATTACTGAAGAAAAATTGTGTTTTTTTCGGGTACTAACAGGAAAAGAATGCTCATTATTCTTTATTTCTATTTAGCTTTACATGATTCAGGATAGACATACTGAATGCTAGCATAAAAGTCCAGAACTGAAACAGAGTTCTCACTGAGCAGTGTTAACTGAATTTTATTTAATGATTATTTTTGGTGATGCTGAAGGAAGCTGAAATCATCCCGGATCTTTTATCAGCCTCATACATAGGACGTAACTGATCCAGCCATAAGAGGAAATGTAACATGAGAACCGTAAATATCCTTTCTCTCCGAAAGATCAGCGTAAATGTTGTGATGCAACTGCCCAAAGTCATTTTATCAGTTACCCTGCACCCAGGTATTATAGTACGAGTCATCTGGCTACCTAGGTCCCTTCGAGATCTTATCAGAATATCTGCAGCCCAAGAGCTTCTTGTTCTGTTTTAGCCCCTGCTAGCTATTTCATCCCATTCCAGATTCCTCTGAGATCTTGCAAGGCAAAAGGAAAAAACTAATTTTAATTGTTGCTGCATTCACTTTATCATGATGGAGAGGGATGAGCTGAACATGAGGGAAGTCCCTTCTGCTGCTTTTTATGCAGGTACTTATCTGGAAATACAGGTAACCTGAGATTATCTCTGAAGTAGCCTGAGACAGGAGAGCATTGATCTTTAAATCCCACAGGTAATGGCGATAATTTTAAATCAGATATGATCCCCAATAGTGGCATTCACTAGTCTCAGTTTCATCTCTCTCTATTCTTGAAAGTAAGTGGTGCCTAACCTTCAGAAATGGTAAAGAGACAGTGAGAGAAGAGGCCTAATCATCCGGTCTGGGTAAATGAGAACTGGCTAACCAAAAGTGGTATTTCCTCTGAATTCTCTTCCACTTAAATTTAGGAGACAGAATTATAGTCGTGATAGGTTTAGAATTCAAGATGGTTAGAAAAGGAATTAAGCAATCATTCGTTCAAAAACCATTTATTAAGTGTTAACTATGTGGTGTTTTTGTTCAGTCGTGTCTGATTCTTTGTGACCCTGTGGTCCATACTGTCTTTGGAGTTTTCTTGGTAAGGATACTGGAGTGGTTCGCCATTTCCTTCTCAAGGGAAACAGAGGTTCAGTGACTTGCCCAGGGTCACACATTTAATGAGTGTCCAAAGTTGGATTTGAACTCAGGGTTTCCTGACTCCAGTTCTAATGCTCTATCCCCTGAGCTCCTTACCTGCCTCTTGTATACTTGGCACTTTACTTTCTGCTAAGAGAGATACAAAGTTTGAATCAAAAGAGGATTCCTATATGCCCCCCTCCCCGCCCCCGGTCATGAAACCCTGGGCTTTGGTTTGATACCTCTGAGCTATAGCTTCTCAGAGGCAGCTAGGTGGCTCAGCGGCTAGAGTTCTAGACCTGGAGTCAGGAGCAGTTGAGTTCAAATCCTACCTCAGACACTAACTGGCTATGTGACACTGGACAAATCACTTAATCTCTGTCTATC
>CM053626.1:117193190-117311830 GCA_028646595.1 Phalanger gymnotis | reverse complement strand
GCCCCCGGTCATGAAACCCTGGGCTTTGGTTTGATACCTCTGAGCTATAGCTTCTCAGAGGCAGCTAGGTGGCTCAGCGGCTAGAGTTCTAGACCTGGAGTCAGGAGCAGTTGAGTTCAAATCCTACCTCAGACACTAACTGGCTATGTGACACTGGACAAATCACTTAATCTCTGTCTATCTCAGGTTCTTTGCCTGTAAAATGAGGTTAATAATAGCACCTGTCTCATATTTGTAAAGCATTTAGCACAATCCCTGGCACATAGTAGGTACTTAATAAACGCTTGTTCCATTCCTATTCCCTTCCGCTCTGCCAGAAGGAGGGAAGCATATTTTATCATCACACTTCTGGAATTGTTTTTCTTTACAGTGCTGTAGTCATTATGTAAATTATTCTCCTGGCTCTGCTCACTTCATTCTGCATCAGTTCATGCAACAATCTGAGATTTTTTGAAATCCATCCTCTTCATCATTTCTTATAGAAGAATACTATTCCATTACATTCAAGTGCCATAATTGTTCAGTCATTTCCCAGTTGATGGGACCCACTTTGTTCCTAGTTCTTTGCTACAACAAAAAAATGCTGCTATAAATATTTTGTACAAATGGGGCCTTTTCCATTTTCTTTGTTCTCTTTGAGGTACATGCCTAGTAGTGAAATTGCTGAGTCAAAGGGCACAGCACGGTTTAGTTCCAAGTTGGTTTCTAGAATGATGGGACCATTTCACAATTCTGACAACAGTGCATTAATGGGTCTGACCTCCCAAAGTCTGTGCCTTTTGATTTTATATGGCAGTCATTCCCTTCCCCACCCCTCATCTTTTGTATCACCCCCCCCACCCCCCCGCCCCCCCCACCACCACCACACCACCACCACCCCACCATCCCACCACCACATTTAAGCAAAGACAACTAACTGTGCCGAGTGTGACAGTATATATCAAAATGTATTTGCAGGAATGAGTCAACCAGTTTCACTTAAGTTAAGGGGCCAGGTACAAAGGTAAGGGAGATAAGGCTGGAGTGTGTGTGTGTGTGTGTGTGTGTGTGTGTGTGTGTGTGTTTTATATGCTAGATACTAAATTTGGGGGAATTTTGAATAGATGGTTAACTATTTAGTTCAAGATAGCTTTTGAAAAGACCAGAAAAATCTGCCTTGGGAATGAGGGATGAATTAGCTATTGAGATTAGGCTTCACAGGGAGAAATTCATTAAGAGATCTTCCTCTGGCAATAGTTAAATCATTGTAAATTTTGCATTAGATTTTTATTTGTTAGGATAACATAAAGAATGAAAGTTTCCCTTTCTGGACCTTCAAAGTAAGGATGAGAATTTTCAAAACTGGATTGGACCTTGTACTGGGATGGTAGTTTCAGAGTTATATACTTTTATTTCTGCTCGGCTAGTAGTTTATTCTTTTTGGGCGGGGAGCAGGGCAATTGGGGTTAAGTGACTTGCCCAAGGTCACATGGTAGTTTATTCTCTCACAGGAGTTTAAACTTTCCTAAGGGGTAGGAGGGAAAGAGTGGAGTTCAGTACCCAATTCTAAAACAAACTAGGAACCCTTTTATTCTCCTATTTAAGGGAAGTCTGATACTTCTTGTCAGTGAGAAACGGAAAGAAATCAGGCTCCTTAAATTTTTCAAGGGAAATATCAAAGCCATTTCTTGATCCCATCCACCTGGACATTAGTTGGTTCAGTCCTCAGGTTCATAGTGAGGAAATATATAGAACTATAGTATCAAAGATCTAGAGTTGTAAGGGAACTTAAAGGTCCAACTTACTCAATTGTTAAAATTAAGTTTTAGCACATGTAAGTGACTTAAAGATTATGTAGGTAGTAAGTGGCCCAGCTGGAATTCCAGCCCTCTTCCTTCTACTGCAGGCTTTTGTGTATAGGGGACTGGATGTCACTTTGTAAAAAAATTTTTCTTGGGGAGGGGAGGAGGTGTCAGGGATTTAAACTTAATACTAGAGGCATTTCTTCGGTAGCTTCAACATTTTTTTTTTAATAACAAATATACAAGGCAACGAAGAAGAAAGAGTTAAACTTAATATCTGGATTCTAAGCATGGGGTACTGAGTGACGGGTGGTAAGACTGACAGAAATAGTAAAATTGGAAGAAAAAGCAGATTTTGAGGGAAATCAATCAGTAAATATTTATGAAGGGCTTATTATGTGCCAGGTGCTGGGGATACAATTGAAACAATCCCTGCCCTCAAGAAGCTTATATTCTTTTGAGGGAGACAGCGTGTATGTATGAATGCATGTATATATGCACTTATTCGTTGTGGGGGGCAGATTGGAGTTATCTGCATGAAGCCTGTGTGGGGATGGGGCCACATTCCATGGAACTTGCATTGAGCCCCTCTGGCCACCTCTGGGGATATGTGCTCATCACTGAAGGACTTTGAAGTGATGGGTCCCTTGGTATCCATTATAGGAGCTGGGAAAAGGGAAATGAACGAAAAGCAATTGGCTATTGAACCAGGAATGACTGCTTACTTAGGAGAATTTAAAGGGAGAGACAAATTCTGTTCTCTCTTCTCACTGATACCTCTCTCTCTCTCTCTCTCTCTCTCTCTGTCTTTCTCTTTCACCACCTTTTCACCACTCTTTCACCAGAGCACCAGGCCTCTCACTGCTAAACGCATGTGTCCCCAGAAGTGAGGCAAGGAGGGTCAGCTCTTGCCCCATAGAATGGCTCCTGGAGGTCCATTCCCACAGATGCTCCTTGGGGTATACAAATTTGTGTTACAAAAATAAATAAATAGTCATTTTGGGAGGGAGAACACTAGGAGCTGAGGGGAATCAGGAAAAGCTTCATGTTGAAGATGATTCTTGAGCCTGAGTGTAGAAGGAAACTAGAGATTCTGAGAGGTGGAATTTAGCAAGAAGGTCATTCCAGGAATTCAGAGTGCCAGGCCTGAAGTCCATAAGATTTATCTTTGTGAGTTCAAATCTGGCCTCAGACATCTACTAACTGTGTGACCCTGGGCAAGTTGTTTAACCCTGTTTGCCTCAATTTCCTCCTCTATAAAATGAGCTGGAGAAGGAAATGGCAAATCATTCCAGTGTCTTTGCCAAGAAAACCCAAAATGGGGTCACAGAGAGTCAGATACAACTCAAAACAACTGAAATTCCAGGAATGGGGGAGAGACAGTGGGGAAGTGGAAGAGTATCATGTGTGAAGTACAGAAAGAAGGCCAATTTGCCTGGACCATAGAATTTAGAAGAGAAATAATGTATAATAAATGTGGGAAGATTAGTGGGGGTCAGAGGAAAATAAGCTTGATGGTATGACGATAAGCTTAGTTTCCTAAGAAGAATTCAAAACCAGGTCTTTCCTAACTTCTAGTTGAACATTCCATGAAAGTGCATTACCTGCCTCTACAAGGAAGAGAATGTAGAGAGAGAAAAAGACTGTCAGAACCTTGGGCAATACCCGTTTCAAGAGAAATGGGAAGAGGAGCCTGTGAAAACAGAAAAGAAATGGTCTGAGGAAATACTGGAACAGTGTAGCATCTTGGAAGCCATGGGAGAGATTATCTAGGAAGGGGAGTGACCTAGAAAGGTCAAGAGAGAATGAAGACTGAAAAAAAATCCACCCTACATTTAGAGATTATGAGTCTTTAGTGATTTGAGAGTTCTCAATTACTCCATGGGATACAAGTATTTAAGAAATTACAGCAGCTAAGCCTTTGCTCCATGTATTGAATGATAAAACTCATTGTTTAGAAGAGTCAGTGGGAAAACTTTTTTTATATGGAACTTAGGTAATAGGAATCATGAGTGAGTATAGGAGTGTAGGCTTTGTTATCTTCAAGGGACTTTACTGGTCATGTCCATGTGGTGCCAAACTCAAATAGAAACAGGTTCCTGCCACACAGTAACCTAAAAAAACTCACAAATTAACATTATCTATGTTGCGTTGTGTTTTTGTTACTTTTGTTAAACATTTCCCAATTACATTTTAATCTGATTCTGCCTGCTAAGTGGGCTACTTGTCTAGACTGAGAGTTTAACACTTTCATCTAGTCCAGTCCTTATTTTACAGATAAACAAATGGAGATCTTGGGAGGCTAAATGAATTGTGTAGAGTAGTACAGTTAAGTAAGTAGCAGTCAGGGTTTGAACCCAGATCTAGGGTTCTCTCCACTCTTCCATGAATGATGTCACTTCTAATCCATCTAGTTCCCTCAAGTTACAGATTCAGAGACAAAGGCCTAGAGGATTTGCTTTCCCACTTTCCTTGGGGATGTTGGAGTTTCAGGAAGGCAGCCAGGCTTTGAGATTTGGAAAGAGCATTTTCCTTGCTACCTGTGTGACCTTGAGTAATTTATTTTTTTCTGGGCCTCAGTTTTCTTATGTGTACAATGTTGTTTGTCCTTCATTCTCTTCCTTTTTTCTTTTTTTTGAGGGAGGAAGGCAGGACAATTGGGGTGAAGTGACTTGCCCAAGGTCACACAGCTAGTAAGTGTGTCAAGTGTCTGAGGCTAGATTTGAACTCAGGTCCTCCTGACTCCAGGGGTGGTGCTCTTCTCTCTGCGCCACCTAGCTGCCCCTATCCTTCATTCTCAAAGAGGACCATGACATCAGGGAGGTGATGCTGTGACATGCAAATGAGGAAGGGCTGTGCAAAATCACCAGCCTCACTTTCTCTTCCAGAGCCATCTGGGTCCCTCGGCTAGATAGGGATCAGGACACCGATGAGGGGGTAGATGATATCTAAAGTCACTCTTCACTCTGTTAGTGTTGTGGTTGCTGTTGAGTTGTGTCTGGTTCTACAAAATCCATGGGTTTTCTTGGCAAAGATACTGAAGTGGTTTGCCATTTCCTTCTCTACTGTGTCTCTATTTTATAGACGAGGAGCTGAGGCAAGTAGGGGTTAAGTGACCTGCCCAGGGTCACACAGCTAAGCTTGTCTCTGAGATTTGAACTCAGATCTTCCTGACTCCAACTCCTATGCTCCGTCCATTGTGTCATCTGGCTGCTCCTGCTGCTAAACCTATCAAATCTCTTCCCTAGTTTAACAGCTATACCTCCTCCTTAGTATTTTACAGCTTTTCCTGGGAACTTTCCTTATTTCTCTCAAGAGGGTATCAAATCACTTCCCCTTTGTGGGACACGGTTACCTCAGTTTGCAAATGAAGGGTTTGGTTAAATCTCTGAGGTTTCTTCTAGCTCTGACATTGTTGCAGAAAGGCAGGGCATGGTCTGGTGGGAAGAACCCTGGATCTAGCGTCGGAGGACGTCGGAGGACTCATCACTTACTCACTATGTGAAGCACTTCATCTTGCTTGGGATCTCACTTACTTCATCTGTAAAATGAAGTGGATCAGGTGTAGGTCCCTTGCAATAATTTCACTTTCACTTTCTCTAGGAGTCTGTGGCCCTAAGGTTGGGAAACATTGGACTTTGCTCTTGCGATGGGTAAAAGTCACAGGGGAGGAGATTTAAGTTTGAGGTCTTAGCACAGACTTCCTAACGATCAGTGGGATTCAAAAGTAGAATGAGCAGCCTTGGGAAAATTCCCCCCATAGAGTTTTCAAGTGGAAGCTAAATATTAACCATTTAGGGATTTCTTTTCTTTCTTTCTTTCTTTTTTTTTTTTGGAGGGGGTGGGTAGGCAAGGCAGGGCAACTGGATTTAAATGACTTGCCTAAGATCACACAGCTAGTAAATGTGTCAAGTGTCTGAAGTCAGATTTGAACTCAGGTCCTCCTGATTCCAGGACCGGTGCTCTACTCACTGCACCACCTGGCTACCCCTTGGGGATATTTTAGAGCCTGGTTAGGCAGGAGTTAAACTATGTGGCCTTTGAGGTGCTTTCCAAGGAGATTTAAGATTCTGTGATTTTTGTGACTTGTCCCTAATTATGTGGGTTAGAAGTAGGAGATTTGGGCATTCAAGCATTCCAGTAGTGAAGTCCCTATCTTTTAAATCACTGTAATAAGTTTTTAAAAATTAGCTTATCGCTTAATTCGACAAGCGAAAATCAAACATCAATTCCTACTATCTGATTAGAAAATATTTGCAGGTGTCTTTTGATTGGCTTTTTTTTTTAAGATCACAGGTTTTTTTTTTTTTTGAGACTTCTTTGAACTTTGTGTGTATAAGATGGTGCCAGATGTAGGGGACTTTGAACATATGTGTGAGATAATTCCAGCTACATGCATTGAATCTTCTCTCCCCACTCCAGTGCAACTACCTTGCTTTCGTGGTGTTTAACCTAAGTAGCAACACTATCCCAGTTACCCTCCTACTCAATAAATCCCAGTGCCTCCTTATTACTTCTAGGTCCAAATACAATTTTTTCTCTTTGAAATTTAAAGCTCTCCACAGTCTAGCCCCTTCTGTGTTTCTGGTCTTATTATACAATTACCTGCCTTACTTTTTATCCTGCTGCTTTGCCAGCTAAATGCTATGTACCACTTGGTCTTTTCATTTGCCATGAAGCTAAACCCCCCATTTTCAAGTTGTCCCCTAATTAGAATGTGAGCTCCTGAGAGCGTTTGTCTCATTTTCTATATATATATATCTCCTATGTCCTTAGCACATAGTAAGCATTTAATAAATGCTTTCCCATCCCATATAATTACACATACCTGTTGCACACATTCTGTGGTATAGCCATATTATTTAATTGCTGTTCTGAACTCTGAATGCTATATCTCCCATCTCTACATTTATGCTAACTATTCCTCATGCCTGAAGGGGAAGGGCCAGTTGGTGGAACAATCAGAACACATACAACATTTATTGATGAAGTTTGCTGTCTTATATGGGTGTGGTAGGTGACCCCCCCCCAAAACCAATTACAATAGTAATACCAAAGATCACTGATTATAGATCACCATAACAGATATAATGAAAAGGTATGAATTAGAGACACGAAGTGAGCATGTGTTATTGGAAGAATGGCGCCCATAGACTTTCTTGGTGAAGGGTTGCCACAAACCTTCAATTTGTAAAAAACACAATATCAGTAAAGTACAATAAAACGAGGTATGCCTATACGTGAATATGTCTACCCTCTCTTTTGTTAGAATGTAAACTCATTGGTGGATGCTTCATTTTTGTCTGTCTTCAGCATAGTACCTGGCAAAAAAAGGTGCTTAAGAAGAAGGGAGTAAGCATTTACATAGCACCAAGCTAAGCGCTTTACATATATCATCTCCCTTGATCTTGGCAGTAACCCCATGAGGTATGTGCAGTTATTATCCCCATTTAACTGTTGAGGAAACTGAGGCAAAGAGAGGTTAGGTGACTAACACAGCTAGTAACTATCTGAGACTGGATTTGAACTTGGGTCTTCCTAACTCCAGGACCAGCTCTCTATCTACTGAGCCACCTAATTGACTATTAAATGCTTGCTTGATTGACTGAAGCGCCATAATGGGAAGGAGCATTTCATTTTTGTCTTGTTTCTCTAGCACATAGCATAATGCTTGACACATATAGGCACTTGTTAAATATATGCTTAGAAATTCTCTGAATTAATATAGCTGATGAAATTAGTAGACTTTCACAAGGTAGAGAGTCATGGAATTTTAGAAAGTTGAGACTAAAAAGGAATTTTAAGATCAATTAATTTTGTCTCTTCATTTTACATGTGAAAAACTGAAGCCTAGAAAGGTTAAGGTAGGGGTAATTAAATTTTTTGTGTGTCATGGACTCCTGTGGGCACTCTGGTGAAACCTATGCATCCCTTTCCAGAATAATATTTTTAAATACATAAAATATGTAGGATCACAAAGGAAATGAATTACATTGAAATCATTAAAAAAAAAAAAAACAAAGTCCATGGATCCCAGGTTAAATTCTTCTTTTCTTTTTTTTTTTTTTAAGTTGAGCAGAGTTAAAATCTTGGTCTCTTATTCGTAGTCCTCTTTTAATAGACCATATAGTTAGATTGGTTTTCATTGCTGTATTTGCCTTTCCCAAATGTATTTACAATCCTTGATAATTGTAAAAGTATATAAAAAGCTAATTATCTGTTCGGTGAATCTCTTTTTCTTTTAATGTTATCAGTGTAGCCTTGTTCTTGTATAGAATGAACCCTCTGCTGCCTACCCCACTTACCCCACATCTACCAGCAAAATCTCTTTGTACCTCTCTTTGCAGGCAGTGATAAAGACAGGTAAAGAAAAGGAATGAAATAAGTTAGCATAAGATACAAAAGTATAGTCAGATAAATTTCAACTGCTAAGAGAAAAAAAATCAAATTTAGTAATCAAACTGTATTTAAATTCAGATTTTAGTTTGTATGCTTTCTGGTTAAATCGTTGCTTCTGAAAAGGATTGCTCTGGGTCCAGAATTCTACTTGAAGTCTACAAAGCCAAATAGACTATATTAATTTAAATGGTTCTACTTTTCAGAATATACTTCTTTGGCCAAAATACATATTTAAAATTAATATTCCATGGCTAGATGGTCTGTAAAGTACCTTCCAACTCTTAAGATTCTGGGATTCTAAATAACTAAGTGGACATGTAATTGGTTGTAATACTTAGAGGAATTGCATTGCAGTTCAGTTTAATGGACATTTATTAAGCAACTATTATGTACAAAAAACTGTGCTATGTTTTGTGGGGAGAGATTCTACAAAGGCCTTGCTATTAAGGGACTTACAATCTAATGAGGGAAATGGCAAAAACAGAACTTACTTTGGTCATTTATGGTACTATTGAATTGTTTGGAGGAATTTAATCTTTCATTCTACTTTATTATATTTCCCATCAGTAGAAGTGAAGGTTTTCATAGTAAATTATAGCAGAGGCACCAAAACACTTATAAAATATTGAGTCTCCTTATTGTATATTTGTATTTATAGGATGTTAATTTTTCTCTTCCCAGATTTTAAATATCTGTTTAGCCATTTTCATTTTCTCTGGATACAGTTTTAAGAAAGGCTTCATGTTCCTTGGATGAATGTGATGCTAGAATGCTGTTTAAGTATTTTTCCAGAGTATTTGATGGAACTGTTCATTATTTGATGTCTTTCCTTGGAAAATGAAGCATGAATGTTTTTTTTGACTTTTCTAAGGTTTGCTTTGTAAAAGCCAATTAATGTATCAAGTTTTAAAAGGAATTTTATTAGCTAACCACTTTGAGCTCAAAAGCACATGGATCTCTGACACAGGATTAGTTTTCCCTAGAACAGTTAATATGTTGGACAAGCTTTAGCAAGTACATTGGTATTTGGAATTTCATGATGTGTTGTTAAAAATGGTGAGTGGGAGGAGGGACTTATAAACCTGCAGAAATGTTTTGTGAATCATTGACTATTGGAGAGGATCATGTATTAATATTTTAACATCATGAGAGGAACATTAAAGCAATAGACTACTGGGGACCTACAAGGGGCCATGGGAAATCTCATCGTAGGCATTATAGACTCTGTATTTTAGTGGGTAACTCTAGAGGTTTTAAATGAGAACCGGGGAAATTTCCTCTGTGGCTGCAGTGGACACACATCTCTTGACTTCAGAGAGACAGAACAGTCCCTCCTCTCTCTTTCTCCACTCTACCCCTTGCAAATTTCTGGTGGAGTTTAAAATTTTGTCCCCAACTCCTGTCTCTGGAAGCCTCCCCAGGGTCCTGTAGCATGGTGATGGCAGTCAGGCATTGGCCAGCGACGACTATGATTTGGATGTCCATTTCTTTGTTTCATTGCTCTTGGTATTGTCTCTGCTCTTGCAGATTAAAACCCTTCCACTTTTCCCAATCCGTGCTATTCTTATTCATTCCTTTTCACAAATGACAGGATCACAAGTCTAGCGGAGGAAGGGGCTTTTGTAGTTTTCTAGTCTATTCTCTCCTCTACCCAAGCTCCATTTTATCAAAGAAAGAAGGCCCTGACAGGTTGTGACTCATCCAAGGCAGGTCACAGAGATCAAGTGAGGAGCAAAGGGAAGATTTGAACCCAAGTTCTATATAAAAAGAGAAGGAGGGGGGACAGAGAGAGAGAGAGAGAGAGAGAGAGAGAGAGAGAGAGAGAGAGAGAGAGAGAGAGAAAGAGAGAGTGTGTGTTTTTTCTATTGTAGAGAATAGACTCAATGTACTGGAGACCTTTCTCTTTTTTTAAGGAGGTAGTGGCAGGAAAATACTAATGTAGTACTTGGACTGACCAACTATTGTCTTATCCTTGCTACATGGGCAGCCTATCTCCGTTTCTGACTAGAAACAGCTTCAGTAATGTCCTTTATACATTTCATCATTGGAAGTATGTTCTGGCCTAATTTCCACCTACTGTGAATCTTTCTTTTACCATTTGTATTATTTGTAATTTTGATGACTTTGAACATGCTAGACATTTTAAACTGGTTTGGTTCCAACCAAATTATTTAGTTTGGTTCAGATCTCTTAGTTTCATTGGCTTCCTTCAAGACCCAGCCCAATTCCCACTTTCTGCAGGAGGTCTTTTACCATCTCTTCTTCACCCCAGCCACTGGTGCCTTTCAGATTACCTTTCAACTACTCAGTATGTAGGGCAGCTAGGTGGCAAAGTGGATAGAACCCTGGGCTTTGAATTGAGTTAGACTCCTCTTTATGAGTTCGAATTTGGCCTCAGACACTTACTAGCTGTGTGACCCTGGGCAAGTCACTTAACCCTGTTTGCCTCAGTTTCCTCATCTGTAAAATGAGCTGGAGAAAGAAATGGCAAAGAACTCCATTGTCTTTGCCAAGAAAATACCAAATGGGGTTGCAAAGAATTGGACACAACTGAACGACAACAACTCTGTATGTATCTTGTATATCCTTAGCTATTTACATTGTGGTCTTCCTCTTCAGAAAGTATGCAGGAACCAGGTTTCACCTTTCTTTGTATCTTTAGGATTTAGCACAGTCCTTGGCATAGAATAAACACTTGATAAATGCCTCTTGATTTGGTCCTAGCACATTACAGAGCAGGATTCAAAAATTCAGTCCCAGCAGCAGTGGCTTTCATGGAAGGAAAAAGATCAGGGTCTGGTTTAGTCTCCCAGTCATCCATTCTAGAGGGATGGTCTTATTTGGATTGTTCTGTACCAAACCTGTGAGTGTCAAAATATTGCTTTATGTAACCTCCTTAGGTGGCTTAGCTATGTAACTTGAAACATTTTTTAATTTTTGCCCCAAAACATAATGAATTTAAAAGAAGTTTAGTATTCATTAAGTACCTGGACCTAATTTCGAAAAAGTGAAAATGGGGAGAAGGGGGCAGATAGATCTGTGGATATGTTACATGGCTATAGGCTATTTTTCTCTGTCTGCCAGGAGGCAAAAGGTGGCTTTACTATCTTTGTCTAGCATGGGGATGACGTGGGTAAAATTCAGTGGTTGGTGGTAGGGTTCTAGATGGGTGTCATGGGGGACATTGAGAGAGTAGCAAAATGTATTGCTGCTGGCCAAGTGAATCATTCTACCAGTAAATAAGAATTTACTAAGTGCCCATTATATGGCAAGCATGTACCGGACACTGGGAATATAAAGACAAAAAGGAAACATTCCCCGCCCTCATCTGGAAGCATATTATTTGTCATTTCAGATCATGCAGACAACAAGCACATCAAAATAGAGATTCAGATACAGGTCCTTTTGGAGGATTTTTTTTTTCGTAGGGAGGGAATGAATTCCTACTTGGTGATGAGAAGAGAAAAAGTGATACTGTAACATGAGAAAATTGCATGATGAAAATTATGGGTCAGGACTCTAAGGAACAGGTTAAAGAGGGAAATAGTTGGTGGTAAGGGAGAAATTAAAATGTGTTTGGTAATTTGAATTATGTAATAAAGTTATTACTGTTCTTTAGCTGTCCTAAAATGGAAAACTCATTTTATATATTTGATTTTTCACTGCTCTAATGGCTGTGAATTTGCTTTGAATGCCTTGAATCTCTACCCTTATCTAAATCCCTTATCTCTACCTCTCAGAACTCCTAGCTCCCTTCAAGACTCAACTCATGTATCACCTCCTACAAGAAGCCTTCTTTGTTTCTCCCTAGTTGGATGTAGGGGCAGCTAGGCAGTACAACGGACAGTGCCCTGGGCTTGGAGTCAGGAAGACCAGGGTTCAAATCCAGCCTCAGAAACTTCCTGGCTGTGCTACTTTAGGTGAGTCAGTTAGACCTCTGTTTGCTACTAGAGAAGGAAATGACAAACCACTCTGGTGTCTTTGCAAAGAAAACTCCACACACAAAGGACTGAACAGCAAACAACTGCAACAAGAAGCTGGATGTATGGCGCTTGAGGACTAGAACTATTTAATTTTTGTTTTTGTGTTCCTAAACTCTAGCAAGGTTCTGGGCATATAGGGACTTTAAAAAAAATTGATGGATTGAATTGAGTTTGAAGTAAAATATGTAAAATAAACATGGCAATGTAGGCGATTTCTTCCTTTTGGTGTTCATAATGTGCCTCTGTTTAAAGGGGGCAGAAGTTTTGTGTAGTTTGGATTTTGGTTTGCCTGGTATTTAAGGCATCCTCACTTCGCTATATTAAGCTTCACGAAACAAAATAGGCCGTAACACCAGAAAGGTGGACCTTTCCCCGTTCAATTAATGAAATCACAGAAGTACTAGGCTTGTCAATTGAATAAGTCTAACATGCAAAATAAGTGTGAATAATTTTATCAATTTGAGAAGAATAAAGTGCTTTAGTCATTGGCTAAAGACCAATGACACCACATAGGAAATATCTTGTGATTGGCTGAAAGAATCAGACCTGCCTTTTAGTTAAATATAAAAAAAAAAAAGTTTGTTTAGGGCTTGTGGGCCTAGTGGTGGTCAAATATAAGAATGAAGGAGATTTACCCTTGAGAGAAGAGCAGTGAAATCTCCCACCTCCCTTTACTGACCTGGTGATAATATTATGTCTTTGTAAGGTCAGAAGGTCTGAATTTCATAGCAATGTCTTTGGAGATCAGGAGTTGAGAGATACACCACAGAAAAACTAGACACATTGAGGAAAGACAGCTTCTGGGAGCAGGACTTCGTGGGGCAGGGGGGTTGGGTGGGGCATAGAAGTACAGACTATGGACTCTAGAAAAATCATCAATTCTCAGAGCTCAGGAGATATTCTTACCCAAAGGGAACTCAATGAAGAGTAAAAAGGGAGAAAAAGGCTCCCAGTGTCCAGGAACTGTGAGTTACCCTTTTGATACAGGTATCCTTAGCATGTTCTCCTAACTACCTACATGCTTTGTCTGAAATCTGTCTCCTCAGGGATCTTGTATGTGCAAGAGGAGAGAGAATCCTTGGTTTGCGGACATTGTTTTTAATAACAAATTACCATGCTTAGTAAATACTCTTTCTAAGTAACTGACTGATAATCAATGGGAAGTATGCCTGTGGGGGCTTGGCTATTGAAAATATCTGTCAATCTTCTGACACATTTGTAGTCACGCTCAGGATTATGTCCTTGAGAGAGTGTATAGTAGTTATTAGCAGCTCCTGGGCTCCCAGCCTTGTTAGTGAAAGTCAATGGATGGGTTCCAGGTGTATGTGTGTGAGTACAGTAGGTTCATAAATACAGACCTAGAAGGAACCTTAAGGTTATTGAGCCAACCCCTCGTTTTGCAGATGGGGAAACTGAGACGGACAGAGGTGGAGTGATTTTTTTCCACAGGTAGGGAAGGGGAATGAAACAAACATTTATATTTATGCACTAATTATGCATATTAATTTAGGCATTGTACTAAGGGCTTTACAAATATCTCATCTGAGCCTCATAACAATCCTGAGAGTTAGTTCCATTTTACAGCGGAGTAAACCAAGTCACACCAAGGTTAAGTGACTCGCCCAGAGTCATACAGCTAGTTAAGTGTCTGAAGTGGATTTGAACTCGGGTCTCATTTGACTCCTGACCTAGTGTCTTTATCTATTGCACCACCTGTAATAAGCTAAAGATGTTAGGTCCAAATTCAGGTCCCTGAACTCTGAATCAGCTGTGCCATGTCCCTTCTCTCCTAGTTGCTTATATAACTAAAGTGAAGGTGGTACAGTGGATAGAGGAACTAGACCTGGAGTCAGGAAGACCTGAGTTCAGACTCTGCATCGGACACTTACTAGTATAACCCTGGGAAGTTACAAGTGTGATCTCCCACCTGTTCTTCATATGTAAAATGGGGATAATGATAGCACCTGCCTTAGGGTTATTTTGAGGATCCGGTGAGATAATATGTGTAAAGAGCTTTGCGAACCATTATGTAAATGCTAGCTATTATTATCATCTTTATTATTATATGTGAAATTTTGTTGTTACCGCCTCCCTAACTGAAAATGAAAGTCATTTTTAGAGAAGTAGCTAAAATATAATTCAGACGACGCGTAAAACAAAAAAGAGTTTTATATGTAAAATAGCCAGTGGCTTTAGTTCTACAGGTCAAAGACTTGCTGCTGAAGGATTTGAAACTGACTTCAGAGATCTTCAATGTGACTGAACACTGGGGTTAAATTATGAGGACTCTTGCAAACATGATGTTACTCTGCTGGGTTTTTTTAAGGCTTGTGCTGATTTAATTGTTATGGATATGAATAATTATGTTTACAAAACCACTACTTATGAAAGGAAAGAAGCAGCCTTATTCATTGATGCCATTATCTATGCTTCTTGACAACTATATTTGGATGTATACATATGCTCATGTATGGGCAAGTAGAGCACCTGACTTTGAGTCCAGAGGACCTGAGTTCAAATCCACCCTCAGATACTTACTAGCTGTTTAACCCTGGGCAAGTCACTCAACCCTGTTTACCTCAGTTTCCTCATCTGTAAAATGAGCTGGAGAAGGAAATGGCAAACCACTGTAGTATCTTTGCCAAGAAAACCCCAAATGGGGTCACAAAGAGTCAGAAATGACTGAATGACAGCAACAACGCATATGCTTACATAGAAGAGACAGTAAGGTATAGTGGTGAGAAGGCTGGCCTGTAGTTAGGAAGACCTTGGTTCATATCTTGCCTCTGACACATCTAAGATACGGGACGATGAGCAAATCACTTAAGTTTTCAGTACCCCAGGCAGCAACTAGCTGTTCTCTAGGACTCTGAAGTTACTAACAAGCTATTGATCTGTGATGATGGAGGTATTTTTCAAATGGAGAGTTTCTGACACTGATAAAATCATAGGTCTAAAATAAAAAAAATACACACACACACAACAATATATGCAATGAATACTTTGCTCAGGTATGTATGCGTGTGTGTGTGTGTGTGTGTATGTGTACGTACACAGACATGATTATGTTTTAAAAGACAGTGGTTGTAGAGCATGGTGATATAATGGGAAAGAAAATTGAGAGATGAGAATATTTATATGGAGAAACATCACGAATGTATATATGTATTGTGTAAACTCGTATGTGTAATGTTTCTTAAGAGAGACCTAGAGAGTGTCCCTATATTGCTTCTTCTGACCACCATGTGAACGCTTGCCCTGGGTAAGTTCTCCATAAAATAGTCTTTTTGGCAAGCGTATGTTTTGCATTCGAACAACGTGGCCAGCCATCAGAATTGGACTCTCTGAAGCGGAGTTTGAATGCTCAGCGTGGCATGCCTCCATCAGAGAAGGTGCTGTACTCTGTGAGCAAAGCAGAATCGAGACAGCTTAAAGGAGACGCAGGATGTGCAGATTTGGAGTATCCACTCCAAATGTTCACATGGACTGTTTGTGCCCGATCTGTGGTAGAACATTCCGAGCTGGTATTGATCTGAGCAGCCACAGTCGGACACATTGAAACTTGACTCTAGCATAGTGATGTCATTTTGGTCCCCTTTGAGAACGAAAGACAACCACCACCACCACCATGTAATATTTAGAATAGAGAAAGATTTTTTAAAAATACTTTGGCAAAATATGTTGAATTATATCTGGACCTTAGATTAGGGATTCTTAACCTTTGTGTGTGCGTGTGTGTTTGTGTGTGTGTGTGAGATGAACCCCTTTGGCAATATGGTGAAACCTATGGATTCCTTAGAAAATTTTTAAATTCATAAAATAAAATACATAAGATTACAAAGGAAACCAATTATTTTGAAATAAAGATGTAATTTCCCCCCTCCAAGTTTATAGAGCTCCTGAAATCTATTGATGGATCCTTTGTCCAAGGACATTAGATAATTGAGAATTTAGTCCCTTTAAAAAAACCACTACGATTAAAGAAGGAAGTTGCCAATAACTATTACAAGGACTCTTAACTTTTGACAGGCATTTTGGGTGTAATTTTTGTCTGCTTTAAAGCCACGTGGTGAAGTAATTTAACTTGCTGGGTTAACTATAAAGACAAAGGAAGCAATTAGAAGGCTTAATTCTCTACCCCATATATCAATGCTTTAAGGACTGAATTTGGTGATTCTGCAGCTTCATATTAGTACCTCCAAATTCCCTTTTTTCTCTGTTCTTTCAGACTTTTAAAAAATCACAAGTTTTAGAGAAGTTCTTGAGAGGAAGAATATAATTAAAGACTCATTCTCTTCCCATTTGCTATTTTACATTGGGCTTCTATAATTTATGAATTATAAATAAGAAAAATAGTTAGGACTCCTGTGTGTACGGTCTTTAATGGAAAGTTCTGACTCCCAGTCTGGTTTTTGGGCATAAACCACTTTTAAGAATTCAGAGTAGAAGGTAGATCATGGAAAACGTTAAGATTTTAAACATCTAGACTTGAAACTGAGGCATTTAGAAGAGAATATCTTCTAGTCACTTCACAATTTTTATGCTTTTCAGGCTTTCTGTTGTGCTTGGTACTACAGATAGACCATCTCCTTTTGCTTGAAAATCACTTCCCTGGGCTTCTACCACACTGATCTTGCTTGTGGTTGTTATTAAACACCAAGCAGACAAAAGAGCCACAGCAGCATCCAGCATTCACCACCAATACTAAATGATTATTGTAGTCAAGTCAAGTCAACAAGCATTTATTAAGTGCCCGCTGTTTGCCCAGGTACAGGGCTAAGTGCTGGGTATACAAAGAAAAGCAAACAGCTCTCAGTGAGCAAACAGCCCAGAAGGGGAGATAACATGCAAACCATTATGTACAAACATGATATTCACAGGATAAACCTGGAGATACTCTCAGTGGGAAGGCACTAAGATTAAGAAAGATTAGGAAAGGCTTTTTGCAGAAGGTGGGACTTTAAATGAGACTTGAAGGAAGCCAAGAGGCAGAGATGAGGAGGGAGAAAGCCAGACTTGGAGGACAGCCAGTGAAAATGCCCAGAGAGCATTTCGTATTATTTTCTCTTTCCCTGGCTGCTCCTCTTTTTCTCAAGGCGCTAACTGCTGGCATCCTCTATGACTTTGGCCCTCTGCTTTTTTTTTTCCATCCAGAGCTGTATCATGGCTTCAGCTAGTATTTTATGAGGAAGACATCAAAATCAACATATCCATTATTTCCTTTGGCATTCTTGACTTTCTGTTTTTCCAAATTTGTTATTTTTTCTAATTCAGTAAAAAAATTTTTTTTAGTAATTTAATTGAGATGGCATTGAATATATAAATTAATATGGATAAATTTGTCATTGTTATCATATTGGCCCTGCCTACCCGTAAACAATGTTTCTCCAATTATTTAAATCTGATTTTATTTGTATAAAAATTTGTATTTTTATAATTGTATTTTTTACAAAAATTGTATTATTTACAAAAATGTATTTTTATAATTTTATTTACGTGGTTCCTGGGTTTGTTTTGGCAGGTATGTTCCCAGGTGTTTTATACTGTCTAGAGTTATTTTAAATGGAGTATTTTTTATTATCTCTTCTTGCAGAGTTTCCTTTGTGACATATAGGAATGCTGAAGATTTATGTGGACTTACTTTATATCCTGCTACTTTTCTAAAATTATTAATTGTTTCAACTAACTTTTTAGTTGAGTCTTTGGGATTTTCCCAAGTATATCATCATATTGTCTGTAAAAAGAGATAGTTTTATTACCTCATTCCATATTCTGATTCTTTCTATTTCTTTTTTTTTCTCTTATTGCTATTACTAAGGTACAGTATTGAATAATATTGGTGACAGTGAGCTTCCAGTACTGTGTTATGGAAGTGCTTGTTTTATTCCATTAAAAATAAAACTAAAAAAAATCAGCGTATCCAACCTTGTCTCTAGTTTCACTTTTCTTACTACTAATAGGCATATTATCCCTACTTAGATTTTTCACTGGCTTCTGAAATTTAAAAATATTATGCCATTTCTGCTTGGCCAATATCTCCATTAATGTTATTAGCACAATTATCCTACTGGTGCCCCAGGCTCCTAACCGTGTAGTTAGATACCTTATTCATCTTCTCTATTGACAACATCCTACAAGTCACTATGTCCTAATGATTCTTTCCCTGGGGAAAAAAAACCCCATAGATTTACCATTTCTCCCCCCACCCCCATTGTTTTATTACCTTATTCTAGGTCTCTGTGACTTCACATTTGGCTCCTTTTTCATTGAACTTACATCTCCAAGCTAGTTTTCTTGCTTCTAGTCTCTCCCCTACTCTTTTCCATTTGGTGTATACAATAATACTTCTTCTGAGAAGTATTTTAAAAATCTGTCATTCTTTTGCTTGATAACCTTAAGAGGATCCCTCTGCCTTTTAGTTCAAAACTCAAGTCAGAATGGCACTTACAGCTCTTTTCCAAATGTACTCCTTGTGATGATCAAACATTTCTTTGCATTATAGTTATTGGTTACTTTATTCTACTAATATGCCATCAAGTCAGGTCAACAAGCATTTATTAAGGACTTACTGTGTACTTTATCATTTATCTTATTCCCCTGCCTTCTGGAATAATAACTTATTTGGAGATCTGGCACAAGATTTGGCTCTTTTTCCCATTCCTTTAAAAAATTAAATGTTTATTGATATTCTTTATTTTACATTATCAACATTTTCTAATGTACCCCTCTAACTACTCCCCTCAGGGAGCCATCTCTTATTATGGAATTAAAAAAAACATTTCAGCAAAACTATCTAACATCCCTAACGAGTCCAATGTTATATACATTATTCCAGCCCTGTTGTCTCCCCCCACTTCTTTGAGGCAGACTATCTTTTCTTTGAAGCTAAGTCAGGTCATTATAATTTTGCATCGTTCAATTTCTATTGCTTTGTGGTTGTTTACGTTTACATTGCTGGGGTCTCTCTGTGTCTCTGTCTCTGTGTCTTTCTTTTTCTCTCTCTTTGGGACTTCCTGTGAGCATGGGAATGAGATTCCTCTTCCCTGGTACTTATTACAGCTGTTTGCGCATGGCATCATACCTGTGTGCTGTCTGAGCATAGGTGATTGAACAGGGATCATGAGAAATAGATTTTCTGGGAAGGTCTACAGAGAAGAAAATGACCAGTGACAGGAGGATGATCCCAAGTCCTATCCTGACTTGCCAGAAGACATGGTTCTTAGAAGAGTTATTAGGACAGTGCACAGATGATCGGGAGGTCATCCCAGAGCACCAGGTCTCTCACTGCTAAACACCTGTCCCCAGAAATGAGCCAAGGAGAGCATAGGATGGCTCCTAGAGTCCTGTCCCCACAGATGCTTCTCAGGGTGTACAGATTTGTATTGCAAATAACAAAATAAATAGAAAGTAATTTTTAGAGGGAGAGTACTAGGAGCAGGGGTGGGGTGGGGGGAATCAGGAAAAACTTCATGTTGAAGATGGTACTTGAGCCTGAGTGTTGAAGGAAACTAGAGATTCCAAGAGGTGGAAATTAGGAGGAAGTACATTCCAGGACTTCAGAGCACTAAGCCTGAAATTAGGAAGATTCATCTTCGTGTATTCAAATCTGGCCTCAGACACTACTAGCTGTGTGATGCTGGGCAAGTAACTTAACCCTGTTTGCCTCAATTTCGTCATCTGTAAAATGAGCTGGAGAAGGAAATGGCCAACCCTTCTAGTAGCTTTACCCAAGAAAACCCCAAATGGGGTCAAGAAGAGTCAGACACGAATGAAATGACTGAACAAATCATCACACACATTGTTTTCCTTCTTATGCTTCTTTCTCTCTGCATTAGTTCATGGACTTGACTTTTTCAAGAAACCTTCCCCAAAGAAACCCATCCCATGCTGATAGTTTCCTTACTTTACATTTTTCTCATCCTTTTGTCAGCAATTTGGATGATATTATCATGAACTTGCTTACATGTCCAAGTTGTTTCTTATATATTTGTCTTGCTTCTCCATCTAGCTTTAATTCAAGCACCAGTTGTTTTCGAGGCACTTTGCACGGTGTTGGGATAAAGACCAAAAAATAAATTAGTTTCCGCACTGGAAGAGTTTTTTTAACCGAGGGAAAACAACATGTACACAGAGTACACACAAAATATGGTAATTTTTTGGAGGGGTAGATGGGAAGTCAGCCCCTGAACAGAACATGGAAAGTCTTGTGTAGCCTCTGAACTAAGCCTTGAAGGATACTAGAGATTCCAAGAGGAAGAGGTAAGGATGGAAAGCATTTTAGGCATATTGCAAGAGTGAAATCTCTCCTAAGGTTTGGAGACAGGAAATGGAATCTCCTGTGCAGAGAAAAGCAAGTAAGCCAATTTCGCAGGATCATAGAATGTGTGAAGAGGAGTATTATGAAATAAGCCAAAAAATTAAATTGGAGACATGACTGAATTTAGCAGTTGATAACCTTGAGGCGAGTGCTGGCTTCAGAGGCTTGATGGCAAGGAATTAAGAAGTCAATCAGTCAACATTTCCTATGTACTTACTATATGCCAGATACTTTGTGAAATGCTGGGGATACAAATATAAAAAAGGCAGTCTCTGTCCTCAAGGAGATTACAGTCTAATGGAAGAAGAAGACATAAGAAATGAATCCAAAAAGGGATGCGTTTGGGGAAGGCAGTGAGGGGTGGGAATGGTGGAAAAGTCAGAGAAGGCTCAAAGTACTGTAGCCAGGTGAGAAATAGAGATGTTTTGAGCTGAACTCTCTTTTTAAATGGAGGTTTTGGAGTTTGTGGCTCCACTGTCCAATCAGAAAGGCAGAGGGTAGTGTGAGGTGTAGTATCAAGGCTTATGGGATCTTTCAGGATGATGAGGTTTTCCCACTAATGAGCAGTGAAAGGAGTAGGAGGTGAGGATATTTCAAGTGTTTGGTAATGAAAGGGAAGAGAAATTTAGTACAGTAACTTGAATGAATAGAATGAAGTAATGATTATTTGGTAGTAAGCTCTTCAGGGAAAGGGACCATGGCTTTTGCTTTTCATATTATGTCTTACAATGGTGATTGGATAGTCATAATATTACCTGTCACTTTATTTTAGTTTTATTTTTCTTATACATCTTAAAAAATCTCCATTGTATGTTTTGCTTTTATATCACCTTTACTCCTAAAAATATCCCTTCCCATTCTCTGCCCAGAGTCCTATTCCCTGTAACAAAGAGTAGGATGTTGTTTTGTCCCAATTGTTTCATTCTTCGTGACCCCATTTAGGATTTCCTTGGCAAAGATACTGGATTGGTTTGCCATTTCCTTCTCCAGCTCATTTTACAGATAAGGAAACTAAGGCAAACAGGGCTAAGTGACTTGCCTAGGGTCACACAATTAATACGTACCTGAGGCCAAATTTGATCTCAGGAAGCAGAGTCTTCTTGACTTCAGGCCAGCACTCTATCTACTGTACCACCTAGCTGTCCAAACAGTAGGAAACAGAGATGGAAAAGAGCACTTCAGCAAAATTCACCATCACATCAACTGGATATCACAGTATATACCACGTTCCACAACCCCTGCTTCTGAAAATAATTTATTCATCTATTCTTTGGAGCAAAGCTGGGTAATTATACATCATCTAGCCCCTCCATTCTTTCCATTTATTTTGCTTTAGTCACTTTGACTCAGTTCGTGTAAGTCTTCCCGCATTCTTCATCTTTGTCATGCAATAATAATCCATTACATCAATGGACTGCCAGGGCATCTACTTTGTTTACTTTTTTCTATCTCTTTGGTACTATGGAGAGATACTTGCTATTTTGATTGACTACTTCCTGGTTCCTGTAGGTCAAGGCTTTTTAAAAAATAGTTTTATTTATTTGATACTAAACATTAACTCATGATTAGTTATTATTAGTAGTAATTATTATTACTGATAAGTTTATAGTAATATATAATATATACTATTATATACAATATAATATATAAAATAGTAAATATTATTATTAGTAATTATTAACATTATTCTTCATTTGTTATGTAACATACTTAATAGCAGCAAATTTCAAAGAATCAAACAACTTAGATACCAGTTAGTATTTTTTTCACTAATCTTCAATAAGTTCCAATCACTTCTTAATTTAACCTCTTTTTTTTTAATTCTCAGGCTGATGTACAGCCTTTCTAAGTTACTCAACCTTTTTCTTGTAGCCAAAATTCAAGGCTTTTTTTTTTCAAATTATTTACGCTATAAAGTGATGAATTTTCTATATGGTTGTGAAGTATTGTGTATATATATATGTGTATGTATACATACATATATACACATACATACATACATATATATGTGTGTGTGTATATGTATGTATATATGTGTGTATATATATGTATATATATGTATATGTATATATATATGTATATATATGTGTGTGTGTGTATATATATATATATATATGTATATATATACCTGTTGTATGTGGCCCATCTTTCTTCTTCTGCAGTTTCATTACCTTTATGAGTGCAGGAGAAAGAGCTCTGTATTTAGAGTTCGAAGGCTCGTTCAAACCTTTCTCTGTTTCTTCCCAGTTATGTGACCTTGGGCATTTGCTTTCACTAAACTTCCCTGAGTGTGTTTCCTTAGCTACAAGACAGGAATACAATTACTTGTGCTGTGTACTTCATAGTGAAGAATGCTTCTTAAACCTTAAAGTGCAGTATCTGTACAAATTCAGATTGATCATGACTTGATGTTCTAACATCCACTGACACTGCCAGGTATATGGCAAATGGCCAGTTTAGGCAGTGTTTCCTAAAATGCGTCTCTGTCATGGAATACGATTGATCACGGTTTACTTAAGCAGTCATCACAGGATGAGCCAAAGAGGGCAGAAGCAGTATCTCCCCAAGATGCAGCATGACTTCAGCTGATATAGAACAGATGTGATTTGCTGAGAAACAGCATATGCAGATAGACCAACCTGGCATGTAGCAATCGCAGATGGGATGGTTCTTTTGGAATAGGGTGTTGTCCTGCAGACTTATGGACTGTTCATGGTCACAAATAATACCAGATGTTGCAGATTAGATTTACAGTAACAACAATAACGAAAAACACTCCAGCAGAATCATAGTACAGACTTTACCATGTGGGCTGTACTGAAAGTAGTTCTGATCACATCGATCACCTCAACCACATGTCAGAGAAATCAATGAATATTTATTGAAAACACATGCTTTACAAGGCATTGTGTTAGGCTCTGTAGGAGATATAAAGAGGCCTATAAATAGCTCCCTTCCTTCTAGTAGCCTAGAATCTAAGATGATAAATCCATGAAAAGATAAATAACATAACTGGTGATGTGGTAATGAGTGAGATGACTGATTCTGTTAATAAATTTTATAGAAAAAGATCACTGGGAGCAGCTAGGTGGTGCAGTGGGTAGAGTAACAGGTGATGGGGTCAAGAGGTTCTGAGTTCAAATCTGGCCTCAGACACTTACTAGTTGTGTGTCCCTGGACAAGTCACTTAACTCCTATTGCCTCCAAAAAAAAAACCCATTGGAAAGGAAAGGTATTGTTGGACCAAAGTGGTCAGAGAAAGTTTTACAGAGGAGATGGTATTGGAGCTTGGCCTCAGATAAAAGTTTGAATTTAGATATTTGAAGAAGAATGAGAAAAGGACCAGAGGGACAGTTTATAAGAGACCAGGTCAGCATGGGTTCAGGACTTTCCCTTGCATGCTATGCAGCCCAGGAAAGGCTTGGACAACACAGATGGTGAAGATAATCTAGTGGCATGATAGACACAATGCAAGGTTAAAGGGATGAGGGCAACCTAGGATGTTAGGCAGGGCATCACTGAAGTGATTGATAGGCTGGGTGGTGAGTCAAATGTAGTCCAAAGGGGATTAATGGACTAAGTAAATTGGAATTGACTGAATGTTTAAAGATCCAGGAAAAAGGAAAAAAGTAGGCTTGTTGGGTGTAGTGGGCAGAGAAATAAGACAGACAAATAAATTGTCATTAGAGAAAGGGGACACCAAATTGAAGAGGGGCATAGTGGGATGACAAGGTCAAGGAAAGGCAGATGACCAGTAGAATTGGGGAGGTTCAGGGTCTGTGAGGTGAGAGTATCAGATGAGTGCATCATTAGGTATTACGTTTAAGGCTATTACGGATGAGTGCAAGAGATGGAGTGGAGAGGAAAAACAAACCAGGCATTGAATTCATTGAACAAGGTAGGATAGTGTCTTAGAGGCCAGTTGACAGTAATGAAAAGGATATAAGAAAGGGTGCTGCAGATGAATCATAGAATTAAAATGTCAGAGCTAGAAAGTTCCCAACAGATGATCTAGTCCAACTTCATTTTCTTTTTCTTTTCTTTTTTTGGAGGCAATTGGAGTTTATATGACTTGCCTAGGGTCACACAGCTAGTAAGGGTTTGAGGCTGCATTTGAACCCAGGTCTTTGTGACCCCAATAGAGCTGGTGCTCTATCCACTGGGCCACATAGCTATCATTCAACTTTTTCACTTCAGCTGGTCCTTGTACTTTGCACAAGGTCATATGACTAGTAAATGTCAGAGTTTGGATTTGAACCCAAGTTTCCTGTGATATTTTTTTTTCTTCCTCTTTTTGGTTCCAAAATTTCTCCCTCCTCATGCCCCATCCCCTGCCCATTGAGAAGGCAAGAAATACAATCCCTGTTATATATAGGAAGTCATGCAAAGGATATCCTATGGTCTTTTCACAATAGACCTTAAGGATGGCAAAAACATAACATTAGGAAGAGTCTCATTATGGCTGGTGACACAAGAGCAAAGGTTCGATCTCTCCTGTCAGTTCAGGGGAGTAACAAAGTGAGGCCTCTCCTGAAGGTTAGTGTGCAAGTATTAGTGCAGATGGAGAGGGAAAGTTAGAATAAGTGAGGGTTTGTCCATTATATAGTGGGCTTCTGCAGGATATGATGGAAGGGGTGTGGCTGGATTGAACTGAATTGATTTGTGAGGCCAAGGGCACATGGTAAGGTGTAGATGCTTTTGTTGAAATTGAAAGATATGGAGAGCCTGATGACAGAAACATAAAGTCAGGGGAGAGGGGAACCAAGGTGTGGGCATTAGTTGTGGGAGTGAGAAATGCAGTCTTACCACCTGAAATGAAAGAGTAGAGATCATACAGACTGCTGTAAGAGTGAATGAATGAAATACTGGCATTGGCCTCACTGAGTCAGGAACCATTTCATACATACAGAACTTCTGTGGCTGTTGCAGGGACGGTGTTGTGAATCATCAGTTGATAGTGAGGACGAAGACTGTCAAATTTGGAGTCAGAGCACAAGGGAAGGGGATAAACTTTATCGAAAGCACCTACTATGTGACAGGCGCTGTGCTAAGCTCATTACAAATACCATCTTATTTGCTTAGAGGGCCTAGGTTTGGAATGGCAGATGTGTTATATACCACCTGTGTGACTTGGGGAAAAATCACTTTACCTCTCTCAATCTTATCTATAAAATAAAAGTATCAGACTTGACGATTCCTAAGAGACCAATCCATTTCTAAGTGGATCTAGTGACTAGATAGCTGGTGAACCCCTGTCCTTGAGATTTCCATAAATATTGCCATCTTTTTGTTATTTTCAACAAAGGCTAACGTGTAGCCTTTAGTACACTTGCCAACGTTATCTCTTAGGTCTTATTTTTCTTGGTTCCTTACTGAATTTCTTCTGACTAGATTATGTCTATAGTCCTTTCTTCTGTTTTTTCTAAATTATCACCTAAGTCCTTCTCTATCATTTTAATGTGAATGATAGAGCTGTTTTCCTGGTATTTTATAGCTCTGGGTAAAGAATAGGTTTTCTTTCAAGAGTTGGCCATGCAGTTGATACACAGCAAGTATCATTAATTCATTTATTCTTTCAGCGGCCATTTATTAAGCACCTACTATATGCCAAGCCCTGTACTTTGCATTAGTGAAGATACAGTGATAATTAAGACAGGGACCCTGTTCACTTGTAGCCTACAATCATTTTACTTTGGTATTGCTCCTTTCTGTTGAAATTAAAGGATGTGGAACCACTGAACTGGTGGAAGTCCCCGGCTTGCTGCCAGTGGAATATTTGGTGAAGTAATGAACTAGCTTTTGTTTTCCTAGTCTTAGTGTGATTTTTTTGAAGGGATGTTTTCTTTTTCTGGACTAACTCATTCAGTATTGAGAAAGCAGGAAAGCTAGCTTTCCTGTTCCTAGCAATGAACAAAAAGCAGGCAACGGATGGAGATATCCTGTTCTAGAACGCTTGGTGTACCTATCTTATAATAATCTGTTTCTTTATTTTAGTTTTCTTTTCTTTAATTTTAAAATTATTTTATCTTATTTCAATTAACAAGCATTTATCTTCCCTGCCCTCCTCCCTGGGCCCATTCGAAAGAAAACTAAACTTTTATAGCAAATATTCATAGATGAGGAAAACAAATTCCTACATTGGCTATTTCCAAAAATGTGTTTCCTTCTGCACCTTGGCTCCAGCATCTGTCAGGTAGTGTGCTTCGTCATCAGTCCTGTGGAATCAGAATTTGTTACTGCATAGATCAGAGTTAGTTTTCAATCGTTAAAGAAAGTAAGGAGGGGAGGAAGAAAACAGTAACTACTCTTCAGTCCATCCCAAAATTCTTTACGTTTTATCATTACTTATGATGTTTACGATATCATTATATCATTATTTATGGTGTTTAATAACGCAATTGTGTGTGTGCAGACACACACAGACACACACAGAGAATGACAGGAATTCCTGAGTCAGACAAGGAGATATATGGTGATATTTTATACCAACCAAGCTGATGAGATCTAAGGTACCTTCTAACTTTAGTCTATGAATATGAATTTTTATTTTACATTAGACTATGCTAAATTCATAGGGTTATGTATATGCATGAACTATAAAAAGCATATTATCAAATTATATATAAACATTAAAATTTATTTTCAAATGTTTTCTTGTTTTAGCTTCAGTACTTAAAGAATCTGTGATTTCATCCATGTAGACCAATGCAATAATCAAATTAATATTATTATTGGTACTGGAACGGCTGATTAGTGGTGCTATTCTGTTTCTGTGACTACCTAGACCCAAACTCCCTTCCCTTAGCTACCACTTTTCTATCTGCAAGATATCCTACTGTTAGAATGTAAACTCTTTGAGGGCAGGAAATATGTCCCTAATTTTGTTGATAGCACAGTTGATAAGCCTAGTTGATAAGCGCAGAATAAATGCTTGTTGATCAATTGGTTGGAGCCAGAGCTGAGAGTTTTATGAGTTGCTGTGGCCAAAACAAATTGTCACTTGGGTGGCCAGATTTCTCGTGGTCTCTAAATTTAACTAAGCTGTTCATTGCCAGGCCCGTTCTTGAAGGTTTTCTTGGCAGGACCCGTCAGTCAGTCGACAAACACCTTGCTTTTGTGCCAGTAACTGTGCCCAGCACTAGGGACTTAAGGCAAAAACAAGGTCCCTGCCTTCAAGGAACTTGAATGCTAGAGGTCAGAGACAATGTGCAAATAACTACATATGTATACTAGACCAGACCTGCACGACTTGGCAGTAGGTAGATGCAAAAATTAAAATAGGCTAAACTTTGGGCTGCAGATAGGTTTTTAGTGGCTCACTTTCCAAGTAAAGGTATAATTAATGATTAAAGTATTTTGCAAATAAACCATATTAAAAAAGGGAAATTTCACTTAATATCAATTAATTACACTTATTACTTAAGACTTTTATTTATCACGAAATCACATTAATGTTAAAAATTACTTTGTTAAGTGGTACAAGTTTTAATATATTTTTCAGGTTTTCTTATTGTTTATATTTAGTTAAAGGGATGTATTACGCTTCTTGTCAGCAATCAGTTTATCATACTCTGGAATCATGTTTGAAATCGATTTCTTAAGAAATCTGAAAACTAACTTTAGTAGCTGCCTCATTTTCTGAGTTTATTTTCTTGAAAAACTGTTATTCCCCACTGATATTTTTCAACAATTTGGACACTTTAATTTGTTTTTCATTGGTGTCCAATTTGCCTAAGTCAGGATGTTTCGATTCTAAATGGCGACGAAGATTGTATTCTTTTGGAACGGCAATTACTTCTCAGAGAACAAGGCACAATATTTTTGTCTCTCTCATAAGTAAACAAGTATCTATTTGCCCACTCCAGATTAAATACTCTATGTTCTGATTGGATCTTCTGTTTCTTTTTATCACCCATTTTACAAAGTCACTCCCCAAACTTTAATATTAGAAGTAGAAAATCTCCACAGCAACTGCTCACATGCAAAGAAATACTGAACTGAGAGTCTGATCTTGGAGAGAGCGCTAGACATTCATGTAACTGTGGTCGGCTGCAAAGTGAGGAAGGAGAAGAACCCTCAACAGTTCTCTTTATTCAGCATGGCACAGATGAGCAGGTTCTTGTGCTACCTGACTTACCATGGCGGTAGTGATGATAAAAAAAAAAAGGCAAATACAGTTTTATACATAGTTTGTGTGTGTGTGTGTGTGTGTGTGTGTGTGTTTTTGGCAGGGCAATTGGGGTTAAATGACAGAGTTATTGCTGCTCATTGAATAGTGGGCATCAGCTGTGTTGGTGCTTGGCTGCACTCACTTTGTCCCTGTTCAGCACCAGTAATGATCGACCAAAACACAGTGAAAAGATATGACCATTGCTCCTCTCAGACTAGGGATAGACTGATGAACACACGCCAAACACGAGAGAGTGCACAGTAGCAACCTACCTGCCAAGTTACATGACAGGCACAATAGTGACTAGTAGAAGGCAAGTTAAGCAGGACACGGAAAAAGCACTTGTTATATCTCTAGTTTCTTTTACGTCCTCTACACATTTCATGGACCACCCTAAATCCTTTGGTGGGCTGTGGTTTGTATGTTGTACAGGCCCGTATCAGACATGTACAGTATAAATGAAAGGCAACCTTAGAAGAAAGTTACTCAGTGTTTGGAGACTACAGAAAGTGAGATTTGAAACCAGAGAAGCCAGCTGGCCAAGATGAGGAGAGAGAGCAAACCGATACATCCTCATAAAAAAATGGGGTGAGGTGGGACCTCTTGGCCATGGGAAACACCTAAAGAATATTTTCATGAAGGGTCATACCAGAAGTGATTCTTAAATGGTAGGTCTTTAAATACACGTCTTTTGAATGGAATTGAATATACCCACAAGGAGGTATCTGAGTGAGACAGTAGAGAAGGACCCATAAATAAAGCAAATCAAAAAATCAACAATAAATGAAACCATCATCAGCCCTTGAGGAGTAATATTTACAAGTGAAGTATTTCTTTGACTGGATCTTAAGGCCTTTAATTCTGTGTTGCCACAAATCTCTGTCAATTTACAACTGAACGGGTAGGGCTAGAAGAGAGAGAAGTGGGTGGAACATAAGATTAACCATCTGAATTGGTTATGAGGCCTGTACATCAGGGAAGATGTGGTATAGTAAAGATGACATTGGACTTGGGGGTGAGAACACCTGGGCTGAAGTCCCAAGTCCATTACATATTAGTTGTGTGACCTTGGGCAAGTCACTGAATCTCTTTAATTTTTTGATATCCATATTTGTGAAATGGGTGTTAGATAATTTTAGCATTTATATTGGCCAACTCATTTATATACATAAGTACAGAATAATTTGAGGGTGAGGAGGGGCCACTAGCAACTCAACAGGAGTGAGGAAAGGTCTAATACAGGGGGAGGGACTCAAGCTAATTTTAGTTTTCGAGTATGGGGGACAATCAGTCTGTGCAAAGACGTGCAGGTAAGAAATGATAGACTGATAAATAATATAAAAGACATTGTAACCATAACACACTATAATAATAGCTGATACTCATGTAATGATTTCAGGTTTACAAAATGGTTTTCTCATAACCTTGTAGTAAGAAAGATGGCATAGTCCTCAATTTAAGTTAAGGAAACAGAAGCTTTAAGAGACTGAATTCAAGGTCCCTATAGTTTTCGGTATCAGAGCCAGGATTCAAATCCAGGTCTTCTGCCCCTGAATCCAATGTTCCGTCTGCCATTGTCAGTAAAACCTAATGTATTTTAGCATTACTTGAAGCCTTATAGGAGCCCTATGCCATTTCAGAATTACACTCAAAGCTGCCTCCCCAACCAGCTCCTTTCAAGAAGGATTGGTAGGGAATAGGTAAAAACTATGGTAGATGAATATAATGGAATATTATGCAATAAAAATGATGAATTAAGGTATTGTATAGTGGATAGAGTACATCCTTGAAGTTAAGAAGACCTGGGCTCAATGTTCTACCTCTGACCCTTGAGAAAGCTTGTCTGGACTGATGCAGATGAAAAGAAACAGGACCAAAACAACAATATACATAATGACCACAACAATGGAAATGAAAGGGTCACTAAAAGGAAGGCAAACTTTAGGTATCTGAAAAAAATGAAAAATGAAAAAATGAAAAACTGATAACTGACACATCTTCTGCCTCATCGGAGAGGTAAGGAACTTACCAGAATACAGTGTTTTATATATTGTCAGCAATAGGTGTTGTATCAAATATTTTTGCTTATTTTTTTCTCTTTGTTACAAGAGAAGGTTAAATTTGGAGTGTGTATAGGGGTTTTATTTCCCATCAATGACTGTGGTGTAAAGGGCAAATGACTCAAACACTGTTTTTTTTTTTTAAGTAGCAGCTTTGTGTACACAGGCATAGAAGGAAATTGAGAATATTTTTCTCTTGAATTTAATGATGTCACTCTCATTGCCAAATCTAATGGCTTTTTTGTGTACTTGTCGGATGTTGGAGTTGGAAGGGGTCCTAGGTATCACCCCTTCTGACACCCTTATTTCCTTATTAGGGAACAGATCTAAACATTGGCTCAAAGTTTTGTAACTAGCAAGTGGCAGTGTCAGAATTGAACCGTGTGCCTCAGTTTCCTCATCTGTAAAATGAAAGAGACCAAGGCAAAGATTTTTAACCTGGAGTCCGTGAACTTAAAATTTTTTTGATGGCTATATTTCAACATAATTGTTTTCCTTTATAATCCTATGAAGTTTATGGATTAAAAAACCATTATTCCGAGAAGGGGGTCTACAAGTCTTCTGCAGACCTTCAAAGGAGTCCATGTACTAGAGCAACGGTGTCCAACTCAAATAAAAACCAGTGTATATAGAGGTGCCACTAAACCATGTATAAAGATCCCTCTAGGTAGAAAACCACACATTAACATTATCTTTATTCTATCATGTATATTTTGATTTATTTTGTTAAATATTTCCCAGTTACATTTTAATCTGGTTAAGCCAGTGGTCAGTGTTAGACATCTCTGGGTTAGAGGAGCTATAAGGTCTTTTCCAATTCGGCTACGAGTCTATAATTTTAAGCAGAATTGCACAGCCTCAAAACATAGCGGGGTTCCAGTGTTGCAGAGCAAAAGCTTGCCTGGGTGTGAATTGGGCTAGAATGATCTCGGAGGTTCTTTATAATTCTGGGAAGCAGATGTTCTGTGTCTTTGCATTGAATCCAGTGATCTCTCCACTACACCAGGCTACTGCCTTCTCATTGCTATTTTCTTTGACCCCTCTATACATTTGACCTGGTCGGCCATTTCTTGCATCCTTTCTTCTCCATTGACTTTTGGGATACTCTGCCTCTTCTTTCTCCTGCTGTTTTACTAATTCCTCTTCGGTCTCCTTCACTCCTTTTCATCCTCTCGTTACTGTGGTAGATGTTCTCCAAAGCTCTGTTTAAAAAAAAAAAAAGATGAGAGAATTAAAGAGGGAGAGAGCAGTTTCTATTGGAGGGGTGGGGCTGATCAGAGAATATTATATAGAAATGCCAAGCTGAGCCTTGTATGAGAACAAGGCAGAGATGATGAGGGAGTGCATTTCTTGCGCTGGGGCCGGATGTGAGGTGTGCTATATATGAAGCAGCATAGACATGTTGAATTTTGGGAATAAATGGCAGCTCCATTTGCTTCAACGTAGACATATAAAAGGGAATAATGTTATATAAAGCTAGAAAGGTGGAGTCAGATTATAGATGGCTTTAGTGCCAGGCCAAAAGGTTTGTTTTTTATTATAGAGAGTATTTAGCCATGAAAGGTTTTTGAATAGGGTTGGCTCATAGTTAATTAGTAGGTGTAGTGAACATCTCCCCACTTACCTGTTTCTATCCCTCTTTAATTATTGATGTCTTTTGTTTTTACATCATAGCAATTTTTGGCTAGCTCCTTCCCTCAAATCTCTCCCTTCACCCGTCACCTTCCCACGAGCCTTTCCTTGTAATTAAGAAAGAAAAAGTTTAAGCAAAACTAACTGTCACAGAGAATGTGTTTGACAGCTTATGCAAAATTCCATTCCCACAGTAACCCACCTCTCTCATAAATGATAGTGATGTATTTCCTCATCTTCTTCCTGAGGTCAAGATTGTACATTCTTTTTCCTTAGAAGTATCCTCTGCTTTCCATCTTTAGAACTGCCCTATCTATGCATATGACTCTGAAGTCTTCATCTTTAGCACTAAACTCCCCATCTGTCATGAGCTCTATCCTCATATGTTCACGGCTTGCTGGACATCTCCAATTGGACATCCCACCATTACCTCAAACTCAGTATGTCCAAACAAAACTTCCTTCTAAAATTGGCTCCTCCTCATTTATATAAGATGAAAACCCATTTGTTAGTCAACCAATATTGAAACCTCAACTTCATCTTTAATTGCTTCCATACATGTATATATATATATATATATATATATATATATATATATACACACATATAGTCAGTGTTCAACTTTCATTGACTCTCCTTCCATTATATCTTTTCTATGTGGTTCCCTCTTTTTGCGTAGTTTAGGTCCTCATAATCTCTCACCTGAACTATTATAATAACATCTTCTGAAATGATTTCCCCAATGCCAGTCCTTTCCCTTCAGTCCATCTTACAGATCCACAGTAGCATATATTTAGAGCTTGAAGAGACGTTAGAGACCATCTAGTCCAGCTCCTTCATTTTACAGATGAGGAAACTGAGGCCCAGCGAGGTGAAATGTCTTCCCCAAGATTATGGAGGTGGCGAACAGCAGAGCTGGTGTTCGAACCCAGATTTGTTGACTTCCAATCCAATAAGCTTTCCACCATGCCACACACAGTTTGATCACATCACCTCTAGTTTTAAAAATTGTTAGTGATTTCCTGTTGCCCAAGAATAAAATCCAAATTCTTTCTCCAGGAATTCAAATCCCTCCATAATCTAGCTCCAACATGTCCTTTTTCCCTTCCTCTTTTCCTTTTCTTTCTTTCTTTCCCCTTCCTTCCCATCCTATCCCTGTCCTGTTTTCCTATCTCACTCAGGCTTTAAGTGTGGCTACTCATGAGCCCAATCCCATTACTGACCAGCATGGGAGCTTTGACCCTGTGTGTTTTTTATTCGGGCCAGTTCTCCTCTTCTTAGGAAGCCTGGTGGGCATCCTATCCCAGGAGGGCTTGCCATATTGGGGTTGTATTTATTGCAGACACTTGAACAACTTAGCCCACTATAGCTCAGAACTCCTGAGCTCAAGTGACCTACCAGGCCCAACCTCCAGCCTCCCCCATAGCAGGATTATAAGTGTGTGCCGCCATGTCTGGCCCAACATATTTTTCAAATCTTATCTGATATTACTCCTTCCCACATATTCTGTGCAGTCAAATTGGAGTGTTCTTATTCCATCCTTAAAAATCTTTTCTTCCATCTGTCTGTTAGAGTCCTATGGAACTGCAAGAGCTAGCACTAGTCCTTGATTTATCTATTTGTCTCCCCTAGTGTGCCTATTAGGCAAAATGTGTGTTTTTTCCCCTTTCTCAAGCTATAAATGACTTTTCATGGCATTCTGTTTTTCTCTTTTTCACCTGATATATTTTTCCTTGTAGTTTACTCACTTTTCTACATATCATATCTTTCTTACTAGATTGAAGGCTGGAATTCATTTCTTAGCATGTGCTTGCCTCCCCTTCCCCTTTTACAAGTTACGATTTTAATTAGTTAGTGCAGGGAACATTACTTTGTCTTCATGGCCTTGTGTGCCACGATGTACTAACAATTTATAGATGTTCTGGCAGTCAGGGTGAGAAAGTTTGATGTCTATCTAAATATTTATGCAACAGCTGTCGCATAGCAGTCCGTCTGCTTTAGTGTGTGAAGACAGGAGAGAGAATTTTCTGGCGTGTCATTGGGCCAAACTATCTTGGTTTAACACCTGTGAAAGTATAAATATATAATTTGAGGTTAATAGTTTTAAATTCAGAGTCCCAGCCTTGAAATGGATCAGAGATTGGAGCCTCAGTGGGTTACTTTTTGGATTTAATGTGGTTGCCATTAGTAACTGCCTGACTTCTGTCAAATAGATGCCCCAGAGGGGAATCTCTGCAGGGCTGATGGAGTAGTGTGTCAGATAAGTAGATTTTGCCTGACTCTGCCAGCATCAGATTCATACAGCAAAACAGAGAGGACGAGCACTGGACTGGGAAGCTGGAGACCTGGGTTCTAGTCCTGGCTTTTTCACTTGCTTTGTGATCTCTCTGAGTTTCCATCTGTGAAATTGAAACTGCCTTCCAAATTGGACAATTCTGTGAATCAAACTCGTTCACAGTCTTCTTCCTCTTCCTTTTCAGCGCCATACTTGATTAGTGTTGAGTGACTAAATGGCTCCAGTTTATTGAACAACAGGAAGTTCCTTTGAGATTCAACTGTTCTACAGAATACGGAATATTAAGCAACAGAATGTGTGGCCAATTCACTTAGGTAGATGAGTTCTTTGGTTTTGTACTTGTTAGGCTATGGTTTAGGACTGTTCTCTGTTGAAGTTACCAAGTATTTTTCTGATTTCCTGGATAACCAAGAACTTGGTTTTGACATTTGATGTATATCTGTCTTTTGGGTTGTAAGAAGTGTACAAGTTGTGTCAAAGAAATGATGGAATTAAACCTCCCCCACCTCCTCACTTCTTTTCTTCTCCTCTCTTTCCTTCCCTCCATCCCTCCCTCCTTCCCTTCCTTCCTTCTCCTCTCCCTTTCTTGTCCCCCCTTCATTTCCTGTCCTCCTTCCTTCCTTCCTTCCTTCCTTCCTTCCTTCCTTCCTTCCTTCCTTCCTTCCTTCCTTCCTTCCTTCCTTCCTTCTTTCCATCCTTTTTTCTTCCTCTATCACTTCCTCCCCATTAATTCCTTCTTCCTTTCTTCCCTCACTCTCCCTTTTTCCTCCCTCTCCCTTCTCTCTTTCCCTCTTCCTCTCCTTCCTCAGTCTCTTTCTTTTTCCTCTTGCCTCCCTTTTTCTCCTTCTTTCCCTTTGCTAGTGTAGCAAATGCCTGGTTTCGGAGCTTTGCTGGGTTAATTTACCCATTTTTTGAAAATGCACAGATGTCCCTGCCTGGAAATTCACAATAGGCATTATATCACAGCCTCAGTCACTGACAATTTCTTGTGTATATTCTGAAATGTCTCTTTCAGTGTCTGGCTTCCATCTGCATTTCAAATTCAATTCAGCAAATGTTTATTAAATGCAGACAACACGGAAGGTGCTGGGGAGACAGAGAGAGATAAGACTCAGACCTTGCTCTCGAGGAGTTTATAGTCTAGTAGTTAAAGATTGCATCATTTTATTAGTCACTTCTGGTAGCAAACCAGAGATTATCTGGAAAACTTGATAGGATGGGGTTGGATAAATAATAATAATCCTGTTAACACAGTGTGATCATATGTGCTGTTACTAGAGATAAAAATGTATTCTCTGTCTCTCTTCTCACCTCTGCCATCTGCTACACTTTTAAATTTGCTGATTGAATATTTGCCAAGCTGATTCTTCTCTTATAATCTCTGTCACTTATCCTTCTTTCAACAAAGATAAATCCCAACTTTTATATTCTGTTGCAATCTTGTAAGGTCCCCCTGCACACACCAGCACAGCTTATCTATTGCCAAAGTAAGCTTCCTCTTTTGTGATTTCACAGAATTTTCATTCTATTTTGAATCCTTACATGTACCACTCTTCACCTTCTCTACCTCTCCTCATCCCTCACCAGCTTCCACTTAAAAGCTTCGATTTTGTTTTTTAAGAAGTCCATAAGAAGAATCAGCCACAGTGTGGGTTGACTTCTAACTGCCCTTACATTTGTTAATGACAGGCTTACATATCCTATAACTTCACCACTCTGTCAAGGCTATATGCCCTATATATACCCTCAATAATGTGGCATAACTAAATCCTCTCTTAATTTGAAGGAATCCCATCATAATTGATTGTCGAAAACATGGTAGGTGCTTGTTGATTGACTAACTTATTGTTCCTGTGATACCATGGTGATTGCTCCAGAAATCAAGTCAACAAGCATTTATTAAGCTCCTTCTGTGTGCTCTGCACCATGCCAAGCACTGTTTGATATGAAGAAAGGCAAAACCAGTTTCTGCCTCAAGAAGTTCACAGTCTAATGGGCAAGACTGTATGCAAACCTAATATATAAACAAGATGTATATAAGATAAATTTGAGATACTTTCAGAGTGTATTAACATTAACATAAACATTAAGGACTGGGAAAGGCTTCTTTTGAAAGTTGTAATTTTGGTTAAGACACTAAGGAAGTCAAGAGAAGCTAGGATGCTGAGGTGTGGAGGGAGAGAATTCCAGACTTGGGGCACAGCCAGTGAAAATGTTGGAAGATGGGAAGTCTTTTGTGAGCATCAGCAACAGTATGGAGGCCAGTGTTGCTGGGTTGTAGAGGGGAGCATTATGCAGTAAGACTGGGAAGGTAGAAAGGGGCCACTTTATGCTTAACGTCATTTTTTTTCCTTTTAAATTAATTAATTAATTTTTAGTTTACAACATTCAGTTCCACAGGCTTTTGAGTTCCAAATTTCCTCCCCCTCCCTCTCCTCTTCTCTCCCCCTCCCAGACAGCATGCAATCTGATATAGGTTCTACATATGTCTTCACAAACATATTTTTTACATTAGTTATTAACATCATTTTTTAAACATTGTATTTATGTTGAACCAATTGCTGACATTAGACAAAGACCTAAGGAAACTTTTCCCCTTTTAATTGCTTTCCTCACCATATGCCTAAATTCCTCTAACATTTGAACCATTCATAGGTCAATTTTATGTAATTCTCTGTAGCTGCAAACTCCTGGAGGGCAGGGACCATTTAATTTTGCATGTATGTGTTTATATTCCCTGGGACTCAGCCCATTGTCCATAGAGGATGTTTAAAAAATGTTTGTTAAATTGAGTTTTCCTCTTATGACTACATGGAATAACATACTTATGATTGTCATAATGAAGTCTAGTTTCTTTGCCTTTGTGGAACTGGAATGATTGAGTTTTCCCTTTCCTCCTTCCACCTGGTATGCTGGGCTCTGGCGTAGTTTGAGGAAGGGAGGGATTGCAAAGGAAAGAGTGAAGACAGTCTGCTAGGAAACTGTAGGTCTCCAAATTTTGGAGAGGATGCTGAATTTGGAGACAGGACAACCTGATTTTCAGATCCCACATCTGATACTTCATAGTTGGATAACCGTGGGCAAGTCACTTAACGTCTCAGATATTCAAGTTCCTCAAGTGTAAAATGGGTATAATATATTGATTATGTTTGCCCCACAGGATTCTTGTGAGGCTGAAACGAGAGAATATTAATTGAAATGTTTTGCAAACTTTAAAGGTGCCATAAATTGATAATGATGATGATTCCATGTCAAGTTGGCTGGATAGATTATTCTTCCTTTCCTATTCTTGATTCCCTAGGTTAAAGCATATGGGAGAAACACTGTTCCTAATTTCCCTGTATATTCATGAGGGCGATTAATAGTAACACCAGTGCCTATTTAACATATCACTTCAAAGAATCCTGAAATGCTTTCTTTCCATACCTATCTTGGCTCTATGAGGAAGGTTGTGAAAGTGCTGCTCTCTCCATTTTACTTAGGAGGATGCTGAGGCTCTGAGAGTTTGTGATCATATGGATAGTAAGAATCTAATGTACAGTGTTAGCCCAGGTCTCCTGGCTCCAAGTTGACATGGCCCCATCCCTCCCGCCTTGTTATTTCCCAGAAGGGCTTTTTGAAGGAAGGTGAATGAATAAGATTGCCAAGTGAGAAAGGAAGATAAGAATCAGACATGACTGAACAAAAACAACAAGAAAAATGTTTAGTGGGTTCCATCACAGCTTTCCCAAAACCCAAGCCATATAAAAGCAACAGCATAAGATGAATTTCATTCTGTGTCTATATTTTTTCTTCCCACTTACAAGCAAGTCATACCTTAGAAAACTTTCAGTTTCCCTTTTTTTTTAAAAGCAGTTAGAATTCCCTTATTGAATCTTTGGCTCTAAGAATCCCTAAATGTGAATTGAAAATAAATTGTTTGGTTTGGTTTGGTTTAGTTCAGTAAGCATTTATTGAGCGTCTCCTATCTCTACCAGAGGTACTGTGCTAGGCTTTAGTTCCATAACTATTTTGTGTCTAATGTCTGGGAATACAAAGATGGAAACAAAACGGTCTGGCTCCTCAAGGAGCTTAAACTCTATTGGGAGTTTACAATCTATTGATCTGGGTTGTCATTGAAGTCTAATGGCAAGAACAGGATTTGAAGGTCAGGAAGCCTTAATATTTCTGCTACTAAGTTGCTGTATATTTATATGATTTGTAAGAGAGATAATGATCTGGGCTTGCTTCCTCATAGTAGCACTAATAATCAACATTTTATATAGTGCTTTAAAGTTTTCAAAGTCTTTGAAATTTACAAAGTACATTATATGATTTGTGCTTTGTCGCAGCCTTGTGAGACAGGTAATACAGGCACTACTGTCTTCATTTTCAGATGAGGAAACAGGCTTAAAAAGGTTAAGTGACTTGTCCTTGGTTACTCAGCTACTTCTTAGCAATGACAAGATTTTAACCTACATCTTCCTGCTCCAGAGTCCAGCTCTTTAACGACTCTGCCATGCTTACTCTTATCTCTAAGATGAATGTATAAGACTAAATGATTTTTAATATTCTTTCAAGAAAAAAAAATTCTGTGGTTCTCTAGTTATTCTGTGCTTGAGCTTCACTCCCAAATCATTTTTTGTATTTCTTTCAGTACTGAAAACTCTTCTTTCTCTTCCTTCATGTCAACCTTTTCTACGAAGTTTAAAAACGTTATTTGTTGAAACAAATTTTTTTCATTGTTTAAACTTAATCACCAGCAAGCACAAGTATTCAGATGTACAAATGAACAAAGGATCATACACAAAACAGTGAATTTCCATTATTTGCAATTTTTAAAAGGGCATATAAAGTTTAACAAAAAGGTAACAAAATTTTTCTATTTGTTTCTGTCTTCTTCTGGACTTTCCCTCTCCCTTTTCTGTATATTTCCCAGGATGTTGTTGATATCTCACATATTGCATTAAACAGTTCTTTACATTGAAAGACCTCTTGTCAGAGGTTATTTCATGCTGGTCATGCTGGGAATCTCTTATTTCTTTAACTCAAATGCCTCCACTCTGGTGGAACCTTCTACCTCCATGCAGCCTTTAGTGAAGTATATGGGGGAAAGGCTTTCTGGAGAGGAAACACATTGGCCCAGATTGAGCTCCCTTTCCCCTGAACTCCTGTAAGTCTGTAGCAATTTGCAGTTTCCTTCCAGCTGGTGCTGCTCTACCCATGGTAGGCACATGATAAATGTTTGTTGTTTTTGAATTACTTTGTATCATTCCTTAACAGTTCTGTGTGTAATATCCATTCAAAAAGATTGTAAGCTTCTGAAGCACAAGGACAGGTATCTTATAGTTCTTAGCTGTCTCCACAGGTATTTATATAATTGCTAAATGTTCAAATGAATGAAACCAAATTAATATCAGGCTAACTGGGTAGGCACAAATTATGTGGGCAGGGAATGTAGCATATGCATCTTTATCCTAAAATAAATACTTGGTGAATAAATGAGGGTTTAAAACATCCATTGCCACCACAGGCTAGTATGGGAAAACCTTCTTCCTTGTGTAACCTGTGGTATAGGTACCTCTTTCTCACATATTTGGATTTGTCACTGTCCATTGGCCTCTGCTCTGTTCTCTTCCATGCTTGTTCTATTGTTTCTTATTTACATCATTTTTTTCTAGTGTTGTTCTGTTTATTCTGATTACATTTTATTCTTATTTCTATATTACCTAGATTGCACTAGAAATAGTAGCATTTTAAATTACATTCATTTTAGAAATGGATCTTCCTTGACTTTTGCCTGTTTCCCCCTTTATCTGGTTTAATTCTTTCTCTTGTTTAATTTTCATTTGTCTCCTAATTTCCATTTACCTCTAAAGGTAATACCACCTGGGTAGTCAGGCTCTGATTTCATTGCTGATTTGAGGATTTGTGTCTGTTCTAGGGTGATACTAGAATTCTGATTAAAAGCAAATCACTTAAAGGTGACTTGCGAGTCAAATTTAAAATCTCTGATGGACCTGAGGCTTGGGACTAAAATAACTTCACTTGACCTTCTTTGTTTAAATCTACGCTGTTGGGTTTAAACTAGAAATAGACCAGCTTGGAGAAAGTTTGCCAAAAGTATTCTTTATGACTTTCTTGCACTATTATTAACATAAAGGTTTACTCTTTTTGGTTAATGGAACTCTTTTGTAAAAAAAAAAAAATTAAAATTAACAGCCCCAGATTACTCCTGTGAAGTGAATGTAAAAGAGAAATAGTAGAACATTTTCATTACTTGAAATTAATTCCTTCATTCATTATTAAGTGTTTGCTATGTGCAGGGCGCTATGGTATAGTGGATAAGAGAGTCTAGGTTTAAGTCCTGGCTTGGACATATACTGTCTGTGGGGCAAATCACTTAATCTCTCAGTGCTCTGGGTAACTCTTTAAGACTATAAATTTTAGAGGAGTTGCTGACCTACATTGATAGAGAGGGAGTGTCCTCATCTAAATGATCCCTGTACCAAAGCAATCACAAATCTAGTCCTTGTCCCTTACATATAAGGCACTGTGTGGGACACCACGGAAGATACTGAGATAAGTTATTCACAGATGCTGCTCTCAAAAACTGTACAGCGTGGCAGGGGAGATAATATATTTTCTGTTTTGCATTAGATTTATTTGCATACATAAATATACAAGAAGGGTACAAGACATTATGAGAATTCAGAGGGAGAGACCACTTTGGGCTTAAGGTATCAGGCAAGAAAAAGGAATAGGAAATTGTGGAAAAGGGAATGTGGCAAAACCCAGGAACATTTTTATACTAAAAAATGGAGAAGCTAGAGAGTTTACCCATGCAGAAAAGCATCTCAGACTTTAGTTTTCTCATGACTCCCCTTTCTTCCTTAAAGTATCTGAGTTTGTGTAATCTCATTTGTGCTGCGATGTTTCTTTCAAATATTTCAGCACCATCTGTTGTAGTGGATTTTTTTTTCTAAATACAGAATTAGCTTTACTCTTGCTACCACCTGGTGTGTGCTGTGTTAGCAGGGTAGGGACATCCCTTTGCCCTCATAATAACCCTGCTTAGCTTGTGATATCTGATGGCATCAGGACCACACATTGTAATCTAGCTGTAGACTAGGTAACAGCTTGAGGTCTCTGAGTTACAGTAACTGATACTGCCGAAAGCAGAATCTTCTAGCATGGTCACAGAAGCCTGTCATCTCCCCTTTTGTTATTCCTTCAGTGACACATTCATTTTGAAAACTCATTAGTGTGTTTACCTTGAGATAAAACTTGAGAGTCTTTTTGGTCCAGTTGCCTTTCATAGAAAAAGAGATCTTCTGAAACAATTCCAACTTTAAGGGAAATTTTAGAAAGTAAATTTCATCAAAAAATGGAAAGAAGTGTTTCATAGATAGAAACTGTCCTCCCTTTCATATGTGTTTTTGTGAACTTGTTAATGCAGCCTTAAGCAAGTAAAGTCCTTAAAATCTCTATTCTTGTCTGTTTTCCCAGCCTAGATTTATATGATATAGTATTGAAGAAAGCACTGGTTTCGGAGGCAGTAGTGGACCCGGATTCATATCCCAGCTTTGCTTGACGATTTTGTTAATTATGTGATTTGTGGGGCAGCTAGGTGGTACAGTGGATAGGACACCTGGCCTGGGGTCTAGAAGACTCATCATTGTCTGGGTGACCCTGGGCAAGTCACTTAAGCCTGTTAGCTTCAGTTCATCCTCTGTAAAATGAGCTGGAGAAGGAAATGGCAAACCACTCCAGTATCTTCGCTAAGAAAACTTCAAATGGGGTCACAAGGAAGTCGGACATGGCTGGAAACAACTGGACTACAGCATCGTGATTTTGGGTTAGTTCTTTCATCTCCCTTGGACTCAGTTTTCTCATTCATAAAATTAGTGTGGGGGTCATAGGATTAGGTGATCTCTACCGCAGGTCATTTGTAGAACTAAATTCTGTGCTGTTATGAATTTTTATTTTTCTCATCCAAAATGATTATCTAGATTCATTGGTTTTATGAAATTTTATTGCTCCTTTTCATGCTCACCAAAATCAAACAATAGTGATCCTGAACAAATATTGAACAAATGCCAGTGCCCTAGTTTGTATTTTCTATTTTTAACATAATTACCACTGACCTATATGCCTACTTTTCCTACCTCTATAATATCTTTTTGAATAGTCTAAGAAGGCTTCAGATTTTCTGTAATGAAAACATAAGAAAGGGAAAACTATACTTTTGTTGTTGATTTTCTTAGAATGAGTTTAACAGAGCTACAAAAATGTCAGATGGACTTGAATTAAATTCTTCAGTGTGATCACTGAAAAGGATGATCTCTGTAGGACACATGAAAGTTAAGTCTCAGTAGGGGTAAAAGAAGAAAACCGTGTTTTTGTTTTTGTTTTCTGTAATCAGAAAGGCTGATATCTTTGAACTGCCCATGTGGCATCACAATTGTAGCTTTGAAGTTTAGAGCTGAGTAATGGCATTTCCTGTCGATATGCTGATATCAGCCATTTTTCAGACAGTTGTTCTCCAAAGGCAAGCTTTTGTGCATAATTTTTGATAGTAGAATAGCTCTTTATGTTCTCACAATGGATTGAGAGCCATAGAGAATATCCCATTTGTCTGCTGCATATCGATTTTTAGAAATACAGCTCTGAAGGCTTGCTCCAAATATACATCTCTCATGGACACATTAAAAATAGATAAGGCTCTATGACAGAAGTGACTCTGGAGATAACTTTATTCATCAATTCACCAGTTATGGGCAATAAGTGAGGTGTCAAAGAAGGGAGACAGATACTCATCTAAAGGACTAGCCAAAGTTATGCAAGTGTTTCTATCCAGCGTCCAAAGTAAAGACTGCTCCTTGGTGGCAAGATTTTCTAAATGCTTCTCTTTGCATGTGACATTATACCAATTGTATCAAGACTTAGAACTCCACAAAGTGTGAAAGGACATGTTCTTTCTACTCACACTATAAAAACAAAAATGGGTGAAAAACCCAGAGTCCGGCCTGTGACTTGCAGCTAAATGGGGAGCCTGTAAGTTAGTCCATTTTGTAAAGAAACTACAGATGGGTAATCTGAGCCCCAGAGGCTAGCATCATTCCTTAAATGTAGTAGGCATTTAATACCTTTTTGTCGAATTGAATTGAGAAGATGTGCTTGTAGTGCTTTCAGTGATTGCAAACAGTATATTGACACAAAAGCCCTTTTAACACCAGTATTCTCCAGATAATGCTCTGTGGCTGTGAATGATGAAGCATCATGATCATGGAATAATCAAAATGATAATCCAAAGGGCAAAAGAAAGATACATACAGTGGGCATCAACAGGCTGCAGCAGATTGCTGGTTATGCTGTCCTTGCAAGAAGTGATATAAAGATGTTATTGACATCATGTGTAACTTAAAAGAAGACTGACCAATCTCTAGTGAGAATACAAGGCCCGAATGATACATTAATATACCCAAGGTTTTGAAAGAACAAGAGGGAGGCCTCCAGTGCATGGGATCATTGGATGGATTGTATGTAGAATACTTAATGGAAAGAAATGGACTAGAATCACACAGGATTCAAAGGCATGATGGGATTTTGGCCTAAATCCGTAGAAATGGTTATGGGCAAGTCAAATGGTAGTTACTGTAAAGAAGTTTTGTGAAGGTGGCAAGCAGTACTCAATTCTACCCCTTGGGTTTGCTCCCTCCACATTGGTGGTGATGTACTAATGCTCAGGGTTATGAGACTGTTTCACAGATATCATTGTAGATGTGGCTTAACTTCAGTCCGAGCAGAGCTTGCTGTATCATTGAGTATCATTGGAGAAGAAGATTCAGGTAGAGTTCCTAATGACCTTTGGTTTTTAAAGATTTTTTTTGTACTTTTAACAACAGCATCATTGTCCTTGTTTAGTTGTTTTTCAGTCGTGTCCAACTCTTCGCGACCTCATTTGGGGTTTTCTTGGCAGAGATACTGGAGTGGTTTGCCATTTCTTTCTCCAGCTCATTTTACAGATGAAGAAACTGAGGCAAACAAGGTTAAGTGACTTGCCCAGGGTCAGACAGCTAGTAAATGTCTGAGGCCGGATTTGAACTCAGGAAGATGAATCTTCCTGACTCCAAGCCTGGACCTTTATCCACTGTGCCACCTAGCTGCACTAACAATAGTATTACCCTGGTTGAATTCTAATTTGGCCTGACTTGCTTCCTAAATGTCCTCTTTGTTGTTAGTAGGATTTACTTGATGTTGACCTTTGCCTTACCCTCCTGTAAGGGACTTTCTGTGCTTTTTGCTTTTTTTGTTTGTTTTGGGTTTTTTTTTTTTTGCAGGTGGAATTCTTATTGTGTGCAATCTTTAAAGATTAAAAGAAGGCTGTCAGCTCTCAGAGCTCATTCTTTCTTGAACTCTAGGGGATGACAAGAAACACTGCTTCTATCATGGTCCTTCATCTCTAAAGTGGAAATACAGACAATATCTTGTGTGTGTGAGCGTCTGATTATCTTTTTATAAATTGTTCATGAATTGTTAGCATAGATACCTCAGAATTGATTTAAGAGTCATGTGAAACATTCAAAGTGTTTTTTAAATCACTCATTGGTTAGTCCACAGAAAGTTCCAAACTTTATTCTACAAATTAAAGTTTTCTTTTTTTTGAACTGTTTATTTTTGAAAGGAAGCTGTAGAAATCCGGTTGCTGAGGGGGAAGGCTCAGTGGAAGACATTAAGGAAATAGGCATGTCTAGGAAAGTCTGCTGCATGAACCCAGGATGTGCTGGGCACAGATAATCTAGGCATGCCTATGATTAAGAGATGTTGTCTTTACCTTAGGCCTCCGTGTCTGTCAGCTGCCTCTATTTCAGTGGCCATTCTGCTAACTGGTTGTGTATGAAATAGCAGAGGGCAGAAGAGAGAAATGTAAAAGATCCATTGTTCTTTGAATTCTAGATGGAGAAGTAAACAGATAATTCCAGGGATAGTTCAGAATTCCTCATTGCCCTACTCAGGGGGAATTCTAAGCTGGCTAGGCTGCAGTGTTTTGTCTATATACTAGTTACTTATTAAATATTTTTATTGAATTAAATAGAAACCAAACAAGCCCTCTGTTTATGGTTTCAGTTTCATTTCCAATACTGCTTCTCTCAGAGAAACTAATGGGATGCTTTGTTCTGAGGTGCCTGCAACCAGGCTTAGATGGGAGCAGAAGGCAGGATGGATGGATGTTGGCAAAACATGCACTGAAGTTATCCCTCCCACCTGCTAGTGGAGAGAGGGGGAGTAAGATGATGGTGACCATATTTAGGTACTGGCAATTAGCCCAAACAGTTTTCAACTTTTAGTGGTGAAAATTTATCCTTTCTGGAACTTATAAGAACTAAGTTTTGGAGAAATAATATTGATTATGATAAGCAGGGAGGGAAGCTAGTTATTTGTTTTTTCTTAATTATTATTTTTTGGAATATAAACACAGGATGAAACCTTGGAACATGTTCGTACATTAAGTCTTAAACGTCCCTTAAGAAGACTTCCTTTTCTGTTTTGTGACACACTATACCTCCTCTGTGTGAGTTTTTTTGTTCTGTTTTTACTTGTATGCCGGTTGGCTTATTGGACCTGTCCAAGCTTGTATGATCGAATATCATCCTGCATTTTGAAACTCTATATAAATCTGTTCACAAACATTATTGTTAGCTTTAAAAATGTCATAGGATTGATTTAGAACTAAAAAGGACCTTTACAGATTATTTAGTTCAATTCTTCTTGTGCCATTAGAAAATAGAGGTTTCAAAGAAGGGAAATGATGTCGTTCAAGGTCACGTAAGCAGTGGAGCTGTATTTGAACCTCAGTCTATTGACTTTAAATCTAGTTTTCTTTCCATTGCTCCATGATGCCTAACTCAGGAAGATCAGCATGTACCATAGGGGGACTGGGGCTCATGATTCCTAGCCTAGGAAGTAGGTGTCTTATTCATCCTCAAGTCCGGGGGGAGAAATAATGTGAGTTCCAGAAGCCAATGAATTGGGTATTGGGCCACTACTTTACATCTTGTATTTGAAGGGATGACTAAGGGTCCTTCCACAAAATGTTAGCTTCAGCTGAATGACAAAGAGCTTCCAAATGAAAATAAATGAAGTATGCCAGGTGATCATGGAAAATGGGGACATAGTATATGAAAACTCAGAATTACAAAGGTCTCTTAATTGCTCCCCTTTTCTCAAGTTTCTTTCTCCTCATCCATTTTATGCACAGCTTCCAGGTTAACCTCCTTAAAGCACAGTTCAATCATGGCAGTCCCTGTGTACAAACCTTTAATGGTTCATTCCCATTGTCTCCTGAACAAAGTCAGAACCCTAGCTCTTTGATCTGGCCTCATCCTCCCTGTCTAGCATTATCTTCTACCCTTCTTGACTAATTTATACTATAACCCACCTGGACCCCTTGTACTCCTAGACACATTTTGTACTGTCCTGTCTTTGCTCAGGCAGTCACTTTGTTTGGAAAGCCCTTTCCCCAATATCTCTACCTGTCAACATCCTATACATTTTTCATGGTCTAGCTTACATGTTATATCTTCCATATGGTCTCTGCTAATTCTATTCCTCTCCTTTCTTCTCACCACAAACTAGAAGTGTCCTTTCCTACTTCTCAGCGTTACGACGACCAAATGAGATAATATGTGTAAAGCATTTAGCACAGTGCCTGACAGATAGTAGCTTAATAAATTCTTGTTTCCTTCATTCTCTCCTTCTTCTGAAGTCTCTTAGTACTTATCTTTATGGTATTCAAACATTCTCTTATATTTTAGGTTTTGTACACTTGTCTCTCTCTCCTGCAAGGCTTTTTTAATTCGATTTTTTTTAGCTAACAGGTTTTCTCTGCCTCCTACCATTCTCCCATTGGTAGGGATGGAGTAGGGAAGAAAAGCAACAAATATATGTACATACGTATGAATATATATACATATGTATGTATATATATGGAGGAGAGAGACATATACACATAAACACACACAGAGGGAGGGAAGGAGGGAAGGAGGGAGGGGGAGAGAGAGAGTGCAAAATATATTCCAATATTTACCATGTCCAAAAAATATGTGTTATTTTATTCTCAGAGTCCATCACCTCCCTGTCAGGAGTGGGTAGCACGCTTCATTATCAGTCTTGGAATCTTGATTGGTCTTTGCTCTGATCAGAGATCTTAAGGCTTTCAAAGTTGTTTTTCTTTACAATATTGTTATTGAATAAATCGTTCTCCTGCTTCTCCACATCTTCCCAGGTTTTTCTGAAACTCTTCTGTTATTTCTTACAGCCCAATATGACATTCATATGTCACAATTTGTTCAGTTACTCCCCAGCTAGTGGGCATTCACCCATATCCTGCTACTTTATTAAAATTATTAATGGTTTCAGCTAAACTTTTTAGTTGAGTTTTTGGGATTTTCCAAGTATAGCATAATATCATCTGCAAAAAGAGATAATTTTATCACCTCATTCCCTATTCTTATTCCTTCTATTTCTTTTTCTTCTCTTGTTGCTATTGCTAGGGTTCCCAGTACGATGTTGAATAATATTGGTGACAGTGGACATCCTTATTTCACACCACATCTTACTGGGAAGGTTCCTAGTTTATCCCCATTATAAATAATGTTTGCCGATGGTTTTAGATAAATGCTTTTTATAATTTAAGGAAAAATCCATTTATGCCAATGCTTTCAAGTGTTTTTAATAAAAATGAGGGTTGAACTTTATCAAAAGCTTTTTCTGCATCCATTGATATAATCCTATGATTTTAAAACTTTTATTGTTGATGCTATCAATTATGCTAATAGTTTTCCTTATGTTAAACCATCCTTGCATTGCTGATATAAATCCCTCTTCATTGTAATGTATAATCTTTGTAATATATTGTTGTAATTTTTTAGCTAGCACACTCTGCATCCAGAAAAAGAACTGTTAAATAGAAGTCTGTTATTGCATTATGCTATGAAAAAAAAAACAAATCTATAAAGGACATATGGAGAAGGATGCTATCTACATTCAGAGAAGGAACTGATAAATGGAAGTATGAATAGAATAATTTTGCATCTGCACATATATACTTATACCTATTTCTGCCCCATGGTGGGGCAGAAAAAAAATCTACATGATAATTTTGTCCTACATTTGAATGGATTAGCAAGTTGTGCATAGTAGATTTGCAGTTTCATGTACAATCATTTTTTTAATTGTACTATGTTATGGAAATGTTTGTTTTATTCTATGTTAAAAAAAGTTTTAAAAAGCTTCAAGAACTAAAAAAGGAACGGGACAAGTAACTCTTCTGTCTCATGTAATTTCATTTATGATTTCATGGACTAGGGCTCTGGAAATCAAGCTTTGATAAAGCCCTTTGGGATTCAAATGGAGCTACTGGACTATGCCTTAAACTCAAATCACTCTGCCTGTCACTGCTTGGCCAATAATAGGTCCTAGCCCGAGGCTCACTTAGTCAGTATTTGGGTTTTGATGGCTCAGAGGGAGAGGGAGAGTGAGTATAAATAGCAGTTGTTTCTGTTCTGGCTAGACATACTGAGGGTCTTCTCTTCTCAGATTGATTTTTTTTTTTGAGTAGGCAAACCAGGCTATCTTTTGCCTCAATTCTTACCTAGCCTTAAATCACTGATTGGGTGTTGCCTAAGATAAACTGAGACCTGGGAAAGCTCTTAGCTTAAAAAGGCCAAGGTCTCCCATTACATCTGGGGCCATCTCCAGTCGTCCTGACTTCTATTTGTCACTGGACTCAGATGACTCTGGAGGAGAGGCTGGTAACTTTGCATAGCCTTGCCTCACTTAAATCCAGTTGACTTGCAAGTCAAGACATCACCTTCCTGAAGTCATTGTCGCTCTCTGAGAATGAGGGATGAACAAGGCCCTTGGAGTAGGGGGACTGTATCTTAATTCATCAGTGTACTTTCCTGAAGAGCCAAGCACAATGCCTTCTATGCACTCCAATTCTTTAAGGATTCAAGTACTGTGGCCATACCTTCTGTACCTTAGTAGACATAGATTTCTGTGGTTGAAAAGATTAAGCACCTGGCAACTAGCCTTCTTATGATAAAGCTTACTCATTACTATTTGCCTTGGCCCTTAAATGACATAATCTGAGTTTACAATCAAAAGTTTTCCAGCTTGGTAGGCAACACTAAACTTGAATAAATAAATGAATAAAGCATTTATTAAGTGCTTACGATGTGCAAACTTGTACTTGGCAGGTTTAGTCTTTGCAAATCCAGGTTGGCCTCCATGATACGTTGAGATATCAGAGTAGCATTTTAGGGGAGTTTGGTCTTGAACTTTAATCAATCACTTTAATATTTTTTTTGTTGCATAAATGATATCTTTCTACGGATTCTACAACTGAGTAAGCGAGAATCAGGCTTCTCTAAGAATGAGGGATTGCTGAAAAGACCAAAGCAATTACTGGAAACACTTAATTCTTACCTGTTTCAAAGTACTTATTATGGTCTTTGGGATTGAATGGGAACAGAGGTATATAGATATGTACAATATCATGTTACAACCCTGTTTGAGTAAAAGTATATTCTAGGCATGGAGATGGAGTGTCTTGTGTGAGGAACAGAGAGAAGGAAGGTTTGGTTTGGTCCTAGAGTGTGGGAAGGGGATTAATATGCACTGGATCTAGAAAGACAGGTTAGGGCTAGGTTGTAAGGTTTTCAAAAAGCTAAACAGATGAGTTTGTATTTTATCCTAGAGATAATAGGCAACTCCTAGAGTTTACTGAGCAGAGAAGTGATGTGGTTAGATCTAAGCTTCAGGAAAATCTTTTTGGCAGCTATGTAGAGGATGGACTGTAGTGGGTAGAGATTTGAGACAGGAACACCAATTAGACCATTGTTGTATTCTAGGAGAGAGGTGATGAGGTTGCCTGCACCAGGATGGTGGCAGTGTCAGAGGAGTGAAGGGGGTGTGTGTGAGAGATGTTCAAATCAGCTGGACATGGCCAATGATTGGATATAGAGAATGTGAGAGACAGTGAAAAGTCCAGGATGACATATAGGTTGTGATTGCGTGAGTAGAGAGAAGAGGATGGATGGAAGAGATGCTGTAGAGATAGCTTGGGTAACTGATTATGGATGAGAGAGAGTGAAGACCTGAGGATGATGCTGAAGGTTTGAATATGAAAGCTTGGAAGAATGCTGGTGCCATTAACAGAAATAGGGAAGTTTGGAAAAGCAGTGGATTTGAGGGTGAAATATAATGAGTTCTGTTCTGGATATTTTGAGTTTGAGATGTTTCTGAGTCATTCAATTTGAAATATTCAACAGATAGTTAATGGTGTTGGACCGATGCTCAGGAGAGGGGTTGGAGTGGAGATTTCTAATCTCTTCCTCTATCCCTAGCTATCTCATAGAATTGATCATTAAACCCTTGGGAGCTGATGACATCATCGTGAAAGAGCCTGGGGAAATATGCACAGGTAGCGAGTGTAATGTGGTTAATTAGCTAGCAGCGTCCACTGAGCTGGAGTGATCAGATGGATGGGAAAAGAACCAAAATAAGCAATGCCATGACAACCCAGGTAGGAAAGAACATAGAGGAGGAGAGTGTAGTAAGCGATGTCAAATATAGCAGAGGGGTTAGTAGAAGACTCTGAAGACAGTGAAAGGATTTGACAGTATTTGATCAGATTTGAGAGCAGATGATTGGTAACTTTGGAGAGAGCAGTTTCACTTGATAGTGAGTGAGGTAGAAGCCAGATTGTCAAAACCTAAGACTAATTGAGAAGAGAGGAAGTAGGAGGCACAAGGGGAGCTTTATCTAGGAGTCTGGCTGAGAAAGGGAGGAAAATTACAGCATAATGGCGTTAAGGGATAGTAGCGTCAAATTAAGTTTTTCAAGAAGCAGGGGGACAGAGCTTATGATCTCATAATGAAGGGGAGGAGAATAAGGGTATTGTGAAAAGAACATCTTATTTGAACTAAAAGGACCTGGGTGCAAATTCCACTTCAGCTTCTTATTAGAAATATTCCAAGTAACTTTACTCTAAAAATGAAGCAGCTGACCTAAATGACCTTTGAGATCATTTCCTGCTCTAAAGCTATAGTTCTGTCATCTGTCACGAATAAGAGAGCTATTAGGTAGAATGTAATAAGGACAAATGAGAGAGCCAGAAAAAGTAGTCTGATAAAATTTGTAAAACTAAAATGCATTGCTTTTAAATTCCTCCTTTTCCTTATGTCTGTTAAACAGAGGTACATAAGAGCCGCACGATGACTAAAAGATATACGTTAGAAAGAAAAAAGGACAGAGGCCAATGGCATACATAGCCCACATATTGGAGAACTTAATGGCCAAAAGTGAAACTGTAAAACTCTCATAAAAATTTAAAATTTTCAGTTTTCTTTTTTGAAGTCTTTTCTTGGCTTTGAGCCACGTAGTTGTTGTGTTTTGGGTTTTTTTGGGGGGTGGAAGGGTGTAGGGGCGCATAAATATGACACTAATTTTTAACATCATCCGAACATTTTCCAAGACCTTGAAAAAACTTGAAATATTTTTTCCAATGAAACTCGTCATTAAATATCAATGCTTGGTTTAAATATTTTGCTGACCAACGTGGAAGTATTTCTGGTTCCCTTTGATTAAGACCTGACAACATGAAAATTTGAGTCAGAGATGATTATTTGTACTAGAAAAGCTGTCGTAATGAGTAAGGAAGAATTGAGTACTGAAAAATTCATAGAATAGTTAATTCAGAACTGGAATGGACTTTAGAGATCATTAGTTCGACCCTTTTCATTTTTATTGCTGTTGAAAACTAAAATGAATTGTCTAAGATCACGTAAGCAGTAGGACTAGCATCTGAACCTACGTCTTCTGTCTCCAAAAGTCTTTCTACTGTACCACTTGATGGGAAGCAAAGAAGAAAGAGGAATTTTGAGGAGGAGAAGAGGCTACTGCTCTGTAACATCCCTTCAAAATGATGGGCTTCTTCTGATCTCTACTTTCTCCCATTGTTCCCCTCCTTTCCCAGCCCATAGAAGACATTGGTTAATTGGCCCAGGGGCCTCAGGCCAGACTCTAGGAAATGGATTGCCCCTTTCCTGAACAGAGCAAACTGTTGCCCCAACCTAAATCTTGCACTACATGGAATTTGCCCCTGGTGCGAGAGTTCCTAGTTCAAGCTCTGTGGACCTGTTTTCTTTCACCTAATAAGGAGGCTAGAAGGTCAAAATTAGGAAGCTGGTACATCAGGAGGAGTGGTGTGGTACACTCTGTCCACAGAACTTATATGATTTGGGACCTGGAGAGTCTCTCTGCCTCAGATTCTCACAGAATTTGGAAACATGATGTTTTAGTTAATGACTCCAGAGTTCCTCCTCCTAGGTATGCTTTGGCTGATTTCAGTCTGTAGGTGGGAGATGGGTGAATGACTGCCCATGAAGTGTCAAGCCCAGAGGTTCCTTCTCCTGATGTATTAGTGCAAATATTAGCTCTATTTTATAGATAAAGAAACTGATATCCAATGAAGTCAAGTGACTTGTTCAAGGTTATGCAGGTAGTAAGCCTTCTGCTTACTCTGGACTAGAACTGAGGTCTCTGATTTCAAATCCAATTTGTTACACTACCCTGAACCCAATACAGAGCCTATAAATGTTTGTCAGGGAATTCTCCCAGGATGAAGGAGATTGGAGACATTTTAAAGAAAAATAGAGGAAACTAATCTATTTTTGTTCCAAAAAAAATTAGTCCCTGTAATGAGTACTTTTGATATATAATTTCGTATTTTGTAGTTTAGGGAAAATATTCTTAGAATCAGAATTTTCTCAAGGAACCTAGGGTGGGAAACCAGGGTTTTGTATCATATGGCTTGTGAATTGCTCATATAGTAGAAAGAGCATTGGATTTATAGTCAGAAAACCTGAATTCAAGTTGTGAAGGTGATGCCTTTTTCAGGTATGAGTTGGACCAGATGACCTCTGAGGTCCCTCCCAAATCTTAGACTCTGTGATTGTCCCACAATTGCTAAACAAATTCTTTGGTGTATTCAACTGTTAAGACAGGTCACTTAGGTTATGAAGCATTGTGATAGACTTCCGGGAGCATAACAGTCCTTTTCTCCTTCTGCTGAGGGAGGGGGCACATTGGATATAAAAGCTTTTCCTCCTTTTGAAAGCCTCAAATAAAATCAACAGACTACTTCCTCTCTTACCCTCACAATAGGGCAAGTGAGGATGCATTACCCCTGACTTATGTAATATGTTGCCACGAAGGTGCTCGAATTCCTCTTACACAAATGCCGAACACCTTGTGAAACAGGTTAGGAAGAGTTCTACCTTAGAGATGAAGAAATGAGGGGGAGGAAGTGAACCAACTTGTCTTAAGTATTGAGGGATGCTGAGTCAGGGGAAGCAGTTGTTGGAACATGAGTTCCTACCTGTTCTGACTTTTCCTTAGACGTTCCCGGATTGTGTAGCCAGTGAAAGATCGATATAGCTGTACTATTAAGGAGAAAAAAGGTTAATAGAGTGAGTGATTGTCAAAAGAATTGTCAGAAGAATGTCTACTTATTTCTTTTAAAAATGGCTTCTAATAATGAATTAAAGGTGGATAGCATAGGTGTTCAGACTATATTTGTAATTTTTTTTCTTTCTAAATAACAGATGATCAAAATATGATAAGGTCTCATCCTGCTTCCTGGCAGGTTTGAAATAGAAAATGGGGAGGAAATTGAAACTGGGAAGTCTCTGCTTATTATAGGAAGATGTTGGTTCTTTTGGATTTGTTTCTCAATTGTTTCTTGCATGTAGTATTGTCCTGTTGTTTGGGGGAAAATAATACTAACTTTTTAGTGGTAACTAGACTTGAAGGGAAAAAACCCAAGTTCTAGTCCTGGGTCTCCCATTCTCTAACTGTTATTTTAGGGGAGAAAAAACTGACCCTTTCTGAATCTGTTATTTTTTTTGTACAGTGATAAATTTGGATCAGATGTATCCTAAAGTCTGCCTAACTCTAAAATTGTACATTTCTAAATTTCTGTTTTTATTGGCAAAAATTAACTTTATTATAGCTTTAGACCGTGTTTTCAGTGTCATTTTTTTTCATGTTCCCCCTTCCCTAAAAAGAAATCAGGAAACGATGTTGACTGTTATAAAGAATACTGTGTCATTTTTCAAGTTTATTTCTGCCAGCCCTTAAGTTTTTTGTCCTAAAGTTAACAGCATGTAGCATGTTAGGGTCTGGTATTACTATTAACAATATCTAGTATTTATATAGCACTTTAAGGTTTATAAAGCGCTTCATATATGTTAACTTCCAGCTATACGTGGAGAATGGGAACATCGGGTATACGCCTCAAAACCTAAATCTCTAAGCTGTACTGAGAACTTGTTCCTCTGCTTGGTAAAACGTAAGCTCTTTGAAGGCAGGTACTTTTTTCATTTTTCCTTTGTATCTCCAGCCACAGCAGGAGCTTAATAAATGCTTGTTGATTTTAATTGAATTATAACTTTGGGGTACTTGGGGACATGCATGCAGTAAACCCTTCTGTGGCTTCCACAGGGCTAAATTCAAGTAGAGGGGAGCGTAGAGTACTGTTTTTTTTTTTAGGAATTATTTATTAAATCTCAACGTGACATTGTGATCTATGTTCCCTCTAATTATTATGAGTTGATGGTCATCTGTCATGTCATGAATAGCACACTTTGAAGATTGAGCGCACCACATATAGAGAGTAACAGTTGAGCATAACCTATGTAGACTAACAATTTGGAGTCAGTTTATTGGTAGAATAAAACTACAACAAAATGTCATATGTTTAATAGTAATTATGTTGTATGCAGTTTGACATTATTGTTAAGCAGTTCACATAAGATACAGGCTTACTCTATCCAATGTTAATTGATTCTGAGACAATACATTATGGGAAATGATGTTACAAGGGATTTTTGTGATGCAGGAACAATGGGCACACCCTGTAGGCCAAATGGTAAGAGTCCACCATTTTGTTTATGATCAAGAGTGTTAATACCCTTGAGGTTCAAGCTAGCTTGGATCATCACCAAACAACTCATTTGTGAGTTGAGTGATAGGCAGAATGACATTGCAATTAGGTTGCAAAATGATTTTTGCTTAGGCAACATTATATGGGGATATGAATGTAATTAGCTTTACTTTTATCATGTCAAAAATGAAATATTATTTCTGTTGACGCCTTTTATTTTTATAGCGTGTTTGCTTCTGAATATATCCTTCTGTTTCCTATGTAGTGTGTTCTCTCTTGCAACAGTCTTTAAAATAGAAAAAAAATGAGTAAAACTAATATATCTGCCATGTCTGAAAGTATTCTTTGTGTTCTTCCATATTTGTAGCAAAAGAAGGAAGGTGCATTTTCTCAAGACTTCTCCAGGGCCATGCTTAGTCAATTAAATTATGTGAAATTCATTTTTAGTTTTAGGGGTACACACACACACACACACAGAGTTATCATTGTCTATGTTGTTTTCTTGGATTTGTTTCAATCTGTTAATATAAGTCTTCCCATCCTTTTCAGAATAAGAAATAATCATAATTTCTTATAATGCAGTAATGGTCTGTTACATATACATGCCATAAGAATTTATTTGGCTCTTAGACAGCTAAGTAGAGTAGGAGACAGAGCATGGGGCTTGGAGTCAGGAAAACCTGAGTTCATATTTGGCCATAAACACTAACCATGTGACCTTGACAAAGTCACTTAACCTTTTGTTTGCCTCAGTTTCTTCAAGTGAAAAATTGAGATACCGTATTTCCCCATGTATAAGATGTACTCTTTTCAGAAAAATTTGGGGTCTGAAAATTGGGTGTGTCTTATTCAGTGGTTGTAGATTTTTTTACTTGCATTTACCGCTTTTTTTTGCATTTGTTGACTTTGCATTCATTGTTTCATATTTGTTACCGGTATGTTAGGTTACGTTTTGCCATGTTCTGCACAGAAATGGCTCAGAAAAGATTTTCATACAGTGCTGCATTCAAGTTAAAAGTGATCCAGTTTGCAAAAGCGAATGGAAACGTGCTGCTGAATGTAAGTTTGGTCCTCCTCCAATTGAGAGAACAATCCGAGACTGGCTACGGGAAGAAGAAACCCTACTGAAAATGCCACGGCAGAAGAAGGCCATGAGAGGGAAGAGTGAAGAAATCAACTATAGGAGAAGTTTGTACCTGGGTGAAAAGATCCTGGGATAATGTCAAGATTGAGATTGTTGTCAAGTCATTTAAGAAATATGGCATTTCAAATGCCATAGATGGAACTGAGGACGAGGCAATGTATGAAGATAGTGATTTGTCATCAAACACACATAAGGACAAGCTAATGGATGGGAGTTTTGACAGTGATGAGGAGTTGTATGAATTTTATGATGAATGAAACTTGAGTTCAATAACTTTATGTAATACTTTTTTTTCTCCAAATTTTGGGCCCCAAAATTAAAGTGCATCTTGTGCATGGGGAAATATGGTAATAATAGCACCTACCACTCATGGTTATCAGGATCAAATGAGAGAATATTTGTAAAGCCCAGTGACTGGCATGTAGTAGGTGCTTAATACATGCATTTTCCCTCCTTCCTTTCTTCCTTCCTTCCTTCCTTCCTTCCTTCCTTCCTTCCTTCCTTCCTTCCTTCCTTCCACTCTTCCTTCTTTCCTTGCAAACAGATGCTTTATTTCCAGTTCTTTGGTACAACAAATTACTACTACTAGATATTTTAATTTGCATCAGATCTTTATTTCTGTCTTTGAACTTGTTAGTGTATGCCTGTCAGTGGGATCTGTAGGTCAAAGGCTATGGACATTTTAGGTTTATTTTTAGCATAGTTCCAAATTACTTTCCACAGTGGTTAGACTAATTCTTAGTTCTACCAACAACAAAAACTTAATCTTCTTGTTTGTTCTTGATTCTACTTCAGCATTTACTATTTACATTTTTTATCATCTTTGCCAGTTTGCAAAGTATGAACAGAAACTTCAGAGTTATTGTTAATGACTTGGAGCAGTTGTTAATACTTCTTAGTTCTTTTAAGAACTGTTTGTTCCTCTTTGACCCATTTGGTACTTACTCATGATTTTATATTTCTGTGTTAATTCCCCGTTTATCTTGGATATTATACCCTTATCAGAAATATTCGATGTGACTGTAGACAGCAGATGTTGCTATGGAAGATGGAGTCTGCTAGAGGAGGACTTTGACCCTTCCAATGAACAGGACTGGGGCTGAATCTCTCAGACCCTGTATGTATATCTCTTTTCATGGGGTTTGGCTTTGGTTGGGCCCTTCTTTTTGACCAGTGTCCTCTTCTCCCTTCTCATGCTGTGGGGAAGGTAAGGGCTAATCTTACTTCGGGCACCAAAATTCAAAGGATTACTGCTTGCCAGAGATAAAAGAGATAAATTCCTATTTTAGCCCATCAAAATGTCTGGTAGGTTACTATGCTCATCCTTTTCATTTACTATTTTGGAAAGGTTACAGATACTGATTATACTGATTATTAAATTTAAAAAAAATAATAAAAGCTCTGAGCCTGCAGGCCATTTCTGTTGCTATGCTGGAGAGGAGATTCCTAGCCCAGGGGTGGGGAACCTGTGGCCTGGAGTTTAACCTAGCCAATTAAATCATCCATAGTCAATAACCACTGGTTTATCCCATCCATACTGGAGACAACCAGTATATAGACTATGTAGTATTTACGACCAGTGTTAAAAAGAGAGTAAATTAGGGTAAAGAAACACTTAAAGAGCTGGCAAAGGAAAAAAAATACACTCTGTGTGTGTGTGTGTGTGTGTGTGTGTATCTTAGCATCTTTTTTTTTTTAAACAGAACACCAGTCTGAGGATTTCATTAAAGTTGGGGGGAAGAGGGATTGGACTGAGGATACCCTGTAAAAAATGTACAAAACACTTGGGGGGTATGTGGAAGGGGAGATAAATATGCATAAGGAAATCACTGCCTCTTTTCACTCCCTCCCATTTTTTCTGACTCTATGAGGAAGGGTAACTGGTGACTTACAATGTCCCAGCAGCCCCACCTTGCTTCTGCCCAGGAGGGAAGGGAGAGCAAGACTAGATGTATGTGATGTTGACCTCTGGCTTGATAAGCTACTGGAAACTTGTGGGAGGCTTAGCATACAAGGGTCCCTCTGAGGGAGCCCATCCTTGAAAGGAGAAAGGGGAGAGGATAGGGAAGAAAAGGGGAGGGAACAGTGTTGTATCTTTTAGCTTTTGTTGTAGCTTTTGCCCTATAGGTGATCCTCTACTCCCTCTAGAGATTGTTGGCTCTTGCTCTTAACCTTTTGGTAGAGTGGGGCTGGGATCTCTATTTTCAGGATAATTGCATGGGTAAAAATGAAATTTTGGGGGTGGGAGCTTTTTTTTAAATTTAGCTTTTCTACAGTTTTTAAAGGACAGTCACCCTATAGGATAGCCTCCTCAGATGCACTCTCTGCTGAAGCTCAGCTCATTAAGTCTCTAGGCTCATGGGCCATTACTAGCTCCCAGCTCTTCTGTCTTTGTTATTCTTAGTTCCTCCAGGTTGGCTCAATCTTGCCCAGTCCAGGTTAAGATAGCTTGATCAAGCTTATCAGTTCCTTACCTCCCTACAAAAATACTCCAGTTGCTCTTATCTCCAGCCTATTACCTTGACCCAGTAGCTGCCTGAACTATCTTGAAGCATTGACCTAGTAGTCCTAGATCATTGAAGATTCATTCCCCTTTCTTCCTCTTGCCATGGTCTGAAGACATGTAGAGCTTGAAGCTCCCTGGCTTCATTATATCTTTTTCCTTGCCCCTCCTCATACCGTCTTTTCAGGTGGTATTCTTGGTACCAATGTGAGGAGTCCATTGGGCTGCCCAAGTACCTTTTAAGCTCATTGTCTCTTTCTGATTACCAGCCCCTTGAGTTTCTCCAGTTAAACCACATGGTCTTGTCATAAGCACACCAAATAAGAAAGCCTGTTATTTTCATAATTGACTGGCTGGTCTAAGTCTTCCATGAAGCCTCTTTTTCCCCCAGTAACAGACTCTAACATGGGTAGGTGAACTTAATCATCATGACTGTCATCTTTGCATACACGTTCACTTCTGTTAAAGTCCATTATTTGGTGCCAAAGTCAAGGGCTCCCTTTTTTCCAGGAAACCTATTAATTGATAACGATCTTGTTTGTACCTCTCTTGTGCATTTATCATATAATATTGTGTATTATTTCTGTCTGTTGTAGGCCTACTGGATTGCAAGCACCGTGAAGACATCAGCTGTGTGTCTCATTCAGTATTTGCCCTTTAATACCTAGTAGAGTCTTCTGCATATGGTGAACCTTTAATAAACGTTGAATGGAATGGATAGAAAGGAAACAGTTAAATGTGAAGGAAGAAAGGGTTCAGTCTCCCCTCCTCCCCCAGTGAAATGCCTTCCAAGACAAAGAAACAAAATCAAGGAGGCTTACCTTTTGGCAGAATATGATTCAGGGGCAAAGAAAAAGGTGTCTCAATATATTCCTACTTGCTAGTTACTCTTTGAAATTATTTTTGACATCGGCCAGAGTCCAGACCCTTTTATGATATAATTAGAAGTGAAATTCTTAAAAATGTCACTGCCTGGGAGAGGTATGAATGAATTGTAGTCAGTATAAATGATGGCATCACATTCTTTCCTGTTTTGATAATGGAGAAACTAGAAAGCAGATGGTGTCTGAAGTAGGAGGAAAAGAAAAAGAAAGCAGGATCATCCAAAGACACGTACAGTAAAAAAGAGTGATGGATTTGTAGTTGGTTCTAATTTGGGCCCTGCTATTTCCTATCTCCGTGACCTTGACTCTGTAACCTAACCTCTGCAGGCCTGAGTTTCCTCATCTGCTTTAAAAAAAATGAGGGTATTGGACTACATTCTTTCCAGCTCTAAATCTACTGTTTGTTCAACATTCCCGTTTTGCCATAATCTGGCCCTGTTCATTTTTATCTGCCCTGACACAAATAGAAACTGCATCTTTGTATTTCAGGGCCAGCCTGGCTGTGCAGGTGCATAGGTTAGCACAATTACACCTGTGACAAATGTAAATATTCTCTTTAAGCAGAGAATTAGTGTAAAAGGCATGAGGTAAGCTTTAATGCCCAATTTACTTTACCTTCCCCACCCCTCTTTTGAACGTTTCCCCCTCCAGGTGCTGAGCCCCTACAAGGTGCAGCTCCTCTGCAGTATGGGGACCCTCCAAATAACAGACCCTCCAGAAAGAACAGAATCCCTCATAGAGGGATCTTTGCAGTTCAGCTCTGAGTAGGTTCAGACTCATTTGGGAAATTAGCAGAGCGTATCTTGTCAGGAAGTGACAGCCAATTATAAAAATGTTGTACTGGAACCACATGGCCTATGGAACAAGGTTTCATTTGCTTCAAAAGTATAGAATGATAGTTTCATTATGGGTAGCAGGCAAACTCCTTTTTTTCCCCTAGAATTCCAATTTATCTAAAGTGATATAACATTTGTGAAAGTGCTTTATATTACTGACTGTATAGCTGTAAAGTACTATTATTACTAACTTGTAGATTCCTGCATCTGACAATATTTTTCCAGCCCTGGTAAAATTTCCACATTGCTTTGAGTTCTTGGGATCAGCAGCTTATTACCCACAGTATTTGCGCATAAGTCTGAGAAATGCTTGGAAAATATTTCCATTGTTGCTCTAGGAAGCTAACTCTGAATTGCAGATAGGTTTTTTTGATATAAGCTACTCATGAATGTGTAGCACCTTTTTGACCGCATAACTGTGAAGCTGTCATACATTTTTATATGGAAGTAATCACAGGTAAGAATGTTTGATTGCGTTGTAAATGGTGCTTATACCTTTAAGCAGGCCTTGTGGGCTGCTGCCAAGCTCAAAGTGAGAGGCAGCTTGCTGGGAGTGGCGGGAGGCTGGAATGAGGGTCAGGAAACCTACATTTGAATTTTGTATCAGACTCTTTTTAGCTGTGTGGAAAAGGGCAAGTCTCTAAATGGTCCTTAGAGCCTTGGTCTCCTCATTTGTAAAATGAAGATAACGTCTTTGCTACTCCATCCCAGGACTGTTGTAAGGTATAGTGATTTGCCAAAGCTCTGTGTAAGTGTGCATTGAAAAGGAAATGTTAGCAGCCTGTTACCATCCGAGGCTTTCTCTGTTGGTCATCTAGAATCTTAGGTCTGGAAGGGACCTTGGAGGTCTCTGAGTCACTCAGTAAGCATTTGTTAAGTGCCTACTACGTGCCATATATACTCTGGGCATGCAAAGAAAGGCAAAGGGCAGAGTTCACATTCTATTGAGCCCAGCTCCTTCATTTTCCAGAGGAAAAAAAAATGAGGCCAAAGAGAGATTAAATGCTTTGGCTTACAGTCAGAACAACTAGTGAGTGACTGAGGTGGGATGAGCAAAAGCCAAGGCTTATTTTGCTTAGGACATCCAATCTGCCTTTTTATTTTAAAAACTCAATTATAACAAATACCAGCCTAGTGAATTGATTCATTTTTTCCAAGTTATACTTTTCCATTGTTTGCACCATTTTTCCCACAGTCTCCAGAAACATCTAAAATTGCTTTGACTATATGTTAATTGTTGTAAATAAAACAATTCCCCAAGTATTACAAATTAAAAAAAAATCGTTCTCGTGAGTCATCTTGGATGATGAGAATGTAATAACAGCAGCTCATATTTATATAGGTGTGGAAATATTTTAGCATGAATTGTGAAGCTACAGGGTGCCAGAGATGTCCTCTATGTCCAAACTCCTCTGTCATGTCTGCCAGCAAGCCCAGGCCTCTGCCTACTGATCCCCCTGCAGATTAAGCTGCTATATCTCCCTTTGCCCCCTGGAGTCCTCAAGTCCTCTGTCTAGAGAAGACCAGAGGGTTTCCTGTGCCCCACCTCTTCCCCTGTTTCCAGATAACTACCAACCTCTTAGTTATTTAAAGGGAAGTGATTGGCTCTGAATCATTACAAGGAAACATAAAAATGTCTGAAAAGATAGATTAATAGATGAAAAGGTACAGTTTCCAAAAGTTCTTTGTTTAATTCTGATTTTTAATAGCTATATATTTTGGTTATTCTCCTTTTCTGGCCTGCCTAAAATTCTTCTCAGTCTGGTATTACCTCGATATCAACTTATAGTTTCATAACAGTGGTATGGAATGACTTTTGTCAGCTGTATAGAATATGGTTCCCTACTCTTCAATGTGGCATATGAGAGTCTGGGCACAAAGGAGAGATTTCCCTTATTGTTCCCCAGCTTGGTCATCTTGGATCATTTCCACCTCAACCCACTGACTAGGCCTTGGGAAATACACACTCCTTCTCCCCACCCTATATTAAAAGGGAAAAAAAGCCCCTCAAAAACCCACAAAAACTTCCTCTGAGAAATAACTCTTCTGTAGCTGTACCCTGATGCTACCCCTCCTGGGTATCAGGCCTTGACATCTGCTTCCACCTATTTTATGTGTTCTAGTAGCCCATTCTGCTCCCAGCTTCTTGCCTGGCTTGACTTTTTGTACTTTCTGCTTCTCTTGAGGCAGATTCTACTGTCCACTTCAGCCCTCGATAAACTATTCCCTTCTTCCAGTCTCTGCTGATTAGGCTTTAGCCCTCTTCTCTATAGATTGAGCACCCACAGTCTGGGTTTCCTCTGCCTATGGCTGCTAACACCAGACTTTCTTGCCCTGAATCTATGTTTCTTGGTGGGCTTGTTTTCCCTAGGTGCTTTGGTTGAACTAAGTCGGCAGACACATCTCAAAGACCGTAGAAGCTGGGCATCAGAAAGACTCGTCTTTGTGAGTTCGCATCTGGCCTCAGACACTTAACTAGCTGAAGGACCCTGGGCAAGTCATTTAACTCTGCCTTAGTTTCCTCATATATAAAATGAGCTAGAAAAGGAAATGGCAAGCCACTCTAGTATCTTTGCCAAGAAAACCCCAGCTGGGGTCATGAAGAGTCAGACATGATCGAACAATAATAACACATCCCTTGAAGGATCCAATCACTTCTTGCCTTCAGTCGTGAATCACTGACACCCTTTGGACTCTTCTTCCCTGGGGTGGATAAGCAGAGGAAAAGATAGAAGAGGATAGAAGAAGAGAGGAGTCTGACTACTCACAGGTTGTGGTTTGTCCTTTGTTCTCAAAGAAGACTACAGTCATTACAAATAGGAATTTCTAGGCAAATCAAAATATTCTCAGACCTCCCACTATCCCATGCTAACAGCAACAGATTTTTACCATACCCACAAGTTATGGAATTTATTTTGTAGGCTGGTATATTGTACGTCTCTTTTCTTAGATATTATTAATGTAAATATGCTGTGTTTAGGCTGCTACATAGCTGATTGAACTTCAGAAATGAAGAATATTTAGTTTACTTAATCTGTTGCTCAGATATACTTTTCAAATAATACATATTTTTGTGTGTTGTTTTAAAAAACAAATGTAAAAAAAGATACTTCTTTTCAAGCATCTGTAGCAAGCAGCACAACACAATTTTTTTAGAAGTCCTATAAGGAAAAATACATTTTTAAAAATTTGTAATTTAAACAAAATTAAGTTCTAACCACATAGAAGACACTGTGCTAGACTCCAGAGATAAAAAGAGGAATGACGTAGAATGAGGTTCTGGTTTCTAGGAATTTGAAATTTTAAAGGACAAATAAGATAGAGACATTCTGCCACACAGATGGAAAGGCTACTGATTTTGGAGTCTTGAGGTCCTGGGTTCAAATCCTGACCCATATAGTTAATAGCTTTGTGATCTTGGGTAAATCTAAGTCTCATTTTCCTCATCTGTCAAGCATAGGGGTTGGGCTTGAATGAAGGACCCTTTCAATTCTCAATCAGTAAGACTACATGTAGTATGCACATAAATAGATCTCAAAGCACTGCATGGATGTATAGACAATCTGCCTGGGCACGCCACCCTGAAATTCTCCTAGTAGAACTGAAGACTTTTATCCCTTTACTTATACTTAATTAAAATATTGAAACTTTAGTTATTTTTCCCTTTACTAATTTCTTTCTGACGAAGGAGCACTTGCACATGAAGAATCTGAATGGGCATTCCCACAGAAGGTGCCAAAAATGCCACATGGGAAATTGACACTCCATTTTCCCCATGGGCAATGGAGCTGTGAAATGCTCCAAGAATCCTGCCTGAAGTTAGTTTCAAGTCTGACTTGGCAGAAAGTCAGCTTTTAAAGCTAGGCATTGTTTGTGGTCCAACATGAACTTGAAGTGAAGACAAGATTACCATGATCGCTTTAATCTGAAGTCTGGATTAGATTCTTTCAAGCAAAAGCATTTGTCTCTAATGGGGGCGAGTGCCTGTGTGTGGTTCTGTTGTGAAAAAATCAGTAACGATGGCCATAAAACGTTTGCTTTGAAGAAAGTCTGAAGATGCTGGCATTGAAGCCATTGTCTTTGCTGGATCTTGGTTTCTGAGAATACTCTACTAACTTTTTCCACTTGATCTCACTTGACAGTCTTAGAAATGTTTGTTTTTTAATATTTGCATTTAGTATTTTTTTTTCCATCTGTGTAGAATTTAAGTAGCTTAAATGGATTGGGGTTGCTGCTATTGCCAACTTCAGTGTTTATAGACATTCAAAACTTAATTTAGTGTTTCCATCTCAAAAAATGGTCAGCATTAATTATATCTCAGTGCTATTTCGTAAACAGCTTTGATCCAAAATAACAATATTATGCATATATTTAGTATGTTCATTGGCAGGTAACATTTCTCAGACACGCAAAGCATTAGGTAACATCTCCAGAAGTTGTGATCCTGAGGCTGACGTAACAGAAAGAAAGATAAGACACTTTGACTTGTACATCTTCATCTTTACTGTGCAGAGTAAACTAGCATCATAGGGTTTGGAGCTGTAAGGGAACTTAGAGATGATTTGATCCAACCCCATCCTTTTATTGATGAGAAAATTGAGGGAGAGAGAGAGTGAGAGACAGAGAGAGAGAGAGAGAGAGACAGAGAGAGAGAGAGATTGTATGTTTAGAGCTGGAAGAGACCTTATTTCAAATTAACATGCATTTATTCAGTACCTGCTATGTGCTGGGGATACAAAGAAAAACAAAAACACTCCCTGCCCTCAAGGAGCTTCAATTTGGTGGGGGAACTCTGTACAAGCCAAGATATTAACAGGCTAAATTGGAGATAAGCTCAAAGGGGAGGCACTAACGTTAAAGGAAACTTGGGAAAAGCTTCCTGCAGAAGGTGCGGTTTTTGCTAAGACTTGAAGAAAGCCTGGGACGTCCAGAGGTAAAGATACAGAAGGAGAGAATCCCAGACCTTGGGAACAGTCACTGAGAATGCACAGTGCTGGGAGATAGAGTGTCTTCTGCAAGGAACAACAAAGAGGAGGGTATCTCTACATGGCAGAGTAGGAAAAGGAAAGCAAGGTACAAAAAGGCTAGGAAGGCAGGAGGGGCCAGATTATGAAAAGCTTTAAAAGGCCAGAGGGTTTATATTTGATCCTGGAGATAATAGGGAACGATTGGAATTTTTGGAATGGGGGGGTGATATGGTCAGATTTGAGCTTTAAGAACTTCACTTTTATTAAGGCTTACCTAGTCCAAAGGCTCTTTAGGGCAGTTAGGTGGCACATTGGATAGAGCACTGGACCTGGAATTAGGAAGACCTGAGTTCAGATCTGCCCTCAGACATTCACCAGCTGTGTGACCCTGCTTGCTTCAGTTTCCTCATCTATAAAATGAGCTGGAGAAGGAAATGGCAAACCACTCCAGTATCTTTGCTGAGAAACCCCAAATGGGGTCGTGAAGAGTCAGACATGACTGAGTGACAACAACAGTCTAGTCCAACGCCTTCATTTTACAGATAAGGAAACTGAGAGTTAGGAAGGTTAATCGATTTGCTGCAGAGCTCAAAGGTAACAGATAGCAGAGCTAGGATTTAAATGTAGGTTTCTTGATTCTCAGTCCAGTTTAATTTTCATTATACCGTGCTTCCTCTTCTACTACTCATTGTGGTCAATTGAAATAAACCCTTTAAAAATGTATTTCTAGATACAGAAAACATAAAATAAAGGTACTCCTGAGAATCATATAATCCAAGGCAGATAATAAGGATGTTAATATGTATATGCATGTATGTGTGTAACTTGTAAGTTTCTAGCTAAGCACAATAATGTTTCTGATTCTTATTCTTTTCCTGGATTGGGAAGTTAGCTTTGAAGTTTATCAAGAGCTCGTCCATCCCTCCTGCTGCTGTTCTCTTGAGGTCAGCAGGGGAAGTGAAAGAGAGGACCTACTGGTGATTACTCATCTCTTTTATCTCTTCTTTTTGCCTTTCTCTTGTTTTTCATAACCCTACTAACCTGTCCTTTGTTAAACTACAAACTTGCAATAGCCCTGAACCAGGGGGAGTTGGGAGACTTTGGTTCTAGTCCTGATTCTGTCACTAATTACTCACAATCATAAGTGGTTTGCTTCCCCTCTAGGCATCAGCTTCATCAATTCAGGTGTAACCTCCTACAGGAGATCTTTCCTCTTTCCTGATCTTCCTAGTTGTTACTGTGTAGGTACTGCTGCTCTCCCCAACTCCCCTCCCTCCCAGGAGACTGTAAACTTCCTGAGGGTAGGGGTTATCTCTAGCTCCGAACACAGGGCCGGACATATAACAAATGCTCAAGAAATGCTTATTCAATTGGAAAAATACCTATTTTCCCCAGGTAGGGCTATTATGAGATTCATAATTCATATTGGGTATGAAATCACTTTGAAAAAAATAAAGTGTTAATTTTATATTAGGCATACATAATGGGAAAAGCCCCTTGAAAATCTGTGGTCGAAAATGTCATCTAATGAAATGAATTAAGAACAATTGGTATGGTTTCATGATGCCACATAGGAGGAAGCACATCGTCGTGTGGCCTGTGGTGTACCATGCTTAGAATTACTTCCTTTTCTTTCTCCTTCCCCATACTATTTTCCTTGTTTTATCACTAGCTTTTGATCCATCTAGATCCATTCTTTTTTGTCTCATATCTTTGACAGTCTGGTGAAGGCTATGGATTCCTTCTCAGAATAACATTTTAAATGCATAAAATACATATAATTACAAAGAAAAACAATTATAATGAAATATAGTTATCATTTTTTTTTAAAAAAGCATGAGTTCACTGTCCCCTGGTTAAAAATCCTTGATCTAAATGGATACTGAGGAGCTGGGAAATATTTTTCCCCCATCTACATAAGCAGAGTTGAGTCATTAGTGTAGACAAAGAGACTAGAAAGGAGACAACTAGTTTTCTTTCTTTCTACATTGGTAATTGAAAACACAGAAGGAGGGAAGTTGTGGTTAAGGAGAGATGATATAGAGGGACCATAAGAAGGACTATGATCCTTGGTCTCCTCCCACAATTTAGTTTTTCCTTTTCAACCTTCTGATATTGTGCTCTTTCTTTACTTTCTTTGTGGGGGTGGGAGCTGTAGCTAAATTTCTTGTATAGAGAGTTGGGAGTGTTCAGAACATGAGAACTTCAAAAACAAGTTCTGTATGTTTTTTATGAAAAAATTTTTTAAAAATTTATGGAGCAAAACAAGCATTTCCATAATGTAGTGTAATAAAAAGATGATTGCACATGAAACTGAAAATCATGTACAACTTGTTATTCTTTTTAAATATACAACAAAGTTATCATGTAAATTTCTTTTTTTCTTCCCTTCCACCCTAGAGATGGCCATCATTAGACACAAATAGGTATATACATAAAATTATTCTATAAATACTTTTATTTATCAGTCCTTTCTATTATTCTGTGTATTATTGAGTGAAAGAGAATAACTTAGATTAGTGAGTTCCAAGTGGCTTGTTGACATGCGTTTTTCTGGTGGTACTAAGGGTATATATTTCATACTTCCCAGGGCGATTTCAGTAAATGAAACAGTAGAAGGGAGGGCAAGGTCATTATCTGAAAGAAGAAGAGGTTGAGGGAGATGGTGCCTGATAATTACTAGTTTTATATGGAATATCAGCAGGAATGGAATAAATCTTTAACAATAGGCTCTGAAAAAAATTATGGTTGGTACACTTTTAAATTTAATCTGCGTTAATATTTTCTCCATAGCTTTCTTAAATCTAGACAAGTGATGTCATCAAACTTAAATAGAAAAATATCCCTGTGGTGCATGCTGACTTAGAAAACCACAAACTAACATTGTCTATGTTGTACTGTGTTTTTATTTATTTTGTTAAACATTTTCCAATTACATTTTAATCTGGTCCTAGCATACCAGCTGGGAATTGGAAACCTCTGGCCTAGACAATTAATAGTTTGCAGTTTCCTAGCTTCAGATGTTCACGCTGAGAATTTAATAATCAGCTTTCAGGAGCCTGTGTGAGCTGGCTCCAGCATCCCCCTGAATATGAGTCCCCCCAGAGACTATCCAAGGTCATGAAAAGCCCCACTGGGCCCCAGTGATATGTTCCTGGAATGAGTACCTACCCATTGGTCAAAAAGAGGGAAAAAAAGATTGCTAGGTTGGAATAAAATAGATGCAAACCCAAAAGATTGGTTTGTATTTTAAAAGTTCATTTGTAAACTGAATTTTAGGAACTTGGAACACATTTTACTGTAATTGCAATATATAAATGGTGGTTAGGTACTTGAGCAAGACCATTAAAGTGTATTCAGTCCTTCATCAGAACAAGTGGCTGTGGAAAGGGAAAGAGGACCCTAGGGAAGAGAATAAAGAGATAAATTGGGAGCCATCTGGGTGTACAACTTCTCCTCAGGCTTTACCAGCTCTTGATCTGCCATAAGTCTTATTATTAGAAAGCTGGACGATTGCAAAATCCTTCTTGCAACAGATCTTGCCGCCTTAAAGTCTCCCCTTTGCATACCATCTTTAACGATGCTGTTAAGTTAGTCTTTCTTATACAAAGATATGAGAATGTCACTCCTTTGATCAAAGCCCTTTAATACATCCCTCTTGCCCAATCAATAAAGGAGGAAGGAAATAAGCATTTATATTGTGAGATAAGTGAAGACTCATTCTGGCTTTGGTTCCAGGTTTTTTTGCATCCTGGTGCCTCCTTAAGCTTTTCATTTCTTCTTTTTCTTTTTTCAAAGATAAGGCTCTTTATTAAAATACTTAAGCACCAATAGATGATAAGTTATGCTTCTTTACTTTTTCCCTTGTCTCACAATACTTCCTTCCTGGTATATTGTGCTTTTTCCTCTTCCTCTTCCTCTTCCTCCACAATCTTCACTGTCTACCTGGAGTTAGGAAGACCCGGGTTCAACATAGACCTCAGACATTTACTGACAGCTTGACCTTGGACAAATCGCTTCATCTCTGTCTGCCTTAATTTCCTCACCTGTAGAATGCAGACGATAATAACAACCTGTATCTCCCAGGGTCCTGAAGATTAAATGCGATAATATTTGTAAAGTAGTAAGCCCAATAATAGTGCATTGCAATTTATATTACTATGTAATATACATTATTATATTACTAGCAATTATGTTATTTGTATTATATATATTTTACAAAATTATTATTTATATGGTATATGAAATATCTAATTTATATTATAATTAATAAATTCCTACCTTGCTCCTGCACAATTTCTTCAGGAAGATCTTATTTTGCTTCTTTTCATCCTATCAGAAAAACTGACCTAGTGATGGGTGGGATAGGGGCACGCTGGAGAAGGAAATGGCAAATCTCTCTAGTATCTGTCAAGAAGCTCCCATAGACGATAGACAAGTCTATTGGGGTCATGTAGAGTCAGACACAGCTGAACACCACCAAAGAGATATGGTAAGAAGACTGAGAAAGTAGGAGAGGTCTAGGCTGTGAGGGCTTTGAATGCCAACTGGGGCATTTTGTATTTGTTCTTAGAGGCAATTGGAAGCAGCTGGAGTTTATTGAGGGGGGATGGGTGGCATACTCAGACTTGTACTTTAGGATAGATAGCTATTGTGATAGACCAGGCATGAGAGGATGAGAGCCAACACTAGATCTTACTGTCCTCTGATATTCTTCAGTCAGCTCTTCACTGAAATCAGGATTCTGCTAGACAGGTACCTGGAACATGTCACCTGAGAGCCCTCGTCCTGGTCTAGCAGATGCAGTGCTGGACTTGGGGCCAACTAGAACAACTTGGGTTCAGTTTTCACATTAGGTACTGATAAGTTTAGTGACACCAAGTCTTTGAGCCCCAGCTTCCTTATCTGAAAATGAATAGCATTTACCTCACCTGGTTGCTGTGAGGTTCAAATGAGAAAAATGTATATAAAATACTTTGCAGAAAATGCAAGTAAAATACTTTGCAAACGCTTAAGTGCCGTATAAATATAAGCTACTCATATTTTGATCTGAACTGAGCTTCCTATCCATTCTCCCTTTGTTTTTTGCCTAGAAACAGGAAAATGGTAAAGGAGCTATGTTTGTCAACAACAAAAGAAACTCCTAGTTGGCTGATGATGGTCACAGAAAACTAGGGAAGTTAATTTCCTTTAAAAGCCAGCTATAATTTGGTGGAAGTAAAGAATGTCATGACTCAGGAATTATTTGAATTTAATCATATAAAAATGTGCTTCTCACAATGAATATATTCAATTAATCCACTAGGTGGAGCAAGTAGTTTAAGCATGGTTTGTGAGTAGCAGTTTTGAAAATATCTTGTATTTCATATGGAAAGATGATTTCCTCCTAATTAAAAATGGATTCAATAAATATTTATTATGCCCCAGTGATGTGTGCAAAGCTGTGTGATGGATGCTAGGGGTACTAGGACAGAAATACCACCCCTTCTTTTCTGCCACTCTAACGGAACTCACAGTCTGAAGTGGGGGAAGACATACACACGGATAATTGAGAAACAAAGGTGAGTGAGATAAGTGAAACGGAGTAATAAGAATAATGCTAGAAAAGTGCACTGAGGAGCTGGAGGTAAGAGATAACCGTTATGACCATCCTCTTTCATTTATTCGCCGAAGAGTTATTTAAAATCTTACTGCCTGAAATACTGGTGTTAAATTGGATACAGACAGAAGCAATGTGGAGTAAAAAACCTAGGGGATGGAGTGTCTGAGTTCTGGTTTTGATTCCCATCGACCAATTGTATGACCTTCGGAAAATGGCTTAACCTTTTATGTGCCTTAATTACCTCATGTATAAAATGACACAATCTCTAAGGTCTCTTCTGGCTCTTAAATTCTGTCTTCTTATGGTATCATGGCATTTTCTATCTTCTCTGAGTTTTTAATCCAGTAAGAGCGTGTTGTTTTAAAAGTTCAAGAGACATAGTTTCTGGGTAATTTGATCATTTTATTAATAAGGCTAGTGTGTTTATTAATAAAAAGAGGTAAGCAGCACTCTCGAATGCCAATGGGCTCACAGTTTATATAATTTAAATGATATATGATATTATATTTGCATATTATATATTATATATTATATATTATATTCAGTAACTGAATCTCATGACAGTGGGCTCACAGTTTCCATAATTTATGTATATGATATTATATACGCATATTATATATTATATTATAAATTATATTCAGTAACTGAATCTCGTGACAGTGGGCTCACAGTTTATGTGCCCTTGGAGGCATAGGTGTTCCTGAGGGTGGCGATCAACTGTGATTGGTTAATAATTAATGAGAAAATGAATATTACGGTGAGAGGTTGGGCTATATTCCAGTGAGGGTCTTGAGGGTATGGGACTTGGATCACCCAAGTCTTAGTCAAAGAGACTTACCAATTTCCATATCACCCGTCAGACAAAAGGTAAAATCCACATTTTCTCAGACCTGTCTGAGTAAATACAGTCTTTGTCTAAGATTTCCCACACTGTTTGGTTTCTGGATGAGGAATTAGACAAGGGGAAAAACCTTGGTCCTGATTCAGTAATTAGTAATACAAGACAGAAATGACCATTTTTCTCAGGGGAATTATCTATATATGTGTATATATACATGCATACATACATATGTCTGTGTGTGTGTATACACAAATAACTACAGGTTTTTCTAAATCTTTTTTTTTTTTTTGCAGGGGGGAAAGTAGGGCAATTGGGTTTAAGTGACTTGCCCAAAGTCACATAGCTAGTAAGTGTGTGAAGTGTCCAAGGTCCAGTTTGAACTCAGGTCCTCCTGACTCCAGGGCCGGTGCTCTACTCACTGCGCCACCTAGCTGCCCCTTTTCTAAATCTTTTTGAGAGGCATTGTGGCCAGGTGGATAAAGTACTGGACCTGGAAATACAAAGATTTGAGTTTTAATTTCACCTAAGACACTGTTTATGGCTAGTTGTGTGACCCTGGGCAAGTCACTTAATATCTATTAGCCTTAGTGGTATCCTTCCCTGTAAAATGAGGATAGTAACAATATTTATCTCACGAGGTATCAAATGAAAATATATGTGTATACTGTATGTATATAAATAAATGTGATTTTGTTCATTTTAAAGCCGTGTGTAAATGTTAGCGATCATGAGGATCAAATGGGAAAATGTACATAAAGCACTTTGCAAACCTTTTTGAAGCACTCTATAAATGGGTGCTATTAATACTTAATGGTATCTTAATAGGTCACTGCCGTGGATGAGGATGGCATGGCACATGTTTTCACTATGGCTGGCTGGAATCTATAGATATGGAACAGAGATTTTGTCTTCAAGACTAAATGGACCCTGCCAAGAGAGGTGTGACCCCTAAACTCATTAGCACCGTTCTCTTGCTAAACTAACCGATCCATGTTATAGTTTTATTGCTCATCAGAGACTTTTCTCTATATTCTTTTAAGCATGCTTGCTGTGGTCAAACATATCCAAGCACTATAGGCTGTGGCTATTTTTGAACTCTAATAAAGAAGGAGCCTGTAGTTTAACCTGGTTGCTGGCACATGTGCTTCTCACAAGCTAATGACGTCTTAGATTCTTGGCTTCTGCTACTGAGCATTTAATAAAGCAGATTTACCATTTTCATTTTTTTCTGAATCAAGCTCCCTGTGGGAATGGGTAATTTGTGCGTTTCTAATTTCTGAAGATTTTAATGAAATACATGTCTGCCAAGTAAAAGCCTTTATGTCAATTGGAATTTGTGTTGATTGCCAAGTACATAAGAGAAAGATAAATGAGACTATGATACAGGGAAATGGGCTGACCTTATTCAGAGTATATAATAGTTTTTTTTTTTAATTTAAGCAGGTTTGATATCATTCATTTGAAAAAACAAAACAAGTCTTCCTAAAGTATTTTTTTCGATAGTAGCTTTTTGGTTGTAGATCATTAATCACATACTTGATAAGACACTGGAATTTGTTTGAAAATGACCATAGCTATGCTTTGTCTTCCGAAAGAGGATCTGGGCACAAGTTTTTCACCAAGATAGGAGGGTATTCTCTGAATTTCTAGTATACTTATCTTATTATCCATTATTTCTGGATCATAAGGTCATAGACTTAGAGCTGAGCCACACAGCCCAAACACTCTCATTTCACAGATGAGAAACTGAGGTCAGGTGACTTGCCCAAAGTAATATAGATTGTTTAAGTAGCAGAACCGGCAATTGAATGTAGGTCCTCTACTACAAAACCAATATTCTTGCCTGACAACTCATAGTAACTGAATCAGAGGAAGAAAATACTCTATTATTCCCATAAGGAGTTATTGGACAACTTTTCTCCAAAGTTGACAAATGGGATGTCAAGATGTTTCTTTCTGGTTAAATAGAAGCAGTGGAATTGAGATGGAGTGGGCAGATTATTGTAGAATCAAGAAACACAACGTCATTTTGTCCCTCCAGGTGGCTGCTTTGAAGTCGCTCATTTGTGGGGGTGAGAGAGACTTCTCTTATCTCTTTTCTCCAGAGACAGTGGAGGTCTGTTGTAGGACAGCAATGAACTCAAAGAATTTTCTTAGATTCTCAGCATGTCTATTAATTAGGGCTAATCTTTGCTATTTGGGGGGAAGGTTATAGAGAGATGGTATGATATGATGCAAAAGGCATCTGCTGTTGACAAAAGATGTGGGTTCAGGTTTCCATTCCAGCACTTACTTGCTGTGACTGTGGAAAACTTAGCTCGCCATTTAGAGCCTTAATCTGTTTGTTCATTTCTAGAAAAGGGACCATACCTGTAACATCCACCTCAGAGAATTATGGAAAGAGCACTTTGTAAACTCTACAACACCATGTTGGTGAGCTACTGTTACTATTGTTGGGCTATCCAATAAGTTCTGAAACAGGTAATAAAATGAGGACTTTATACTGATTATTTAAAAACTACCTATCATATTCCAATTTTGGGCAATGATAGTTTAAACGTGTCAGGTTTTCCTGCAAAAATTTTTGAGACCCTCACCACCTGAACTTCTTGGTTATAATTAGAGCCTAAACAATAGGTTGAGAAAGAGACAAAGAAGGATGAACGAGGAAAGCATTTTCCAAATTATTTACCTTGATACGTGGGGATCCTTGAGAAAATTTTCGTGCTAGTGATATTTTTATAACATTATATTGAAAATTAGATGTGTGTAGAAAGTACTTAATGTATTAATTTTTTCTATGTGAAAATAGGTTAAATTTCTTTACTTTTGCTCCAAAGTTTGCCTAGGAGTATCGCGTTCACCAGGGATAGCTAGGTGTTGCGTTGGCTAGAGTTCTGGGCCTGGAATCAGGAAGATTCACCTTCCTGAATTCAAATCTGGCATCAGGCCATTACTAGCTGTATGCCCCTGGGCAAGTCTCTTAACCTTGTTTGCCTCAGTTTCCTCACTTGTAAAATGAGCTGGAGAAGGAAATGGCAAACCACTTTAATTTCTTAGCCAAGAAAATCCCAAATGGGGTCACAAAGAGTTAGACACATCTGAAATGAATGGACAGCAATTCCATTCAGCAGGCCCAGCAATTAGGGGTTCTGTGAGCATGCTTCCAAGTTCAGAAATGGTTCTTAGCCAAATCTATTTGGAAAAATCTGATCTGGGCTTATAGAAATGGCCCCTAGTTAAGTTATTTACTTGAACATTTTCTTGTCTGTTTTCTGCTCTTAGACTGGATCTGGATCTGGTCCAATACTTTCCAATAAGATTTAAAAAAAAAAATAAGGCTTTTTTCCAGATAACAAAAATTTATTTTATCTCCTTCCCATTTTCTTCCACTGGAAAAAAAGAAAAACAAAATTATTATGATAAACACTCATAGTCAAAACTCATTCTCACATCCAATGAGATTTTTAAATTTAAGTCATAGTGTCAGAGAGTGCCAATAGAAAACTCCAAACCTCAAACAAACCCTTTTTTTTTAATTTCAAAATTTTTAAAGATGTAAATGCCAGAGAGATGTAGTGGTATAATGTATGAACTTGCAGTCAGGAAGAATTTTGATCAGTCAATCAATCAATCATAAAACATTTTTTAAGTACCTGCTATGTGCCAGGTACCATTCTAAGTTCTAGAGATGCAAAAGGAGATAAAAGGCAGTTTCTGCTCTCAAAGAGCTAGTGATTGGAAATGGAACACATCTTCTAGCTTTATGAACCTCAGACATGTCATTTAGCCTCAATACATTTTAGTTTCCTCACCTGTACAATGGGCATAATTGTAGCACTTTCCTCATAGAATTGATGTAAGGATCAAATGAGATAATGTAGACAAAGAGCTTTGAGAACTTTAAAACACCATGAATATCAGCCAGTATTGTTATTGTTGGTTTTGTTATTATCATATGGTTCTCTTATCTCCATTGAATTATTTCTTCATCATCTTCCATAATAAATATTTATATAATGACTATGTGTAAAATCTTCCATGAAAATCCTCTTCCCACTTTTTCTTCATGGCTTTGAGGCAGATCTCTGTTCTCAGAGGCTCTAAGCCAGTGGAGTCCAGATTCTGGCAGGTCCTAATAAACCAGAAACGTTTTGAGTGCTACCCTGATTGTGAACTGTATGTCTCTTATCAGAGGCCTGTCACTGGGATGGCAACAGCAACTTTCTTCATGTTGGTGGAGGGAAAATCCAAATAGATACAATCACAGATTCTCAAAGTATAGGGAAGACTCTCTGGGTGATCATTGGTTGACCCCACAGCACATTTTCCCCTAAAAGTTGCTACCCCAAATCCTTCACATGATACAAATTATGTGGATGGCTTAGATTCACTGTATTTCGAAGAAAAATCTCCACTGTTTCTTCTCTTTTTCTCAATTCTTAATATATCTTTGATATAGATTGTCTTAGTGTTCAAGTAAAAACTTTACTGGCGGAAAAAAAAATTCTGCAAGACAAGTTTCCTTGAATGAAGAGGAACGGGTAGCTCTAACCACAGACCTCAAACCTTGCCTAATGTAACACATGATTCAAGGTCGTTGGCCTGACAGAAGGTTTCCCATAAATATCCAGGAAATTTCAAGCAGAGTAACTCCAACTAGACCCTGATGGAAAAGTCATTTTTACCATTTTCCTGTTTTTGCTTTCTTTGCCGTGCATGAAGTGAGTAGACACTTGAGGAAATTGAAATGAAGAAACAGATAGACATTTTACCTGTGATGATACTTTAACTCTTAACTGTATCAAGAAACATTGACAGTATTTGAAGTATGAGATATCTACTTATGTCATGGCTTCTTTTGTTAGCATCCCACATCACTTTCCTTGACACATCCTCTTAAAGCCCTGGAGGATATATCATTGAAGAACATTCTTTTACAAATTCATATTATTTTGAATTGCACATTCCAGGTCAAGCAGTTCAATAGTTACTAACTTTAGGCTGTATTTGAGACCTAGTTTTATACAATTTCTTCATGTCCGTCTTTGAGATGAAAATAATAAAATCTTAGATAATCTGAGTTTTTTAGTAGGGTGAGGGCTGGTTTGAGCCTTCAGAAAGGGGGGGGGGTACCTACTTTTCATAAGCAAAATGTAATTAAAAAATAATTTGTCTTGTTATATTCTGGGGGCCAGTCGCATTGATTGCTTGTGTTCTCACATGCTGTGTATAATCTTTTGATCATCAACTTTCATTCAGGATATATTTCAAAATCATTGCAAATGAAGAAACTCAGCTTTTATTTTTGAAAATAATTTCCTTTTATTGTTTATTCCCCTAGGAAGTTTACAATCCTTTAAAAATACTGTTTATATTTTTCCTTTTTAAATTTCTCTTATTTTTATGGATGCCTTTGGTTTTTATGTCACGTTTGTTTCTGAGTATATCTTTCCCTAGTCCCCTACCCAACAAACTATCCCTTATAACAAAGATTGAAATTGAGGAAAACTAGCAGTGCAGCAAAATTCATCGATGCATCCCTGAAATCTGAAAGTATATGCAATATTTGAATTCTGCAGTCCATTACTTCTATAGTGAAGGGAGGGAGATACAATTTATCACCTCTTCTTTGGAATCAACCCTAGTCTTTATAATTACACAGCATTCAGTTGTTTTTTTAAATCTCATCAACATTGTAATCACTGTATATATTGTTTTCCTGGTTTAATGTACTTTACTCTATCAATTCATATGTCTTTCCGTGGTTTTTTGAATTTTTTTGTATTCATTCATTTTCTTTAGCACAGTAATGATATTCTATTACATTCATTTACCACAATCAGTCCATCCCCCAGTCGATGGGCACTGCCTTTGTTGCCAATTCTTTGGTCCTTTCTTATTATCATTGGCCTCCTTGGGGTAAATACCTGGCAGTGGGACCTCTATGTTAAAGGATAGAGACATTTTAATCACTTAAAAAGACAAAAAGCATAATCCCTAATTTTCTGAGTGGTTGGAAGAGTTCATAGCTTCATCAACAGTGTCTATCTAAGGGAAAGATTCTTAACCAGGGCTAGGGGATGAAGAGGGTGATACCTGTGAATTGGTCTTTTAAAAATATGTTGACAACCATTTTAATATGTTTTCTTTCCTTTGTAGCACTACATATTCTATTTTATTTATTTAAAAATAGTATTCTGAGAAGAGGTCCAGAAGTTTCAACAGAGTGCCAAAGGGTGTCTATGACACAAAATGACCCCCAAAAGGTTAAGAGCCAAGAAGTTTATGATGTTGCTAGATATAATACATGTCTGACACAATAATAAGAAAGTGTAATGCTAAAAGGCATTAAACTTAAGAAATGTTATACTTAGATTTGAATCTAGATGTTAGTCTGAAAAGTTCGTATTGTAACAAAGCCGCTCAAAAATCATTGTTCTTTGTTTTTTTAATTGTAGCATTTACTGGACACTCATGTGCTAGCAGAAACCCTGAAAAGCCTAATAGAATTTTGTTTCCTAAGTTGACGTTGGGATACCTAGATATTAAATGAGGAGGTTTTTAGATGCCCTGTGTAAATTGAATTTTCTTAGGAGAGTATGGTGGAAACAAAGAAAAAGTCAATTCTAAATTTGATTTTCTTTTGCCGTCATTAATTTGCTTTGCTTCTTTTTTTTCCCTTCATTTAATGCTTTGATTAGAGCTAGGCTCTTGACTCTCTTAATATTTACTCAGTCTTATTTTTTGGGGTGTTAAATCTCCCTTGCTGACTACCTAATTTCAGTTCAACAAATATTTACTAGGTACCTATGGCAATTCAATTTGACCAGCATTAGTCGAATAACAGGGCAGCTAGGTGGCACAATGGATAGAATGCTGGAAGCTAGGGGCAGGAAGATTCATCTTGCTGAATTCAAATCTTATCTCAGACGCTTACAAGCTATGTGACACTGGGCAAGTCAATTAACCCCTTTGCCTCAGTTTCCTCATCTGTAAAATGAGCTGGAGAAGGAAATGGCAAACCATTCCAGCATCTTTGCTAAAAAAAACTCCAAACGGGCCCATGAAGAGTTAGATACAGGTGAAAAATGACTGAACAACAAAACTGTGTGCTAGACACTGTGCTTAATGCTTATAATCATGTCATTCGATCCTCATAGGCCCTGATCTTAAGGAGCTTATGATCTATTTGGATAGATGGCATGTGCACAAATAAATATAATATGATGTAGTAAGTGATTTAGGGCAGGAACACTCAAAGCACTATGGGAGCATAGAGTAACCACAAATTATATCTTAGTGTTGGGAGATCAGAGAAGACTCCACGATCAAGGTGAGCTTTGACCTGAAACTTGAAAGACTAATGGGGTTTCAACAGGTAGAGACTAGTGAAAGGATATTCCAGGTAGAGGGGAAAAAATAGTAGCAAGGACACAAAAGCGGGAAAACAATTGACCAGGAGTAAGAAGGCAAATTTCTGGGGCAGCTAGGTGGCGCAGTGAGTAGAGCCCCAGTCCTGGAGTTGGGAAGACCTGAGTTCAAATGTGGCCTCAGATACTTGATATACTTACTAGCTGTGTGACCTTGGGCAAGTCACTTAACCCCAATTGCCCTGCTTTCCCCCCTCCAAAAAAAAAAAAAAAAGCAAATTTCTGATTTGCCTAGAGTATGGACCTGTCAAGGGAAAATTGAGAAAGACAGAATAGAGAGGTAGATTGTAGCCAGATTGCAGGGATTTTTGAATTCTACATTAAGGAATTAGTTTTTATCCTGCAGTCACTTAAGGTTTTTTAAGCCACAAAGTGCTTTAGAAAATTAATTTGTCAATGGTGTGCAGGATACAAGAAGAGAGAGGCTGATTTAAGGATATCACTCAAGAGACTATTGCAACAGTCCTTGGCATGAAGTGATAAAGAGGTTAGAGCGGTGTTCATCGGACTAGAAAAAAAAAGATATGGGTGCAAAAAAGCATATGAAAGAAAAAAATCAGTAGTCTCGATATTGAGGGTGGCGGTGTGCAATAGGAAACACTAAAATTTTGAGGCTGAGCACATAGAGGGATGGTGGTATCACTAACAGAAATGTCGAAGTCTTGAGCTACTAGATTTTTGTGGGAGAGAGAAAGATGAGCTTAGTTTTAGTCATGTTGGTTTGAGGATAAACAGTTGTTAGAGAATGAGGTCAGGATTGGAGAAGTAGATTTGGGAGTTTTCTGTGTGGAGGTGAAAGTTGAGGGTGTGGGAGTGAGTGAGATGCCCTAAGAAGAGATATGTAGTATACACTTGCACAAGTAATCAATCATTTAATGTCCAATTAGATATAGTGCTTGTGTTAGAGGTTCTCACCTGATGTGAAAGAACTGAGTATAGTTTTGAGATCTCTTAGTTATCTGGTTTTTGGTTCCTCCCCTAGGCTTCAGTATCTGGCCCTTTCTCAAGGATAACTTCTAGCTTTCCTTATAAGCACCCAGTCTCAAAATGTAGCATGGTTTTATTTATACCATAAAGACACAGAATGGACTCACCCTTAAGTCTATAGGCCAGACACCTTGCCCTTCAGCTGGCTAGCCTTCCTGGCAAGGACCAATATTGTGCCTGTGATCTGCAGTCCTATTTAGTATTGGGTTCCAGTAAGGAGGAAGTCTAGCATTCACCCTTCTGCTTTGGTGTTCTCTATCTTGTGGTTCTTTCACCAGCATCAAGTGTCACCAATCAATTTAAATCTTCTTCTGTTTTAAACCTCAGTGTCATAATCTTACCCCTTCACACCAGGGATTTCTTCAGGTACCTGTGGGAATGCTGCTTTGCTATACCACTCAATTACATCCTGTCTTCCACTATGAGTTGGCTCATAGTGAGTCCATAGCTGTTTATCTCCTCCCTGTTCCAGTGCCTGGGCAGTGTGCTACCTGCCCATGTCAGCACAGTGCACTGAATTATTTGGAATTTGGATAGTAATCCTCACTGTGTTTTTCTTTCTCTCATCTTCCTCTGGGATGTCTAGCCAGGTTATGTAAAGCACCCCAGGCTGTTTCTTGGAGTTCTTCCAGGGGGTGGAGGGAGTGTTTAAGGTTCCTTTAACTTGGAGGGAAAGCAATACCTTATTTCATAAGAAATTCATATTAACTTTATTTCTAGACTATCCAGTGTATATATGATGCAAAAGAAAAAGTCAAAGCCAAATACAGATTTTGGATTATCCATTTAATTATTTCATTCATTAATGTGGTTATACCACTTTCTTGACCTTCTTTTATCATTTTACTTTTTATAGCAGTCTATATTGTACAAGTCCACTGAAGACTAGCAATTTGTAAACTTTTAATCAGCAAAAAAGAAAAAAAACAGTTTCGGTATTTGATGAATCTGCAGTCTCATCTTGTTGAGAAAGATGATGGATATGAATGGAATGGAATGTTTCGTACCCAGTGGATTTTGTTAGGTTGGAAAATTCTGACATAATTATAAAAACTGCTTATTTAAGTGTTCCTAGGAAACTAGTCTCTTTTTCCTTTTTGACGCTTGTTGTGAAATCGTTACTTTCTTCTCTCTTTGTTCTCTGAATAGAGCTAACTGAAACTAGAGCTAACTAAACTGAAGGTTTTAGATTTTCTTTAAAAAAAAAGATCCAGTAGTATTTATCTAGTTGGATAAACATGTATTAAACACCTACAAAGTTTCATGACTTTTCCCTTCTGCCAGTGCTAGCTGCTTCTTTTTATTCATTTCATTCATTCATTATTCAATAAATATTTACTGAACTACTTTTTATGTTCAAAGCACTACATTAGGCACCACAGGGGATGGAAAAATGAATAAGACATAGCTTTCATTCTCAAGGAGTTTACAGTCTAGTAGGAGGGGGTAAGACAAGTACACAAATAACTCCATGTAATACAAGGCAGAATGTGATAGGAACCATAAATGACTCATTGTATAAAGTGTACTGGATGTCCAGAGGAAGAGAAGATCATGTATGTTTGGGTAGATTAGAAGGTAGTATTTGAGTCAGTCTCTGAAGGACAGATAGCATTTTCACAGCTGGAGATTTTTATAGTCATTAAAACTCTGTTTCTGAGGGTTATCTAGCTTATATGGCTCTCAGCTCTGGGTCTGAGCTGTGTCTAGAGATGGAGTGGAGATATACAGCTGATGTGGCCTGGGATGCTTTGCTTTTCTTACTTCCAAGCATCTGTTGAGTCCAGCTATGGACTCACTACGAGCCAACTCATAATGGAAAATGGGATGTAATTGAGTGGTACAGCAAAGCAGCATTCGCACAGGTACCTGAAGAAATCCCTGGTGTGAAGGGGTAAGATTATGACACTGAGGTTTAAAACAGAAGAAGATTTAAATTGATTGGTGGCACTTGATGCTGGTGAAAGAACCACAAGATAGAGAACACCAAAGCAGAAGGGTGAATGCTAGACTTCCTCCTTACTGGACCCCAATACTAAATAGGACTACAGATCACAGGCACAATATGTTGAATTTCCTGATGTGCAAACTTGGATATAAACTGAAACCTCATAGCTCTGCTAAAGCAGCCACCTTCATTATGAAAAGCTGTTGTCATTCATTCTCTGGATGTTGTTATGTTGTGTGCCAGGATTGTCGTTACTGAGATCTTGTGTAGCTGTTAAAGATTCTTTGAATAAGCGAGAAAAGGAGTTTTATTTTACTTTCAGGGGGCGGGGGTTGAGGGTGGGGAGAGATTTTGATGCCAGAGCTAAAGTGGCCATTTAAAACACCAATAAAAATCACTTTGGTTATAATACTTGGGGTGTCCTTTGAAGATCTTGTAGTATTCCTATGTGTCAGTTTCAATTATTGGCTTATCTGGTGCTTTACATTAGAGATCTGCATTTTCAACAGTGTGAGCATAGCCTCTACTCATAGAGATCTCAAGCCCAATGTATATTGAACCCTGAGGTGGGGAGCGGGAATCATGCAAATCCATCCTTTTCTAGCATGATATTGTCTTCTTGACAACAGAATATTTTATGTTCCTGGTCATCCCAATTGCTAATGCCTTCCCTGCTCCACAAATTGACTTGTATTTAATACTTTGCCCTTATGTTGTGTACACTTTTCAGTGTATAGATTGTGTTCTCCTATAGAATGTAAGCACTGAGAAGACAGGGAGGTAAAGTTTCCTTTTCCATTTTATTTCTCCAGCACAATGTGTGGCATATTGTTGTTGTTAACAGTCATTTCACTTATGTCTGACTCTTCATGACCCCATTTGAGGTTTTCTTGGCAAAGATGCTGGAGTGATTTGCTGTTTCCTTCTCCAGCTCGTTTTACAGATGAGAAAACTGAGGCAAATGACTTGCCCAGGGTAACACAACTAGTAAGTGTTTGAGGCCATATTTGAACTCAGGTCTTCCTGACTCCAGGCCTTATGCCACCTAGCTGCCCTGCTTGGCATGTAGAAGGCACCAAATAAGTGCTTGGTAATTGATTGACTTGTGACTTTTCATCTGATAATAGGTGTAATATAAGTATCTATTGATTAAGAAGGAATAAAATGATAGACTGAACCCTGCGGGGGGGGGGGGAATCATGCAAATCCATCCTTTTTTATCATGAGATTCTCTTCTTGACGACAAAATATTTTATGTACCTGGTCATCCCAGTTGCCTTTCCCACACCAAAAATTGACTTGTATTTGATACTTTGCATATATGTTGTATATATTTTTCAGTGTATATGAGTTCAGTGTTTATAAGTGAATTTATAACTTATTACATGTATTTTGTCACATCTACATACATTGAAAAACAATGTAATGCATAGATTTCGAGGTACGTTACTGTGTGTAGAAGGTATGTTTGCTTGTTGATTGATTAAGACATGGATGGACCCATTGTAATAACACATCCTGGCCCCCCAGTAGTCCATGGTTCCCAGTCTGTGACACACTGCATTAATAATCTGTTGAGGGAGTTGGCTTGTAGCCAAAACCTTTTATCACCTGGTGGCTAACCTCCTGGTGATGACCATCTCCAGATGCTGCTGGTTCCCAAACAACATATTAACACCATTTCTTGTCGGGCCTGTATGCCTAGCCTTTTCTGGCTTGGTAGGGTGTGCCAGAGTTTTCTTTCTTTGGGTTTAGAACTCGGTATTGATGGCCACCCCATGACAAAGCATCAGAGCAGGACTTTAGTGATGGTCCTTAATCACTATAATTCATCAGCTGCAGCTAGTGACATTACAGCTGTGTATATCATAGCCTGAAGATGAATACCATCTGTTGCTCTGTGCATCAAGGAACAATTTCAGAACAGATCTTGGAAAAGCAGTAATGTAGGGAGGAGTAGGGTACAGGAGGGGGGCTCTCCCATATGTTTATCTTGGGTTTCACTTGCCAGCTTTGCATTTTAAAGAAGTGGGATCTGCTGTGAAGTATTCAGCCTGGCTGATATATTTGTATTAGTCATTTTGGAAAGAATCAGCCTCCTGGGTAATGTCGAGGTCATTTAGTTCAATCTTTTGATGAAGGAAGAGAACCAGTGTGGTGAATACACAGAAAAGACTAACCACAAGAACCAGAGAACTTCAGTGTGTTTAAATTTTCATCCTTAGCTGCTCTAGCAGAAGGTGGATGCTAAGATGGACTAGAGAATCATTCAGCCATATTCCGTTTTGTACTGTTTAGTCATCAGAGAGGAGAGAACCATTTTTAGTGGATGCAAACTTGTTCACCATTCCCCTTCTGTAAAGGGGAGATGTGAAGGGAGTCTAGATTGACGTGGTAATCTTCTGCTCCCTTGTGGCTTGCTGTCAGCAAGCTGTTTTCCCATACAGGCAAAAGGTTGCTCAAAGTGGGCTGCTGTGTGTGTTTCCATAGCAGCAGTCATGTTAATGATTTTCTCATTTTAGGGAGTTTTTTGGGCTTCTCTATAGCTTTACAATGCAGCATTAAACAACAAATAGCATATTTAGGTCAAGGAAAGAAAATGTTTGCTAATAGGAGTGCCAGGCTAAGCATTCTGGGAGGGTGATTTTCTTGCAGCCGATGAAGATTCTTTGTGGTTCACAGCAGCAGTTTGCAGCAGGGTATCTCTCTGATACTATCCTTTCATTTTGGATGGGCTCTGAGACTTAAAAATTCAAGCCATCAGCATCCCAGCCATTTTTGGCAGTCACGTGTCATTGCTACCTAAGAACAAATAAGAAAAAAAAGATTACAATTAAAAGCCTCTATTGGAGGAGGGGTAGACTTTCAGGGTTTCCATACAGCTGAGGTGTGTCATCTTGGTATTCCACGGCTCCTCCTGTTTCACACTCTGAGGCTGGATTTTTGTCAGTCTCTCCTTGGACGGAAGAGGATTTAGTACGGCAGCTGATGCTTTCCTTCTGTTCAGATTCTGTTGAAGATGGTACAGTGGGAGCTTATTCTTGAGGAATCCAGGAAGAGGATATGGAGATGGAGCAAACAGTGATAGGAATGTGAATTTTGACAGGTTTGGGATGGGTTGCACTACTAGTGTGATTCTGTTTAAAGGCATCCGCACAGTTCTTGAAAGAAACTGTGCTTATATGTGCAAACAGCAAGGAGAGAATAATGCCCTTGAATATACAGCACACAGTTGGACAAAGGAAGATTCAGGACTGTTCATCTACTCCTCTCTGGTAAATGGTGAATTGCTTCATTGGCACATAGTTTAATAAAGTGATCTTTACTCCTACAGTTAAATGTTTATTTAAACATATAGCTATGCATGCAGGGTTTATAAATATGGCTTTTAGTGGCCATAAGTCTAAATCATATAGTGTAAAGTATCACACATCTGTGTATATCAGAATGCTGCATTTTAGCCAAACCGAAGTGCATGTATGGGCAGAAGTGCTGTTTCTATCTCGCTTAGTACAGAAATTAGAATGGGCTGGCTACTACAAGGGTTTATAGACTGCTTACAACTTCTTCCTAAAATGACCCTTGAAATAAACTCTATGAAAATTCATTTATTTTATTTAATGTGACTCACGTATAGCCCTTAAAAATAGAAGTAGTGACTGACAGCAGTGCTCTGAATTATTTAATCTTTCTACATTTAAGCCTTTTTACTTCACTGAATTGTTTTTTTTTTCTCTCTCTCTCTTCCTAATAGCCTGTGATCAAGGCTGGCGTTTTAGGGGAGAGCTGTCCAAAGGGAGAATAGGAGCTAACTCTTTTGGAAGCCAAGAAAATATTCATAGTGCTTGTATTTTTTTATAAAAGCCTAACTATTTGTATCAGTTTTGTCTAAAGGGTGCCGATGGTTTCTGGGTTGGAGGTGGGATTTGGTCATTTTCTTTTCCCTTCCCAGTATATTTAATCTAGCCTAAGGTAGCCGAGGGAAAAAAAAAAGCATGCCTGGGGTGTGTCCCTTGTTGGCTTTCTCATTTGGAGAGCGTTCCTAGGCAGGCTCCCAGCAAGTGTCTTCCTTGTCTTTCGGGGTTCTTCATCTTCCCTTTCCCATCTGTCATCTGGGTCTAATGGTCACAGTTCATGCCAATATGAATGGGAGGCTAATAAATGTGAACAAATATATTTGAAAGTATTTGGGTGTGCCCAAGTCTCAATTCTTAGTCATTGAGTACAGGCATATATGTAAAAAGTTGAATAAATAACTAAAACTCAAAGTATTTCTAGGTCATCAGTCTGGGCATTGGGTCCTGGAAAGGCAGTTTTAACATGCTAGAACTAATTGTCTGTCAGTCTTACCTAAAGAGAGAGGTTCGTTTGGTGTTGGGGAGCTTCTTCATGTTACTCCTTAAAATTCCGTGAAAAAACAAACTCACTTTAGTGGTGGCTACATCATTTTAGAAAACAATATATGTAGGCATCAAACCTAAGTGGAAAGATATTGAGGGATTAATATTTTAAGCTCTGTGTAATGTATTTTACTACATATGTATATATGTACATATATATATTTAAAGGGTATCTTGTATCAAAGCTATAATGGCTTCAGAAAAATGACTTTCTGTCCCAGAAGCTCTTTCATCATGGTCTTGAGGGAAGCCTTGCTGTCAGTCCACTAGGACGTCGTCTTTCTACTGATCTATACCATCATAAATGTAATCCTTCAAAACATAGAGCATACTTCCAGCCTCCTTGGAATTTCAAACAAACTACATGCTTCCATCTTAGAGTGACATCCACCTTCCTGCTATCAAAGCACATTTAAGAGACTTCTCGGTATTAAAATTTTTTTCCTTAAGGCACAGAAATGCTAGGATGTGGCTGGTGAATGAGAGAATAATAATCAATTCATAGAAAACTAGCAGTATTTTTCCTGGAGCCCTTTGCCCTGCTGCCTTGAATTTGGCTGTTCCATAGCTACCAGTCTCATTGTCACATGTAGCAAAGAAGAGAAGACACTGTTGCAAGATACAGAAGTAACATCGTGTTCAGAATCCTGGAGGGGTCAGGTGGGTGGGAACCACAAAGCATGTTGTCATCTGGATGTTTCTGAGGTCAAAGAGATAGCAAAAATGTGGAATTCTTGAACTCTGTGTGAGTTTGAGGTTAGAAGTGTGCTATCTTTGTGTCTAGAGGAAGAATCTCTTCTCAGAGGTTCTGTTGAAAGGAGAGAACCACCCCATAGTAGGAAGGCAAACTTGAAATCGGGTTGTGACCCAGCAGTTGTGAGCTGGCTTTGAATTTGAGGAATCCCTGATCTTTCTTTCTGCTGGTTGGCCCACTGTGAAGGATCTTTTTACATAGGTGAGTGGGGTAGATTTCCTTTTCTTTTGTAGCCCTAGACCTTGCTCCTCTGTAATATGACAAATTGCATTTGTTTATTTGTTAATTGGTTAAGTGTATAAGCCCTTTCCTCCAAAAGCAGAAGAATAGAGGCAACCTTTAGCCACACTAAGCTTTGACCCGTTTTGTTGGCAAAACAGAACCTTACATTTTCTCCTCCTTTGAGTTTCTATTAAGTAATATTTCAGAGTCTACTTCTTGTGTTATTTTAGCTGACATGAAAGATGTTTAGAAATCACAGCCTTGACAACAGATGGGCAGATCTAATGTCTACAGCTGTGCTTCCACCACTGGGCCACAATGGATGACTTAAATTCTCAAGGGATCCTTTTGCCTTATCTGGTACAGAGGGCAGGAAATCCTCAGGATTACCCTATTTCATTTTCTCATTTCTGTGTTCAGGAATTCCCTGAACAGAGGGAAGCCCCTGGTCTCTGTAGGTCTCTGTATTTTGTTCCATTGTGTTTCTGTGTTAGGAAAATATAAGCCGGATATATTGATAGGTTAAAAAGGATGCTTGTTTATCCTGCTTCTATTAATATTTAGCTTCATTGAATATAATTATCTACAAGACTCAGTGTCCTTCTCTGTAAAATGAGAGCTTTGGACTAGATGACCCAGAAGGTCCTTTCCAGTTCTAAATTGTGATTCAGTCTCTAAAGTCTGAGTCATTGAAGGGTAGGGAAGGAAGTTGAGGAAGGTGAATGGCTAACGCTAGAACTGGAAAGTTGAAAAAGATTGGCTCATTTCTAGAAAAGAAAAAAAATCACTGTGAGTTCTCTTGTGAGTAAATTATGAGCAAAATTTTTTTGGCCATTCTCTGAGAGATCCCTTTTCTCCCCTCCTCCTCATGTCATGTTACTCAGATGCGTTCTGCTGCTATATCCTCTTTCATTTCCCACAAAGCAGCAGTCGTTCCTCCTGTTACCTGCACAAGTGATCCCATTCCACATCAGTTTTATTGGTCTCCTTCCTCCAGGTCAGGTCTGCTAATCCCATGGAAGGTGGGGGGAGGGGTGGCACCAAGGCTCTGTCTTGGTCCCCTTCTCCCTCTATACCATTTCACTTTTAGTGATTTTATTAGCTTTCATGGGATTCAATAATCATCTCCATGGTGATGATTCTTAAATCTATTTCTCCAGTCCAAACCTCTCTGCTGACTTATAATCTCATATAGACATCTTAAACTCAGCCTATCCAAAGCTGAACTCATTTTCTTTTTCCCCAGATCTTTACCCCTTACAAACTCTCCTATTACTCTCGAGAATACCATTATCCTCTTAGGCACCCAGGCTTGCAATGTAGGTGTTATCCTTGACCCTTCATTCTCACCCCCTTCCTCACATCCAATTTGCAGTCACCTTTGCAACATCTCTTAAATATAACTCCTTCCCCCTGCTCTGGTACTGCCTCTATGCTGGTTCAGGTCTTTATCTCCCCACCTCTGGTTGGTCTGTCTGCCACAAGTCTCTCCCTACTCTGGTCCAGTCTATTCAGCCACCAAAATGATTTTCCTAAAGTGCAAGTCTGACCATTTCACTATCCTACTCAGTCAAGTCCAGCAGATCCCTGTCATCCCCAGGAACAAATACAAAATGCTCCATTGGGTATTCAAATCCCTTTATAACCTCATCCTTCCCTTGGACTTCCCCTGACCTCTCCTCTAGTCTGCTTATACCTTACAGGCTTCCTTGCTTTTTCTTTTCTTTTTCTTTTTTTTTTTTTGAAGGGAGGAAGGCACGTCAATTAGGGTTAAATGATTTGCCCAAGGTCACATAGCTTGTAAGTGTGTCAAGTGTCTGAGGCCAGATTTGAACTCAGAGCCGGTACTCTACTCACTGTACCACCTACCTGCCCCCTTTCCTTGGTTTTTCTAGAACAAAACATTCCATCTTTTGGCTCCGGAAATTTTCACTGACTGTCTCTTCCCTGAATGTTCTCCTTCCTCATCTCCACTTCTTGTCTACCTTTAGGTTGCAGCTAAAATCCCACGTTCTTCAGGAAACCTTTCCCAATCCCTCTTAATTCCAGTGCTTTCCCTTTCTTGATTATTTCCCGTTTATTTTGTATATAGCTTATTTGGACCTAGTTGCTTGCATGTTGTCTCTCCCATTAGAGCGTAAGCTTCTCGAGGGCAGGGCCTGTTTTTAACCTTTCTTTGTATTCCCAACACTAAGCACAGTGCCTGGCACAGAGCAGATTCTTAACAAATGCTTAGTTAATAAAATAATAGGGAAGAAAATGGCAGACCACTCCAGTATCTTTACCAAGAAAACCCTAAATAGAGTCACAAAGAGTTGGACATGACTGAACAGCAACAATAAATCCTTATTGACTGACAGACATCCACGAAGACAAAAAGTACCATGTGATCATATCAGTGAACTATGTAGTGCAATACTATTTTCCTGACAATGGAAGCCAAGAGGAAGATCTTAGTCTCTGAGGCTAATCTATAAACTATTTGGTTTTTAAAACATCTTTCATTTTCTAATTAGCCTTTTAAAAGAAATCATCCATTAATTTATCCAAAATCTCTCTTTGAACTTATTTGTATTTTCAGCTTTCATTAGGGATAACAAGTTTTGCAATTTGCTCTCCACTGTGTTGAGTGGTAATTATTCTTGCTTGTCCTCAGATGACCTCTTTTCTGATTTGGGTACTCCACCCCTCCAACTGATAGCATAACTGATAGCATAAGATTGTATGAATGTGTACAATCTATTTACATTTTAGGTGCCTGAAGACTTATATGACATGCTTCTCAGACTCCTATTCGAACTAACCATATACCCATGAAAGTGGTTCTGTCATCTTGATGCTTTTAATCATTCTTTTCTGGCCATCAATCACGTTAGTCTTGAGGTGTGGGACCACAGTGCCAGGTTTAGACTATAAACTCATGATCTTCTAGGTAGGTTAATGTTGTGCTGCTAATGCCCTGCCTAATGATACCCAACATTTTTATGGCTTTTTTGATCACAACAACTCTTTGGGTTGAAATTTTCAGTTAATTTCCTGTAAGAATTCTCAGAGGTAAACCCTGTTGGACTGAGCTGGCAGTCTACTGTTAATGTCTCTGATTAAGTGCCATACTATAGAGCTTGGTGCTCAGAAGGTATGGTGTGGTGGGAGGACCATAGATCCTGAAATGGAGTTTGAATCCTCCCCCGACGCCTTTTAGTTTGTGAGCATGGACAAAACGCTTAACCTCTCTGAGTCTGTTTCCTTATCTGTAAAATATCCTTATCTGTAAAAGCTATAAAATGTACTTTCCTTAGCATGAGTTTTTAAGTTGGTGTCTGTGAACTCAATTTTTAAAAAATTGATAGCTGTGTTACAATATAATGGATTTCCTTTGTTCTTTATTTTATGTATTGTAACATATTACTCTGAGAAGGGGTCCATAGGTTTCATCAGACTGTCAAAGAGGTCCATCATACACACACACACACACACACACACACACATGCACAATAACAAATGATGACAAAAAAAGTTAAGAACCCTTGTCTTAGGGGGTTGTTGTGAGGATAAGTCCTTTGAAAACCTTTAAGTCCTATGTAAATGTCATCTATTCCTATTATTAATGTTATTTCTTTTCCTGATGCTTAATTACAACTTACAATCTATTTTATAGACACCGAGATTATTTTTAGTTGTTTGTGGTCTAGAGACTTTGGTTTCTTTTGCCTTTTGTGCATACAAGTTGAACCTGCTTTTAATATTGATATTCAATATTCAATTGATATTCAATAAGTGTTGATAGAACGGCTTAACGAATAGAGTTGACACTTCTTTAAATTTCCCACATACTAGGACAGATTGTGTAGTTCACACTTTGGTTCAGGGTTTTGCTTCTTTTCCTGCGAAGAAAAATGACCACTGGAATTTTCATATATCCCAGGAAAATTCTGAAATGCAATATGTGAAGGGACCCATTGTTCCAATTTATGAGCACCTGTATTTATGTGGCCCAATATATACAGTTCTTAGACATGAAAGGTGAAAGGCCTAATTGTATTTTCCCCTAGAGATAACCGAAAAAGACCCCAGAGACCATCTACTGCAACCCCTCTCATTTTATAGGCAGAGAAACAGCCGTACGGAGTTTAAGAGACTTGTTTGTGGTCATACCGATAGAAAACACCAGAGGCAGTATTTGAATCCATGACCTTTACACATCGAGTACTATTTCTGTCATACCAGGTTGTTTATTAGTATTTGTCTATGACCACTCAAGGAGGCAGCTAGGTGGCTCAGAGGATAGAGCTTTACAGAAGACCTGAGTTCAAATATTGCCTCAGGCACTTAGTTGCTGTGTAGCCCTGGGCAAGTCACTTAACACTTAAGGTTTGCCTTAATCCACTGGAGAAGGAAATGGCAAATTACTCCAGTATCTTTCCAAGAAAACCCCATGCACAGTATGGTTCAGAGGGTCACAAACAGTTGGACGTGACCCAACAACTGAACAACGTGGCCACTCAACACATAAACATTGTTTCCCTTTTATAAATTAAAATAAAATGTTGCCCAGGGCTTATTATTTGTATTGATTTTTTAGTTATTAGGAAAAAAAGGTGGGTCAGTCGTATTTCGAGTACAGCTGGGTGGTGCAGTGGATAGAGTGCCAGGCCTGAAGTCAGGAATATATTTTCCTGGGTTCAAAATCTCTTCATCCTTTTACTAGCTGTGTGACTCTGGGCAAGCCACTTAACCCTGTTTGCCTCAGTTACCTCATCTGTAAAATGAGCTGGAGAAGGAAATGGCCAACTGTTTTGGTGTCTTTGCCAAGAAAATCCCAAACGGGGTCATGAAGAGTTGGACACAGCTGAAAAGTGACTTAAAAACAACAAAAAAGTTATATTTCAGGATGCCCCTAGGCAGCAGAAGAGAAACTCTTTATCCAGATAGGGGTCATTTACAGTTCATTATAAAAGGAAGCAGAGGATACAGATTGTCTCTTTATTTTTTAAAGTGGAGGTCAGGAGCTTAAAACTGTGAGCAGCAACTTTATGGGCTACAGTAAAAACATTTTGGTGATAAAAGGTGAAGGTTTTGAATATTAAGATTGAAGGGAGGGAAGGAGAGTGAGAAAAAAAGGAGAAAGTAACAGAGGGAGGCAGATAAGAAGGGAGGGGCCAGGGAAGGATAGAGACAGAGAAGGAGAGGGAGGGATAGAGGGAGAAAGAAAGGGCCGAAAGGAGAGAGAGGGAGGGAGAGAAAAAAAGAGAGGAATGAGGAGAGGGAGGGAAGGATGGAGAGAAAATGAAAGAGGGACGAAGGAGAGAGAGAGAGGAAGGGAGAGAGAGGGAAAGAGAGACAGAGAGATTATGTATTGGGCTGCTGTATGCACAAGGAATGACCTGTCTTAAGTCTGCACTGTTTTATATATCTCTTTTATGATATAAAAGGTCTGTGATGTAAAAAGTTAGGGTTCCCCCAAACAGTACTTTCATATGTGTAGGAAATGTGTGTTACAGTTATAAATTAAATGCCAGTTGTTTAATTTCCTCCCAATTGTGGACACAAGTTCAAGCTAGTTGCCTTTCTTCCCTTAGCCTACATTTATCTCCTCTGGTATCAATTCAGTGTTAAAATTTTGAGAATAGTGGTTCAAGAAAGAAGCTTTGCTAACACTAAAGAAGCAGAAGGCCCCCAAGATTCTGTAGAATAAATGTGTTTTCTTGCCAGGGAAAGAACTGATTTCTTTTTTGGGGGGGGGCAGGGAATTTGGGGTTAAGTGACTTGCCCAAGGTCACACAGCAAGTACGTGAGTCAACTGTCTGAGGCCATATTTGAACTCAGGTCCTCCTGACTCCAGGGCCGGCGCTCTACTCACTGCACCACCTAGCCGCCCCAGAACCTATTTCTTAAGGAGCGTGGGAGCTATAAGTAACTGGCTTCAGTAGAAGTGAGATTATTCTACCATCAGGACTTGAGCAGAGAGTCTATTTAGTTACCAAGGGATAGAAGATTGAGTGGCATGTGAAAGTTTTCTCCCTTCTTCAGCAAGTTCTCTCCTTACAGAGCCATGGGAGAGATCTGTGCTTCTCACAGGGAAAGCTTGGCAGGCAGATTCCCTATTACCTAGCTCACCTGGTTGTGAGCAGAGAGTGTGCCGTGTACCAAACTAATGGATCCTGGCTCAAAGACTTGGTTTTTTTTGCTCTTCTCTTTATTGAGTCTACTTTGTGAACTATGTGCTTGTGTTTATCTACCCAGCAGGCCATCTGGTATCATTAAAAGTAACCAGGTCCTTTATATATTAAGTACATTTGAATTTCTCTATAATTTTGTTGTAGTTGAATTGTTTTTCAGTCGTGTCCAACTCTTCATGACCCATTTGGGGTTTTCTTGACAAAGATGCTGGAGTGGTTTGCCATTTCCTTCTCCGGCTCATTTTACGGATGAGGAAACTGAGGCAAACAGGGTTAAGTGACTTGCCCAGGGTCATACACCTAGCAAGTGCCTGCGGCCAGATTTGAACTTAGGAAGATGAGTCTTCCTGACTCCAGGCCTGGTACTCTATCCACTGTGCCCCCTAGCTGTCCTACCAAGTTTTCTTTTATTGCCAAATATCTATTGGAAGATACTCTTGCTCATTCCTCAAGGAAATAAGTACCAAGTTACAATTAAGTAATAGTGTTATACCCAACTGAAAAGCAGACCTCGAAGCATTGGTTTTTTTTTTCTTTAGTGCATTTAAGCCTTTGACATTAAAAGTACAGCATGGCTATCATGTAATAATATATCAGTCTCCCAAACTTGTTAGATAATACTTTATATATAATATTTTCCTAAGTGTTATAGGATTGCAAAGTATGGAGATGGTCCCAGAACTTATGGAATATATAATCTCATCATCATTTACCATCATCATCATCCCTAAGCTTTTTGGGGAGTACATTCAGATTCCATCCCTATACTAGTGACTCTTATATTTACAGAGCTTAACTGAGACATACTTGATGCCCTGGAGAGAAATACAATGAATGGATCCGGGTTTATGCAATAAAGCAATATACAAATTAAGCGACATAGAAATAAAACAGAACAATTTGTAAAACAACTAGCGGATCCAGATTTACATAATAAAGAAACGTACAAACTAAGTGATATAGAAAAGACAGAACAATCTATAAAAGTGTAGAGAGTGAATGAAGCTTTAGCGTATTGGATTTGAGGAAGGAACTGGTCCATGAATGCTTCTCCTCATAGAATCCAATGCAGTAAACATTCTCTAGGGGACAATTGCAAGGCACTGCATATGGAGAGGCTGAGCCTGACAGTAAGCTGTATCTGTGGGGGAGTAGCAGTTATCTCCCGACTCACTGGTTTCTTCTCTGCAATTTATAGTCTTAGAGAGTTGTCTAAAGTGCGCTAGAGACTTGCCTTGGATTACCAGTTTCTGTTGGTGGCAGAGACTTGAGTTTTCCTAGCTTACAGGCTAGATCTCATCAGTTATGCCATACAGCTTCTCATGGGGATACTATAAATTTTATTAGTTATGATGATTTTTTTCAATAACCAGAAGCCTTTTAATCCTGGTCCTTCTAATCGTCTGCTGAGTTGATGGTCGTTAGTCCAATTCTCTTCAAAAGGAGAGCACTTTATAAACTGTCAATTGCTATAAATGTTAGCCTTTATCAATGTTTTCTATGAATTTAGGCTGCTCTTGCCTGCCTGTATGCAGCTAGGCTTATTTCACAGAATCACTGGATCTCAGACTTTGAAGGTGTCCTTGATTAAGCCTAAATCCTTAGCTGAATGCTAGCTACAACACCCCGCAAGAAATGATCTATCCAGGAATGGGGAGGGATGGGTCCACCATGTTCTGAGGCATCTCATTGTAGTGCATGTGTTGTTTTTCTGTTGTTTTCAGTCATGTACAGCTCTTTGTGACCCCATTTGGGGTTTTCTAGGCAAAGATACTGGAGTGGTTTTCCATTGCCTTCTCCAATGTTGTTGTTCATCCTTCATTCTGAAGAGGACCAATGACATCAGAGGGGTGATGTCTCGACTTGCAAGTGAATTGGATTTAAGTGAGGCAAGGCTGTGTCAAGTCATCAACCTCATTCTCTCTTCCAGCATCATTGGAGTCCAATGGTAAGACATAGGTCTGGAGGACTGACGATGACCCAAGATGCAGGGGGAGACTTTGGCCTTCTTAAGCTAAGGTCTTTCAGGTTGTCTGAGGCAATACCCATTTAGTAGTTAAAGGCTCATTTTACAGATGAAGAAATTGGGGCAAACAGGGTTAAGTGACTTGCCCAGAGTCACACAGGTAGTGTGTGAGGCCAGATATCAAACTCAGGAAGATGAGTCTTCCTGACTCCAGTCCTGGCACTCTTATCCACATTCTATGCTTATATACTTCTAATTGCCAAGAAAATTTTATTTACATCAAGCCAAAATATACCTGCCTGAAACCTCTAAGCTTTGCCCTCTGGGGCCAAACAAATCTAATCCGTCTTCCACAAAACAACTTTTCAGATAATTGAAGACAGATGGTATGATGCCCCTAAGTTTTTTCTCCCCAAGGAAGAGCTGGATAACTTACTCTCTGGAAAGCTGTAGAAGTAAATATTGTGCTGGATAGGTAGTTAAATTAAGATGTCCTCTAAGACTCCATCCATCTCTGAGTTGCTATGGTTCTAATCCTACTGTGGGCAATTATATTAATAATATGTTAATAATAATGAATAGCTAATTAATACATGTAGCCAGCAATTGCATTGACATCAAAAAACGCAACATTTGTTGGGTTAGAATTGAGTTATAGTGAAGAATAAGATCTTTCGCAGAACCTCAGAACTGAGAGGGCTCTCACAGGTCATCTGAATCCAGCCTCTACATGACCAAGGATCCCCTCTACCTAATTCTTAACAGGAGGCAGCTTGGTGGCTGAGTGGATAGAGCTCTGGGCCTGGAGTCAAGAACATCTGGGTTCAAGTCCAGCCTCAGATACTAGCTATGTGATATTGGGCAAGTCACTTAACCTCTATTTACCTCATCTGTAAGATGGGGACACCCTGGAGAAGGAAATGGCAAACCACTCCAGTTTCTTTACCAAGAAAACCCTATGGGTAAAAAATCTATGGGGCCATGTAGAATAGGAAACCAATGAATGACTGAATAACATCAAATGTTCCCTGAAGCTCTTTCATGGGGCCTGTGAGGTTACAATTAATTCTTATAATAATATTACAATGTTTTAATTTCTAATACAGTAAATATCAATGGATATAACCCACATAGACAAAGGTTCTTTGGAATCTTCATCATTTTTAAGAGCACAAAAGAGGCCCAAGACTGAAAAAGTCTGAGCACCAGCAGATTAGAGGATTTCAAAGATACCTTTCAGTTTGAACAATTATGTTTCTTGTGGCTGTGGTCTGGGGGATGTAGCACCCTGCTTTATTTATCACCTCCATTTCTCCTTTTAATAGCAGCCGCATGGAATACAGCTAAAAATGACTTAACTACAAATATTGAGATTTTGAGAGTAATAGATGATATATAAATAAGAAATCAGTTACATAAATATAGAGCCCCAATTTGTCCAACTTAAGAAACAGATCTGACTAAAGATCTGGGTATATATCCAGTTACCTAATTCCAATCTGTTTCTGATCTCTGATCTTTCTGTCTGATTCCCTAAGAAGTCTGTTTGATTTTTTAGTTCCAATATGTTTTCCCTTATTAAAAAAAGAAAAACAAAAACAAAAAACCCAACAACTTATCATCAACTCTTTCCCGTAGCTAACAGAGTAATGTTTTTTTTTTGCTAAAACCTAAAACCTCTGTCTTTCTTTTTTCTTTCTGCATTGCCAGAGATACCTTCTTTCCCCATAATCTAGTATTTGTTAGGACCCAGAGCTGAAAATTAGCCCTCAAAAGTTAATCCTGCAATTCAGAGATCCTGCCATCAAGTGGCAGTGAGATTTCTGACACATGGTCAGAACTTGTCTGCCCAGCCAGATTTTTTAACCATGAATTTTTCAGATTTTAAAGGAAGTATGTAGCAACAACAACAAAAACACCTTATTCATTATACAGCCAAATTATTAGACATTTATTATTATTAAAATTAGGTTTCATCCAGTAGGGTTCAGAATCAGAACAGAAAATATTTTTCTCCCCTTCTGTAAAAAAAAAAAAAAATCAGCGTCTCTGTACTGAGGATGCTCTGTGATTGCTATACTTTGAGGAAAGTCATAACTGAGACAGAAGGACAGTTCAATTTTCATCGTCATAATGAATTAGCAGATGGAAATCCTTAACCAGGAAATTAACAAGGACTGTACCCCCTCTCTATATTTCCTTATGCTCAGGACTAACGCAGAGTACCCTAAGGTAAATTCCTCCGTGGATCTCTCTGTACCCTTTCCTTACCCCGAGATGGACTAGCTTTATTGGGTGATGAAGGGATACGAAAAATTTAAACTGTAATATTGAGAAACAATACTTTTTGTTGTTGTTTTCTATTATTAGTCGATAGCAATACAATACTTCTCCTTGAGTTCATTGTCAGATTAAAAAAAAAACCCAAAATAACCAAGAAGCTTTTTTTTCTTTTCAAAACTTTCAGATAAGCAAGTCGTCAGTAAACTTCACCTTTCCCTGTTTCCCCTGAAAACTTTAATGTGCCTTAAGACTGGGCTGTTACAGAAATATGTAGGCCATTGGCCAAATTGTAATCTCTGGTGACTGGTGTTTTAAAACAAGTGGAAATTCTGACAGTTTGTGCAGATGCCTGTTTATATAAAAAAACTGGTTGAGGGCCAAAAGTTCAAGCAGACAGTAATGGTCATAATCTAAAAACAGGCTGTATCTGTACAGGAGTTGCACTTACCCATAAGCTTTTAAAACTTGGCTGCTTAAGATTTTCTGCAACATTTTTTTATGCTTCTGCCTCCCTTTTTTGCGGTGTGGGTTGGGGTCAATGGTAAGGGAGTTCCAAGATTAGATTATTGTTATTTACTTTACCTACTCTGAAAACCCATAGCATCAGCATCAGATGTGACTTGGCTAAAACCATACGATTACTAAATCTGTAAGAATTTCAGATAATCCTGAGTAAGCAGAGTTATTGAGAATTTAATGAATTCTTTCTCTGGCAAATGAACTTTTAAAAAAAAAAGAATCAAAACCACAAACTTAACAAGCTAGACAATTTTTTGTTTTGACTGATTAAAAGCAGTGCCATTTTAGATTCCTCACCTTAGCTACCTTCTTCTCTCCTTGTATGTATGTGTGTGTATGTTCATGTCTCCAATGTGTGACCCATATTCTTCGGCCACATGCCTGCACTTGCATGTGTCTTCTGAACAGAGAGATTAATTAACTGGAGAGTGTTGAAGGAATCTAGGGAGTTACCACACAGGGTTTTGGAGGAGATGTAGGAAATTTATTTCCAAAATAGAGAGTGTGGAGGTTCGGGCCAGACTCTTATGTGTTTGGAATATGTGTTTTTTTTTTCTTTAAAGCAAAATACTCATATTTAAATACTTTGCTTGTTTTCTTTCTTTATTGAGAAAGCTTTTCTTGTGACTAAATCAGTTATCTGTTTGTGGATTATCCACAGAAAAAAAATGGTAATTTTGGCTCTTTCCCCTATTGACTCTGGGACAATCTTGGTGGCTGATTCTCCATGCCCCCACACCCACTATATGATAAGGATTACAAAGGAAATATAATTAGGAACACAAATATATTGCAAAAAAAGTCATAGCGTCATAGCATATATTCTATAGCCAAATATAGATAATTTTTATATTACACACACATTGCTAATTGTTCATTAGCATTAATAAATAAGAATGATCTGTGTGTCCTGGGTTCAAACAGTTAGCTTGTTGACACATTTGTTTTTCTCCCCTGAGAATATTTCCCTTGGTCTGCTGCAGTGGGAGAAGTGAAAGGAGCATCTGGCTCTCTGGAGCGGATGGAAAGGCTTGGTGTGACAGGAAATAGGGGGGAGGGAAGGGGAAAGGAGGGTTGGGGAAATGGAGAGACTGGGAGAGGGGAGGTCTGTAAGGAGAGAAAGGTTTGTGGTTGTCAGCCAATGGAAGGAGTCATGACCCTTCCTTTGACCTCATCCTCTACCACCTGAGCACTCCTTTATCATTTGTACCACCCTTTGATACTTTGAGCCAAGAACTTTTGGAATGGTTTTTCATGTCCTGGTCATCTGGTCATGACCTTGACTGAGTACTTCAGTCAGAGTTAAGTGGCTATAGACTGAAGTTTCAATGTCCTTATGGGTCAGCACACTCATCAGTATGACAGTGACCCCTTTCCACTTCCTTGTAGGGTCAGAATGTTTGTAATTTAATACTAATTCCACACCTTAGAGGTTGCTGAACATAATAATTTATGACTGTGGCTTCTGACTTCAGGAAGCTTATATTTCTATTGTTAAGACATTTGGCCTTTCTGAGTAGAAAAATGAAGAGCTAAAAAGATTCTCTCATCTTCAATTTAAGTGTAGGCTTCTTGATGCTGGGGAATGAGCCCAGGAGATCTAGCCTGTACTATTAAATAACTGCTATCCTGAGCAAATACTTTTACCTTTCTTGGCCTCAATTTCTTCATCTTTTAGAAGAAAATGAGAAGTCTAGATTACATGTTCTAAGATTCCTTTCTAGCTCTAAAAATCCTATGAACTCCCTGCTCACATACACCTCATTTATCTAGTGACCATCCTATTCTATTCTCTAGGGTTCTGCTTTTATGGGTAAGCTTGTGTTATTTTGCAGGATTTCTTAGATGAAGTTGCTTCAGCCATATGTGCTCTGCAAAGTAGGATTGGTAAAGAGCTTATGGGACATATTAACTTACTGGCCTAGTACACTATTTAACCTAGTTCGTCTTCTTCTGTTAACTTCTGATCACAGAGCTATTATCCTATACCAGTCCCTTTAAGCTTACTAGGATTTCTTTCCACTGACCAACAGTCCAACATGCAGTTGTCAGATTAATACTTCTAAAATACTCCTTTCATCTTTCTTCATATAAATTCCTCAAGAACCTAATGCTGCTGCCTGTTTCTTACTGCATCAATCCAAGACCCCTCTGCCTAGATTTTAAGACCATCCAAAATCTTGTCCCATTTTACCTACCACATTATTCCCCAACAAGAATCCCTTCTTGGCTTCCCTTCTCATAAGAGGCACATCTGCCCATCTTTAGGACCCTCCTCTTGCCATTCTAGCAAGAGTTTTCTTAGGTAAGTTGAAGGAGCACTAGGTTTGAAGTCAGAAGTCCCGGGTATGAGTCCTGGCTCTGCCGCTTGCTAGCTATGTGACCCTGGAAAAGTAATTTCATTTCTCTCTTCCATGTAAAATTAGGATACCAACTATAATACCTACTTTATAGGGTATAGGTACAGTGATATGTAAACTATTATAATTATCCCCTCTGCTGATCTATCCTTTTGAGGCTCGGCCAAAGTTTTACTTTTTTCTGGAAAGCCTTCCCCAGATGGGCTGGTCTATACTGATTATTCCCAATTCTGAACTCCTATCACACTTCTTTCAGGACTCCCCGTCTTAGCACTTAGTTGTTTTCTAATTTGTCGCATGTGCGTTAGTTTTGTTTCTTCCTTCAGACTATCCATGCTGTAGGGTTAGAGAACATGCCTTGGTTGTGCCTCCTTTGTTTTCCCCAGCGTGACTTGTCCAAGGCCACGTAGATATTAAGTGTTTGAGGAGGGATTTGAACTAGGTCCTGTGAATCTAAATTGTATCACCTTTCTTTCCTTTATTGGTGAGGCAACTGAGGACTAGGGAGGTTTGGTAAGTTTTCCAAGGGTATTAAGTATTTGAGGTAAGATTTGAACCCAGGTCCTTTCAATCCAGAGCTAACATTATACCCAGAATGCCTCCCACTACAAATGAGGAAACTCAGGCCCAGGGAAGTTAAGTGATGTGTCCAAGGTAGTAAAGTGGTAATTAAGATACAAAATGTACTCTTCTACCTCCACAGCCTGTTGTACTTTCCCCACTCTCCCCATATCATTTGTCCTCAGGAAATATTGGCGATAGATTGGAAGAGATTAGAATGCATATTAACTGAGATTTATAGATTGAATCATGTATAACTTGGGGGATTCTTAATTCATTAATGATTTTTTTTAGTAATTTTTCCTGAGAGCCCTACAGAAATCACAGGACTGGCATGTTCATTTAATTTTTCCTAAGCTTGTTGAGTAAAGATTTGAAAAGAGTAATAAAGAACACAAAAGAACATATCAGTGTCAGCTTTGAGCCTGTTGGAAGGCATAAGTCTTTAATCGTGCCCCCATCTCTCTTCTGACCTCCAGTCTCATATCTCTAACTGCCTTATAGACATCTTGAATTGGTTGCCCTGTAGGCATCTTAAACTCAGTTGGTCCAAAATAGAACTCCTAATTCGGCCTAAAACTTTCTGCCTCTTCTGCTGTTGCTCTTACCGTACTATCCTTCCAATCCATCAGGCTCACAACCTCGGAATCCTCCTGGATTCCTCACTGTCTCTTACTCTCCATATCTAAGCTATTTTCTTTTTTTTTCTTAATAGTATTTTATTTTTTCCCAATTACATGTAAAGATAGTTTTCAACATGCATTTTTGTAAAATTTTGAGTTCCAATTTTTTCCTCCTTTCTACCTTTCTCTGTCCCCTCCCTAAGACACCAAGCATCTGATATAGCCTATACATGTACAGTCATGTTAAATGTATTTCCACATTAGTCGTGTTTTGAAAGAAGAATCGTAACAAAAGGGGAAAACCAAGAGATAGAAAAGACAAAAAAAAACAAACAAAAAAAAGTGAAAATAGTCTGCTTCGATCTACATTCAGATGCCATAGTTCTTTCTTGGATGTGGTTAGCATTTTCCATCATGAGTGTTTTGGAATTGTCTCTAAGCTATTCTCAGGCCTGCCAATTTCACTTTTGCAGCATCTCTCAAATACACCCCCCCGCCCTGACACTGCCACCACTCTAGTGCAAGCCCTCATCACCTCATGTCTGGACTATCGCAATAACCTGCTGGTGAGTCTACCTGCCTCAAGTCTCCTCCCACACCAGCCCATCCTCCATTCATTCTCCTAAAGCACAGGTCCACGTCACTCCCCTTCTCAATAAACTTCAGTGGCTCCCTATTGCTTCCAGGATCAAATAAAAACTGTTCTGTTCGATATTCAAAGTCCTTCATAACCTAGCTGCCTCCTACTTTTCCATCCTTCACACACTTTATTCCCTGACATACTCTTTGATGCTGGTGACACTGACCTCCTGGCTGTTCTACAAGTAAGACACTCAGCCTTTTAGCTTCAGGCATTTTCTCTGGCTGTTCTCCTCACCTAGAACACTTTCCCTCCTCCTCTCCGACTATTCACTTCCCTGGCTTCTTTTAAGTTCCAAATAGGGACTTCGCCTTCCCCAATCTGTCTTAATTCTAATGCTTTTCCTCTGTCAATTATTTCCTATCTATCCTGTATGTAGTCTGCTTTATATGAATTCTTTGCATGTTGTTTTCTCCATTAGATTATAAACTCCTTGAGGGCAGGGACTATCTTTTGCTTCTCTTTGCATATATATGTATGTATGGATAGATAGATAGATAGATAGATAGACAGACAGATAGATAGACAGACAGACAGAGGTAGAGATACAATGGAAAGAACACTTGGTCTAGATTCAGAGGACCTAGCTCAAATAACTTAATATCTGTGTAGCATCTGTTAGGTTGACCTGAAAAGGTTTCTTTCTGGTTGTCCATGAGTTTAGTCTTGTCTTAAAGGAATTCTGAGAGGAAAAAGAACATTCCAGACAAGGGATATAGAAAAGCACAAAGATGGAAAATGGGATGTTAAGAATAGCAAGCCCTCAGTTACATAGAATAGCAAATTGTCCAGTTTACTTAGAATGTAGCATGTATAAAGAGCAGTTATTTGGAATAAGTTTAGAAAAGTAATTGGATGCCAGATTGTGGAGGGTTTTAAATGTCAGGCTGAGGAGTTTGTAACATTATCATAAAGGCAATTGGTAGCTGCTTAGGCTTTTTAAGGAGAGGAATGACACGGTCAGATGTGTGTTCTAGGATGATTAATTTTTAGCTCTTTAGATGGTGGGTGAGAGATGAGGAGAGACTCATAAACAAGGTGAAAAATTAGGGGGCCCTGAACGTGGTTTGGAGGCAGCTAGGTGGCACAGTGGATAGAGTGAAAGACCTGGAGTCAGGAAAACCTGACTTCAAATTCAGCCTCAGACACTTACTAGCTGTGTGACCCTAGGCAAGTCGCTTAACTTCAGTTGGCCTCAGTGTCTTCATCAACAAAATGGGGATAATAATAGCACCTACAGGGTTGTTGTGAGGATCAAATGAGACAATAATTATAAATGCCATCATCATCATCATCATCATTACCATCATCAGATTTGATGTAAAATAATAATTTACCTTACCTTGCCCTTTCTCAGCATCTGGTACAGTGTTCCACACAAAGACATTTAATAAACACCAGAGTGTCTGTTCTTAAGGAGCTTGCCAATTAATCTGAGACAAAAAATGGTAGAGCAGCATGGGAACAAATACAGAATAAGTCTGAAACTGATACCAACTGGTGTCATACGAAAAAAGGGAGAGGAGAGGTTCTGAGGAGATAGAGCTAAAGGATGATCAGTGTAAGCTTTATCATTAAATAGGTAATTTCTGTAAAGGATGAGTTTTTGAACGAGGCCTTGGGTCGCTGGAAAAGCAGAAGCAGCAATGTAAGTAACTGGTGTTAGTCTCAGGGCTTTGCTCCATCTTTGTGCTGGTAGAGTGGTTTTATTATAATGATCTTTTTAAACCAGAGCTGTTATTTCATTCAAATAGGGAGGTCCTTGTGAGGAACTCCTTCGACTAATCTCTATCAGCATCTTTTCTATAACTTAGAAGTCTTAGAGAGATGCCCAGTGTACCGAGTGGTTATTATTGTTGGTAAATAGAGGAGTAAAATGGCAGCTAATAGGCTGAGAGGCTTGTCCAGAGTCATATCTAGCATGGAAAGTAAAATAAGAATTCGGCTCAGATATTCCTCAATTCCCACAGGAGTCCAGTGTGTCAGTGAAATGAAGCAGTACATGTGAACATGCTTTGAAAAAGTTAAGCCACATGAATGCTACCGATCAAAAGCTTCTTCTGATGCTTCCGAACTCTGCTGTATCATGAGACAAATTACTTGAATCAAATAGCTGATTTTTCGCAGCTGGAGACAAAATAAAGTTTAGCCCTTTGACTCTCCGAGAGAAGCAAATCTTATGTGCATAATATTCATTTAATTTCTTAACTCCAGTGGGAAATAAATCTCTGAAAATATTTTGATTACTTTTTTCATAATAGTAGCAAAGGGACTATTTGGCTTCTGCATGGAATAAAGAATATTTTGGCCTGAAATAGATCTTCCTTTTAATATTTTTAGAAACCCAAAACACTGTTCTTCCAGCAAAATCTCTTACTACCATTTAGGTGGGTACTTACTAAAAACGGCATGTAATTATTTCAGAATCCTTTACCTAATAACTCCTTTTACCTCTCTCTCTTTTTCTGGTGAATCCAAGTGGAATTTATCTTTTATTTCCTGACTCATATTTAAAGTATTTTTTTTAGGTAGATAGAAGGTAGGTGTAATTTCCATTTAGTAAATGAGGAAAACTGGGATATTATATTGATGATAAGGAGGAGGAGCAGAAGGAGGAGGAGCAGGAGGAGGAGGAGGAGGATTTTGTTGCTGTTGTTCAGTTATTTCAGTCGTGTTTGGCTCTTCGTGATGCCATTTGAAGTTTTCTTAGAAAAAATACTGGAGCGGTTTGTTCCTTCTCCAGCCCATTTTAAAGATGAGAAAACTGAAGCAAACAGTGTTAAGTGACTTGCCCAGAGTCACACAGCTAATAAGTGCCTGAGACCAGATTGGAGCTCAGGAGGATGCATCTTCCTGTCTCCAAGCCTCGTGCACTGCTGTTCAATGTGCCATCTAGCTGCCCTGATGATAATGCTAGCTAACATGTATATAATGCTTTGAGATTTGCAAAGCCCTTTACTTATATTATCTCACTTAATTCTTCCATTAACTCTGTGAGGTGGGCACTGTTTTACAAATGAGGAAACTGAGACTGAGAGAGGTTAATTGATTTGCCCAGGGTCACACAGCAAGCAAGTGTCCAAGGAGGATTTGCAATCCTGTCTAGATCGAGCAGTCCATCCATTATGATACCTTTTCGATTGAGCTCTATGGCAGTTCCTGGTCAACTAGCCTATTAATGAGAAGGGAATCTAATTCAGACTCATGACTTTTGTGCTTCTTTCACAAAGACAGAACCAATAATAACAACAGCTGCCATTTTTAAAGTGCTGTTAGATTTGCAAAGCACTTTACTGCATTATTTCATCTGAGCCTCATGATGCCCCCATTACAGGCATGATTACGCCTATTTTACAAATGAACCAACTGAGGCTGAAAGAAGTTGAGTGATTTACCCATGGTCACATCACTCGTAAGTTGGGATTTGAATGTAGGTCTTACAAACTCCTAAATCTATCATGCCATCCATTATATATCATAGTAAGAGGTGGATACGCTTGATATTAAAAACAGGCTAAAATATGACTGTGGTACAGCACAAAGTCCTAATACCTGTTTATCTGTGGTCACATCACTTGTAAGTTGGGATTTGAATCTAGGTCTTACAAACTCCTACATCTATCATGCCATCCATTATATATTATAGTAAGAGGTGGATACACTTGATATTAAAAACAGGCTAAGATATGACCCTATGATACCTGTTTTGTTTTTTTAGTTCAATTTGGTAGATTAATAACTAGATTGGTTTCTCTGATCTCAATACTTGGCTGCAGGGTCCTCAAAGGGAAACCCTTGAAAAGACTATGTCTGACAATTCTTGTGATCCAAAGCAGTTCTCCATATGAATTATGTTATAATTGGTACCTATTTTTTTAAAAAAAAATAATTCTTTGAATGTGAAAGACATTTTAAGTTATTTAGTGTATATTCCCATATTTATCTCCAAAGTATTCTTGTGAAGTGGATAGGTAGGTACCCTTCACATTTTAAAAATTGGGAATAGGATTTCAGATTTAGATCTGGAAGGGAACTTGGAGGTCAAATGATTCAATCACCTTATTGTACAAATGAGGAAACTGAGGACCAGAGAGGTGAGTTGTCACAGGTGGTGAGTATCAGAGTAAGATTTTGAATCCTGGTCATCTAATTCCAAATCCAGCTTTCTTTCCACTCTATCATGGATCCGATAATATGGTATCACATAGCAAACCGATGCTATAATTTAGGTATCGTGACTAATAGTCTAGTGCTCCTTCTACAAATACAGAGCCACCACGCTGATTGTCTGTCTACATATACTTTGATGTAGCAGTGGTGTGGGTAGTGGTGAACCATTCCTGTTTGCCCCCTACCCTACTAATGACACATTGCCTAGATGGTTTCACAGTTTAAACATTATCTGGGAAGTTATACAATAAGATAGGCAACTCTCTCTATCTTTTTTCTTAAGCTTTTTCTTAATCTGTGAACCCCTAGTCAGATACTCTGGCCAAACACTTCAGCGTGAGATCTTTCTTGCTCTCTTTTCTGGGGATGCTTCCACTTTACTTGCCTTCTCCCACGTCTCCTCTAGTCATCCGCTAAATTCGACAGACTCTGCCTCCTCAGTATCTTTTGAATCTGTCCCTTCATCTCCATTCCCATCATCCATCCCATCTCCATGAAACAACTGGTGAATTGGGTCCTCCAAATCTTTTGGTTGATTTCATTCTGCGGTAAAACCTATTAATGTGGTACTAATTTTTCATTTGTGAACCCTTGCTATGCTTTTGCAGATCACTCAAGGAACATATACAATGATAAGAAACAATGAACAAATCTATTGAAGCATTTCCAAATCCACCAAGCTAATTTTTATACTGGACCAGACCTATGATTTCATTGATATAGGGAATTCCGGGTGAGGAAATTCCCTATTCCAAATTAGATTTAATACTCACTCTTATAGTCTCTAATTATAGTCTCTAATAGTGGCCTGGGACATGGAGAAGTTAAGTGATTTGCCCAGAGTCTCATGGTGGTGTGTGTCAGAGACAAGGCTTGAACCAAGGTCCTGAATGCTCCAAGGCCAGCTAACTTTATAGACTCAATATGCTGTTTGTGGCCATTTTGACAACATTCTGGATTTACTTGAAAAAGAACTACTTTAGAAAAGAAGTCTTTAAAATGTGTATTTTTAACTTGGAAACAATATCGTTAAATACGCTTCATTGCTACAAGTTCTATTTACTTAAGGTTTGTTTTATGTAGTAGGTGAATTCACTAAAGTCATTTAAAGTAATGTGCTTTGAATTAGGGGGTCTGGTTGTAAAGACAGCAGCATTATTAGGTTTGTAAAATTATACAGGAAGCATTTTTCCATTATGTTGTAACTGCAGCGAGTTATAAAGGATACGTATGGAGGATGCAGCTTTGGCATTTTATTCCTCTTAAGGGAGAGAAAGGGAAATCCTCAGAATCGTTTACCTTTGTCTCATCAGAATGTCTCCATTGTTTTTGGCCAGGGACCATCATATCTTTTTGTCTTCTATGTGGATTTGGGGACTAAGAAACTCGAAGGATCTGTTAGCTATAGACATAACTATAAGCTATAGATAGGATTTAAATGAACTGCTGGATGTTGATATTGATTAGGGAGTAGCCAAGATATTGTGAAGGAACCAGCTGAAGAGGCGCTAGACCTGGAGTCAGGAAGGCCTGAATTCAAATACAGGTACTCCGTATGACCCTGGGCAAGTCACTTAACCTCTCTCTGCCTCAGTTTTCTTACTCGTGAAATGGGGATAATAATGTCACCTACTTCTCAGAGTTGTTGTGAGGATCAGTGATGTAATATTTGTAAAGCACTTAGCACACAGTGCCTGCCGCTTAAAAGGCACTTTATAAGTGCTCATTTCCTTCTCTTTCCCGTGGCATTTAATTCTTTGCTTGGCATTTAGTATTTCTCTCACCAAATAGCATCTATCCATAAGTTTGAAAGAGAGTCAACAGTACGACCTTTTGAGTATTTGTCGGTGACTTCGAAAGTGTTTTATAGTCTTCCTTACCAGAAAAGACTTGTATCACCTCATGTTAATAAAGGAAGAAATTGCCTCAAGTCAGGAATTTCCATTAACCCAGAGAGAAAGCTGGAAATGATACCAAATCATTTTACTATGGGGATACTTCTCTTCTTCCTTCCGAGAAGGAATTTCCTACGTGCTCTCGCTTCTATTTCCTTCATGTTATTCCACACCTCCTCAGCATGCTATGGTTTTGCAAATATCAGAGATAGACAAATGAAAAATTCTAAAAGGAGATTTAGGTAGCTTGGGTTTTGAACCTTTCAAAAAGATTCCTTTTTTTATGATCTATCATCTTTTGGAGGATATGCCAAATACGTGCCAGATCTAGAGGTTTACATCTTGTGATGGATGGTGACCAATTAAAGAGGAAAGTTTAAATCTTCAGCCAGAGTAACAGCTCTAAAAAGAGATATTGTTTTTATAGATATGACAAATGAAAATCTAATTTACCTCTGAATTTTTGTAGCATTCATAGTAGCTTTAAATTTAGCATTTTCCTGCATTAAAACACAGAAGAAACCCTCCGAAGAAGGAGGAGAGGTATAAAGGGAAATGTTTTTTGTTGTCAAACCTAAACCATTCTACCATCCTTTGTGATGAGAGATATTGAATTCTAGACTTGGACAATGAGTGAATGGAAAAGAATCTGGAGAATTTAAAAAACATTTATCAATAAAGTATGATTTTGTATGTATTTATAGAATATTTGTGTCATCTTTCACAAAGGGAAAAATAATCTTATTCCTAAAATTTGTGAAGTGGATTGTTCAGTCATTTTTCAGTTGTATTGGCCTCTTTGTGACCCCACTTAAGGTTTTCTTGACAAGAATACAGGAGTGGTTTGCTATTTCCTTTTCTAGCTCATTTTACAGATGAGAAAACTGAGGCAAACAGGGTTAAGTGACTCGTCCAGGGTCACAGAGCCAATAAGTGTCTGAAGCCAGATTTGAACTTGGGAAGATGAGTCTTCCTGACTCCAGTCCCAGCACTCCTGGTGAATAGAATGATGGATTAGAGAAAGAGGACCTGGTTTCAATCCTGGCTCAGTCACTTGTGTGCCCTTGAAAAAAAAATCACCCGCATTTGCTCATTGGCCTAGGATTGGCCAGTGACCAATTGGCCTAGAGAATTAGCTACAAAGCTGTGATCCTGAGTTGTATTTTTTTTTAAGTCACAAGGGGGAAAGATAGATGGTGGTCGTGGATTGGGAGCTAGCCTCAGAAGCAGTTAAATTCTAGCCCTTCCTTTGAGCCATCCTCGCTATGTGACCCTAAGCAAATCACTTCATTTCTTTGACTCCCCAAACAACTAAGGATATAAATTACAGACAAGGTACCAGTCCTAATGATTGAGAAATTTATCCAGTGGGAGATTCCCTCAGACAAAATCCCTACTGCGATGAAATCCCCTACTCCAATGAAATCACAGGTTTAGTTAAAAAAAAATGAGAGGGGAAAATATGAGTTTTATTTCTCAGAAATGCGCTCAACAAAATTATCTGGCTTTATTTATATATATTTTTTCTTGGCAAGCTCTTGCACTCTTATAGGAAATTGGTAACAGGGAGCTTATGTTAATAGGTGGTCATTGAGGTAGCAGAAGAGGAAGGAACATATCACTTCTTCCACTTCTCATGTTATCCTAAAAGGAAAACAATACTTCACTAATTAAAAATTGAGGGGATTTTCCCAATTATTGTTAAGGTGACAGGAATATAAAGCAAAGCCTTCTACCTTGAATATAAAAAGGCAAATGAAGTTAAAAACTTTTAGACAATAATAGGCAAGAGAACCCCAAACCGTCAGCGCAGATGGAGAAAACCAGGGTTGATTGTGTTGTGGATATGGGAACCAGTAAGTAGAGCACTCTTCAGAGAGAAAAAAAATGCCTAAGAGGGGCATGCAGTTAGAGATGTTTAGTAAGTAACTGGAGAGATGTTTATCTGGGAGGCACCTTTATAGACTTGAGAGGGGAAGGTGAAGCTGGAAAAGTAGATGAGACCACTGATGGGGAACAGATTTAAAGAAAGAAGAAGAAATAACCTAAAACAAAGCTTTGGGGAAAGGCTGCGTTAGGGGGTAAGAGGAGAAAGAGACAGAGAAGTGAAATTTAGAGGAAGAGAATCAGTAGAACATGCTGTTATAAAATCCAAAGGAATGGAGAGTATGAGGAGGCCCCACAAGTCCTGTTATTCGTTCCCATACTCAATAGTGGTCCTTTTATACTTTTTTAGAATATTGAAATAGCATTCTATGGGATCTCCTCAACTCCAGTGTCTCCTCTTGCCAATACATTCTGTCCTACATGACACTAACACTGTCATCCATTAAGACTTGGGTCTGTGTCACACAGGTAGATCATCTGTAATTTTTTTTGGTAACTCAAGCCAATCATTCTCTTTACCTGGCATAGATCAGACATAGGCATCACGGTATAATGGAAAAACCACTGTATTAGGGGTCATGAGCAATGATTTTTAGATATTTACCCCCTTTTTTTGGCCCCATTGAGACAGCTAGGTGGTGTAGTAGATAGAGCATTGGGTCCAAAGTCAGGAAGACCTGAATTCAAATCCATTCTTAGACACTTGCCATGTGAGCCTGTTGGCCTCAGTTTCCTCATCTGTAATATGGGGATAAGAATAACACCTGCCTCCCAGGGTTGTTGTGAGGATCAAATGAGATAATAATTGTTAAGTGCTTAGCAAAGTTCCTGACACCTGGTAAGCTGTAATAATAATAATACATATTATTACATACATTATGTGCTATTATGTAAAATAACTGTTACCTATTATTATTATCTTGCAGCCTCAATTCCTGCCTTGTAAAAATGAGGAAGTTAGATTAGCTGGGCTCTAAGGTACCTTCCATTTTATGATTATGTTCTTTTATGTATAAATAAATGCTTTAAGCACGTCAGATCTCTCGAACAGATACATTGGAGGGTGATTATTTGATTTCTTTAAAAAAATAATTAATTACAAAACCATTCTTCCTGTCTTTATTTCCACCAAGTCCCACTGAGATATGGACTTAGTGAAAGAAGGAGTATTCATCTCCTAATCATAGTTGTGTGAGCTATTCTCTTTTAGAAAACCATCTGCATTTTAATAAAGAAAAAAGAACTGTTGTTTTTTTTAAATAAAACTAAGATTCAGAAAATTCCAGGATTGGGGATTTTGTAAGATTCCACTTATCATGGTAACAAGGTATAGATTTGGTTAAGATGGCTCCATGTTCTGGTTTTACTAAAACAGTCCGGATTTTTTTTTTAACCACCTTTACTGGAAGTTAGTGTGTCCTGGGAAACATCTCAGGTGGGTTCTGCTCAGAGGTCAAGATCGTATGCAGTCATTCAGTCAGTAAACATTTATTAATCACCTTCTGTGGGCTAGGCACAGTGCTAAGCACTGGGGATATAAAGAAAGATAAAAGCAGTCTTTGATCTCCAGGAGCTCACCATCTAATGAGGGAGACAACATGCAAACAACTATGTACAAATAAACTACATACAAGACAAATAGAAAATACTTAAGAGAAGGAAGGCACTAGAATTTAAGAGGATTGGGAAGGGTTTCCCATAGAAGGTGGGATTTCAGCTGGGATTTAAAGGAAGCCAGGGAAGTCAGGAGGCAGGGATGAAAAGAGAGAGCATTCTAGGCATGGGAAATTCACGGGGATACAGAAAATAGTCATTTTTTCCATTTCATACGGGTTCAAAGTTTATAAATGTCATCCTTTATAACAATGCTATGAGACTTACTGATGAGGAAACAGACTCAGAGATTAAGTGACTCAGTCATTGTCACATAGCTAATTAGTGAAGAGGAGTGGACTTAAACTCAGGTCTTCTGACTCTAAGGCTAGTGATCCACCCTCTAGATCAGGTTTTAATTTGTAACCTTCCATGTCTAAATTAGACTTAGAAGGGTGCCAATTATTAAGACAAATGGGCAATATAGTAGTTCATAGGAAAATCATAGCACTTAGTGATTTGCTTTTTGCTAAGAGCCTGGGAGCCCTGATCTTTTAAAAACAACACATAATCTCCTTCCTGTAGTATCCTGCCCCCTACCACTGCAGCCCTGGGTATGGGCCTGGTTGAAATTTGGAGAGTCTAATGAAGGAAGAGGAATAAATCTCCAAGAAGGTCCAGTTTATTGCAGTGCTTTTTGTTTCAATTCATCAGTGCCTTTCAGCAAGTTCAGAAGTGGACAGAAAACAAGGGCTGCACATGGGCTTTTAAAAATAGTATTTTGGTTTTTTCCAATTACAGGTAAAGAAAAAAATGTTATCATTCATTTAAAAAATTTTTGAGTTCCAAATTTTCTCCCTCTTTGCCTCATCCCTTTCCCTAAGATGGTATCATGAAAATATATTTCCATATGAGTCATGTTGTAAAAGAAGAAATAGATCAAAGGAAAAAAAATCAGAAAAATAAAATGAAAATAGTATGCTTTAATCTGCATTCAAACTCCATCACTTCTTTCTCTGGAGGTGGATAGCATTTTTCATCATGAGTCTTTTGGAATTGTTTTAGATCATTATATTGCTGAAAATAGCTAAATCATTCATAGTTGATCATCGCATAATGTTGCTGTTACTATGTACAATGTTCTGGTTCTGCTCACTTCACTCAGCGTCAGTTCATGTTAAGTCTTTCTAGTTTTTTTTTTCTGAAATCCACCATGTAGCATTCCTATAGCACAATATTATTCCATTATATTCAGACACCACAACTTGTTTAGCCATTTCTAATTGATAGGCATGCCCTCGATTTTCAATTTTTTGCCGCCACAAAAAAAAAGCTGCTATAAATATTTTTTTTTACAAAAAGGTCCTTTCCCCTACAGACCTACTAGTTGTGGTATTGCTGGATCAAAGGGTATGCATAGTTTGATTGCCCTTTAGGCATAGTTCCAGATTGCTCTCCAGAAAGGTTGGATTAGTTTGCATGTGGGTTTTTTAATTCTAAAGATTATCAACACCATTTTATTGCTTTTACTAGAGGTATATGTCTACCAGTAAATGTGCTCCAATAAAAAAAATTAATAGGATGTTCAGGCATTTCTCTAATTGATTTATCACATGAATTTTATATCTGTTATCTTTTCATTTGAAGCTTATCATTGTACAAGATGTGAGATATTGGTCTAAATCAAATTTCTTCCATACATCTGTCCAATTTTCCCAGCACTTTATTGTCATATAGTGAGAACTTATCCCAGTATCTGGCATCTTCATGCTTATCAAATATTATACCTTTGCTTCTGTATGATATGTACCTAAACAGTTCCACTGAGAGATCTATTTTTAACTAGTACCAAGTTTCTGTTTAGGAGAAAATGAAATATCACATCTGTAGATGGGAGAAGAGACCAAACAAGAAATAGAAAGATCATAGAAAATAAAATGGATAATTTGGATTACATAAAATTTAAAAGTTTTTGAACAAGAAAATCCAATAAAGCTAAGATTAAAAGCAAGGCAACTGGGGGAAAAATCTTTGCAGCAAACTTCTCTGATAAAAATCTCACTTCCAAGATATATGGGAATTGATTCAAACATAAGAAATAGAACTGTTTCCTGATTGATAAATTTTCTAAAGATATAAACAGACACTTCTCAAGGGAAAAAACCTGGACTATCTATAGGCATATGATAAAATGTTCCAAATCATGACTAATTAGAGAAATGCAAATTAAAGCAATTCTGAGATTCCATCTCACACCCTTCAGGGTGGCAAAGATGACAAAAATGATAAATGTTGCAGTATCTGTAGGAAGACTAGCACTTTGATGCACTGTTGGTATAAATGTTGGTGTACTCGTGAATGGGTAAAATCATTCTGGAAAGCAACATGGAATTATGTACAAAAAGTTACAAAACAGCACAGACTCAGCTATATTCTGCTAGGCCTATACCCAAAAGAGAGCAAAGAAATAGGAAAAGATCCTTTATATACAAAAATATTTATAAGAGCTTTTTTATGAAAACAAAAAACTAGAAACTAACAGGATATGTCCATCAATTGAGGAACGATGGAATAAATTGTGGTGCTGTAAGAAATAGATGATTTCGAAGAGAGATGCAAAGACTTACCAAAATGGATGCAGAATGAAGTAAGTAGAACCAGAAGAATAATTTTATGCTATTAATATCAATATTACAAAAGGGAACAATTTTGAGAACTTTTACATGCTGATAAAGAAAAAAATGAGAACCAGCTAGGTGAACAATTTATACATTGATAAAAACACTATAAACTTTGAAAGCTATAAAAACTATGACCAATAAAATGACCAGTCATGATTCCAGAGGATGAATGATGAAATGTGCTATTCATAACAGAGAGGTGGTGCTGGAGTCAGGGTTCGGAATGAGAGATACGTGTGTGTGTATATATATACATATATATATGTGTATATATATGTATATATATACACACACACATACATACACACACATATATACACATACATATGTGTGCATATATATGTATATATAATGTGTATATAGTATATATATCATACTCAACTTGAGTGTTCATGCACTTATGTACTAAGCCACTTTATTTTACTCGACTATGCACATTCGTTGTGAGAAATTTTTTTCTTTTTCTTTTTTCTTTCCAATGGAGAGCATAGGAAGAAGAGAGAATAGATTTCTTTTCTAATTAAAAAAAATAGATGTAGGTGCTATAGATGTAAAATGTTGCATATACTTTCAAATGACTTAATGGCAGTACTAATATTAACTATTTTACTTTGTTACAAGAGACTTCTCATCAGGTGGGAGTAATCAATAAATATTTGTAATGTATAAACAAAACAAAACATATCTATAAAACTTTTAAAAAAATGACCAACACACAAAAAGAATGTGCAAGCTCGAATACGAATACATTTAATCTCTAATTGATGGCCTTTAACGAGTGCCAATATCCTTTGTTAGGCAGCATTTGTGAACTGAATTTATGTAATAAGCTTTTCCAAGTAACCAAGGGTTTAATATAGTCAGTATTTGAACTGGTTTTTATCTTTTTTTTGATGAAATTTTTTCTATATAGCCTGTCCTTTCTTCCTTACTGATCTCCCTATCTTTCTTCGTTGTTGTTGTTGAGTCCTGTTTGGCTTTTCACTTTTCTTGGCAAAGATGTTGGAATGGTTTGCCATTTCCTTCTCCAGTGAATTAAAGCAAATAGAGTTTAAGAGACTTGCCCAAGGTCATGGAACTAGTGAGTGTCTGAGGCAGCATTTGAACTCAGGTCTTCCTGACTCCAGGCCCTGCACTCTATCCATTGAGCTATGTAGCCGCCTTCTTTTCTTCCTTTAAGTCCCAACTAAAATCTTACCTTCTATAGAAAGTTTTCCCTAACTCCTCTTAATTCCAGTGCCTTTCCTTTTAAAATTATTTCCTATTTTTGCTGTATATAGCTTACTTTGCACATATTTATTCTTACGTTGTCTCTCTCCCCCATTAGGTTGTAATCTACTTGAGAGCAGGAACTGATTTTTGCCTCTTTTTGTATCCCCAGTGCTCTAGTGCAGTGTCTGGCCATAATAGGCACTTAATAAATATATATTGATTAATTAGTGATTGATTCCTTCCCTTTTTCAAATAGAACAATATATTGTCTTATGTGTGTCTTTTTTTGTAAAAATTTAAAATTAAATTTTATTATTTTCAATTAGCCTCTCTCCCACCTCTCTCTGCCCCAGAAAAAGAAAAAAAAACACAACAAAATCCTTGTTACAAATATTCCCAGTCAAGTGAAACAAATTCTTATATTGACCATGTGCAAAAATGTGCATCTCATTTTGCATATTCAATCCATTACCCCTGTGTGGAGGTCTATCTATTTATACACACATATGTAACATATATATATATTCAAGTTCCAAAGCCTTTCAAAATTGTTCATTTTTTACAATGTTGTTGTTGGTATGTGAATTGTTCTCCTGGTTCTGCTCACTTCACTCTGTATCAATTCATATAAGTCCTCTCAAGTTTTTCTGAAACTGTCCTTTTCATCATTTCTTACAGCGCAATCGTATTCTATTATGTTCTTATGCCGTAATTTATTCAGCTGTTCCCATTTGTTGACATTTCCTTAGTGTCCTGTTCTTTGCCAGCACAAAAGAGCTGCTGTAAGTATTTTTTTTTACACATGGGTCCTTGTTCTCTTCTTTAGGTATAGGCATTCTTTCTTCCTCCCCCTCTTGCAAAGCTGTGTCTTTATTTTTTCCTCCTTTTGGTGACTCTCTCTGTGCTTGTTGAAGAATCTGGTACTATTTCTTCTCATTACTTCTTTAATTACCACCAGTGTTTCCCTTTCACCTGCAGGGTCTAATATAAAATCTTCTGTTTGGTGTTCAAAGTCTTTTATAAACTGGCCCCTTCCTACCTTTCCAGTCTTCTCATACCTTATGCCCCTTCATCCAATGGCACTGACTTCTTGTGTTCCTTGAATGAGACCCAGGCATTTTTCACTGACTGTCCCCCAGGCCTGGAATACCCTCTTTCCTTATCTCTGAAATTGCCTTCCTTCAAGTCTCAGCTAAAATCCCTTTTTCAGAAAACCTTTCCCAATCCCTCTTAACTCTAGTATGTTCCCTCTGATGGTTATTTCCATTTATTTGCATACAGTTGTTAGTATTTTGTCTCCATTAGACTGTTAAATCCTTGATAGCAGGACTTTCATGTTTCTTTATGTTCCCAGAACTCATTAGCACAGTACCTGGCACAAAGTAGATGTTTAACAAAAGTTTATTTACTGACTGACGATTACTTGATAATTTGGATGCTTCTAGCCAATGAATCAAGTAGCATGGAATCTTTGGATCTTTGGTTCTTCTTGATTATACTGTAAAATATTTCATTTATGCCAAACGTCCTTAATGAGGAGAACTAATCTCATTAAGAACTAATCTCATTGAGAAGCATGAAAAGGTAATCAAGAAAAAGAAATTGCAAGGGACTTACTAAAGTTGAATGGAAAGATGATGTGTATGATTCATGCCTCAATATTTGGGTGGCTGAAGGGAATATGTATGTGTGTATATGTATGTGTATATATGTATATGTTTATATATGTGTATGTGTAGGTATATAGGTTTATGCGTGTGTATATATATATACATGTATGTGTATGTATAGATATATATGTATATATATTTACAGAGAGAGAGAGGGCATAGGATGAGCTGAAGATGAATAAGGGATGAGAGAGGAATATATTGAGAGAGGGAGATAGGAAGAGGTAGAATGGGGTACATTATCTCACAT